>CM071598.1:162390147-163600147 GCA_036435485.1 Saposhnikovia divaricata
CTACGGACAGGGCAGCCCAGATTCCGGAGGGGATATCTGTAGGGCTGATCAGCGTAGAGATGCGATCACTTGTTCGCATTAGGGAGTTGACGGCAGGGAGAGGGGCACCAGAGTGGAGAGATGAGGTAGACCAGGTTATTACGTCTGCTATGGTTCAGCTGAGGGATATTATCAGAGCAGGATTACCATGATCTGTAGTTCGTAGTTCTTAGTCACTGATCAGACTATAGTCACCTTAGTGGTGTCATTTTGGAGGATTAGTCTAGTATGTTTACTGTATTAATCCTAGTTTGATTAGAGGACATTTGGTAGTACTTTTGTTGTATCAGAATCAGCATGTATCAGTATTTTTTGAGGCTTAAACTGTGTACATTATGAAGCATATATGGTAATGAAAATGTTATTCGCAGGTTGTGATGTATTTATCTTAACTAGTACAGTTTACTTATATTCTGTTTAAGTCATCTTATACCTTGTTGTTAATTAAAATGGCGGTATATAAATTTTTTAATTAGTGATATATTATGGAATATGGGAATAATGAATATTGTGCCCCGATTTGGGTAATTAATGGAGAATATTGTTATTTGCAGAATCATGCCGCCTAGAAGAAATACAAGATCAAATCCAAATGTTGCGGACCAAGGCAGCCATACCGTAGAGAATATTAGACAAAATGAAAGGGCTATTGATGAATCAGATTATGAAGAAGAAGAATATGAATTTGCTGATCAAGAAGGGGACCAGGGAGGAGATCCCTTAAATCAATTTATGGACTTATTGAGGCAGAATTTAGCTATGCATCAGAACCCTCAACCACCACCAGTTCCACCAAATCCTGTAGCCAATTCATTCCGTGCTTTTAAGTCATTGAAACCCCCTGAATTTGAAGGAACTACCGATCCAGTTGCAGCCAGGGCATGGTTGAAAGAAATGGAGAAAGCTTTTGAAATACTGAATGTAGATGAAGGACATAAAATGATCTTTGCTGCGTATCTCCTAAAAAGAGAAGCTAATTATTGGTGGGAGGCAAAAAGGAACTTAGAAGGAGCAGGAGTAATAACTTGGGAAAGATTTACCAGGATGTTTCTAGACAAGTATTCACCTAAATATTTGGAAAACCAAATGGAGACAAAATTCCTGGAGCTAAAGCAGAATAATCTATCAGTGGTTGAATATGAATCTAAGTTTACGGAACTATCTAGGTTTGTACCGGAGTTCGTAAATTCCGAAGAGAAGCGAGCAAGAAGATTTCAGTTAGGGTTGAAACCATGGATACAGACTCGAGTGGCAGCCTTTGAACTAACTGATTATGCAGCGATAGTTCAGAAGGTATCGATAATAGAGGTAGGAAGCGAACAAGTGCAAAGAGACAGAGAGAATAAGAAAAGGAAAGCTGAAAGTCAAAAAGGAAGTTCAAGTGGAAGGAATTTTCCTAGCAAATTCAGTAAAGGACAGGGGTCTCAAACTGTAAGGAATCCAGGATTTAGTAGAAGTCAAGGTGAGACAGTTAATCAGGGAAGTAAACCATCAGGAGCATCCCAGCCTAATCAATCAAGGCCACCTCTACCTGATTGTAATACTTGTGGTAAGAAGCACACGGGCATCTGTAGACTGCCAGGAATAACTTGTTACAAGTGTGGACAGAAAGGGCACTATTCTGACAAATGTCCAGAAACTAACACCAATGCCAAGAGAGACCTCAAATGTTTTCAATGTGGAAAATTGGGACACATGGCTAGAGATTGTCGTTCTGGTGGTTCATCTGCAACAAGGCAAAGTGGTAGTGCTTCGAATAGACCTCCTACTGCCAGAACATTTAATATGACATTGAGGGACGCAGTGAGACATCCAGATGTGATTGCAGGTACGCTCCAACTCAACTCCTTAAGCGCAAATGTTTTATTCGACTCGGGAGCGACCAAATGTTTTATATCCCAAGACTTTGCTAGAAAATTGAAACTTAAGGCAGAGTTATTACAAGAACCCTTACGGGTAGAGATAGCTAATCAGGAAGTCATTCCAGTTAAACAAGTATATCCAAACTATGACCTAGAATTCGAAGGATGTCAACTTTAAGTAGATTTGATTCCTATGAAATTAGAAGAGTTTGATGTTATCTTAGGAATGGATTGGTTATCAAATAATGAAGATAATATTGACTGCAAGGGAAAGAAAGTAAGGATAAGGTTACCTGAAGGTAAAGAGTTGGTGTTCAAAGGGCAAAGACAAAGTAAACAATTTCTGACTAGCATACAAGCTAAAAGATTGATACGCCAAGGATGTGAGTCGTACTTAGCTTATGTGATAGATGCCACTAAGAAAGCACCTGACCTAAGTAGGATTCCTATAGTTAATGAGTTTGCGGATGTATTCCCAGAAGATCTTCCTGGATTGCCACCTGATAGGGAGATAGAGTTTGCTATAGACTTAATGCCAGAAGCAGCACCAGTTTCAAAAGCCCCGTATAGGCTAGCCCCGATTGAGCTAAAGGAATTAGCCTCCCAATTGCAAGAACTTCTTGATAAGGGCTTTATTCGACCTAGTGTATCTCCGTGGGGAGCACCTGTTTTATTTTTCAAGAAGAAGGACGGGAGTATAAGGCTGTGCATAGATTATAGAGAGCTGAACAAGTTGACGATCAAGAATAAATATCCATTACCGAGGATAGATGATTTGTTCGACCAATTGAAGGGTGCCGAGTACTTTTCGAAAATAGACTTAAGATCCGGATATCACCAACTAAAGATTAAACCTGAGGATATTCCCAAGACGGCATTCCGCACACGTTATGGGCATTATGAGTTCTTGGTAATGTCTTTCGGTTTAACTAATGCGCCGGTAGCTTTCATGGACTTAATGAATAGGATCTTCAAGAAATATCTGGATAAGTTTGTTATAGTCTTCATTGATGATATACTGGTTTATTCAAGGACTCAAAAAGAACATGAGGAGCATTTGAGGATAGTCTTAGAAACCTTGAGGCAAGAGCGGCTATACGCTAAATTTTCGAAGTGTGAATTCTGGTTGTGAGAAGTCCAGTTTCTAGGACACGTGATAAGTAAGGAAGGAGTATTAGTTGATCCCGCAAAGGTAGAAGCAATTTCAAATTGGGAAAGACCAAAGACTCCAACGGAAGTAAGAAGTTTTGTGGGATTGGCTGGATATTATAGGAGGTTTGTTCAGGATTTTGCCAAGATAGCGGCACCATTAACCCGACTCACTCGTAAAACTGAGAAGTTTGTGTGGACGGATAAGTGTGAGGAGAGTTTCCAGGAGCTAAAGAAAAGATTAATGATAGCTCCAGTATTAACCTTACCAGATGAAAAAGGGAACTTTGTAATTTTCAGTGATGCATCCCATAAGGGCTTAGGTGGTGTACTTATGCAACACGGCAAGGTGGTTGCATATGCGTCGAGACAATTGAAGGAGTATGAGTTAAAGTACCCTACCCATGACCTGGAGTTAGCTGCCATAGTATTCGCATTGAAAATTTGGAGACATTATTTATATGGAGAGAAGTGTGAGATTTACACTGACCATAAGAGCCTTAAGTATATCTTCACCCAGAAGGAGCTTAACATGCGCCAGAGAAGATGGCTAGAGTTGATCAAGGATTATGATTGTGAGATCCGTTATCACCCGGGTAAGGCCAATGTGGTGGCTGATGCCCTTAGTAGGAAAGAGAAGCTCAAGATGATAACTTCAGAGAAAGAGTTGATAAGAGACTTCTAGAAGTTGGAAATCGAGGTAAGGATACCAGGAGATGGTCAAGAAAGGTTGATGGAAATTCGAATTCAACCCCCATTTTTAGAAAAGATTAGACTATGCCAAGAATGAATAATGGAGGAAGAAAAGAACTCGAAGGAAGAGATAATGACCGGAGAAGAAATTAAGTGTGATAGAGATAAAGAAGGGATCATGAGGTATGGATGGAGGATATGGGTCCCAAATGTTCAGGAACTCAAGGACGAGATTTTATATGAGGCACATAACTCAAGATACTCAGTGCACCACGGTAGTACTAAGATGTATAGAGATCTGAAAGAGTACTACTTGTGGCCTAACATGAAAAAGGACGTAGCAGAGTGGGTAAGTAGATGCTTGACCTGCCAGCGAGTGAAAGCAGAGCATCAGAGACCCAGTGGACTTTTACATCCCTTAGAGATTCCCGAATGGAAATGGGAACATATAGCCATGGATTTCATAGTAGGTTTACCCAGAACCAAAGCCAATCATGACGCCATATGGGTAATTATAGACCGACTGACGAAGTTAGCTCACTTCCTTCCGATAAATGAAAGATACACGGTCGACAGATTAGTAGATATTTACTTAAAGGAGATAATAGCGCGACATGGAGTTCCAGTCACCATAGTATCTGATCGAGATCCCAGATTTAACTCCAGATTTTGGAAGAGCTTTCAAGAATGTGTAGGAACCAGACTGAACATGAGTACCGCCTATCACCCTCAGACGGACGGGCAAAGCGAAAGGACCATTCAAACATTGGAAGATATGTTAAGAGTCTGTGCTATAGACTTAAAGGAAATTGGGATGACCATTTGCCGTTGATTGAATTCTCCTACAACAATAGCTTTCATTCAAGCATAGGGATGCCGCCCTACGAGGCCCTTTATGGAAGAAAATGCAGATCCCCCTTATACTGGGATGAAGTTGGAGATCGAAAGATGCTCGGGCCCGAAGTGGTAAACGGACTAAAGATGCATTAGACTTGATCAGAGGACGGCTGGTAGCAGCCCAAGACCGATAAAAGAAGTATGCAGATTTGGCTCGGAAGGACAAGGAATATGAAGTGGGAGACCTAGTATTCTTAAAGGTATCTCCTTGGAAAGGGTTGATGAGGTTTGGAAAGAAAGGAAAACTGAGTCCTAGATACATTGGACCATTTGAGATTTAAGACGCATTGGAGACCTAGCTTACGAACTGGCTTTACCTCCAAACTTACAACAAGTGCACAGCGTGTTTCATGTTTCGATGTTGAGAAAATATAATCTGGACGATAAGCATATCGTGGAATATGAACACGTAGACATACAACCAGACCTAAGCTATGTGGAACAGCCTGTGGAAATCATAGATCGAAAAGAACAAGTGCTCCGAAACAAGGTTGTCAAGCTAGTCAGAGTTTTATGGTGGAACCATAATGTGGAAGAATCGACTTGGGAACTAGAGAGCGAAATGATGGAAAGTACCCCCATCTATTTTCAAACTGATTCCGGGACGGAATCCTTTTAAGGGGGGGAGACTGTAAGAACCAAGATTTTTGGAAGAATTAAAACTTTTATTATGTAATGGAGTATCAGTGTAACGGTGGTTATAATGAATGATTATGGAATGGATTTGGATTCAATCGCTTATATGCCATGAACCGTGCAACTGACTGACAACTTAGATAAGAATAATCTATCTCCCAGGGAAGTAAGATATGGTAATTCCAAGGAGGAAGAATATTCTCATGTCATCCAAATCAATATCTATTATTAGTTCAGTGGTTCCGAGAAAGAGTTAAGGAACGCTCGAGAGGGGACAAGGACATTTTACAATTTATAAGGAATAAAAGAAAATAAGTGATGAATAGTGTTTTTGGTGGAAACTAGAATATTATTAGACAATATTAGACGATACTATATAGAAGTACCCGGAACGGATTTCTGAGTTCGTATTGATGATCCATGGACAGAATAAGTGTATGTAAATGATATTGAAATTTGAAGAATATCAATTTTATTTTACCCGAAAATTTCCTAGATACAAAAGAATCAAGGGATATAATATGGAGTTAAGGAATTGTGTCACATTAAAGCAATGGAATGCTACTTATAAGTCGTAACGTATTTATTTTATTAACGAGTTACAAAGAGAATCAAATTGGTGGAAAAAGGAGGAATTAAGTGACTTAAGTGCAAGTCAACAAATAAAAGGATGGTTTAGTTGTAATTGTACAAAAAGGGGGATGCATAATGTGGTGATGACACTCGGACAAATGACAATTAGACAACATACAAGCAAGATGATGCATCCAATATTTAGATTAATATCAATAATACATGTATTAAGAGATAATAATACAAACTAAAGAAAAGAAAAACAAACACCAATATCTCTTTGTCACTCTCGGCCAAGGAAGAAGAAAAAGGGGGGGAAGGACTTGCCACCATTTTCTTGCTACAATCTAGAGCTTAAAATAAAGCTTGAGATTAGGAGAAGGTATATTCAAAACCTTAGCATCATTCTTTAAGGTTAGTTTGTTCAAAAGTTTGTTGAAAGTGATGATGAATAGTAACTTACCAATTTTCTTTTATTTTGATTGTTGTTTTATTTCTTCTAAAAGATATTATAAGCCAGGTTCAAGGATTGTAGGAGTATATTGGCCTTATAAAGCTTCAAGACAAGGTATATTACTTGAAACCCTTGATGGATTATGAGATTTGTTTGAGTTTTAGTGCTATTATGTATGTTTAAAGCAAGAGAACTATGATTGGGTATTGATAATTGTTAAAGTAGTTTATATGAACGAAAAGGCAGTGCTTGGCCTTAGTTCAAAGGTAAATAACATGTAGGTGTGATTTGGAGTGGAAACCATGGCTATTGGAAAGATTGATTGTGGAAATATCCGATTTACAGCCGTCGTAATGCCGAAATTTCATTAACCTTTAAAACAGAGCATACCCGAGATAAACAACCTCTGACCTTAACAAGAACCTGACCTATCCTTGTAGTTCTCGAGTCATAGATCGTTTTGGCGTAAGAATCGAAACAAACGGACTTACGGTTTAGGAGTTATGACCGATTTACTAAAAGTGGTTCAAAACCGTAAGTACGAGTTCCTAACCAGAATTGAACCCCCTTAATATGAATAATTTGGTTATGAATCATGGTAATTAAATACTAGATATTATAAGGAATGTGTGAGAGAAAACCTCATGTCAATTGGATCGTTTTTCAATTTTATAAAAATGTTCGAATCTAAGTTAAGTGCGAACGGATCCTTTAGGAGCGTACTTAGTAATAACATTGGGAAACCACATAGAAAACGGTCAATAACTCGCGAGGTGTAATATTTTATAGTAAACGATCGACACTAGGACTTATATGACTTAAGTACCCCATGCATAAGTACCATGCAATGCCTTGATATCGAGCCAGTGTCGGTTATAATGATGTTAATAAGAGTTATGTTAGGGGGATGTCAAATGAATTTAACCTAAGTAAAGTATATACTTAGCTTTTCAAAAATGTTAAGTGATTAACCTTGAATAATTTTGGGATTGTTTATAGATCACCGGACTGATCGGAGACACGTTACCCCTACGACCCTTCCAGGCAAGAGTTCTTTTATCCTTACTTTAATAAATTATAAAATTCCAGGAAATGGTTTTGTTGAAAATGTATATATATATATATATATATATATACATGATTACATATTATTGCATTGCCATGGACATGTTTCTAATTTCTGAAATTATTCATGAATACAAATAAGCAAGGTACTTTATGGATAAAAAGGTTAATTTGGTAAATGGAATTATGAAAAGGAAATTTTCGGAATAAATGGAATAAGAACTTCGATAATGGGGATTCTATCTTTGGGCTGAGTTCAATGCAGTCCAACTTGCAATATTTTATTCCGGCCCATGTGTTGCCGAGGGGGGATTGTGGAGAACTTTCTTCCAGGGATGAGGGATGATTACCGGAGAGGGTCATTCCTTCTACTAGTAGTAAGCAGGAACAGGTACGTATAGGGCGACTGATCATCGTCCTGTCGTATCTGGCTATGATGAAGATCCCCTAAATTCTTAAATGATTGTTGAAAATTTCATTGCACTAGTATGTTGGAAAAGAATGAAATGGTATGAAACAATGAATGGTATCGAGGAATTAGAAGAGAAACTGATATTATATCTTTATAATGAATAACAAGCAAGTTTATGTTGGTGTATTGCTGTGTAAACAAAATACAGAGATTTATGTAAATGTTTTCCTTACTTTACTTTGTAACTTCATCGTTTATACTTTATTGAAACAACTTTGTTAAATGAACAACCAACACTTCTAAAGCTTTTATAAATTGTTCTATTTCAAAAAGAATTTAAAACTTTATCTTGCTGAGCTATTTTAGCTCACTCTTGCCTATGTTTATATCACAGCTATAGCAGATGCCGCCGATACGTCGCACCACACCCCGGAAGCGGGTAAGGGCGGGGATATATGATAGGGATCTGTCGCCTATTCCTGAGGTAGCCTATATATATATATCCAGGGTATGAGTAGACGTGTGTAAGTTAAATCAGAAGTCTGTTGTAATATATTTTGGTTGTTGATATGCTTCCTGTAGAAGTATTTTCAACAATGCTACTTAAATATTCTGGGTTTGTAATAATAACTTTACTTTAACTGTTTTTAATGATGGATGCTGTTCTCTAAGCATATGACTGGTGTGTGTTGTTATAAGTGTGGGGTCAATAGTGTGTGTATATAATGTCATTAAATTAATTAAGTATCAAGAGTATAGTATGTTTAAATGGAAATTGGACCGTGATGACCTGGATCCCTGACCCCGGATCTAGGGGTGTCACAACAATCTTGCAAGTTGCAACTTCGGACCATGTGTTCACAAAGTGAAGACCTGCAAGACCATCAGCCAGAAGTATGGTGGATCCCAAGTCCTAAAAAAACACTTCCACACTTAAAACTGCTCACCTATTCACCAAAAGATAAGATACATTGTTACTTAACATAATAAACATCCTGATTAACTAGAAATCATGCATTGACATCGCATAAAAAACTTAGGACATCATATATTTCCAAATTTTCCAATATAGCAGCCTAATAAAATCTTAACAGCTAGAAAATTAATCTTAAATTCTGGACATAATTATATCAATAAATGTGTTAATGATAATATTGTAGTATTGCAATATTATAAATTGCAACCACCTCGGTAAACAGCTTAACAACAACCATTCACAACTAGCACATTAATCTTAAGTTCTGGACAGAATGAGATTTATTACCATAAGAATAGATGGTAAGTTACCTCAGAACATTGTATAACAGATGGTAAGTTACCTCAGAGGCTCAAATGGCAAAATCTTCGTCACCTTTAATTTCAAGTCTCGTGATGTCTTGAGTAAGCTCTTCCAATGTATAATTATGACAAACTACAAAAGCACAAACAGATAACAACATATCAGATTACAAATCAAACGACAAATCAAATTAAATTAAATGACAAAGTAATTTATCCCATGCTTTAGACCGCTTCCTTTTGCTGCCCTTTTTTAAATCAAATTAAATGTACCCATGCTTTAGACCGCTTCCTTTTACTGCCTTTTCTTATGGCTTCACGGAACCTTCTGTTGCTACGGTATCATTTTCGTTCTCGTTTTCTCTCTTATCTACTTCATATTCATTTAAAGATTCATAATGCTGAAGAAAACCATAATAAGCAACGAATTAAACATAAATCTAAACAAAATCTCTAAGAAAATAAAACTATAAATACTTAATCAATTCAAGATTCGAACAAATCGAACAACGAGGAAACAAAATCGATTTAAAAACTAACAAATCAGACTTTGGAGTATGAGGAATGAGAATTATTACCGGAATATTTGAATGAGGATGGTCATTAGACATTATAATAAGTATGAAGAGTTTGTTTCTGGGCTTGGATTGAATTGATTTGTGAGGATTCGATCGTTTCTGGGCTTGGATTGGATTGTGACGACTGAGGAGTGAGGAGGCAAGCGGCTGTGTTTAACTTTTAACCCTAATCGTGGCGACCGAAATTGTGTATTTAGTTTTGTTTTTTAACTCTTGGTCGACTACTTGACTGCCTGCTCTCTTGAGTCTTTGACTAAGCCTTGACAATTTGACTTACTTGTATATTATTGTTAAAATATTATATATATATATATATATATATATATATATATATAGGGTCTTGTTCTAATAGAAACTAACTTAGAATAGAAACTAGAAACTAAACCTAAATTAAATATTTCAAGCTAATCTAATGACCAAATTAGGGGTACTCCAATACAAAAAACATTTAAAATTATTGTCTCTATTCAACAAAAATATAAAAAAATTAAAAAAATTAAAAAAAAAGTTACTGTTCACGTGATGACGTGGCACGTGAACAGTAACTTTTTTTTAAAATTTTTTTTATATTTTTGTTGAATAGAGCCAAGAATTTTAAACGTTTTTTGTGAAGGTGCCCCTAGCGGGGCCATTAAAATAAATGAAATATAATTTATTTAGTGTTGGTTTCTAGTTTCTATTCTAAGGTTGGTTTTTATTTGAACGCTAGCCTATATATATATATATATATATATATATATATATATATATATATATATTTATTTATTTATTTATTTATTTATTTTTTTATTTCGTGTACTTCATGTCGTGTACTTGAAGGGTAAACCCAAACCCGACACTAAATCTCGGTCGTGTACTTTCGTGTTCGTGTACTAAAAATGCAAACCCAAACACTAAATTTTCGTGTCGTTTCGTCTCGTTTTTTCGTGTCGTGTTGAAAATTGTCGGGTCTAATTGCTGGTGTGAGATATCAAATCAATAACTCTGTTGCCAAATCATATTTTGATGGCATATATGTCTTTGTTTTATTTGGGATCATCCTAATTTCTATGTGGTTTCTTGCGCTCTTTGGAATTATTTTTTTGTTCTTCATATACAAATCATTGTTCAACATACCAGATGCAAACTTGAATATACAAACATGTAGGTTTAGATGTTTGGAGTTTATAATATGTGTTTTGATGCAAACAAACATGAAAGTAAGAAAAACCAAGTACTCAAAATTTGTGCGCAAACTCTGAAATCTGAATAAAAAATTGACCTTCTATGGTTTAGAAAAATTTGAATTTTTTATCAAAATGTTAAGAGACTACTAAGTATGATATGTCCAAAAATGAGCCAAATCCGATTTCGTCTGACCTCCAATACAATTTTACAAAGTCAGCTGGGATTGTTCGTAATACTAATGAACACTTAGTCTTTTGAAAACTGAAAAATTCTGAGTTTTTTACCAGTTGTAGATGACCCTTTTTAGTAGAACATATCAACAAATTATTCAATTCAGTGAATGTTTGATCCCTGAATAAAACTTTAAAATCAGTTGAAAATGTTTTTGCATAGCCAAATAATAATTATTCGATTTTGGATTGTATCGTATTATATATATTCTCACGTTTGCCATCTTTTTGGCCTTTGTAACTACATCTTATGCTTTTACAGGAATGGACGAGAATCGAAAATATAACTCTCCAAATTCTATCCCAAATAAGAAGCGTGGAAGATCGAAAAACGAGAATTTATGCAATTCTGAAAATTTCACGACAAACTCAGGTATAATATTTGCACCTTTCAAGAGAGTAAATATAATTTTTGAACTTTTAATATGAATGCGTATATATAATTTTACAAATATATTCTATAAAACTAAAAATTTTCTTAAAATTGAATATTATTGGTTAAACCTACAGCCGGACAAACTTCTGCTTCTCTTTTAATAAAAAACCGTGGGAGGCCCATAAAGAATGCATTCGTCATGCATAAAATCTAACAATCACAAAATAATAGAGGACAACTTTTCTTTGCGGAACAACATTCTGCACTGTCGCACCAATTCGGTACACCAGGTAAAAGTTTTATTATTTATAGTAGATTATAGTCTCCAATTGTTGTGTGCTTACAATTCCATATCCATTTGGATTTATATGTAATCATATATAATGTTGCTTACACATTCGGTACACAGTCGACGTAGATAATGTTACTCTATTGACACATATTCCTACGATTACTGGTATGTGTTATCTATCTCAAACTCATATTCATTCATATATTCCTACGATCTTTACTATAAATATAGAACATTAAGTCATACACTTTGGTTCATTTTTTTTATTATTTGACGTTGTATTGTTGGGATGCTAGATAATAATCATGTCAAATAAAGTAATAGTGATGTTCAACCACTGACATACACATCACATTTAATGGTAATATTTAATATTTGTTAATATACTCTTTCATATATCATCCAATATATTATAACAATTCTCTATTAATGTTTCTTAAATCATATATCAACAGCTACCACAAATATCCCACCAAAGGTGGAGTCAGTCAAATGTAATAGTTAACAATAAGCTATTATAGCAACAACAAATAGTCCAAAGGTGCAGTCATTGAAAAAAAAAGGTAATTCATATTATAATTAACAATCAGGTATGTTAACATTGTAGATTAAAGTAGTAAGATCACATGTAACTCCAGTGAAATACAACTCAAATCATAATAAGTTATCATTCATAAGTTCTTCACCATCTTAAGAATTAACTCAACTCCTCCATTGTAGTGTTTATAGTCTTTTAGTTTAAAATCATATACATTTTGTACATTTAACATTATTCTTTTCCATCAGATACAACTATGCAATGTATGATGAACTGGCTTCTTTGGACACATCACATACTACATGGAAGATCAAGGTACGTGTTACAAGGATGTGGCCATTTGTATCTTCGTCATCTGATCCCCAATACGCTCTTAAAGGGTACAATCTGATTTTACTTGACGAAGATGTAACTTTAAAATTTTCACTACATTCAATTTGACTATCATAACTTTTGTTTAGATCATTTATTCTCAACGTAAATATTCTTCTTAATTACAAAATTGTCATATGCAAGCATTTTTATATGTTGAAAAATGGAAAAAAAAATCCAAGGATATTGAGGAAGGTGGCCTTTAAATAAGTAAATTTTTACACAAGAGAGGCAACGACAACTATGAGGCCGATGAGTTCTAAATTTCTCATAAACTTTTCTAACTCCACCACTATTGAGAAACTAAAAGGTGAAGATTTCTTCATACCAAATCACAAATTTGAGTTTGTGGATTTAATTGAACTATTCTCCATTATAAGCAGCTACGCAAATGCTGACAGTCCAAATTTCTCCACATGTTATCCCCTTTTAGAATATACCTTTCGTAATTGTTAATTTCCATTCGTTAAATTACAAATACATAACATAGTTTCATAAATGTTATTTATCTATAGATGTCATTGGAGTTTTAGAAAATTTTGAACGTGAGATCGATTCAGAGTACGTATGGTGAAAAAAGTATTGTGAAATTTAGGATTACTGATGGAAGGTATTAAAGATTAATTATCTTCTTAATCTTTGTATACTTTGAATATGTATCAATAGTTCGTCTAGATTTGTCATATATTTGTATCAATTTTAAACATTATTACCATCCTTTTTATTCGTTTATATAAATTGGAATATAAATCACAAGGTACTTAATAAGTGGATTTATATCCACTTATTATGCGCTAAATGGCCTAGATTGATGGTTTATCCTTAAGTATGTTGTGTCTTTTAATTCATTTTTTGTTGTGTTTCAGCATTTGTTGTGCAGAACTCGCAACTTTAGGTATCGTGGCGATAAAAGGCTAAAAACGGTGAAATTTTGCACCAATTCGGAATTAAGAGTTGCCAAAAGAATTATCATAAAGAAATTCTGAGTGATATACTCTTAAAGCAGAAATCCCGGCTGGAATTGATATATTTTCTGTTAAGCAAAAGGAATCCAGTTTCAGATCCTCAGCAGGCCGTAATTTACACCTGAACGAGCAAGGAGAAAACAGAATTATCACAAAAAGATGGAAAGTGATATATTCTTAAAGCAGGAATCCCGGTTGGAATTGATATATTTTTCAAAAGGAGTCCGGTTTCTGACCCTCAATTTACCGCAGCTTAGGATTTAAGGATTTATTTATATTAATAAATATTTTTTTTAATTAGAAAATTATATTTTTAAATATCTAATAATATTAGATATTTATTTTTATAATTTCTCAATTAAATTAATTATTTATTAATTAAAAATATTACATTGCAGGTGACATTTAGTAAACAATTAACAGCTTGTGGGCATCTTTCGGCAGATTTAACAATTGAAAAGCTAAGAAATGATTAATGTTATACTCCTGTATTGCTGTGGACAAAATTCTGTTTTCCAATTACTTTCCCACGCGCTGAACATTCTGAAGATAAAGGCTCGCATGGCTTACACGCGCGGGTGGTGCGGCTGGTACTGGCCGGGGCTTCGAAAACAGTTGGAGACAGAATGAATTGTGGTGTTACTTTCGGCTGTGTATTCAATTTGTGTGCTGTTGTTGTATTTTTTTATTTCTTTTTATTTCTTTTCATTTATATTTTATTGATGTGGTGTGCTAATTTTTGCTATAAATAGCCTAGTTCTCAAGCTTGTAGGAACACACCAATTTAGAGAACAACAATTCTCTCTTGTATTCTCTCTAGTTTCTTTGTAATTTTAGTTATGTTTTTATACACTTTAAATTTAGTTTAAGTGTTATTTCGGTTGAAGAATTTACGGGGAATATTTGGAGTGCTCTTTTCTTTCATTGGAAGCTATTTCGGTTCTACTTTCTAACTCTCGTAATTTTCATATTTAATTTATCGCAATTTTTAATTCAGTTATTATTATTATTATTATTATTATTATTATTATTATTATTATTATTATTATTATTATTATTATTATTATTATTATTATTATTATCATGTTTTCATTTAATCCCATGATGACGATTCGTTCGATTATGAACTAATCGCCGTCATGGGATTCTAATGGATTTATTTACGTAATTTAGTAATTCGATGCCTTAATAATTTGTATTATGATAAAAATTCAGATTGCCTAATGTGGTTGCGCTTAATTTATTAGATGCGTAGCTAACGTCTAAATTATTAATTCCTAATGAATGCGAAAGTGGATTTAGGAATTTAGAATTTGCCATGTTAGCATAGGTTCGTAATTGTCATGTACATTTACGATACGTGATAGGATTTTTTCACATCACCCTATGTAGTCATAATAAAGGAATTTATTCGTAAAACCAATTATGTTTTCAAATCTTATAGACATATAGGGTCTAAACATAAAAGGTGTCCTCGCGACTTCTATCTTTTTAAGTGGATGTTTGTGTGGTTTGATATAAGTTAAGACTGAAAGGCGCTTATCTTATTTTTGTGTTCCCGACTAACTTTCGTAAATTATCAAAATTACTTTGAAATTAAGGCATCAATTCTAAATGAAATAAATAATGAAATTAGAATCCCATGTTTTTCTCACATATAAATTTTCATTTAATTAAATTAATCAGTTCGAATTAATTTAATTAATCAATTAGAAAAATATAAAAATACCCCCTTTTGATATTTATTCAAGCAGTTTGTTGTTTAATCATACGTCGTTGCTTAAATATTATTTCTGAACAAACACCAAGTCTCTGTGGGAACGAATTTATTATATTACTTGTGACCGCGTACACTTTCGCAGTTAGTTTTCGAACCAACAAGTTTTTGGCGCCGCTACAGGGGACTTCGGTGTTATTTTCAGAATTTGTGTTTAACATCAACGGAGGTTAAACTCAACTGACTTGGATAGTTGTTTTTCTCACGACGTGTTTTCTTGCTCTGCCAGTATAAGGATCTTAAGTTGTTTATGCGAACACGTTCTCAAACTTTGAGAACTAAGCTGGAAGAAGAAGAGCTTGAAGCAACAAAAGAGCTTAAAGTAACAGGAAAAGCAGCAATGGGCGACAGAGTAGCAGCAGCTACTAAGGCTTTGAAGGACTATTCTCAACCAAAGATCAATGACATTCAATCCAGTATTGTCAGGCCTGCCATTGCAGCTAATTCTTTTGAAATCAAGCCAAGCACAATTCTGATGGTGCAGAACTCAGTTCAGTTTGGGGGAGCTTCAACGGAGGATCCTAATACGCACATCAGGGACTTTATCGAGATTTGTGATACTTTCAAGTTCAATGGTGTGTCGGATGAGGCTATCAAATTGAGGCTTTTCCCATTCTCTTTAGGGGATAAGGCAAACTGCTGGTTACATTCTCTACCAGTTGGTTCCATCACTACTTGGGAGGATCTTGCTCAGAAGTTTCTTACAAAATTCTTCCCCATGGCTAAAACTGCAGCAATAAGGAACGGGCTAACTCAATTTGCACAACAATCGGGTGAATCTTTGTGTGAGGCTTGGGAACGTTATAAGGAGATGCTTCGAAAGTGTCCTCATCATGGGATGCCTGATTGGATGGTTATTAATGGTTTCTACAATGGGTTAGGAGCACAGTCAAGACCAATGTTGGATGCAGCATCAGGCGGAGCTCTGTGGGCTAAGAGCTATGATGAAGCTTATGAGCTTATTGAGATGATGGCGGCAAATGAATATCAAAATCCAACCCAGAGACTATCACACGGAAAAATAGCAGGAATTCTGGAAGTTGATACAGCTACAGCTATAGCAGCTCAGTTAAAGGCATTGACTATGAAGGTGGACTCATTGACTAACTATGGAGTTCAACAAGTGGCAAGTGTTTGTGAGCTTTGTGCAGGTGCACATGATACAAATCAATGTGCCATATCTAGTGAATCAGTGCAGTTTGTGAGCAACTTTTAGAGATCACAGCAACCAGCTCCAGCCACATATCATCCTAATAACAGAAACCATCCTAATTTCAGCTGGAGCAACAATCAAGGTGGTATTCAACAACCACAACAGCCGTACCAGCAGTTTCAGGGTCAACAATACGAATCGAAGCCATACAATCCTTCCGGTTTTCAGCAGCAGTATGCTCCAAGGCAACAATTTCAACCTCCTGGATTTCAACAACAGTCTCATGCAGGTGTTGGGCAATCTTCTTCTGAAAAATCTGAATTAGAGGAATTGAGGATGATGTGCAAAAGCCAAGCAATTTCTATCAAGACCTTAGAAAACCAGATTGGTCAGATTGCTAATGCCTTGTTGAATAGGCCACAAGGAACACTTCCTAGTGACACTGAGGCCAATCCTGGCAAGGGGGATGTCAAAGAACAGGTGAAAGCAGTCACTTTGAGATCTGGAAAGGTTACAAGCAATCAGAATTCAGCAGTTGCAGAGGAAAGTCATGAACAGCAAGCTGAAGAATCTACAGTACCAGAAGTTGAAACAACTGATGTGGCAGCTGACCTATTGGTCGATGATGCGGAGAAGAGTAACAGTTCTGCTGAAAAATCTACTCTTAAACAGAATACAATGAGCAATCAAATTTACCCACCTCCGCCATATCCCAGAAGACTCCAGAAACAGAAATTAGACAAGCAGTTTGCCAAATTCCTTGAGGTGTTCAAGAAGTTGCAAATCAACATACCTTTTGCTGAAGCCCTTGAACAGATGCCGAGCTATGCAAAGTTCATGAAGGGTATTCTATCTCGGAAGCTCAAACTCGATGATCTGGAAACCGTGGCATTGACGGAAGAATGCAGTGCTGTTCTGCAACAGAAATTGCCTCCGAAGCTAAAGGATCCTGGTAGCTTCACTATTCCATGCACTATTGGTAATCTGTCTTTTGAAAAGTGCTTGTGTGACTTGGGAGCTAGCATCAATCTGATGCCATTGTCGGTTTTCATGCAACTTGGCCTGCCGGATCCGAAGCCTACCAACATCTCTTTACAGTTGGCTGATCGATCAATCACATATCCTAGAGGCATAGTGGAGGATGTTTTGGTGAAAGTGGATAAGCTCATCTTCCCAGCTGACTTTGTTATTCTAGATTTCGAGGAGGATAAGAAGATTCCCATTATCTTGGGAAGACCATTCTTAGCTACAGGTCGGACGTTGATTGATGTCCAGAAAGGTGAACTCACAATGAGGGTGCAAGACCAAAACATCACTTTTAATGTGTTCAAAGCAATGGAGCTTCCATCTGAAGAGGAGTGTTTCAAAGTTGACTTGGTAGAATCTACAGTTAGAACGGAGCTTGAGCAGATGTTAGTAACAGACCCCTTGGAGAGAGCCTTGATAGGGGATTCTGAGGTGGAAGATGAAGAAGGAGCAGAACAACTTCAGCAATTAAATTCAGCTCCTTGGAAGAGAAGATTTGATATGCCATTTGAGTCTCTTGGATTAGCAGAACTAAAAAATTCCCAGGAGCGTCTAAAGCCATCTATTGAAGAAGCTCCTATACTTGAACTCAAACCATTGCCGGACCACTTGCGGTATGCGTTTCTGGGTGATGCATCTACATTACCTGTTATTATTGCTTCTAATCTATCAGGGAGTGAGGAAGATAAGCTTCTGCGAATTCTGAGAGAATTCAAATCAGCCATTGGATGGACCATAGCAGATATCAAGGGAATCAGCCCTTCGTATTGCATGCACAAAATTCTGCTAGAGGAAGGAAGTAAACCTACTATTGAGCATCAGCGAAGACTTAATCCTATTATGAAGGAGGTGGTGAAGAAAGAGATTCTTAAGTGGTTGGATGCTGGTATCATCTACCCTATTTCAGACTGTTCTTGGGTGAGTCCAGTTCAATGTGTGCCCAAGAAAGGAGGCATGACGGTTGTAACCAATGAGAAGAATGAGCTCATTCCTACTCGGACAGTCACAGGATGGAGAATATGCATGGACTATCGCAAGTTGAACAAGGCCACCAGAAAAGATCATTTTCCTCTTCCATTCATCGATCAAATGCTGGATAGGTTGGCTGGCCATGAATATTACTGCCTTCTCGATGGTTATTCAGGCTATAATCAGATTTGTATCGCCCCAGAAGATCAGGAGAAGACCACATTCACTTGTCCTTTTGGCACTTTTGCTTTTCGTCGAGTTTCTTTCGGGCTCTGTGGTGCTCCTGCAACCTTTCAGAGATGCATGATGGCCATATTCTCTGACATGATTGGAATAAATGTGGAAGTTTTCATGGATGACTTTTCAGTTTTTGGAACTTCGTACGATGAGTGCTTGCACAACCTTAGTCTAGTGCTGAAAAGATGTGTTGAGACTAATCTGGTGCTCAATTGGGAGAAATGTCACTTCATGGTGCAAGAAGGAATCATTCTTGGGCACAAGGTATCCAGTAAGGGGCTCGAAGTGGATAAGGCGAAAGTTGAGACTATTGAAAATCTTCCTCCACCAATCTCAGTCAAAGGAATCCGAAGTTTTCTTGGTCATGCAGGTTTCTATCGGCGGTTCATTCAAGATTTCTCCAAAATCTCTAAACCTTTATGCAGTTTGTTGGAGAAGGATGTTCCCTTCCGGTTTGATCAAGATTGTTTAGCTGCCTTTGAGCTATTGAAAAAGAATTTGACAACAGCGCCTGTTATCACAGCACCTAATTGGGGTGAACCTTTCGAGATGATGTGCGACGCTAGTGATTTTGCAGTGGGAGCTGTGCTTGGTCATCGGAAGAAGAATATTTTTCATGTGGTTTACTATGCTTGTAAAACACTCAGCGATGCACAGCTAAATTACACCACTACGGAGAAAGAGCTTTTGGCAGTTGTCTATGGTTTTGAGAAATTCAGGTCCTATTTGCTTGGGACAAAGGTGACAGTCTACACTGATCATGCAGCCATTAGATATCTGTTTTCAAAGAAGGATTCAAAGCCGCGATTGATTCGTTGGATTCTTCTGCTGCAAGAGTTTGAGCTTGAAATAAAAGACAGGAAGGGGACAGAAAATCAGGTAGCCGATCATCTATCTCATTTGGAAGACCACGGTAAGGATTCAAGGGATAAAACTTTAATCAACGAATCTTTTCCAGATGAGCAGCTTTTTGGGGTCCAAGAGGAAGAACCATGGTTTGCAGATATTGTGAACTATCTGGTGAGTAATGTCATTCCCTTAGGATTCTCTTACGCTCAAAGGAAGAAATTTCTGCATGACGTGTAGTGGTATCGTTGGGATGAGCCATTCTTATTTAGACAGGGAGCAGATCAGATAATCAGGAGATGTATTCCATATAGTGAGACTGAAGGTGTTCTACAAGATTGTCATTTTACCACGTATGGGGGTCACTATGGTGGAAAGAAGACAGCTGCCAGAGTACTACAAGCAGGGTTCTTCTGGCCAACATTGTTCAAAGATGCGCATCACTTTGTGTTGAGATGTGATCGATGTCAACGGGTTGGAAATATCTCCGGGAGGAACGAGATGCCGCTCAACATGCTTCTTGAAGTTGAGATATTCGATGTTTGGGGAATAGACTTTATGGGGCCATTTGTATCATCTTGCAATAATCAGTACATTCTTTAGCAGTGGATTATGTGACTAAATGGGTCGAGGTGAAAGCTCTACCGACCAATGATGCTAAGGTAGTGCTGAATTTTTTGCATAAGAACATTTTCACACGTTTCGGCACTCCGCGGGTAATAATCAGTGATGAGGGAACGCACTTTTGTAATCACAAATTCACTATATTAATGGAAAAGTATCGTGTGACGCATCGGGTTGCAACAACTTACCATCCTCAAACTAATGGTCAGGCAGAAGTCTCTAACAGGGAAATAAAAAGGATTTTGGAAAAGGTGGTGAATCCTTCAAGGAAGGATTGGTCGTTGAAGCTAGATGAAGCTGTGTGGGCCTACAGAACAGCGTACAAGACACCATTGGGTATGTCACCTTTTCAGCTTGTGTATGGTAAGGCTTGTCATCTGCCTGCTGAACTAGAACACAAGGCGTATTGGGCTTTGAAGAAATTGAACCTCGACATATAGGCTACTGGTGAAAAGCGAATGCTTCAACTTAATGAACTTGAGGAGTTTCGTCTACAGGCTTATGAGAATAATAAGTTATACAAAAAGAAGGTCAAGAGATGGCATGATAAAAGGTTGGTACATAAGACATTTGTACCTGGTCAAATGGTTCTACTCTTCAACTCTCGGCTCAGACTTTTTCCTGGAAAGCTCAAGTCAAGGTGGTCAGGTCCATTCACGATTAAAACAGTGTTTTCGCACGGAGCAGTGGAAAATTTTGATAAGTCGCCTGATCATTCTTTTAAGGTGAATGGGTAGAGGCTTAAGCATTATTTTGGGGGAACAGTGAACCGTGAGGCAGATACCACCGTGTTGGCCACCACATGATCAAGCAGCAGAATCGTCAAGCTAGCGACAATAAACAAGCGCTTCATGGGAGGCAACCCATAGGTTTGGTGTTTTTATGTGTGGTTTGATTTTGTGTGATTTTGTTTAGTATTATGTCGAGAGTGCAGGTCATTGACGAGTTACAGGAGCTGCCTTTGCAAAAGATAAAATTTTCTTTCGAGGTAGACTGACCTCAGTTTGGAGCTCATGCAGCATTTCCACCAATTGATTCACCACCCGAGGAGGGTGACGATGCCGACAGTTAGGGGAGTTCTTTTTTATCCTTTATCTATACCTTCAATGAGGACATTGAATATTTTAAGTTTAGGGGTGATTTAGGATAATTGATTAATTGAGTCATTGTATCCATACAGTTTCATGTAGTTCATAATACACCATGCTAGTTTAATTTCTTATAATTCATATTCCAAAAAAAAATATAAAATAAAAAAAACAAAAAAAAAATCATGATTAGTTGCATATCATATTTTCCTTGATCCCGTAGCGCTTGGTGGTTCCGTTTAGTAGTCAATGATGAATTTGAGTGTGATAATGATGGATAGAAGGCTGATTTAAATACTCATGAATTGACGTGCATGTTGCAGAAACACAATCTTACACAACTCATCATTTGCTTTTGGGGCTAGGTTAAGGTCATGCTTGTTTGGTTGTTGAAATTTAATCACCTGATTATATTTGGAATTTTCTTTATTCCCTTGATAGCGTAGAATCACTAAATATAAGTTTGGGGGAAACCAGGGTTCATGCTAGTTGTGTGTAGTTGTTAATAATGGATAGGTGTCAATTGGCTAGTAGCCAGCTCATATTTATATGAGTAGTCTAGGGTTGGATTTGAGAAATCTCATTCCAGATTGCATTTGGAAAAAAATATATAAAAAAATATATATATAAAAAAAATTGCTGAAAAAAAAAATATAGTGTTTATGAGAGTGTGAGTATGCAGAGTTGGCCAGGTTGAGCTCTTTAATACTCGAGCAATTAAGTTCTAGGGGACTCAAGCCTAGTGACCTAAGACTTTTCCGGTCTGGGATCCACTAACCTAACGCTCGCTACATGGGTATTATTGTATAAGCCTTTTGGGGTCTTATCCATTGCACGGTCAAATAAGCATGTGTGTTGTGTATAGTATTATACGTCATAGTTGTTAATAAAGCATGAATTCCTGTCTAACTCAAATGATGATGGAGGTGTTTCTAGGTTATGAAGTGTCTAGCGTCCATTCTATTTATAAACTTGTGATTGTTTTGACGAAAATATGTATGGTTTTGATCTAGTGCTAAGAGTAATTCTGATGAGTATTGCACACACGCACGTTTCTGTACTTGTAAATGTTAATATGCTGATATTTAGTCGATCTCTATTTGGAGTTATCACATTCTCTGAGACACTCTGCTAAATTGGTTATTGCTTTGCTTATGGGATCCTTGCATCAGTTGCATTCATGTATTTAGAGGTAGTCGAGTCTGTTTTCGCTTGAGGACAAGCATCAGTTTAAGTTTGGGGGTGTGATAAGTGGATTTTATATCCACTTATTATGCGCTAAATGGCCTAGATTGATGGTTTATCCTTAAGTATGTTGTGTCTTTTAATTCATTTTTTGTTGTGTTTCAGCATTTGTTGTGCAGAACTCGCAACTTTAGGTATCGTGGCGATAAAAGGCTAAGAACGGTGAAATTTTGCACCAATTCGGAATTAAGAGTTGCCAAAAGAATTATCATAAAGAAATTCTGAGTGATATATTCTTAAAGCAGAAATCCCGGATGGAATTGATATATTTTCTGTTAAGCAAAAGGAATCCAGTTTCAGATCCTCAGCAGGCCGTAATTTACACCTGAACGAGCATGGAGAAAATAGAATTATCACAAAAAGATGGAAAGTGATATATTCCTAAAGCAGGAATCCCGGTTGGAATTGATATATTTTTCAAAAGGAGTTCGGTTTCTGACCCTCAATTTACCACAGCTTAGGATTTAAGGATTTATTTATATTAATAAATATTTTTTTAATTAGAAAATTATATTTTTAAATATCTAATAATATTAGATATTTATTTTTATAATTTCTCAATTAAATTAATTATTTATTAATTAAAAACATTACACTGCAGGTGACATTTAGTAATCAATTAACAGCTTGTGGGCATCTTTCGGCAGATTTAACAATTGAAAAGCTAAGAAATGATTAATGTTATACTCCTGTATTGCTGTGGACAAAATTCTGTTTTCCAATTACTTTCCCACGCGCTGAACATTCTGAAGATAAAGGCTCGCGTGGCTTACACGCGCGGGTGGTGCGGCTGGTACTGGCCGGGGCTTCGAAAACAGCTGGAGACAGAATGAATTGTGGTGTTACTTTCGACCGTGTATTCAATTTGTGTGCTGTTGTTGTATTTTTTTATTTCTTTTTAATTCTTTTCATTTATATTTTATTGATGTGGTGTGCTAATTTTTGCTATAAATAGCCTAGTTCTCAAGCTTGTAGGAACACACCAATTTAGAGAACAACAATTCTCTCTTGTATTCTCTCTAGTTTCTTTGTAATTTTAGTTATGTTTTTATACACTTTAAATTTAGTTTAAGTGTTATTTCGGTTGAAGAATTTACGGGGAATATTTGGAGTGCTCTTTTCTTTCATTGGAAGCTATTTCGGTTCTACTTTCTAACTCTCGTAATTTTCATATTTAATTTATCGCAATTTTTAATTCAGTTATTATTATTATTATTATTATTATTATTATTATTATTATTATTATTATTATTATTATTATTATTGTTATTATTATTATTATTATTATTATTATTATTATTATTATTATTATTATTATCATGTTTTCATTTAATCCCATGATGACGATTCGTTCGATTATGAACTAATCGCCGTCATGGGATTCTAATGGATTTATTTACGTAATTTAGTAATTCGATGCCTTAATAATTTGTATTATGATAAAAATTCAGATTGCCTAATGTGGTTGCGCTTAATTTATTAGATGCGTAGCTAACTTCTAAATTATTAATTCCTAATGAATGCGAAAGTGGATTTAGGAATTTAGAATTTGCCATGTTAGTATAGGTTCGTAATTGTCATGTACATTTACGATAAGTGATAGGATTTTTTCACATCACCCTTTGTAGTCATAATAAAGGAATTTATTCGTAAAACCAATTATGTTTTCAAATCTTATAGACATATAGGGTCTAAACATAAAAGGTGTCCTCGCGACTTCTATCTTTTTAAGTGGATGTTTGTGTAGTTTGATATAAGTTAAGACTGAAAGGCGCTTATGTTATTTTTGTGTTCCCGACTAGCTTTCGTAAATTATCAAAATTACTTTGAAATTAAGGCATCAATTCTAAATGAAATAAATAATGAAATTAGAATCCCATGTTTTTCTCACATATAAATTTTCATTTAATTAAATTAACCAGTTCGAATTAATTTAATTAATCAATTAGAAAAATATAAAAATACCCCCTTTTGATATTTATTCAAGCAGTTTGTTGTTTAATCATACGTCATTGATTAAATATTATTTCTGAACAAACACCAAGTCTCTGTGGGAACGAATTTATTATATTACTTGTGACCGCGTACACTTGCGCAGTTAGTTTTCGAACCAACAAGTTTTTGGCGCCGCTGCCGGGGACTTCGGTGTTATTTTCAGAATTTGTGTTTAACATCAACGGAGGTTAAACTCAACTGACTTGGATAGTTGTTTTTCTCACGACGTGTTTTCTTGCTCTGCCAGTATAAGGATCTTAAGTTGTTTATGCGAACACGTTCTCAAACTTTGAGAGCTAAGCTGGAAGAAGAAGAGCTTGAAGCAACAAAAGAACTTGAAGTAACAGGAGAAGCAGCAATGGGCGACAGAGTAGCAGCAGCTACTAAGGCTTTGAAGGACTATTCTCAACCAAAGATCAATGACATTCAATCTAGTATTGTCAGGCCTGCCATTGCAGCTAATTCTTTTGAAATCAAGCCAAGCACAATTCAGATGGTGCAGAACTCAGTTCAGTTTGGGGGAGCTTCAACGGAGGATCCTAATACGCACATCAGGGACTTTATCGAGATTTGTGATACTTTCAAGTTCAATGGTGTGTCGGATGAGGCTATCAAATTGAGGCTTTTCCCATTCTCTTTAGGGGATAAGGCAAAGGGCTGGTTACATTCTCTACCAGCTGGTTCCATCACTACTTGGGAGGATCTTGCTTAGAAGTTTCTTACAAAATTCTTCCCCATGGCTAAAACTGCAGCAATAAGGAACGCGCTAACTCAATTTGCACAACAATCGGGTGAATCTTTGTGTGAGGCTTGGGAACGTTATAAGGAGATGCTTCGAAAGTGTCCTCATCATGGGATGCCTGATTGGATGGTTATTAATGGTTTCTACAATGGGTTAGGAGCACAGTCAAGACCAATGTTGGATGCAGCATCAGGCGGAGCTCTGTGGGCTAAGAGCTATGATGAAGCTTATGAGCTAATTGAGATGATGGCGGCAAATGAATATCAAAATCCAACCCAGAGACTATCACACGGAAAAATAGCAGGAATTCTGGAAGTTGATACAGCTACAGCTATAGCAGCTCAGTTTAAGGCATTGACTATGAAGGTGGACTCATTGACTAACTATGGAGTTCAACAAGTGGCAAGTGTTTGTGAGCTTTGTGCATGTGCACATGATACAAATCAATGTGCCATATCTAGTGAATTAGTGCAGTTTGTGAGCAACTTTTAGAGATCACAGCAACCAGCTCCAGCCACATATCATCCTAATAACAGAAACCATCATAATTTCAGCTGGAGCAACAATCAAGGTGGTATTCAACAACCACAACAGCCGTACCAGCAGTTTCAGGGTCAACAATACGAATCGAAGCCATACAATCCTTCCGGTTTTCAGCAGCAGTATGCTCCAAGGCAACAATTTCAACCTCCTGGATTTCAACAACAGTCTCATGCAGGTGTTGGGCAATCTTCTTCTGAAAAATCTGAATTAGAGGAATTGAGGATGATGTGCAAAAGCCAAGCAATTTTTATCAAGACCTTAGAAAACCAGATTGGTCAGATTGCTAATGCCTTGTTGAATAGGCCACAAGGAACACTTCCTAGTGACACTGAGGCCAATCCAGGCAAGAGGGATGTCAAAGAACAGGTGAAAGCAGTCACTTTGAGATCTGGAAAGGTTACAAGCAATCAGAATTCAGCAGTTGCAGAGGAAAGTCATGAACAGCAAGCTGAAGAATCTACAGTACCAGAAGTTGAAACAACTGATGTGGCAGCTGACCTATTGGTCGATGATGCGGAGAAGAGTAACAGTTCTGCTGAAAAATCTACTCTTAAACAGAATACAATGAGCAATCAAATTTACCAACCTCCGCCATATCCCAGAAGACTCCAGAAGCAGAAATTAGACAAGCAGTTTGCCAAATTCCTTGAGGTGTTCAAGACGTTGCAAATCAACATACCTTTTGCTGAAGCCCTTGAACAGATGCCGAGCTATGCAAAGTTCATGAAGGGTATTCTATCTCGGAAGCTCAAACTCGATGATCTGGAAACCGTGGCATTGACGGAAGAATGCAGTGCTGTTCTGCAACAGAAATTGCCTCCGAAGCTAAAGGATCCTGGTAGCTTCACTATTCCATGCACTATTGGTAATCTGTCTTTTGAAAAGTGCTTGTGTGACTTGGGAGCTAGCATCAATCTGATGCCATTGTCGGTTTTCATGCAACTTGGCCTGCCGGATCCGAAGCCTACCAACATCTCTTTACAGTTGGCTGATTGATCAATCACATATCCTAGAGGCATAGTGGAGGATGTTTTGGTGAAAGTGGATAAGCTCATCTTCCCAGCTGACTTTGTTATTCTAGATTTCGAGGAGGATAAGAAGATTCCCATTATCTTGGGAAGACCATTCTTAGCTACAGGTCGGACGTTGATTGATGTCCAGAAAGGTGAACTCACAATGAGGGTGCAAGACCAAAACATCACTTTTAATGTGTTCAAAGCAATGAAGCTTCCATCTGAAGAGGAGTGTTTCAAATTTGACTTGGTCGAATATACAGTTAGAACGGAGCTTGAGCAGATGTTAGTAACAGACCCCTTGGAGAGAGCCTTGATAGGGGATTCTGAGGTGGAAGATGAAGAAGGAGCAGAACAACTTCAGCAATTAAATTCAGCTCCTTGGAAGAGAAGATTTGATATGCCATTTGAGTCTCTTGGATTAGCAGAACTAAAAAATTCCCAGAAGCGTCTAAAGCCATCTATTGAAGAAGCTCCTATACTTGAACTCAAACCATTGCCGGACCACTTGCGGTATGCGTTTCTGGGTGATTCATCTACATTACCTGTTATTATTGCTTCTAATCTATCAGGGAGTGAGGAAGATAAGCTTCTGCGAATTCTGAGAGAATTCAAATCAGCCATTGGATGGACCATAGCAGATATCAAGGGAATCAGCCCTTCGTATTGCATGCACAAAATTCTGCTAGAGGAAGGAAGTAAACCTACTGTTGAGCATCAGCGAAGACTTAATCCTATTATGAAGGAGGTGGTGTTAAATAACTTGTTATCACTTTTATTAATTTAATTATGTAATGCTGTGACGCTATTTTAGGCTTGAGGAAGAAGGTTGCAAGGCTCGTGATAGTTCAGTTTCTGAACCACTTCCGAGTCCACCTCCAACTGTTATTCAAACAATAACTCTTAAAGAGTTAGGTGACAAAACAAACATGAGTTATACAGAGATTTGAAAGTCTTCCACTTGATATACAGTAATACACTTGAATCGTTATTATATTTATTTATTAATTATTCTGTTCCCGAATGCTTTTATGTAAAAGTTTTTTTTTTGTGCAACGTGAAAATTATATCTCTGGAAGAGAATGAAAGCCGGTGGTTTATTAGTTGTGCCACGTGTGAAGGAGAGGCATCCAAGATAAAAGGAAAATGGAAGTGTACTGGGAAATGTTGTAAGAACATATCTGTTCCAGAAAAAATGTATTAATTCACTAATTCATGGTCTCCTAAATTCAATAGTTTAAACAATAACTCAACAATACATATATGCTTGTTACATGTATCATGAATTAGGTATAAGATTATTGTTCTTGCTGGTGATTCAAATGAGGTTCATAACTTTGTTCTCATGGACAAAGATGCAAGGAGATTAGTTGGACAAACCGCAACAAAACTTATATTTGACGGTATCAAGGTACCAACACAAAGACCATTAGTATTTTTTCCTGCTTACAAATTTAATCTTGATTCATGATGTTTATGCTTTTTGAACTAATTATATTGCGGAATAAACAGACTGATGACTATCCTTCAACAATTAAGAAGATAGTAGGCAAAGAATGTATTTTTACTATCGAGATAAGTCATAATAATGTTTTGATTCAGAGTAAAATTTTCAAGGTCAAAGACGCACACGATAGTTGAAACGCAAGTGCTAGTACTTCCAATTTTGCTGATGCAAGAAATTATCTATTTTTAATCCTAAAATAGTTTATATTAACAGTCAAAGCAAATATTAATTTATTTGAATGCATATTCATTGTAAGTTATATACATGTGTCATGTCTGACTAAAGATATCTTTGATATAGAATATGATTGACCTAACTAATTATGGTGACACTCCAGGATCTGTTAAATCATCTGCCAAAAAGATAAAAATGGTTAAGCAATCATTCACTTCTTCAAATTTAGTTATACTTGTTATACAATCTTCATATTTTTAAAATTTTGCAAGCTTGATAGTGTATTCCTATGTTTCACAGGAAAAGTGATGAAGGTGTTGCGCAAGAGCTTCTTTTGGTTATCACAGCTTGTATGGAATGACTCGACAAATCAATTAGGATCTTCTTGATGAACTCAGTTATCATCTTAATAAAATATATAATTTACGGTATCTGAACATTTTCTATCATCATGAAATGTGTGTCGTTATTATATTCGAATGATAAATATTTTCTGCGTTTTTTGGATTTGGGTTACTCGAATAAAGTTGCTGATTTTATTTGGATATTGATTTCTATTTATTCACTATTTTTAGTTAATGTCCAATTAACAATAAACAATAAGGTCGCCTATGTGTATATATTTTAATTTTAATTCAATTAATTTTGTATAAATATGTTTGATCAACTATCGTCATTGGACACTTACCGAATTAATTGGAGGATCAAGTTTTGTGTGACAAGTATGTGGTCTTTGGTTTCTGTTGGGTTTCAACCCAATATGATGTTATGGGCTTGGGTGGTCCAAGATATATATGGGTAAGATAATAATTGTATGTGTAGACAATTATTATATATTATATGTCTTTGATAGGTCTCGTATATGGGTTAGATAAGCTAGAAGGGGGGGTTGAATAGCTTATCACCTTTTAAAAATTTTGAGCTTGGCTTTTTAAAAATTCTTTCGCCTTTTTAAACTTCGTTACTTGTCAACAAGTAAATAAAGTGCGGAAAATAAAGAGCGAAAGAAAAGAGAGTAGCACACGGTTGATTTTATCCTGGTTCGCGATGCCCGCAACCCCTAATGGATTCGAACACCCCTACTCCAGTCCCCGAACTCCTCCCCGAATTCGAGCTTTTCTCTACTACAAAGATACTCCTTTATAGTAGGCGGAGAAGCCTTTACAACTCCTTAAACCACTATTTAATTATCTTATAGCAATACACACACGTATTCTCCTCAAATTAAATAGCTAAATACAAACTACAAAACTTGTCTTGGAACGTAACTCCCCGTCACCTCCTCAAAGACTTTGTAGTATCCCCTGGAAGACTATGTACTTCTACAACTTTGCCGGTCTTGGATCTTCTCTTTTCCTCAGGGTGCAAAGGCTACTAACTCCCCGTTAGTACGCCTAAGACTTGGGTCTTAGAACAAGAGTCACCTCACTTCACTTCACCTCACTGCAAAGATTAGAATACAAGTCCAACAACAACCAAGCAATTTATATTAAAAGATATAAATCCGTGCAAGCTAGTATGTTACGGTACTAGTCATGAGGACGCTATTACGCATTAAGTTAAATATATAACGGCAAGGGATAAGTCACAATAATGGACTTGTCACACAAGCGGTACACACACTTACACACAACACACAAGCAATTAAAACACAACTCACACGTACGTAAAAGTAACTCGCCTATCTATAGGATAAAACGAGGGCTTCTATTATGCGTTAAAATATTACACACACATACACAAGCAAGAATATAAACAAACAAACAAGCAAGCAAGTAAGAGTCACAAGTGCTAAAAGCACTTCGGCCGAATGGTAAAAAAGTAGAAGGCCGGATTTTTCAAAGTCCTAAAACAAGTGCAAGTAGTCTTGTTTAAATCCTTGTTCAAGATATAAAGATAAGACAAGTGAGTAACCAACTTGAACAATAAGACTACTAGTGGTAGTATATGGCCAAATATAACAAGAAAAGGAAAGGCCAACAATAAACTACCAACTTGTTTTAAAGAGCTAGCTTGTATAGTCTTGATTCTTAAAGTCCTTGTTTAAAAGTAAACCATAAAAAGAACAAAGGACTTGGTTATACAAGACTAACAACCAACTTATCTTTTGATTTTTAAATATCAAGTTTAAACCAATTAAGGTAAAAACAAGATGTAAGCTTTTTGTTTGTAAATCAAAAGATAGTTAACTAGCATTTTTAATCCAAATACTCAACTTGGATTAAAGGACTTAAATGAGGTAGATCTCAACTTTCAACCTCAAGAACACACCTTACAAGATGTCAACTATACACTACACGAATATACTTCAAGAACAAGTGTATATTAGTGACAAAATGCAAGAATGTTGAATATTAGTGTTTATAAGTGTAGATCTAAACCAAACAAGCACTAAACACTAAATGTTCAAGCCACCCACCACCACTACAACTATATATACTCGACTTATATATAGTTGAGTGATGAGATATGAAAACCAACTTATAACCCTTGAGATCTAGAGAGAAAACAAGAGAAAAAGCTAGTTACGAAGCCAAAACACACAAAAAGAGTCACCGGAAAAGTTGCCGGAAAATGGCCGGAAAAAGTGAATCTAGGCCGGACTTTTGGAGGATCAAAAGGTCACTCACCAACTGTTAAAACAAGGTGGAAATACAACAAAAAGGTTGGTGACCAAAGGTGTGTGTTAGTGAGCAAGAATGGTGAAGAAAATCAAGCTAAAATGAAGATAGATCTTGAAATATTTTAGGCTTGAAGCATAGAAACGTTTTTGAACTTTTGGCTAATGAAAAAAGAGTGTTTCTAGGTTTATTTCACCAGCATATACTTGGCTCAAGAGGGCTTAATGAAATGGGGGGGGGGGGGGGTGAAGGGGGCTATTTATAGCCAAAAAATAAGGCTTTTAGTTTTATTTTAAAGCTAAAAAGCTTATGTCATAAAGGCAAGTGGGAGGGATGTCATCCATGACATCATATCAGCTGTGCAAGATTCAAAAATGCCTAGAAAAGAGTGCCCACACGTTTTTAATAATTAATGAATCAATAAAAACGTAAAATGCGCGTACCGACGAGACGAAATGGGTTTAATCGCAATAAATCGAAAAATCATTGAAAAATTATGAAATTTTGGGAATCTCCTAGAAATATTCCCAGAAGATTGTGGTCAAAATTTCACCTTGAAATGAGTTGACCAACTATGACTTTTAAGCGACCGATAAATCAATTACGTATTGATTTAAGGGGTCCCGGAAAAAAGTCATCCAAAATTTACGAAATTTATTCTACAATGTCCTATGGGGAAACTAAGGACACATTAAAAGTTTCAAGTCAAAAAGATAAGTGGAAGTATTTTTACGAATTTTTCGAATGTTAAAATGGCTTTCCAGAGCGACCGAAAAATTTATTTGCCTTTACCGACAACTAAGACAAAAGTTTTGACTTGAAAAATATTCAAACATAATATTCCATATGAAATAATGACTATGAGGTCCAAGGAATATATAAGCTTGAATTAAAAATGATTTTATCCGGATAAATAAGGATTTAAGGGTTTTTCGGAATAAAATCTGTTTTGGGTCTTTTGGCAAGGCAATTTGAATATAAATATTAAATAGATATATCAAGAATATTTGAGAGGAAAACATTTAAGAATAACATGATTTTAAATAAATTGAACTGTTTGACTCGTAAAAGCAGTGTTAGGAAATTCTTGATTTTTGTGCCTTTAGCCAAATGCCTATTTTCTTTTGACATAAATAACTTAGAATATAAAATACCGATATCATGATATTCTCATCCTAAGTGAATGTCAAAAATATGTCGGAAAACATTTTTGGCTCGGTTTGACCATTTTGACTTGAATCCCGAATTATGTCGTCCCCTGGGGAGGATTCTAAGTGTATTCCTAAATCTAATTTAATTTCACTTTTATTTTGACACATTCCAAAACCTAAAGAGCGAAAGTAGTGACTCTTTCAATCTTCCCCTTTTTGGTATTTGTCAAAACTACTTGTGAAAATTAAATTTGTGTGTGCGATCTACTTCCCCTAAGTGTATGCATGATACAAAATAAAAAATTTGGGGTCACTTCCCCTAAGTATATGCATCCCATTATACAAGCATACAATCACACACATAAACACATAGAATCACGTAAGTATATAAAGGTGTAAGTTTAGAATTTTACCCCATGTGATAAGTGTCGGTACTTATCACAAAATATTCTCTTCCCCTTAAATTTTTGTCTGCAAAAACAAGGTTAGTAGCAACACATAATAATTTTCATTTTATATTCCCGTAGAATATTCTCTTCCCCTTTTTGACATAATGCCAAAAAGTGAAATTAATATTGAGGGAGGGAACAAGGGATTAGGGATTTAGGTGATAAAGTCCTACTTATTACAAATAAGCACAACCAATCTCCTTATTACTCCGAAACCAGTCAAACGTCCATAAATCTTCACAAATATGGACTGGTTTGAATTAATTACAATCAAATAGGACTAGTCTATAAATACAAATTAATCTCCCCTTATTTACAAGAAAAATGAATATAATCTTGTTAAGTCCATCTTGTATTCCCATGCATTTTTCTTGAAAGAAAGATATGGCCTTTAAAGATTCCATATTGATCGTTAATGATCAATTATTCTGCAATAATTAAAATTGTTAATTAGATTTTCAAGTTGCATATAACAAAAAAAAATGAGTAGAAGAGGTTCGAATTTTTTTTGTAAAATTCGAGTTTTCCATTTTTAGTCCATTCCAACTCTTTCCTTTTAAGACTTTCTGCAAGAATTATAACAATTTAGATTATCTCGAAAATATGTTTTTGCCTTTATAGGATTCTTATCCTAAAGTTTGTATTTTAAGGCCCAAGGAAATATTTCGAATTATGAATAATACGAATGATAGATCCTGCAGAAAATTCGTTAGAACGTGCAAGCAATCTATATTTCTAACCAAATAATCAGATATCCCAGCTTATAAAGACGAAGTGTATAGTCTTTATCTATACAAGCATCCCAAACCATTTATCCTGAATATGTAAATGTAATTACTTAAAAGTAATTACAACAATAAAATTCAAATAATAAAATCTAACTGAGAAATTCGAAAAACTATCTAAGGATTGAGATTCGAGGTTTCTTATGAGACCAGGTGCATGAAAATTTTCTTCAATTCCTGCATACAAGCAACTGAGTTAGTGCATCAACATTTTCTATAAGTAAAGGCAATGAATCAAACTAAATGTGATGAACACTGGGAGAGGGAAGGGCAGAGCTCAGGCTTGGCTCATCATTGCTCTCTAGACAGGCAAACTGTTAGTAATGTTCTCAAGAAATATTAATTGCAAAAAAAATGCAAATTAATGTGCAATATGTAAGCAATTCAAGACAAAGAGAACAAACAGTGCATGTATGCAATGGAGAGCCATGACAAGGCACGCTCAAATCCAAGGCATATTCCACTTAGCAGGGCCGCAAGACACCATTCAGGCACAAAGAAACTAAGGTCAAGTGCAGAGATGATCTTATCAAAGATAAGTAATCTGGAGTGGTCATATAAGCTAAATACTTTCACTTAAGAAGTTTTAGCAAATATGTGGCTATCAGCTGAGTGATATATATTGAATGTAAGAATCCTAATTTTTGGTAATATTTCCTTTTATTTAATATCATGTGACATTGTCAATTTGGAACCTTTCTAGTCATCCCTGTTGATTAATAGAATTGATTGTCTGAGAAACTATGTTGTTGCATTCACTATGTAAGATAAAAGGAAGATTGTGAAGGCAAGAGTCTTATTGTTAGTAAGATTTATAAAACTTGGGATTTGAGAATGATTAGAGTATTAAAAGATTTATTAAGGATTATGACGAGGAATTATGGACATTCGAGGAATTTACACAATTAAGTACTTAAGGAATTATAGGGGAAATCTCTACGCGACAAATATTATTACGAGAGATTAATTAAGATACGATACGAATAAAGATTAGATGACAAGCATTGGTGGAAGAATAATGATACAAGGAGTAGTATTGCATGCAAGTCCCATGCAACCAAGTGGTTAGAAATAAGCAAACTAGTTAACCAAATGGAAGAAGAATAGTAACTAGTTACATTGCTTTTCAAAAAGGGGAGACAAGAAGTACAAGGAGCCATACCATGCTAGTACCTTGCATATACATACAACATATGTATCACCCAACATCACTTTATCACTTATTCACCCAACAACAACAAAAATCAAAAACACAAACCCCCCCCTTCCAAGGAGCTCTCGGCCAAGAACAAAAAAGGAAGAAGAAAATTCTTCCTCCCCCATTTCTCATCACTCATAAATCAAGACATAATTACTAGGCCCTCACCAACATCTAAGCAAGGTATGTTAAGAGTTTCAAGCCATTTCATCCATCCAATTTCAAGATATTAATTATAATAGATATTGTGAATAGTAACCATGGTTGGTTTTTCTTTTAGATCTTGGATTGTAAGGGTTGTAGGAGACCATTCAAGGTGTTATTGAGTTTTGTAAGGCTTATCCAAGGCTCCTAGGTGCTCAAGAAGGTATAAAAATCACAAACCCTTTTGGCCATGTAGTGTTTATGATGTTTGGTAGTAGATCCATGTATATATGTGTTAATCTTGGTTGTATAAGTAATGGATGACATGGATCTTGAGTTTTGATGTTGTGATTGTGATTTTTATGATTGTGGATAGTATATGTATCTCCATGAGTGTTATAAAGCATGAACTAAGTGAATTAGGTGTTGGTTGTGTTGTGGAATTGAGAAAATTGGTTGATCTAAGTGAATACATGCTTGCTGAGTTTTCCAGGAACATTGACCTGCCTTGTAACATGGTTTTGAACTTTCAAATCTTGTCCCCTGAGGTCCTACCATATATTGTTGGAAAGATAATTGAATGTAGTTTCTGGAAATGTAAGGTTCATAACTAGGTGATGTATAGATTTTAAGTTATGGCCGGAAAAGTAAATTGTATTTCTGGGTTTCCGGACTGCACTAAGTGACCCCCTTGTGAACCTTGTTTAAACCCCTAAAAATATATGTGGGATCATGGAAAAATTTGAGAAACTAGGAAATGCAGTGGTGAAGACCAACCAAAAAGAATTGGATTAAAATATGAATTTTTGAATTTTATAAAAATGCTAGAGTAAATTTCGCGCAAGGGAAAAAGTCGTTAGTGGAGCATAATTCTAGGGGTAATGGTTATGATTCGAATGTGGTAACTAAATTAAGTCGAATAAGTGACGAGCGTAATCGAGCGATGACATGAACCTATAGTGGGACTAGAGTGTCATAAGACGAGGTCATTAAGTTAATTTCGTACTCCCTAAAACCCCGTAATTAAAGAGTTATTGTTAAGGTACTAACGAGCGGTTATTGCTTATGTATAGATCGTTCGACTCCGCACGCTCGACCACCCCAACCAAACCAAGGCAAGTTTACTTTTCAAAACTTATACATGTACAAGGACTTTCACTGTTGTGTTTGTAGTTTTCAACCGTATCAAGTGCTATGTTTATCGAAGTATTGATGCAATTGAGATTGTATAAGTACATATAGGCTTGTACCCCTTGAACTTAGATTGAAATGTTTTCTTCGGACAACGACTCTAGCAATAGAGGTCGTAGCGGTCCGTATATACTATTGACCGGGGAGCAGTATATTATTATATCGTAACTAGTTTGCGAAAACCCGAAGGGTCATTCGGGGAGTAACGTATACTCAAATAATTATGTTCATATCTTCGTAAATACTCGAAACCCTATCTTGGATTAAAAGTTTATTTTATCGAATAATTATTTTATTAATCATTAATATTAAATCTTAAAATATTATTTATTAATTATCGTTCATTATTTTAAAGACGAAGTCAATCCAAGATACATTTAATACTTTCAAACTCGAACTCTTTCGAACTCAAAACATTTTCGAAAACCCCCGGTCAGGTTCTGCTTCTTGTATGATTTCAAGAATCATCGGTCGACTGATGTCGGACCTCAATTACTGTTTTTCAATCAAAATCAAGTTTTTAAAAGAAAAAGAAAAAGGGACTCTGGCAGGTGTGGGAACCGTTGACGAACGATTCCCGGGATGTTTAAGCGGCCGTGAGCCATGCGGTCCATCAATTATTATTCCGGCCCAGGTGTTGCCGAAGGATGATTACGGATGTAGTTTTCATCGATGGTGATTACGGATGTAGTTTTCACCCGGGGATAGTTACGGATGTAGTTTCTATCCTTCTATCGGTAGAGAAGACCCGCGGATTATTGGACTTGGATGTGGCGACTGATCATCGTCAATCCTTGTCAGGTTTTGTGTTTTCTTTAAGTCCCATTCCTCCATTTTGGAAAAATGCTTTGACACTGCTTCTTAGGCTTTTGTGCCAGGTTGCTGATAGTGTTCTATTTTGATGAGAAAGATGTTGACTCAATGCAGTATCTAGAACTGCAAGTTTATTTTGAAAACAAGGGCACATATTGTTGCACCTTCGGAATTTATCAACAACGACAAGTGATTTTATATCTGATTGATACAAACAAGTTTAATAACTGCCAATCATATGAAATGTTATATTGCTTACCTTATACATATATTTCTTGCGGAGCTATAGTTGCTCACTCTTGCTTGTTTTCAAATTTTACAAACACAACATCTAAGCGAAATGGCAAGACCCAGACAGACTGCTCGAAAGCAGGTGACTAGACCCGAGCCAGCAGTTGAGATTCCACCGGTAGGCCCCATTAGCCGGATTGGTTGGCAGCTTTTGTTAGTTCGTTTTATTTATCAGTATGACCTGTGCAAGGCAGTGTATCGTAACAAACTTTCAAGCCGCCAACTTCGCTTCATATTGAAGTGTTGCTGGTAGCATAAATACTATTTAATTCGGTCTGTAATAACTCTGATACTTTTACTACTGCTTAATCAATGTTGTGACGTTTCTGAGGCTCTAACCTGTGTGTGTGTGTGTGCGGTGTGAGTTATTGTGGGGTCGATGGCTGTTTTATTTATATTATGTGCAAGACAGGTATGTTATTAATGGAAAATGGACCGTGAGCGCCTAGATCTCCGACCCCGGATCTGGGGGCATCACAGAAATGGTATCAGAGCGAGGTTACAGTTCTCAGAAACGTTAGTAATTTAAGAAAGCAACCCTAATAATAATAACAATAATAATAACCCTAATAACAACCTTAATAATACTTAGAACTCTCATCGAGTTGTAGTCGGGTTATCGGATATAGCCCTGACTTTAAGGCCCGTGAGGGAACTACTCCTTAAACCTTTCTTTATGGTTAGTGACCCACCTTATTTCCCTTGTGTAGATGGAGGAGATACCAGACCCTGAGGCTTTCGAGAGAGAGCATGATGAGGCACTGATGCGAGATACCGAGGATCCTGAGGAGGACATGGGTGCTGACTCTGAGCTCGGCCCCTGGATTACGCTGATAGGAGATACTGATGATGAGAATCCCGTTGAGGAGCCCTTTGAGCCTGAGCCTGAGCTAGATCCTGTTACCCCATCTCCTGTAGCTACTGATGAGGAGAGTGTAAGATCCGGTGAGGGTCGTGTTGTGTCACCCCTACCTTCTCCACAGACATCTAGCCCTGTTTCATCGGACGGTGACTCCGAGGATGATACTTCTGGCGAGGAGGAGCTTGACCCTACCCCTGCTACTGCTCCTGCTACTGCTGCTGCACCTGCTCCTGTTCCTGTCATACCACCTCTACCGATGGACCTACCCCCAGTGTCGGGTACTGAGCACGCTTACGTGGTACAGTTCCTGACCCGAGACTTACTTTCTGCGGAGGCCCGACTTAACGAGGCGAGGCGGGCACTAGTGGAGGAGCGCGAGGCGCGCTTGAGGATCCAGGCTGAGATGAGGACCGCTGTTGCTAGGAGGACTAGGGCTCGACTCCATAGGATTGAGAGAAGGAGTCGCGAGAGGATTCTTGGATTAGGGATCCGCGGGGGCGGAGTGATCCAGGCTAGGGATGCTAGGCGTGTTGTGCGTCGAGCATTTGCCCGAGTGAGGACCTTGCTCCGCCGCGGTGCGGCCCCGTGATGTGTTACTGATAGCTCAATCCCCTAGGTTCAGATGACATTAGTGTGTCGATTTTGCGGGATAGTTGACTTGTGCAGTGGTATCCTTTCTGACCAGTGGATGAGTAGACTGACCTACAGATATGTAGATGTGATCTCGGGTAGTATGTACGGATGTAGCCCTACTTTTGTGTAGCCCTGACTATTCGGATGATGTACTTGTATTTGTTCCACTTTTGCTAGACTTTGACATCGGAACTATGTATTTGGCTCTAACATCCAAACTTTGTGACAACCCTTGTACCGTACTTATTTAGTTTCAGTTTCCTTGATATTGTCTCAACTGCTTTACTTTCCGATGCCATGCTCTACTGTTTTGATATACAACTATGATTATACAATTGCTACAAGCCACAAATACAACCATACTGTTTCAAATTTACGATATGCGATTTCAAATTGTTCTCTACATTTTCCAAAAATGTTCCTACAATTTTTTTTTAAAATAAATTTTTCAAAAAAAAAAAATATTTTGAGGTTTCGAAATTTTGAAAACTCTTGCAAATGTTTTCGCATCCCATAGAGATTTTTCCCAAAAATGTTTTGACGTTTTATCTCCAGCATCGGTTTATTAAAACTTCTGCAACTTCCACCCTATGAGAAGGAACGATACGTTCCTGACCCGTGCAAACGCTGTCAGGTAATTGGAAAACCCTAACCCATTTCTTGTTTTATTATCAGAATCATGCCACCCAGAAGAATGAACACTCGAGCTCACCCGATCAGTTCTAAGGGCCAGGGTAGCCACCATGGAACCACAGGCCACCAGAACCGTGAAGGGGAGAATGTCAACCTGAGTGAGAGTGAGGGCAACGATCATAACTTGTTTGATGACTCTGAGTATGAAGAAGAAGAAGCTGGTGATGACACCAGAGAGGCAGAACATCCTGGGGGAGGCCCTATGGAACAGTTCATGGAGTTACTTAGGCAGAACTTGGACCGTCCCCCAGTTCAGCAACCACCCCAAAATGCTAATGCAAATGCTTTCCGGAACTTCAACTCCCTGAAACCCCCAGAATTTAAAGGAACTGCCGATCCGGTCGAGGCAAGGGCCTGGCTGAAGGAAATGGAAAAATCTTTCGAGATACTAGGTGTCGCTGAGGAGCAGAAGACTGTTTTCGCCACTTACCTTCAGAAGGGTGAGGCGAACTATTGGTGGGAAGCTAAGAAGAATTTGGAAGGAAGAGGTGTGGTGACCTGGGAGAGGTTTAGCGAGCTGTTCTTGGAGAAGTACTTTCCTAGATTCATGGAGACACAAATGGAGCTGATGTTTTTGGAACTGAAGCAAGGTAACATGACGGTGGCCGAGTATGAGGCCAAATTTACTGAGCTGTCGAGGTTTGTGCCGGAATATGTGAACTCTGAGGCAAAGAGGGCCCGAAGATTTCAATTAGGGCTAAAACAATGGATTCAGAATCGTGTGGCGGTTCTTGAGCTGACTGACTATGCCACCCTAGTACAGAAAGCATCAATTGTTAAGGCTGGGAGTGAACAGATGCAGAAGGAGAGGGAAGGAAAGAAGAGGAAGTTTGATAGTCGAAAGGGAAACTCTGCGGGAGGGAGCTTTCCGAGCAAATTTAAGCGAGGAACGATGTCCCAACCCAGCGGGAACTTTGGAACCAAGAGAGCTGAAAGTTGGAGTGTGGGCCAGAGCGGCCGACCACAGGGATCGTCTTACTCTACCCCATCCCGAGCCCAACCCCCAGAATGTAACAAATGTGGAGGGAAACATGCGGGCGTGTGTAACCTGCAAGATGTGAAGTGCTTCAAGTGTGGGCTGATAGGACATTATGCTAATGCCTGTCGAGGAACTAGTAACAACACCAGTGCCGGAGGTAATTGCTTCAAGTATGGGAAACCAGGGCACCGAATGAGGGAATGTATGTCCTCTGGGCCATCTGCATCAAGAGTGAGTGGAACTGCTTCTAACAAGGCCCCTACTGCAAGAACTTTTAACATGACGGTGCAGGATGCCGTGAGGAACACGGATATGATTGCAGGTACTCTACTACTCAACTCAGTTAAGGCAAATGTTTTATTTGATTCGGGAGCTACCAAGTCTTTCGTATCTCTAGATTTTGTATGTCAGTTAGGCCTTAAGACTGAACCATTGAAAGACAGACTGCAAATAGAGATAGCTAATCATGAAATTATTCCTGTTAGCTACGTATGTCCAGGATGTGACCTAGAAATAGAAGGGCGACACTTTCGGGTAGACTTAATACCTTTTAAACTAGGAGAGTTTGACGTAATAGTAGGAATGGATTGGTTAACAACCCACGGAGCCCAGATTGATTGTGTGAAGAAGAAAGTAAGTTTGAAACTGCCAGGGGACGAAGAAGTGGTGTTTAGTGGGAAACGGCAAAACCAAACGTTCCTGACTATGATTCAAGCTAAGAAGCTGTTACGTAAAGGATGCGAAGCCTATTTAGCCTATGTGAAGGATACCAAGAAAGAGGCACCAAACCTACAGGAAATCCCTGTCGTTAATGAGTTCGCGGACGTATTTCCGGATGATCTTCCAGGGCTACCACCTGATAGAGACATCGAGTTCGCTATAGACTTAGTTCCGGGCACGGCCCCAATTTCGAAAGCCCCATATCGGCTAGCCCCAGTGGAGACGAAAGAGCTAGCCACTCAGTTACAAGAGTTGTTGGATAAAGGGATGATAAGACCTAGTGTGTCACCGTGGGGAGCCCCGGTGTTATTCGTGAAAAAGAAGGATGGTAGTATGAGATTATGTATAGACTACAGGGAGTTGAACAAGGTGACTATAAAGAATAAGTATCCCTTGCCCAGGATAGATGACCTGTTTGATCAATTGAAAGATGCAGTTTATTTCTCTAAAATTGACTTGAGGACCGGGTATCACCAGTTAAAGATTAAACCAGAAGATATACCAAAGACGGCCTTTCGCACCCGGTACGGACACTATGAGTTCCTAGTGATGTCATTTGGGTTAACGAATGCCCCTGCAGCTTTCATGGATTTAATGAATCGAGTCTTCAAGAAGTACTTGGACAATTGTGTTATAGTCTTCATCGATGACATCTTGATTTATTCCAAGACGAAGGAGGAACATGCAGAGCACTTGAGGATTGTATTGGGAGCATTGAGAGAAAAAAAGTTGTACGCTAAGTTCTCGAAGTGCGAATTTTGGTTTAAGGAAGTTCAGTTTTTAGGGCATGTGATTAGCGAACAAGGCATTCTAGTGGACCCAGCCAAAATAGAGGCTGTATCAAATTGGGAGAGACCAACCACTCCGACAGAGGTGAGAAGTTTTATAGGGTTGGCTGGCTACTATAGGAGATTTGTCCAAGACTTTGCAAAGATAGCAGCCCCTTTGACCCGACTAACTCGCAAGACCGAGAAGTTTGTGTGGACTGAAAAATGCGAAGAGAGCTTCCAAGAGTTGAAGAAGAGGTTGGTGACAGCACCAGTACTAGCCCTACCTGATGATAAGGGAGATTTTGTGATTTATAGCGACGCATCCCATAAAGGTTTAGGGTGTGTGCTTATGCAGCACGGTAAAGTGATCGCATATGCATCCAGACAACTTAAGGAGTACGAGATGAGATACCCCACCCATGATTTGGAATTAGCAGCGATAGTTTTTGCTTTGAAGATTTGGAGACATTATCTTTACGGAGAAAAGTGTGAAATCTACACGGATCACAAGAGCTTAAAGTACATATTCACTCAGAAAGAGTTAAACATGAGGCAGAGGAGATGGTTAGAGCTAATCAAGGATTATGATTGTGAGATTCATTATCACCCAGGGAAGGCCAACGTAGTGGCCGATGCACTTAGCCGAAAGGAGAAGCTTAAGATGATAACGTCAGTGGACGAATTGATCAAGGACCTCGAGAAACTGGAGATTGAGGTGAGGTTACCAGGAATTGGACAAGAGAGTCTAATGGAAATAAAAGTCCAACCACCGCTATTGGAAAAGATTAAGTTATGCCAGGAAAAGAAGATAGAAGAAAAAAAGAATTCGATGGAGAAAATTTTGACTGGCGAGGAAATTAAGTGTGAGAAGGACGGGAATGGAATTATGAGGTACGCATCTAGGATATGGATCCCGAACGTTCAGGAATTAAAAGACGAGATTTTGCAAGAGGCTCATAGTTCGAGGTACTCAATTCACCCTGGAGGCACTAAGATGTATAGAGATCTGAGAGAATACTATTGGTGGCCAAATATGAAGAAGGACGTGGCAGAGTGGGTAAGTAAATGCTTGACATGTCAAAGAGTAAAGGCCGAACACCAGAGGCCCAGTGGATTGTTGCAACCCTTGGAGATACCCGAGTGGAAGTGGGAGCAAATTGCGATGGACTTTGTGGTCGGATTACCAAGGACCAAGACTAATCATGATGCCATTTGGGTAATTATTGATAGATTGACCAAGTCAGCACATTTTCTTCCAATCAACGAGAGATACACTGTCGACAAGCTGGCAGATATTTACTTAAAGGAGATCGTGGTAAGGCATGGGGTTCCTGTGAGCATTGTATCAGATAGAGACCCAAGATTCAACTCCAGGTTCTGGAGAAGTTTTCAGGATTGTGTGGGGACCAAGTTAAACATGAGTACTGCATACCATCCCCAAACAGACGGACAGTGTGAGAGAACCATCCAGACCATCGAGGACATGTTGAGGGTATGTGCCATTGATTTTAAGGGAAGTTGGGATGACCATTTGCCGTTGATCGAATTTTCCTACAACAACAGTTACCATGCGAGTATAGGCATGCCCCCATATGAAGCTTTGTACAGATGAAGATGTTGGTCTCCCTTGTGTTGGGAAGAGGTAGGAGAGCGGAAGATTTTAGGGCCTGAACTGGTCCAACAGACAAGAGAAACTATCGAACTCATAAGAGGACGGCTGGTAGCGGCCCAAGACAGACAGAAGAAGTATGCGGACCAGACCCGCAAGGACAAAGAATATGAGGTAGGAGAGTTTGTGATGTTAAAAGTATCACCGTGGAAGGGATTGATGAGATTTGGTAAGAAAGGAAAACTAAGCCCGAGATTTATTGGACCTTTTGAGATCTTGAAACGAGTTGGAAAGTTAGCCTATGAATTGGCTTTACCTCCGAGCTTACAGCAAGTACATAATGTGTTCCATGTGTCCATGCTACGACCCTACCATACCGACTTCCGACATGTGATAGAACATGATCAAGTGGATCTGCAGCCAGACTTAACATATGTAGAGCAACCCGTAGAAATCATGGATAGAAAAGAACGGGTGCTGAGGAACAAGGTTGTCAAACTAGTGAGAGTCTTGTGGAGGAATCAGAATGTCGAAGAATCAACATGGGAACTAGAGAGCGCGATGCTTGAAAAGCACCCCCAACTGTTTTCAACCTGATTCCGGGACGGAAACCTTTTAAGGAGGGGAGGCTGTAAGAACCCTAATTTTTGGTAATATTTCCTTTTATTTAATATCATGTGACATTGTCAATTTGGAACCTTTCTAGTCATCCCTGTTGATTAATAGAATTGATTGTCTGAGAAACTATGTTGTTGCATTCACTATGTAAGATAAAAGGAAGATTGTGAAGGCAAGAGTCTTATTGTTAGTAAGATTTATAAAACTTGGGATTTGAGAATGATTAGAGTATTAAAAGATTTATTAAGGATTATGACGAGGAATTATGGACATTCGAGGAATTTACACAATTAAGTACTTAAGGAATTATAGGGGAAATCTCTACGCGACAAATATTATTACGAGAGATTAATTAAGATACGATACGAATTAAAGATTAGATGACAAGCATTGGTGGAAGAATAATGATACAAGGAGTAGTATTGCATGCAAGTCCCATGCAACCAAGTGGTTAGAAATAAGCAAACTAGTTAACCAAATGGAAGAGGCATAGTAACTAGTTACATTGCTTTTCAAAAAGGGGAGACAAGAAGTACAAGGAGCCATACCATGCTAGTACCTTGCCTATACATACAACATATGTATCACTCAACATCACTTTATCACTTATTCACCCAACAACAACAAAAATCAAAAACACAAACCCCCCCTTCCAAGGAGCTCTCGGCCAAGAACAAAAAAGGAAGAAGAAAATTCTTCCTCCCCCATTTCTCATCACTCATAAATCAAGACATAATTACTAGGCCCTCACCAACATCTAAGCAAGGTATGTTAAGAGTTTCAAGCCATTTCATCCATCCAATTTCAAGATATTAATTATAATAGATATTGTGAATAGTAACCATGGTTGGTTTTTCTTTTAGATCTTGGATTGTAAGGGTTGTAGGAGACCATTCAAGGTGTTATTGAGTTGTGTAAGGCTTATCCAAGGCTCCTAGGTGCTTAAGAAGGTATAAAAATCACAAACCCTTTTGGCCATGTAGTGTTTATGATGTTTGGTAGTAGATCCATGTATATATGTGGTAATCTTGGTTGTATAAGTAATGGATGACATGGATCTTGAGTTTTGATGTTGTGATTGTGATTTTTATGATTGTGGATAGTATATGTATCTCCATGAGTGTTATAAAGCATGAACTAAGTGAATTAGGTGTTGGTTGTGTTGTGGAATTGAGAAAATTGGTTGATCTAAGTGAATACATGCTTGCTGAGTTTTCCAGGAACATTGACCTGCCTTGTAACATGGTTTTGAACCCTCAAATCTTGTCCCCTGAGGTCCTACCATATATTGTTGGAAAGATAATTGAATTTAGTTTCTGGAAATGTAAGGTTCATAACTAGGTGATGTATAGATTTTAAGTTATGGCCGGAGAAGTAAATTGTGTTTCTGGATTCCGGACTGCACTAAGTGACCCCCTTGTGAACCTTTTTTAAACCCCTAAAAATATATGTGGGATCATGGAAAAATTTGAGAAACTAGGAAATGCAGTGGTGAATACCACCCAAAAGAATTGGATTAAAATATGAATTTTTGAATTTTATAAAAATGCTAGAGTAAATTTCGCGCAAGGGAAAAAGTCGTTAGTGGAGCATAATTCTAGGGGTAATGGTTATGATTCGAATGTGGTAACTAAATTAAGTCGAATAAGTGACGAGCGTAATCGAGCGATGACATGAACCTATAGTGGGGCTAGAGTGTCATAAGACGAGGTCATTAAGTTAATTTTGTACTCCCTAAAACCCCGTAATTAAAGAGTTATTGTTAAGGTACTAACGAGCGGTTATTGCTTATGTATAGATCGTTCGACTCCGCACGCTCGACCACCCCAACCAAACCAAGGCAAGTTTACTTTTCAAAACTTATACATGTACAAGGACTTTCACTGTTGTGTTTGTAGTTTTCAACCGTATCAAATGCTATGTTTATCAAAGTATTGATGCAATTGAGATTGTATAAGTACATATAGGCTTGTACCCCTTGAACTTAGATTGAAATGTTTTCTTCGGACAACGACTCTAGCAAAAGAGGTCGTAGCGGTCCGTATATACTATTGACCGGGGAGCGGTATATTATTATATCGTAACTAGTTTGCGAAAACCCGAAGGGTCATTCGGGGAGTATCGTATACTCAAGTAATTATGTTCATATCTTCGTAAATACTCGAAACCCTATCTTGGATTAAAAGTTTATTTTATCGAATAATTATTTTATTAATCATTAATATTAAATCTTAAAATATTATTTATTAATTATCGTTCATTATTTTAAAGACGAAGTCAATCCAAGATACATTTAATACTTTCAAACTCGAACTCTTTCGAACTCAAAACATTTTCGAAAACCCCCGGTCAGGTTCTGCTTCTTGTATGATTTCAAGAATCATCGGTCGACTGATGTCGGACCTCAATTACTCTGTTTTCAATCAAAATCAAGTTTTTAAAAGAAAAAGAAAAATGGACTCTGGCAGGTGTGGGAACCGTTGATGAACGATTCCCGGGATGTGTAAGCGGCCGTGAGCCAGGCGGTCCATCAATTATTATTCCGGCCCAGGTGTTGCCGAAGGATGATTACGGATGTAGTTTTCATCAAGGGTGATTACGGATGTAGTTTTCACCCGGGGATAGTTACGGATGTAGTTTCTATCCTTCTATCGGTAGAGAAGACCCGCGGATTATTGGACTTTGATGTGGCGACTGATCATCGTCAATCCTTGTCAGGTTTTGTGTTTTCTTTAAGTCCCATTCCTCCATTTTGGAAAAATGCTTTGACACTGCTTCTTAGGCTTTTGTGCCAAGTTGCTGATAGTGTTCTATTTTGATGAGAAAGATGTTGACTCAATGCAGTATCTAGAACTGCAAGTTTATTTTGAAAACAAGGGCACATATTGTTGCACCTTCGGAATTTATCAACAACGACAAGTGATTTTATATCTGATTGATACAAACAAGTTTAATAACTGCCAATCATATAAAATGTTATATTGCTTACCTTATACATATATTTCTTGCGGAGCTATAGTTGCTCACTCTTGCTTGTTTTCAAATTTTACAAACAAAACAGCTAAGCGAAATGGCAAGACCCAGACAGACTGCTCGAAAGCAGGTGACTAGACCCGAGCCAGCAGTTGAGATTCCACCGGTAGGCCCCATTAACCGGATTGGTTGGCAGCTTTTGTTAGTTCGTTTTATTTATCAGTATGACCTGTGCAAGGCAGTGTATCGTAACAAACTTTCAAGCCGCCAACTTCGCTTCATATCGAAGTGTTGCTGGTAGCATAAATACTATTTAATTCGGTCTGTAATAACTCTGATACTTTTACTACTGCTTAATCAATGTTGTAACGTTTCTGAGGCTCTAACCTGTGTGTGTGTGCGGTGTGAGTTATTGTGGGGTCGATGGCTGTTTTATTTATATTATGTGCAAGAACAGGTATGTTATTAATGGAAAATGGACCATGAGCGCCTAGATCTCCGACCCCGGATCTGGGGGCGTCACATTGAATCATAGCTGTATCATAACTACAGTGCAATGATTTTCAACATCACTTAGCCACCCTCTTTTCAAGAGGGTACCTGCAAAACAGATGACCAAAAAGAAACAATTAGTAAGGGTCATGAGAAGATTATAATGGCTATCAGTCTAATAAAATAATCAGAGCTAAGTCATAGTGATTGTGGTGAATTTTTGACATCACTTAGCCACCCCTAGGGAGGGGAGTACCTGCAAAACAAACAAAGAAAACCAAGTTAGTAAGGGTTCTTTTGCAGGTTTGGAAAGCCATCAGCAGTCTCATCTTCCTCATACAGAGTGAGTTATGAGACTGGCATCATTTGGCCATCATCTCACCCAACCTTAGGATATGTCAATTTAAGCTCAAGATACATTCAGTATCAATCTGCAAGGTTAGTCAAGAGAATGCAAAATGTATGCTTTCTAAGAAGTGACTGGTTCATCCTGGGTTCAGATCAAGAATTCTCTAAGGGAATTCTGGCAGTCCATGGAATTAGTAGTATGTGAGGCTAATGTGTCCTAATTGTGAAAGAAAATGCAGTTTATAATGCAATTTACAATTATGAAAATTAAGTACTTAAAGATTTCTGCAAAAGGGAAGTACTACATTGTATCAACCAACTAGAAGCATTACAGCAGCCAACAACAACTAGAAACAACCACACAAGCCAGTTTGGTACTGGTACCCAAAAGGAAACAACAACAAACTAGAGCATCCATTAATTAACAAATGCACAAAACAGATAGTGCATTCATACAACAAAAGCAGATAAATTAAATAACCACATATAATCTAATCAACTTGATTAAAGGAATCAAAGTTGATAACAGCATCCATCATATCAGCACTAATATCATTTGTAACATTACCAGAACCATCACCATTCCCAACAACCTCAGGTTTCACAGTATCACCTATCTCAGTATCAAGATCCTTAATGACAACAGATGGAGCAACTGGTTTGGGAGGTGGAGTGTTAGCATCAATTTGAATTTGAACAAGTTGAGATAAATTATTCTCAAGAACACTCAACCTTCCCATAGCAGATCCCAACACAGACATCACTATATCTACCCTCTCAAGTAACTGAGTATATCTCTCATTCAAAGCAAGAAACTGGTTTTTCAAGTTCTTATGCTCAATGTCCAACTCATCACACTTAGAGGATAGTTTCACAAGTACAGAGAAGTAAGCAGATAACTTAGCATGAGAAATGTTGGAAACAGGGATAGCAGGGTGAACCACAGAAGGTCGAGCAACAGATTCAGTAGAAACAGGTAACACATTTACAGTGGAGACAGCAGGCATCCCAGTAGGCATAACATCATCAAGTTCAACATGAGCAGGTATAGCAGAAATAGCAAGTAAAGCAACAGTCACATCAGGCATGGCAAGAGACACAGGAGGTAAGGTACCAAATTAAACATTCAAAGCAGCAGGCATAGCATTTAGTTCAGGTAAGGGCAAGGCTGTTCTATTCATTCTATCAGAAATAGTGTGTGACACAGAGAAGTAAGGAGGAAGGTTTATATCAAAAGAGAAGTGCTCAAACACTTGAGTAAGTAAGAGACCATAAGGCATGTACCCCAATCTAGCAGCAGAAATCATTTTGGTGATTATCATATAGGGCAAGTTAAAATCAATTTTCTTGCAGGCCAACTTATACATGATTTTCATTTCCACAAAACTCATGAGTTTGCCAGCAGTTTGAGAAGGAAAGATATTCACCCTAATGATGTCAGCTAGGGTTTGGTAGAAAGGAGTGAAATGCTCATAATCAATACCCTTATCAGTGTTAAAGACATTTGAAGGGACTTCAACTCCATAGAAAACAGAGATGAACAACCTTAGTTCATCAGGGTTAAAAGTGTAAGTCTTGGTCACATCAACTGGACTCAATGACATAACCTTAGGATCTAGCTTAAGTATCTTTTCCAACAACAAATGATCAATGAGAATAGGCTTCCCATTAATCACATAAGTCAGGTAGGACACCCCACCAACTCCACTCCTTACACCCATGTTGCAGAAGAACTCTGCCACCAAATTTGGTAGAACTCTCTTAGTAGGATAGACTAACAAAGGGTTCCACTTAGCATGAACAAACAAACCAAACAACTCAGAGTCTCTAGCAAGTTGAACAATTTTACCAGGTTGCAATTTGTTCCTAACAAACCTATTCTGGGCTTCACTATAGATAAACATAGGGGAATTGTGTTTGACCTTTTTGTGTTTCTTGTTTTTGGAAGAAGAAGAGTTATCAGGCTGAGAAGTGGGTGAAAATAGGTTAAGAGTGGTATCAACTGGTGTGAGAGACATGGTGTGCAAGTGTGTATATTTATAGCAAGCAAGCAATTAAATGAAGACAACAAGAATGAATTAAACACTGCAGTGAGCATACTCTTAAATACACAAGCAAGCACAGATTTCTAACAATGAACATTAAGGAACAGTACAGTAGAGAGTCAGACTAGTACATAATTATCATAGAAAGGACTACACAGTACACATAAAGTACATAGGATTTCAGGAAAGGACAAATATCAAATCAATATGTCATATTGTAAAGCTGCAGATCACAACTAACAATAAGGACAAAAACCAGATACCAGCGCAGACAGGGTGGTAAAAATAGAAACCATTTCCTAAAACAGTAATATCATTTAATGCAAAGTTGAAGCATGCAGCAAAGAGAAAATACTCATGCAAAACAAATATTAACTTAAGCAAAGAAGGTCATATCATCACCATAAAGTTGTACATTATAAAATCAACACAAATCTCAAGCATGTTGTTGCACAGATCATACAGGCAATGTATACATATAACATATTACAGATCTGAGCACTGAACTAAACTTCTAGAAGATCAATTAGAATCCAACTAAGGCAGAAAATATCTAAGTGACCACACAATGCAACATTGAACTAAGTAGATATCACCCAAATGGACAAGTCACATTCCTCAGAAATAATCTCAAGAATTTAGACAACATTCAGAGTTCTAGAAGGTCATCACACAGACATTACAAATAATATCTAAGTAATATTACAACACTTATAGATACAAGTAATAGCAATACATCTCTACAAGTCCATATTTTTATATAACAACTGCCATTCAACAACACTCTTACCACATTCAAAAAAAATAACCATCTCTTGAAATCATAAGGGAGTTAGTGTGAGCACAAGGCAGTAATAGCATACAATCAAAGCAATGCAGGTTCAAGTAAGCACATAAGGATTGACAAAGATCAGAGATCTCAAGTCACATCAACTAATCTTAACACAAGAACTCCTCAACCATCCAGACAATCAAAAATGTCATACAGGGAGTATATCAAAGCTCAACATTTTATCAAGATATGAATAACCAAGTAAGTAATCAGGACTTATAAAGATTCATACTGCCTTTACAAGTATCAACAAAAACAGAGCAAGATATTAGATAATCTTGAGTCAACAGATCTCAACTCATCTCAACAACCACTGAGGACTCATAAAAACTCACATAATCACCATTCACACAATATCAAACTACATAAAGAATGTAACAGTGTGTAACAAAGGATTAGAACTTGTGCACCTTAGCTATGGTGGTCATACACATAGCCATCCATAAAAATGCATAAATAAACTAGTAAAATCGCAAAGGCTGATGAATCAATCTGAGAATCATTTCTCTGAGTCACCGAACTCACTGAGTCAACACCGAGTTAGTGCTCAAATCTTATAGATTCAACACTAGACATCTCCAAGTCACTGAAACACTAAACAAAAATGTTAAAACATGCATATAAATCAGTGAATTTAAGAAATCAAAAGCTAGGATTTCAAGGAGATCGAAACCAAACAAAGGGCTTTTGATATATGATGTTAAAAACATCATATTAAGAGTGAATTAGACATGAATCAACCAAAACTTCATCGAATTGAAGACTAATTGAATCAATCAGATTCTAGGGTTTGAGAGTTTTCGAAATTAGGGATCAAGGAATGAAAACTGAAACCATAGAGAGGTGTATTTTGATGAGAGGATCTCGGATATATGATTCATTTTGACAGAAAAGGTCGGAGGCAGCCGAAATCGGCAAATTGCCGTTTTAGGGTTTGAGAGAGAGATGAGAGGCGAGAGAGATTATGAAAAGTGTCCGTACAAACTGTAGTATAAGTATGATATAATTTGAACGGCTGAGATCGTAGGGTTTAGAGATGAAAGGCTGAGATCAAAGCATATGAACCATTTCACCTGAAAAATCATTTCTGATTTTCTGAAAATCATTTTTGTGATTTTTAAACTAATTCTTTAAATACAAAATAATTCTGTAAATAAATATGCTAAAATCACAGGAAAAATAATTTCTAGTAAAATAAAATTTAGATCCAAATTTTAAAATTTAATGCTAAATTATAAGTTCTCAAATTTAATTTGCTTTTATATTTTTACTCCGAGTTTTGAAACAACATCATTTCAAGGCCATGCAAAAATTAAGACTAATTAAATTTTATTCGTATTGAAATATTTCAATATGGTTTTTAGCTAAAACATAGACAACTCATAATAATGCCTATTTTTAAACAAATTTATTGCAGAGAAATCTGAATTTTCGAGTACCGAAGTCCCAAGAAAATCTGCTCACACAATAAGCTTGAGTGTGTTGACTAGAAAATCACATGATTTATATTTCAATTTCAATTATAATTAAATGTAGAGAAAAAATATATTTAATTATTTAGACAATCCAACATTCCTAAAAGCAATCGCAATTTAGCGAATCTTTCGGAATGCAATGGTTTCGTGAATATGTCGGCGACATTATTTTCCGTATCAATATGGTCCATAATAATATCACTTTTGTTGACATGATCATGAAGAAAATGATGTCATATATCTATGTGTTTAGTACGAGAGTGAGACACCGGATTTTTACTTAAATCAATCACACTCGTATTATCACACAAAATAGATATAGCATCAAACTTAATCATATAGTCGGCTAATGTTTGCTTCATCCATAAAATTTGAGCACAACATTTTGCCACTGCTATATATTCGGCTTTCGCGGTAGATAAGGATACCGAGTTTTGTTTCTTCGAAAACCAAGAAACTAAACATCCACCGAGGAATTGACAAGTGCCGCTAGTGCTTTTTCTATCGATCAAGTGACCCGCATAATCCGAGTCGGAAAAGCACACTAAGTCGAATGGTAATCCTTTCGGATACCAAAGACCAAGTTCAGTGGTGCCTTTAAGATATCTAAAAATCCGTTTAACCGCAGATAAATGAGATTCTTTAGGCGCCGCTTGAAATCGAGCACATTTGCAAACGTTATATTGAATGTCCGGTCTACTAGCGGTAATATAAAGTAAACTACCAATCATACCACGATATTTCTTTATATCAACCGGTTTTCCGGAATCATCCGCCACTAATTTCTCCGAGGGAGACATAGGAGTACTAAGTGGTTTAACATTCTCCATCTCAAATTTCTTGAGCATTTCCTTGCAATACTTTGATTGAGATATATGAATGCCTTCGTTAGATTGCTTTATTTGCAAACCTAAGAAGAAATTTAATTCTCCTATCATGCTCATTTCGAATTCTTTGCTCATCATTTTCGAGAATTCGTTATATAGTGATTCTTTAGTTGAACCAAAGATAATATCATCTACGTAAATTTGAACGAGCAAGATATCATCACCTTCATACTTCGTAAATAGAGTAGTGTCGGCAATTCCCATTTTAAAACCATTATCAACTAGGAATTTGCTTAACCGCTCATACCAAGCTCTAGGAGCTTGCTTTAGTCCATTTTAAGGCTTTATAAAGTTTATACACATATTCCGGATGTGTTAAATCTTCAAATCCCGGTGGTTGTCTTACAAACACTTCTTCTTCTAAGACACCATTTAGGAAAGCCGATTTAACATCCATTTGATAGACTTTGAAGCCTTTATGACAAGCGAAAGCTAAGAACATTCGAATTGCTTCGAGTCTAGCTACGGGAGCATAAGTTTCATCATAGTCTATACCTTCCATTTGTGTATAACCTTGAGCTACTAGTCGTTCTTTATTCCTTACCACTGTTCCACTTTCATCTAATTTATTTCGAAAGACCCACTTGGTTCCAATAGTAGAACTATCGAGTGGAGGTGGAACTAGTTCCCAAACTTTGTTCCGAGTAAATTGGTTTAACTCTTCTTGCATAGCAAGAATCCAATCCTCGTCTAATAAAGCTTCTTTTGCAGTTTTGGGTTTTATTTGTGATAGAAATGCTAAGTGACTAGCAATATTATGGACTTGAGATCGAGTTTGGACTCCTTTAGTTCTATCACCTACGATATTCTCGATAGGATGATTTTTAACCCAAGGTACGTCCGAAGGTAATCCATTATCGACCTCAACTACTTCGAGAGGATTATTCGGAACCGTAGTTCCATGATCAAAAGTTTCGATTTGTCTAATAACATTCTCAACGTTATATTGACAATCTTCTTTTGGATCACTTTCCTCTTCAACCAAGTCTTTATACTTTGATAGTGGTTTCGATTCATCAAACACAACATTCAATGTTTCTTCCACCATTAAAGTTTTAAGATTAAATACCCGATAAGCTTTGCTTGTATTTGAATATCCAAGAAAGACACCCTCGCTAGATCTTGGGTCGAATTTCGTTAGATAATCTTTTGTATTCAAAATAAAGCATTTACTTCCAAAAACCTTGAAGTAGCTTATCTTCGGAGTTTTACCAAAATAAAGCTCGTAGGGAGTCTTCATTTTAATAGGTTGTAGTAAAACCCGATTAAGAACATAGCAAGTAGTTGACATAGCCTCGGCCCAAAAATATTTAGGTCGACGATATTCATTAAGCATAGTGTTTTCCATTTCTTGTAACGTTCTATTCTTCCTTTCAACAACCCCGTTTGATTGAGGTGTATAAGGAGGAGAAAAGTTGTGAGTAATGCCATTTGCTCTACAAAATTCAACAAACTCGGAATTTTGAAATTCCTTACCATGATCCGTCCTTATATAGGCAATAGACGTTTCTTGTTGAGTTTGAATCCTTTTGCAAAGAGCAACAAATGATATAAAGGCATCACTTTTTACTTTTAGGAACTCCGTCCACGTATATCGTGAGAAGTCGTCTACTACTACTAGAGTATATAAACTTCCTCCCAAACTTTGTACGGGTACGGGTCCGATAAGATCCATATACAAAAGCTCTAGTGGTCTAGTAGTAGACACCATGAATTTGGCTTTATGAGATGATCGAATTTGTTTGCCAATTTCACAAGCTTCACATATATGATCTTTAACGAAACTGAGTTTCGGTAATCCACGTACATGTTCATTCGAACATATATTTTTGATGAGTTTCATGTTGACATGACCTAAACGTCGATGCCATAACCATGGGTCCTCATTCATGGATACCAAACACACATTTTCGTAGTCATTTAGGTCACACGAATAAACATTCTTACTTCGTGGACATTTAAGAATTAGTTTCCACTCTTTGTCATAAATAGCACAATGAGATGGAAAGAAAATAACTTTGGAACCATTATCACATAGTTGGCTTGTTGAAAGCAAATTGTACTTTACTCCCGTGACTAATTGTACATCATAAATTTTAAAGCTTTCATTACCAATGTCACCAATGCCAATAATGTCACCTTTGCTACTATCTCCAAAAGTTACAACTCCGGCGGTTGCCTTTCTAATGTTGTTCAACAACGACTTATTACCGGTCATATGTCGAGAACACCCACTATCAAGGTACCACACATCTTTCTTAGCATCAAGGCATACCTACATAAAAGATTAATTAAATCTTTTGGTACCCTTTTTACTTGAGGGTCCGGGTGTTAGTATATCATAAGGCAATCGAGTACTTTCATAAATAAAACGAGGCATAGGATAATCATTCACATAAACAATATCATTTCTAGACGCTTGATTCCTATTAGAGATATGATAAGGATTTCTTCTAGGAGCATATCTCGAATTACTACGAAAAGTATTATTATTACTACGGGGAAATATAGTAATAACGGAATTTCTAGAATGATTACTAGCACGATAATTACCATGATTATTCCTAACATGAGCATGTGAGTTTCTAGGATAAGCATGATGACTCACATTAGCATGTTGACTCGATCTAGCATTGAAATGGCTAGCATTCCTAGGCATAGAATGAGTATTTAAGTTACGAGCATGACCATGACCATTTGGATTCTTTGCCTTATAACATTGATTAGGAACTTTAGAGGAACTAGCATTGTTGGTACTAGTACTAGCTTGATGTTGCACGTTCCTTTGTTGAAAACTAATCGGTCTTTGTTGATAATGAAACTTAGGTAGCTTTTTGTCATTCACAACGACTTTTTCTTTATTTTTAGCACCTTTAGTTTTATTACCATTTTTCGAACGTTCACCTTTAGGAATCCATTTATACTTCCCCTTACTTTCACCTTCTTTGGCTTTGCAATAAAGACTTATATGTCCACTAACATTGCAATATGAGCACTTAGGTGAAGATGGTTTAGGAGGAGTATTCCTTGAAGTATTAGTAGGTGGAACCTCTCGTTTAGGAGGAGAGTTCACATTATATCTCAAGCCTTCTCGGTTAAATGGTTCCTTTGAGTTAAATACCATACTATCCAATATAGTATTACTCTTGGTGAATTGCTTAAAGATTTTCTCAAGATTTTCCTTTTCGGCTAACAAAGAATTAATCTTGTTATTAAAGGAATTTGCTTGATCGAAGACTTGAGATAAGAGCTTGCTATTATCATTTTGAAGCCTTTGATTTTCCACAAGAACCGATTTAAGTTCCGAGACTGCATGTTCTCATTCCTTTGAATTGGTCTCGAGTAAATCATTTAGTTTTCCAAGTTTGAAATCTTTATCGGATAACATAACTTGAAAATCTAATTCTTTTTCTTTTAGGGCTTCGTTTAGCTCTTCCTCAATATCTCCCATTAAATCTTGTTCGAGTTCTTTTATCTTTTCACTTAGTGTCTCATTTTCACGAATCAAAGATTCATTTCGAATCTTTAAATTCAACATCTCAACATGTCATCACTAGTGTTAGTAGATAATTGAACTTTTTCATTTTCCATCTCTTCGGCTTGAAGAACCAAGGATATATTCTCAATCTCAAGATTTTGAATAATTTCATCCTTCTTAGTATTTTCAAGATTCAAGCGCTCTTTTTGAGATGAAATAAATTCGTAATATTCCACATCTTTGACATGGATATCGGTCAAACGAGTGACCTCTTTTTGTAGCTCAATATTCATATCTCGTATTTTATTCCTTTCTGAACTAACCGTGATGTATCTTTGGCTAATTTCATCATGACTCGTTTTCAACATTTTTACAAGATTAATAAGCTCCGAGACACCCAAATTTTCATAGTCTAATAACTTTATACTTACATTATCACTACTACAAGATGCCACATTATTAGTAGAGTTTAGGGTTACCTCTTGATTAGTAGTGGAGGTTTCCGTTGGTGTAGTTTCATCACCGATCGCCATCAAGCACAAGTTAACAACTTCTTCACTTTGTTCGGGAGCTTCTTCATCCTTGCTTAAATCCCATCCATTTTCAGCTACAAGACTTCGTCCTTTAGCCAACTTTGGACATTCCCGTTTAAAGTGACCGGGTTGTTTACATTCGAAACACAAATCATGTGTTTCCTCACTTGGCGATTCCTTCGGCTTAGGTGGAGAATAATTATTCGAATAGTTCGAATGATTTGTATTATTGAAAGCATTATTCCCTTGTTGAGCACCTTTGCCTTTATTAAAACTCGTGGTCGGAAAGTTGTTATTACTCTTATAATTAGGCCTTCCTTTCGAGTTGAATACACGTTGTTGATTACTTGACTTAAGGAATCCTTTTCCGTACCGTTGAGCTTTACTTTGCAAAACCCGACGTAGTTGTCTCGAAAGTAGTGCAATCTCTTGTTCATCGAGATTTTGCAACTCTTCGTTCAACTCATCGTCGTTTTCATCTTCATCGATAAGAATTGATTTTAAGGCCATGTTCTTTCTTTTGTCTTCCACTTTAGGAAGGGCCTTTTCCGGAATATTATCTTCCTCGTAAGCACGAAGATTTCCGAATAAGCTATCGATGGAGTATGAATTCAAGTTATGCATTTCTTTTATTTTGGTAACTTTGACTTTCCAACTTGGAGGTAATGCTTTCAAAATCCTACGATTTTTCTCATTAATAGTATATACCTTTCCAAGTTGTGCAAGTTCATCGACTATACGAGTAAACCTCATTTCCATGTCGATGATGGTTTCACTTTCGAGGAGTTTAAAATTTTCATACTCTTGTATTAAAGTATCCATTCGGGATTCTTTAATATCTTTCGTACCCTCGTAAGTAATAACCAACTTGTTCCACATTTCTTGTGCGGACTTGCAATTATTAACACGTTTATACTCTTTTTCTGCAAGTGCACTAGTGAGAACCATTTCCGCTTTCGCGGCTATGTTCATTTGAGTTTCTTCATCCGGAGTATATTCACTCACTTTCTTTTCGACCATTACGTCGCCTACCTTTTTAGTAGGAGAGATGACTCCGTCTTCAATGGCCATCCAAACTTTAACTCCTTGGGATCTAGCATAAATTCTAAATCGTGTTTTCCAAGTTGCAAAGTTTGTGCCATCAAACAAAGGTGGTCGGGAGCTAGAAAGACCTTCTCCGCAACCAATAGTATTCAAGTAAGCCATAAAAAAGATGTCCTTTTTACGGTTTTATTTAACGACTTTCTCAATAGTCAATAAACCCGATAAGGATCTACTTTTTGTTGTATTTTCGATTATCCCAACAATCGTAAAATACGGTTAAAAGCACTGCTCTGATACCAATTGATAGGTCCCGTATATGGGTTAGATAAGCTAGAAGGGGGGGGTTGAATAGTTATCACCTTTTAAAAATTTTGAGCTTGGCTTTTTAAAAATTCTTTCGCCTTTTTAAACTTCATTACTTGTCAACAAGTAAATAAAGTGCGGAAAATAAAGAGCGAAAGAAAAGCACACGGTCGATTTTATCCTGGTTCGCGATGCCCGCAATCCTTAATGGATTCGAACACCCCTACTCCAGTCCTCGAACTCCTCCCCGGATTCGAGCTTTTCTATACTACAAAGATACTCCTTTATAGTAGGCGGAGAAGCCTTTACAACTCCTTAAACCAATATTTAATTATCTTAGAGCAATACACACACGTATTCTCCTCAAATTAAATAGCTAAATAAAAACTACAAAACTTGTCTTGGAACGTAACTCCCCATCACCTCCTCAAAGACTTTGTAGTATCCCCTGGAAGACTATGTACTTCTACAACTTTGTCGGTCTTGGATCTTAGGTCTTAGGTCTTGGATCTTCTCTTTTCCTCACGGTGCAAAGGCTACTAACGCCCCGTTAGTACGCCTAAGACTTGGGTCTTAGAACAAGAGTCACCTCATTTCACTTCACCTCACTGCAAAGATTAGAATACAAGTCCAACAACAACCAAGCAATTTATATTAAGAGATATAAATCCGTGCAAGCTAGTATGTTACGATACTAGTCACGGGGACGCTATTATGCGTTAAGTTAAATATATAACGGCAAGGGATAAGTCACAATAATGGACTTGTCACACAAGCGGTAAACACACTTACACACAACACACAAGCAATTAAAACACAACTCACACGTGCGTAAAAGTAACTCGCTTATCTATAGGATAAAACGAGGGCCGCTATTATGCGTTAAAATATTACACACACACACAAGCAAGAATATAAACAAACAAACAAGCAAACAAGCAAGCAAGAGTCACAAGTGCTAAAAGCACTTCGGCCGAATGGTAAAGAAAGTGGAAGGCCGGATTTTTCAAAGTCCTAAAACAAGTGCAAGTAGTCTTGTTTAAATCCTTGTTCAAGATATAAAGTGTTTCCCGGTAATTAACAATTGTAGAAGGGGGGGATTGAATACAATTGTATAAGATTTTCGACTTAAACAGAACTAATAACACAAGTATGAATAAATAACAGCTTTATTAATTCTAATATAAAACTGTGACAAACTCTCTCAAGAAATTCTTATGTTCTTGAGAGCTGCTAGGTTATAAGATAATTCGTGTAAGCGATTACATAATGTAAAACCTAAACTATTTTTATATAGTGTACAAAGCTGCACTATCAATTACAAGATATATCAAATCAATTACATACGTCTCTTAGTACATATCTTGAATGATAGTTGCGTTCCTATAAATCAGGAAACAACATATCAATCTCCCTTGATTCCTGGACTGATGTATATCCTCGTGTAATCCTAATCATCCTCTAATCCTGATGATAGCCTAATACTAACGGTGCATTACTGATGACCTCAACATCAGTATCTGATCAGTAGTCCAGATCCTGATCATCACTTGAATCAATATGTAACGATCTCCCCCAATTTATACTTTGTGAAATAAAGCATAAATTCCTTGATTCAGTGATGTCAAAAACTCAAAACAAAATACCTCTTAGAAATCGTCAGGAACAGTTTCAGAAATTCTTTGATAGAAAAGATTTATCTTCAAGAAGTTAGTCAATAACTCTTTTTCCTTGCTCTCAAGAATTAGAATCAATTTCTTCTTCAGATTGTTGAGTTCTTCATCTTCCTCATTAATATGATAAATAGCTGTCCTGAGATTTTGAATTGAGCTTCTAGGAAGATCTAAGTCACCTAGCAGTATATAAGCAAACTCCTCCCCATCTGGATTAAGAGATAATTATTCCAAACCTAGATACTCTTCTTTAATAGCAATACCTTTCACCATTTCAACTTCTTCACCTCTTGTATTTAAATACATGGGAGTATATTTGCCATCATACTTTGTTCCTCCATCCAGAAATCTTCGTCTGATAGTTGTGTGAATCATAGAAGACCAATTATTGTAGACTTCTCTTTATTTAGCACTGACACTTTTATTCTTGAGCAAATAAAGAACATATTTCAATTCTTTTACAGATTTGCACAGCAGCTCATGAATAGCCATCTTCTTGACAGTCTTGTCTTTCATGAAGTACAACAATGTCTCTATCTTCTTAGCACCAGCATGACAGTCAGCAATGATAGCAACAGCTTCAAGTTTCCAAAGATGAGCAACAATTAACTCATCACCAATTTTGTCAACTAGAATATGTTGATCAGTTTGTGTTGTAAAAACAACCTCTACATCATGAAATCAAATACCTCCTCTTGTTCCAGGTTCCAAACCCTTCAAACCAGATTGCATACTCGTCCACAATGGTGGAGATTCAGCAGACTCAACAGATTCAGCTTCAGCAATCAATGAAGATTCATCAGACTCAATCAGTGAAGGTCCAGTAATCAGTCCAACATATTTGAAAACAACTGGTTCATTGTAGTTGCACACTCTGTTCTTCCATTTCTTTCTTTTCATTCCTATTACTGGTGTATAATTCTGTTGATGTTCTGGAACAAGTCTATTTCTGTCATACCATATCAACTTATCAGATTCATAGACTCTCTTCATGTACTCTCTAGTTGCCTTCCTTTAAATATTTCTTGCTTTTATTCTGGCCTCCTTTTCTTGTTCATCAACTTCCAAATTGTGAATTTCAACCACAACAATAAGAATCATGACCTCAAGTTCTTTCAAGATTTCAGCTTCACCAGAATCAGGAATAGCAGGTTGAGTAGTTCCAGCAGCAATATTCTGTGCTCTCACAGTAACCTTACCTCTTCTAGCTAACTGTGGTGTTTCATCAGCAACTTCTTCAGGCAAATTGAATTCATTATCTGGAATCATTTCAAGAAGTAGGGGAGATTTCTTCTTCTTTGCTTTCTGAGGATCTTCAGTTATCTCCTCAATTATGATTCCACTAGACCTTGTCTGTCTTGCATTTGTCTGAACAAGCTTTTTTCCTCTTCCTCTGCTTTTACCTCCCCTGCCTCTTCCTCTACTTGCAGTAGGAGTATTTTTCTATTTAGCAATTCCCTCAAGAATCTACTTTTGTTCTTTTAAGATCTCTTGAGTACTCATGTTAGAATTTTCTGCAGAGATCAAAGCCAGTGCTTCCCTAGCATGATGCTGTTGAACTTTAATATCATTGTGAAATACAATTTCACTCTCACCTGATTTGGAAGTAATCTTCTTAAAGAGATGTGGTGCATCTTCTATCTCAGCAATAAATAAATCCTCATCTTCCTCAGGAATTGTTGGAAGTAATTGATTCTGACCAGATAGTTGAGATTGTTCTTCTGTCAGAATTTGAGACTGCACCATTGTTCTTACTGTTCTCTTCCCAGATTTAGAAACATGAGTTGACTACTTGGTTTGAGTTTGAGACACACTTCTCCTTGTTACCAAAGCAGCATCAGAGGTTCCTGGTTCATATGACTGAGCACCACCATCATTTTCAGAAGTATCGTCATCCTTTCTTACAACTGGATTAGGTGTGCATTTTGTTTTGACCACCTTCTCCCCATTTTTGACATCAGTAATTGTTGCTGGAGTCTTACCATTGAGAGAAGGTAATTGTAGAGCTTCAACAACCACTTCTGGGGTGACATGATGTGTAACTCCATTGTATGTAAAGGACAAATTAGGTCTTCCTAAAGGTTCACATACACCAAAGACAGCGGTCTTCCAAAAATTGCATTACACACTTGAAAGAAACTTTGGCGGGTGCCGTTAAAGCATACTTAATCGGACTAGACGCCAAGAAATCCTGAATGATGTGAAATTCATTCGATAGTTCCTGATGGTCAAGAACAGCAACATAGTTGTTAGGAGCAAAAGTGACACCATTGATAACAACCTTATTGTTGACAAACGATGAATTCTCCATTTTTGTTGTGACAGAGAGAGATTGAAATTTTGAGCAATTAGGGTTTATGTTCGCACAGTGATACAGAGAAAAGACAATACTGATAGTGTTGAGAATAATGAATCAATTTAGAAACTAAATTGATTTTAGACAAACTAATGATTTCTCAAAGACAAGTGTCAGTAATCGATTTGTGCAAAATAAGTAATGGACCAAATTACGTGAGAGAGTGGTGATAACCCCACACGACACGACACGACTTACGATGTGTATCTATATGTATCAATGAATAAAACACACGCGCTCGTATTATTCAAGAAATACACTTGTGATAATGATTAAAAATATTGCAATAAAATATTTAATTAAAAAATCAAATATCACTATCTTAAAATACCTGGTATCATTAAAAACCAGAATACGAAGCGTTTCTTGACTTCGTTACTCTCCCATCTCTATTTAACACCTAGAGACTTGTCCACTATCCCTTTAATCCTTCATTCTCTCCTGAAAATCAAAAACCCTTCACACAACACACCTTTAAACAATGTCAAAACTTACCATCAAGGAAAAGAATCTCCATCTCGTAGAGAAGAGAGATATCTTCAGTTATACTAATGAAGAGTTTGATGCCTTTGACTGGGAAAGGCAACTTGAAACTTTGTGGCTGCAGACGGATGCTAGTCTTGAAGAAATCGAGAGAGAAAGGCCTGCAAGAGTGATCGACATCGATGCTGCTCTTCAAGCAACATTAGCATGGCTTTCCTTTAAGGCATCCTCATCCAACATCACCAACCATTGTTAATGAATATGTCAGCAAAAATAACCTTATCCCTTCAACTTCCACCAAAACAAAGTGGCAAAGATGGGATCTGGGATGGCTGCTAGCAATGGAGTGGTTTGGACTTCACTTTTATTTTCCTGTTGAATAGATTAGTAGATAGAGAGAACAAAAAGATGTAATATTGGCATGTAATCTCTTTCTTATTATCAATGAAGAATCCTGTTTCTCTAATCTTATTCAATGTGTTCTGCAATTTTTTATATTTATGAACTGTTCTTCAAAGAATTAAATCAGAGAAGTGAATATGAAAACTAATTAAAGTAATCATGTAAGTAACAAATTCATTAACAATAACCACAATTAAATCAAGAACAGAACAATTAGGGAATACTTGAAATATACAAATTGTACTGATAATCAAACCGTTGCATCAGGATCTGATGTTTGACTAAAGTCAGGATTGACTTTTCATCAGTATTCGACATGCATCAAGATCTGACACTCATCAGTATTTGGTCTCCCCTTGTTTTCAGAAACTCTCATAGTTTACCATTCCCAATTCATTCACCAATTTTGTAAAAGTAGCTTCAGGTAGTGGCTTGGTGAATATATCAGCTAGCTGTCGATCAGTAGGAACAAAGTGAAGTTCGATTGTCCCTTTTAGTACTTGTTCTCTTATGAAATGATATCTGATATTTATATGCTTAGTAAGAAAATGCTGGACTGGATTTCCTGTCATAGCAATAGCACTTTGGTTATCACAATAAATAGGTATTCTTGAATATGACAAACCATAGTCCATTAGCTGATTCCTCGTCCACATGATCTGAGCACAACAGCTTCCAGCAGCTATATACTCAGCTTCTGTAGTTGATGTGGAGATAGACTTTTGCTTTTTACTGAACCAAGAAACTAGTCTCTCTCCCAGAAACTGACAACTGCCTGAAGTACTTTTCCAGTCAATTTTGCATCCTGCAAAATCAGCATCTGAGTAACCACTTAGATTAAAGTCAGACTCTCTAGCATACCAAAGGCCAAAAGATGGAGTGCCTTTCAAGTATCTGAAAATCCTTTTAACAGCAATGAGATGTGGTTCTTTGGGGTTTGCCTGAAATCTTGCACATAGACAGGTTGCATACATGATATCTGGTATGCTAGCTGTTAGATACAAAAGTGAGCCAATCATACCTCTGTAGTTAGCTACATCTACTTCAGTGCTTTGATCATGATCAAGTTTTGTAGATGTAGCTATAGGAGTTGAAGCAGTAGAGCTATCTTGCATGTTAAACTTTTTCAGCAAATTCTTTGTGTACTTTGACTGATTGATGAAAATTCCATCATCAGTCTGTTTAACTTGTAGACCTAAGAAATAGCTCATTTCTCCCATCATGCTCATTTGATATTTAGACTGCATTAGCTTTGAAAATTTCTCACATAATTTGGAGTTAGTTGACCCAAAAATGATATCATCAACATAAATCTGAACTAATAGCAAGTCCTTACCATGATTCAAGTAAAACAAGGTTTTATCAATTGTACCTCTTTTGAAACCACTTTCCAGTAAGAATTGAGCCAGAATTTCATACCAGGCTCTTGAAGCTTGCTTTAGTCCATAAAGTGCTTTATCCAATCTATAGACATGATCTGGATATCTAGGATCAATGAAGCTAGGAGGTTGTTCAACATATACCTCCTCTTCCAATTCTCCATTCAGAAAAGCACTTTTAACATCCATCTGGAAAACTTTGAATTTCTTATGGGCTGCATATGCCTGAAAAATTCTGATGGCTTCTAGCCTTGCAACAGGAGCAAAAGTCTCATCATAGTCTATTCCTTCCTGTTGAGAGTACCCCTTTGTAACTAGTCTTGCTTTATTCCTCACAATAGTGCCATCTGAATCTGTCTTGTTTCTGAACACCCACTTTGTACCAACAATTGATCTACCCTTTGGCCTTGGTACAAGTTTCCAGACTTCATTTCTTTCAAATTCATTCAGTTCTTCTTGCATTGCTGTAACCCAGTCAGCATCCTTGAGTGCATCTTCAACTTTTTTAGGCTCCTCCTTTGATAGAAAGTTATTATAGAGGCATTCATTTTGTTTTGCACTTCTGGTTTTAACACCTGCATCTGGATTCCCAATAATTAAATCAGGAGTATGGCTTTTGGTCCATTTCCTTGCTGACGGTAAATCATTTCTTGAGTTGGATGCTCCCCCTGGATTGGTGTTATCTTCAAAAGAACTAGAATTATTAGAAGCGCCCCCTGAGATATTGCTATCTCCTCCTGAAGTGCTATCAGGATTATCACTTGAATTTGTTTCTGATGAATCTCCTCCTGATGTTTGAGTTGTATCAGTACTGATGGTATTTTGCTGTTGCTCCCCCTCAACATTTGCATTATTTGAATCATCATCACTAACTTGTGTTTCATCAGGCATTGGTCGATCGTCAGGATCTGACGGAGTATCAGTATCTGACATTACTTCATCAGAATTCTTGGTTGCTTCATTTACAAAGATCAAACTATCATGTGAGTCTTCAGCAATTCCTGTTATCTTTTTATCATCAAAAGAAACATTGATAGACTTCATGACTGTCCTTGTTCTTAGGTTATATACTTTAAAGGCTCTTGAAGTTGGATAACCAATAAAAATGCCCTCATCAGCTTTAGTTTCAAATTTCCCTAGCTGTTCAGGATGAGGTCTAAGAACAAAGCACTTGCAGCCAAACACATGTAGATGTGTCAGACTTGGCTTCTTCTCTTTAATCATTTGATATTGAGTGACACCATGTCTGTTGATTAAAGTAATGTTCTGAGTATAACACGCTGTGTTGACTACTTCTGCCCAGAAATATGTAGGTAGTTTAGCTTCCTCCAACATTGTTCTGCCAGCTTCAATAAGAGTTCTGTTCTTCCTTTCAACTACTCAATTTTTTTGGGGTGTGCCAGGAGCAGAGAATTGTTGAACTATTCCTTTGTACTTGCAAAACTCTTCCATTACTGAATTCTTGAATTCAGTTCCATTATCACTTCTTAGAATCTTGACTTTGTGTTTTGTGCCAGTCTCAATGAGTCTTACATGGTCCAAAAGTATCTCAACAGTTTCATCTTTTCTGTACAGAAAATGCACCTAGGTAAATCTAGTATATTCATCAACAATGACTAGAGTATACCTTTTCTTACTGATGGACATAATGTTGACTGGTCCAAACAAGTCAAGGTGTAGCATGTGATATGGTTCATCAATTGAGGATTCAAATTTACTCTTGAATGATGTCCTTCTCTGTTTAGCCTTCTGACAAGCATCACAGAGTCCATCTGGAGTATACAACGCCTTTGGTAATCCTCTCACCAAATCTTTCTTAACCAACTCATTGATGTTGTTGAAGTTGAGATGAGAAAGCTTCTTGTGCCAATTCCAACTTTCATCTACTGTTGCTTTACTGATGAGACATGTTGAAGGACCATCAGTATTGGTGTAGACGTTGGCTTCATAAATGTTACCACGTCGTTGACCAGTCAAGACAATCCTTCCAGATGTTTTACTGATCACTTCAAAGTGAGTATCATTGAAGTTGACATGATAACCTCTGTTTGTGATTTGACTAACACTAAGCAGATTGTGTTTGAGTCCTTTCACCAGAGCTACTTTTTCAATGATGACATTTCCAATGATTATATTTCCATATCCCAAAGTTTGTCCAATGTTGCCATCTCCATAAGACACTGTTGGGCAAGCTTTCTCCTCAAATTCTGATAGCAAGGTTTTGTTTCCAGTCATGTGCACAGAGCATCCACTATCCATGACTAACACATTTTTCTTTTTACCCTGCAATCAGAAACACAAAGAGCTCATTTAGAATTTTTAAGAACCCACACTCGTTGGGTTCTTTTTGCATGCAATTTAACACTTTTAGCAGCAGAAGTCTTTTTAACAAAAGTAGTTCTGTCAGATTTAAATCCATCAGAATTTGCGTTGTCATTATCAGAATTAACAGATGCATGCTTAGTATTCAGACTCTTTGTTTTACCAGAATTTGCACTATTAAAGTTTGGCAAGGGATCACAATAATTGTAGTACAAACTATGGTATTCTTCACATTTATAGATAGAATGCCATTTACTGCCACAGTGAAAACAAGGATTATGTGGTTTATAAAATACTGATCTATTCCTAATGTCAGACTTAGGAACTATAGTAGCCTTCTTTTTACTCCTCCTGCAATCAATAGCAAGATGATTAGAGTTACCACAATTAAAGCATGTTTTCCTTGGTGCATTTGGAATATTGTTAAATATCATAAGAAATGACATATGCAATGACATAATCATAAGAAATGACATATGCAATGACATCAAATGTGTGGCTGAATTGTTCAACAATGTAGGCTAGTCAATAGTCCAAGTATGTGGGCTAGATTGTAGTAGATTATATGTATAGACAGCTGATCATTTTGTTCTATAAATAGAGGCATAACCTCATTGTAATACTTGGAGAAGTATGAATATAATTCTCTTCTACCCCAACTGATTTCTCTCTTCCCTCTCTATAATCACATATATATTCAGATTCTAACATGGTATCAGAGCAGGAGTAGAGAGGGGGAGAGTTTTTCAGTTGAAGCTTGTTGTTTTTCAAGGAAAACAGAAGCTGTCTAGAAGACACAAGCTGTCCAGAAGAAGAAGTTGTCCAGAAAGCTGCCCAGAAATGAAGAAGACCAGGCACACCTGGCATGCATGACACAGGTGCTAAAACAGGTACACATGGTGTTGGCCTGTCCACTGGCACCAGGTAAGAAAAGAAGCAGACTTAAGGGAAACCCCGAAAAAAAAAGAACAGTGAAAGGCGTGCACATGGATTTATGATTTTCTTAAGGGAAATTTGTCCGGATCTTTAATATAAGCATATCATTTTAGTTTAGGACCCCTGTTATAGATTTAATTGTGTAGTATTCAAGCGGTTGTTGATATTACGGTATCTCTCCGATTTATTATGGTGCTGCAAATTAAATAGTTCAGAGGGCTTTATCGCGACGAAGAAGAAGCAGCAGAAGTAGTGTATAATACAGATACACACAGTTCACTGCTAATATATTTCTTTCAGGATTTTATCATGGCCTAAAAAATACTATGTGGTCGAAATTTCGATAGCCGGTATCCTAAAAGACTCAAGAAACTCAAGATCGGTCGATCCTAAAATGGGTAGTTGGAACTTGGACGCTCAGATTAAGCTCAAGGGCTACTAGTGTTCACTCTTCAATACCAAGAAAGGTCTTTCATCCGAAGATGGGATTTCGAGTGAGGGGGCGTGTTAAATATCATAAGAAATGACATATGCAATGACATAATCATAAGAAATGACATATGCAATGACATCAAATGTGTGGCTGAATTGTTCAACAATGTAGGCTAGTCAATAATCAAAGTATGTGGGCTAGATTGTAGTAGATTATATGTATAGATAGCTGATCATTTTGTTCTATAAATAGAGGCATAACCTCATTGTAATACTTGGAGAAGTATGAATATAATTCTCTTCTACCCCAACTGATTTCTCTCTTCCCTCTCTATAATCACATATATATTCATATTCTAACAAATATACTTATAATTATTTTCTTTGTTTATTCCAATTTTACCATTCCTGTTCCTCTTAGCAGTAGTGGTTTTCTCTCTATCTGTCACTTCACAGATTCTGTCTCTGAGTTGTTTCTTAGACAAGAGACCTATATTTTTGACAGATTTAGACTCAGAATTTTGTGTAGAAGTAGATCCCTTTTCTAAAGTAGATTTGGGATTTTCTGGATACACATACTTCACAGGTTTTAATTTGGCCTTTGTTCTGTCTATAACATGTCTATAGGTTTTTGGATTTGTTGACTCATTCACAACAACTCTTCCTGGTTCTGTTGTTTCAGCAGTAACAGCTTTACCCTTATTCTTTTTCTTGTCCTCTGGTTTATAACCTAGACACTCTTTCCAGTTCTTATCTGTGATAATATCATGTGTTTTCTTTCTAGAGTGTGTCCAGGTTCTAAGTTTCTCATTAGCATCATTAAGTTCTTTTCAAGTGCAGTACATTTAAACTCCATTTCTAGCTTCATGTGCTTAGCCTTCTCACATTCATTTTGTACTTCTTGCATAAAGAGTAACTCAGCTTCTAGATGATCATTTATTTTAGGCAATTCTGACATCTCAGATATTATTCTAGCATTTTCAAGAGATTGACTTTTAAAGCTAATATGCAGAGACTTTAAGAAAGATCTTAACCCAGAAACATTATCAGTATCAAAATCAAAGAAAATTTCAGGTACCTTATTTTTAGGAGTAGCAATCTCATCCACATTTGCCATTAATGCATAGTTCACCTTTTCCTCTTCAGATTCTGAGGAAGAGTCCATCCAATCCTTGCTTGATGAGATAAGAGCTTTGGTCTTAGCCTTTTTGCATTCAGTTGCAAAATGACCCATTCCATCACAGTTGTATCATTTGACTTTTGACTTATCAAACTTGCTCCTTTTGCTTTCATTCTTCTTGTACCTGTTCTTGTCAGTATTGACAGGTTTCTTCTGAAAGTTGCCTTGTCTTCTAGCCTTTCTGAACTGTTAGATATTGATTCAAGTGATGATCAGGATCTGGACTACTGATCAGATACTGATGCTGACATCATCAGTAATGCACCGTCAGTATTGGGTTATCATCAGGATTGGAAGCTGATCAGGATTACATGAGGATATACATCAGTCCAGGAATCTAGGAAGATTGACATGTCGGTTCCTGATTTATAGGAACGCAGCTATCATTCAAGATATGTACTAAGAGACGTATGTAATTGATTTGATATATCTTGTAATTGATAGTGCAGCTGTGTACTGTATATAAACACAGTTTAGGTTTTACTTAATTGTAATCGCTTACATGAATTATCTTGTAACCTAGCAGCACTCAAGAACATAAGAATTTCTTGAGAGAGTTTGTAACAGTTTTATATCAGAATTAATAAAGCTGTTATTTATTCATACTTGTGTTATTATTTCTGTTTAAGTCGGAAATCTTATACAATTGTATTCAACCCCCCTTCTACAATTGTTAATTACAGGGCAACAAGTGGTATCAGAGCAAACTGATTAATTACAATCAGAAACGATCTTAAGATGTCGACAAGCAAGTATGAGAGTATTAAAATCCCTGTTCTCAAAAAGGCTGAATACCCCACATGGAAGGTAAAGATGTTGATGTATCTGGAGGCAACTGATCCTAACTATCTTGATCGAATATATGATGGACCATATATCCCTAAGAGACTGGTTGCTAGAACAGATACTGTACCTGAGCACTATGTTCAGAAGACAAAGGCTGAATGGACTCCTGAGGAAAATGCTGAAGTACTCAGAGATGCAAAGGTGAAGAACATTCTTCATAATAGCCTTGATGCTGTCATGTCAAAGAGGGTGATAGCATGTAAAATTGCTAAGGAGATCTGGGAAACTTTGGAGACTCAATGCCAGGGTACTGAATCTATCAAAAGAAACAGAAGGGCTCTGTTGATTCAAGAGTACGAGCAGTTTGATGCAAAATCTGATGAGAGCCTCACTTATCTGTATGATAGATTTCTGACATTATTGAATAATATATCTCTAGTGGGTAAAGAGTATGAACCAGAAGACTCGAACACCAAGTTTCTTAGAGCCTTGCCTGAGGAGTGGGATACTAAAACCTCTATCATTAGGCATCAATATGATCTTAATGCTGTGTCTCTTGATGAAGTCAATGGGATGCTAAGAACCCATGATCTTGAGGTTCAACAAAGGAAGAATAAGAAGACCAACAAAGCAAAGGCTGTTGCTTAGAATGCTGAATCAAAATCAAAAGGAAAAAGCGTGTAGGTTTCAAGAAGGAGAAGTAGAGTAGCTGAGTCCGATACTGATGACTCATCATCAGATCCTGATGCCAATACTGATACTGATACTGACGATGACTCTACTGATTCTGATATGATGGAAATGGTTGCTATGATAGTCAAAGGGTTCAAGAAGATGAAGTTCAGAAACGCTAAAAGACAAGGCAACTTTCAGAAGAAACCTGTCAATACTGACAAGAACAGGTACAAGAAGAATGAAAGCAAAAGCAGCAAGTTTGACAAGTCAAAAGTCAAATGCTACAACTGTGATGGAATGGGTCATTTTGCAATTGAATTCAAAAAGGCTAAGACCAAAGCTCTTATCTCATCAAGCAAGGATTGGATGGACTCTTCCTCAGACTCTGAAGAGGAAAAGGTGAACTATGCATTAATGGCAAATGTGGATGAGATTGCTGCTCCTGAAAATAAGGTACCTGAGGTTGTTTTTGATTTTGATACTGAAAATGTTTCTAAGTTAAGATCTTTCTTAAAGTCTCTGCATATTAGTTTTAAAAGTCAATCCCTTGAAAATGCTAGAATAATATCTGAGATGTCAGAATTGACTAAAAGAAATGATCATCTAGAAGATGAGTTACTATTTATGGAAGAAGTACAAAATGAATGTGATAAGGCTAAGCACATGAAGCTAGAAATGGAGTTTAAATGTACTGCACTTGAAAAGGAACTTAATGAAGCTAATGAGAAACTCAGAACCTGGACACACTATGGAAAGAAAACACATGAAATTATCACAGATAAGAACTGGAAAGAGTGTCTAGGTTATAAACCAGAAGACAAGAAAAAGAATAAGGGTAAAGTTGTTACTGCTGAAACAACAGAACCAGGAATGGTTGTTGTGAATGAGTCAACAAATCCAAAAACCTATAGACATGTAACAGACAGAACAAAGACCAAATTAAAACCTGTTAAGTATGTGTATCCAGAAAATCCCAAATCTACTTCAGAAGAGGGATCTACTTCTACACAAAATTATGAGTCTAAATCTGTCAAAAATATAGGTCTTTTGTCTAAGAAACAACTCAGAGATAGAATCTGTGAAGTGACAGATAGAGAGAAAACCACTACTGCTAAGAGGAACAGGAATGGTAAAATTGGAATAAACAAAGAAAATAATTATAAGTATATTCCAAATGCACCAAGGAAAACATGCTTTAATTGTGGTAACTCTAATCATCTTGCTATTGATTGCAGGAGGAGTAAAAAGAAGGCTACTATAGTTCCTAAGTCTGACATTAGGAATAGATCAGTATTTTATAAACCACAGAATCCTTGTTTTCACTGTGGCAGTAAATGGCATTCTATCTATACATGTGAAGAATACCATAGTTTGTACTACAATTATTATGATCCTCTGCCAAAATTTAATAAAAGTGCAAATTCTGGTAGAACAAAGAGTCTGAATACTAAGCATGCATCTGTTAATTCTGATATTTACAAAGCAAATTCTGATGATTTAGATCTGACAGAACTGCTTTTCTTAAAAAGACTTCTGATGCTAAAAGTGTTAAATTGCATGCAAAAAGAACCCAACAAGTGTGGGTTCTTAAAAATTCTAACTGAGCTCTTTGTGTTTCTGATTGCAGGGTAAAAAGAAAAATGTGTTAGTCATGGATAGCGGATGCTCTGTGCACATGACTGGAAACAAAACCTTGCTATCAGAATTTGAGGAGAAAGCTGGCCCAACAGTGTCTTCTGGAGATGTCAACATTGGACAAACTTTGGGATATGGCAATATAATAATTGGAAATGTCATCATTGAAAAAGTAGCTCTGGTGAAAGCACTAAAACACAATCTGCTTAGTGTTAGTCATATCACAGACAGAGGTTATCATGTCGACTTCAATGATACTCACTTTGAAGTGATCAGTAAAACATCTGGAAGGATTGTCTTGACTGGTCAAAGACGTGGTAACATTTATGAAGCCAATGTCTACACCAATACTGATGGTCCCTCAATATGTCTCATCAGTAAAGCAACAGTAGATGAAAGTTGGAATTGGCACAAGAAGCTTTCTCATCTCAACTTCAACAACATCAATGAGTTAGTTAAGAAAGATTTGGTGAGAGGATTACCAAAGGCGTTGTATACTCCAGATGGACTCTGTGATGCTTGTTAGAAGGCTAAACAGAGAAGGACATCATTCAAGAGTAAATATGAATCCTCGATTGATGAACCATATCACATGCTACATCTTGACTTGTTTGGACCAGTCAACATTATGTCCATCAGTAAGAAAAGGTATACTCTAGTCATTGTTGATGAATATACTAGATTTACCTGGGTGTATTTTGTACACAGAAAAGATGAAACTACTGAGATACTTTTGGACCATGTAAGACTCATTGAAACTGGCACAAAGTATAAAGTCAAGATTCTAAGAAGTGATAATGGAACTGAATTCAAGAATTCAGTAATGGAAGAGTTCTGCAAATACAAAGGAATAGTTCAACAATTCTCTGCTCCTGGCACACCCCAGCAAAATGGAGTAGTTGAAAGGAAGAACAGAACTCTTATTGAAGCTGGCAGAACAATGTTGGAGGAAGCTAAACTACCTACATATTTCTGGGTAGAAGCAGTCAACACAGCATGCTATACTCAGAACATTACTCTAATCAACAGACATGGTGTCACTCCTTATCAAATGATTAAAGAGAAGAAGCCAAGTCTGAAACATTTACATGTGTTTGGCTGCAAGTGCTTTGTTCTTAGACCTCATCCTGAACAGCTAGGGAAATTTGAAACTAAAGCTGATGAGGGCATTTTTATAACGCCCTAGAAAATTTCGAATTTAGAATATTTATTTTAAATATAAATTATGAATATTATTATGTGATTATTTTTGGAAGGTGAAATATATGTAAAGTTGTGTTTTTATGTTTACATGAGGATTTGTGTGAGCTATGAGAGTCTGTGTATTTTTATTTGTATTTTGAGGATTTAAATATGTTTAAATCCTACATTATTGGTCTTCTAAAAATTTTATAAAATTATCTAAGTTAATAAAAATCATGAAATCCCTTGTGATATTATCTTTATATATTCATTTAGTTTTTAAAATGGTTGGGTGAATTAATTCGGAGGTTTTGGTATTTTAAAATGATTTTAAGAGTTTTGTTGTATTTAAAGGATCAAAATTTGTAAAATCCATATTTAATTCATTTTTGATCCTAAAAATATTTTAAAAATATGTGGGTGTTCGTAATCTTATACTCTTCATTTTAAAAATGAAAAGTTTAATTTTCGGAATTTTTATTTAATTTCGATTTATTGAAGTTGTTGTTAATTTTAAAAGACGAATCGATAGCATTTTATTTGGGCCCGGAATAAGTGTTAGCAGTTAATAAAGGGTATTGGGCCAAGCCCAATATAACAAACACACCACATGCAGAAAGAAAAGAAAACGGGGAGAGAGAAAAGAAAAGGGGGAAGAAGAAATTAGGGATTAGAGATTAAATTGGGGGAGGAATTGAAGTAATTATCGATGTATATATATATATATATATATATATATATATATATATATATATATATATATATATATATATATATATATGCGTGTGTATGTGTGTGCAGCATGGGGGGAAAGTGTGTGCAGTGCAAGGGAAGGGGTAGGGGGCAGCGACCGGACGACAAGGGAGGGGGAACCCCACCGCGCGGCGGCGGCGGCCGGCGGTGGTGGTGGCCGGAGGCGCAGCGCACGCATGTGCTGCAAGGTGGAGGGAAAGAGAGGGGGAGAGAGAGAGAAAGAGAAGAAAGAAGGGAGAAGAGAGAGAGAGAGAGAGAGAGAGAGAGAGAGAGAGAGAGAGGGGGGGGGAGGGAGATTCTCGCGGAAATTGGAAATCGGAAAAGGTATTAATTTTTATTAAATTTATTAAATTTATTTTCCGATGAAATTACTTAATTTGCATCTTAGATTAAATTGTGTTAATTGTGGTAATTTAATTAGTTGTAAATTTTGATATAGTTTAATTGTTATAATTTTAATTAGTGGTAAAGTGCGAGCGTTATGGTGTTAATTTTCGTAATTAGCCTAATGTTGTAAGTTATGAATATTGTGGTAATTTCCGTTATTAATTCGGAGAGTATTGTTAATTGCTAGTTGAAATTGTCTGAATTATTTTGTGAGTCCGATTAAATATTTGAGTTTAATGATTGTTGGTTGATAATTGTAATTTTGGTATTAGTTGTGGGTTCCGATATTGTGATGGGTTTTATAATGGTTTCATTCGGATATTATGAAACTATGTGATTTTGAATATTAATTAATTAGGGCTTGATAATTATTAAGGGATAACTTGCTGAAATTGATAATTCTTTGAGTTGGTAATATAATTTTAGATTTGTATGATAGCAAGAATGATATAAATGGGACTAGTATGGTTATAACTTGTATACGGATTAGAAATCCATTGAGAATGAATTGGTTGTGATTTGAGTCGGATGTTTCCCCGACGGGCTAGTCCATTTTACAAAGGAGACTCTGCCCGATTTTTGTTAGAATTGTTTTGTAATTCTTATAGTAATTTAATAAGAATTATTTGCAAATCGATTTGATATATGTATTTATGTGGTTTACCTGGTAGTATTAAATTGTTTTACGAGTATACCCAATATGTGCTAAGTGCCATAAGTTGAGTCGTAGTAATTGTGAAATGTATAATTGTCAATTACTTGGTGTTGGTTTATATGGGTTAAATGTTGTAGTCGAGTTATTATATTTGTTGAATGTTATACTTGTCAAATATGTGGTGTTGAGTTATATGTATGGTTTTCAAATGTTAAATATAGCGACAGTAATCTGTTAATTTATTTTCCCTACTTGTTGAGGTGCCGCATGTCTGGGCGGGTCATTTTCTTACGTGTTTAGGTGCCGCATGTCTAGGCGGGTACTTTCCTTTTTTGTTTACTTTTATGTTGCTGCAAGTGAGGCAGCTCTATTTTCATATGATTTGTTTGGTAAAAACTTGAATTGAAACAGGGGGATAGTCCTATTTACGAATACTTTATGCCAAAATTTTCTAAAATTCCCCTGCAAATCTATTTAAAAATCTATTTAATTTATTTGACTTCGATGATTTGAAAGTATGTTATGATTTCTAAGGGTCTAGGTAAATATGTAGTAGTTAATGTGAAGATTTGAGATGTGGTATTGTGTTAATAGTTTATTTGACCTAGTTGGTTATACTAAAGCTATTTTGTCAAAATGATTGTATATATTATATATGTTGTATGTGCAAGCGTTATAGGACGCGTATGGGTAGAATAGAGCAAACGATAAGGTTTTTCTTGAGATAATACTGAAATAGTATCTGACCTTGTAAAGGTTCGAATAGGAGACCTGGCCCAGTGCAGTGCGTGGGTAAATGGAAAGACGAACAGAAGGACAAGTATCAAAGTCAACGGGTGAATTGACGTGGAAGTGGTAAGTTACGAAGTAGAAATGAAAGTAGGGCCAAATAAAAGGCTAGCAAGTAAAGACTGACGTGAAATTGAGTCGAGGATCAACGTTAGGATCGAGAACTTCGTGAATCGAGGCAAGTGTTATTGCTCTTCACTTATTGTTCAAGTGATGCAATTCAGTTTCTTGTTGTATAAAAGTATTTGGTCAAGTGTACTTGGATGATGATATACTTCTTAAATTAGCGTGAAAATGTTTATTTTCCCCACCCATAGTTCAAATACCAGATTTTCAAAGAATCTTACAAATGACTTGTTCCGCATATCATTTTATACATGGAATGTTATTGGGCTCCTTAGTGGAATGCCCTAACTTTCATTTTCCTTAAAAATGTTTAAGGGATTTTCTAAATAGAGAGAATCCAAGTTTTAAATCCCCACAAATACATGTTAATGAAATTCCTGATTTTTAACATAATTTCTCCAGTGAACCCCTTCTTGAAAATGTTTTCTTCAAACTAATTTGCAATTGATCATCCTGTAATTGTTTTTATAAATAGACGTTTAAACTGTTTTACTCGCTTATATTGATTCAAACTTTTCAATATGTTGGGAGAAATTTAATTAGATGTTTAGCACTTGTCTATAACCGTTGTCTTGTAATCTCAATTATTGTTAATTATATTGCAAGTATTTCTTTTCACTTCTCGTTCAAGTGAAATTTGTTTTTAATTATTTTAATGTTGAAATGTATCACCTCAATTACTTCCATCGAACTTGTTGATGCTTATTGTTGTATTGTTCATACATTTACACCCAATTATTAGTATCGAACTTGTCGATACCTTTTGAGATTGTTGATCTTCATTCATTACCCCATTTATCGTGTCGAACTTGTTGACATCTATTAATATTATCATTCTTTATTTACCCTTGTTGGGTTGATCTAGTTGATACCAGTTGATGATAATACATCATCAGTGATTCTTAATTATGAATTGTTATTCTGGAACGTGAGTTTTCCAGTTAGTTGATGTGGTAAGGTGGTCGATTGTTCCGACACCTAGTGAGTATGATATAGAATTGGATTGTTTTTCAAAATGTGGACCGTAAGGGGTCGGACCAGATTCGTGGTCAGAAATTAATAAGGCCAATGTGTGTCGTGGATCCATTAAAGGATATTGCTGTGTACGTTTGTCCGGGGTTAGTGCGTGACTGATCAGCAGCCTAACCTTATTATTTTTTTTTTAAAATAAATAAAAATCCAATTCTAATCTATACATTGAGATTGGGTTATTTTGATACCCGATTCCCTTGAAGCTTATTTCAATTAGATCTTGCTATAAGAACTTTTATCCGTTCATATTGTTGATACACCCCATTCCAGTGATGCAATGTTGGTTCCTCGTGATAATAAAGATATTTGACTTAGTTGATACCTTTCGAAGCATATGATAATTCTTCCTGATTTTCAGAACTTATAACTGTTGTTGATATTGTATCACTAGTTGCACATGCTGAGCATTGTTGGCTCACTCTTGCTTGTTTATTTTCTCCAGTTAATAGAGATGAGTAGTGGACCTAGTGGTCAGTTGGTATTGCTCTTCCGGCAGCGAGAGGAGACGTCCGGGTTATGGATTTCGTTGGATAGTGGATTAGGAATTGTCAAGGTTGGATATATAGTTAGACAATGATTTTGTTTATTCACAAAAATTGTAAAACATTTTTATTCTGAGGTTGGATTGTAATAGTAAATTGATAGTTTGTTTCATACCATAACCTGTATGCGATCTTGGTCAAGGGGTTTTATTATTATATGTTGTTTATATTTCAGGTTGTATAATGTTTGTGGTTAGTGGCCCCAGATCTGTACCCCGGATTATGGGATGCTACAATTTTTATTGGTTATCCAACTTCAAGAGCCTTTAAAGTCTATAACCTAAGAACAAGTACAGTCATGGAGTCTATAAATGTTTCTTTTGATGATAAGAAGATAACAGGAATTGCTGAAGACTCACATGATAGTTTGATCTTTGCAAATGAAGCAACCAAGAATTTTGATGAAATAATGTCAGATACTGATACTCCGTTAGATCCTGACGATCGACCAATGCCTGATGAAACACAAGTTACTGATGATGATTCAAATAATGCAAATGTTGAGGGGGAGCAACCGCAAAATACCATCAGTACTGATACAACTCAAACATCAGGAGGACATTCATCAGAAACAGATTCAAGTGATAATCCTGACAGCACTTCAAGAGGAGATAGCATTATCTCAGGGGGAGCTTCTAATAATTCTAGTTCTTTTGAAGATAACACCAATCAAGGGGGAGCATCCAACTCAAGAAATGATTTACCATCAGCAAGGAAATGGACCAAAAGCCATACTCCTGATTTAATTAATGGGAATCCTGATGCAGGTGTTAAAACCAGAAGTGCAACACAAAATGAATGCCTCTATAATAACTTTCTGTCAAAGGAGGAGCCTAAGAAAGTTGAAGATGCACTTAAGGATGCTGATTTGGTTACAGCAATGCAAGAAGAACTAAATGAATTTGAAAGAAAAGAAGTCTGGAAACTTGTACCAAGGCCAAAGGGTAGATCAATTGTTGGTACAAAGTGGGTGTTCAGAAACAAGACAGATTCAGATGGCACTATTGTGAGGAATAAAGCAAGACTAGTTGCAAAGGGGTACTCTCAACAGGAAGGAATAGACTATGATGAGACTTTTGCTCCTGTTGCAAGGCTAGAAGCCATCAGAATTTTTCTGGCATATGCAGCTCATAAGCAATTCAAAGTTTTCCAGATGGATGTTAAAAGTGCTTTTCTGAATGGAGAATTGGAAGAGGAGGTATATGTTGAACAACCTCTTGGTTTCATTGATCCTAAATATCCGAATAATGTTTATAGATTGGATAAAGCACTTTATGGACTAAAGCAAGCTCCAAGAGCCTGGTGTGAAACTCTGGCTCAATTCTTACTGGAAAGTGGTTTCAAAAGAGGTACAATTGATAAAACCTTGTTTTACTTGAATCATGGTAAGGACTTGCTATTAGTTCAGATTTATGTTGATGATATCATATTTGGGTCAACTAACCCCAAATAATGTGAGAAGTTTTCAAAGCTAATGCAGTCTAGATATCGAATGAGCATGATGGGAGAATTGAGTTATTTCTTAGGTCTACAAGTTAAACAGACTGATGATGGAATTTTTATCAATTAGTCAAAGTACACAAAGAATCTATTGAAGAAGTGTAATATGCAAGACAGTGCTACTGCTACAACTCCCATAGCTACAGCTACAAAGCTTGATCCTGATCAAGGTATTGAGGTAGATGTAACTAACTACAGAGGTATGATTGGCTCACTTTTGTATCTAACAGCTAGCAGACCAGATATCATGTATGCAACCTGTCTATGTGCTAGATTTCAGGCAAACCCCAGAAAACCACATCTCATTGCTGTTAAAAGGATTTTCAGATACTTGAAAGGCACTCCATCACTTGGCCTTTGGTATGCTAGAGAGTCTGACTTTAATCTATATGGTTACTCAGATGCTGATTTTGCATGTTGCAAAATAGACAGGAAAGTACTTCAGGCAGTTGTCAGTTTCTTGGAGGAAGACTAGTTTCTTGGTTTAGTAAAAAGCAAAAGTCTATCTCCACATCAACTGCAGAAGCTGATTACATCGCTGCTGGAAGCTGTTGTGCTCAGATCATGTGGATGAGGAATCAGCTAATGGACTATGGTTTGTCATATTCAAAAATACCTATTTATTGTGATAACCAAAGTGCTATTGCTATGACAGGAAATCCAGTCCAGCATTCTCTTACTAAGCATATCAGTATCAGATATCATTTTATAAGAGAACAAGTACTGGAAGGGACAATCGAACTTCACTTTGTTCCTACTGATCGAAAGCTAGCTGATATATTCACTAAGCCACTACCTGAAGCTACTTTTACAAAATTGGTGAATGAATTTGGAATGGAAAACTATGAAAGTTTCTGAGAACAAGGGGAGACCAAATACTGATGAGTGTCAGATCCTGATGCATGTCGAATACTGACGAAAAGTCAATCCTGACGTTAGTCAAACATCAGATCCTGATGCATGTCGAATACTGACAAAAAGTCAATCCTGACTTTGGTCAAACATCAGATCCTGATGCAACGGTTTGGTTATCAGTACAATTTGTATACTTCAAGTAATCCCTAATTGTTCTGTTCCTGATTTAACTGTGGTTATTGTTAATGAATTTGTTACTTACATGATTACTTTAATTATTTTTCATATTAACTTCTCTGATTTAATTCTTTGAAGAACAGTTCATAAACATAAAAATTGCAGAACACATTGAATAAGATTAAAGAAACAGGATTCTTCATTGATGATAAGAAAGAGATTACATGCAAATATTACATCTTTTTGTTCTCTCTATCTACTAATCTATTCAACAGGAAAATAAAAAGTGAAGTCCAAACTACTCCATTGCTAGCAGCCATCCCAGATCCCATCTTTGCCACTTTGTTTGGGTGGAAGTTGAAGGAATAAGGTTATTTTTGCTAACATATTCATTAACAATGGTTGGTGGTGTTGGATGAGGATGCCTTAGAGGAAAGCCATGCTAATGTTGCTTGAAGAGCAGCATCGATGTCGATCACTCTTGCAGTTCTTTCTCTCTCGATTTCTTCAAGACTGGCATCCATCTGCAGCCACAAAGTTTCAAGATGCCTTTCCCAATCAAAGGCATCAAACTCTTCACGAGTATAACTGAAGATATCTCTGTTCTCTACGAGATGGAGATTCTTTTCGCTGATGGTAAGTTTTGACATTGTTTAAAGGTGTGTTGTGTGAAGGGTTTTTGTTTTTCAGGAGAGAATGAAGGATTAAAGGGATAGTGGACAAGTCTCTAGGTGTTAAATAGAGATGGGTGATTAACGAAGTCAAGAAACGCTTCGTATTCTGGTTTTTAATGGTACCAGGTATTTTAAGAGAGTGATATTTGATTTTAATTAAATATGTTATTGTCATATTTTTAATCATTCTCTCAAATGCATTTCTTGAAAATACGAGCGCGTGTGTTTTACTCATTGATATATATAGATACACATCGTAAGTCGTGTTGTATACGGTTAACACCACTCTCTCACGTTGCACAAATCGATTACTGACACCTGTTTTTGAGAAATTATTAGTTGTCTAAAATCAATTTAGTTCTCTAAACTGATTCATTATTCTCAAAACTATCAGTATTGTCTTTCTCTCTGTACGAACATAAACCCTAATTGCTCAAAATTACAATCTCTCTTTGTCACACCAAAAATGGAGAATTCATCATTTGTAAACAATAAGGTTGTTATCAATGGTGTCACTTTTGCTCCCAACAACTATGTTGCTGTTCTTGACCATCAGGAACTATCGAATGATTTTCACATCATTCAGGATTTCTTGGCGTCTAGTCCGATTAAGTATGCTTTAACGGCACCCGCCAAAGTCTCTTTCAGGTGTGTGATGCAGGTTTGGAAGACCACTGTCTTTGGTGTACTTGAACCTTCAGGAAGGCCTAACCTGACCTTTACATACAATGGAGTTACACATCATGTTACTCCAGAAGTAGTTGTTGAAGCTCTACAATTACCTTCTCTAAATGGTAAGACTCCAGCAACAATTACTGATGCTTCCTTGTTGGAGTTTGCTACGAGTCTGGGTTACAATGGAGAACCAAGAAAGTATGGAGAGTTATACAGAACCAAGCTTAAGAAGGAATGGAATTTCTTCTTTGATACCATCAGTAGGTGCTTCTTGAACAAAGTCTCTAACTTTGATGCACTACCAACTGCTTCAGTTCACAATGGGTACTCTCTAATTAATGATACTTTGTTTGATTATGGATCTTTTATTTTGAGAGCATTAAGTGCTAGGAAAACAGATAAATGTGGTTATGTCTGTTTCATTAGATTTTTTCAATTAATATTCTCTCATTTATGTCCCAATGTTGAATTTGAAAATGACACAATTTTGCCTATCTTTAAGATTTCGGAAAACAATATCAAATCTTTGGTTAAATCAGATAAGGCAAATGGTTTTGAGGGAAATCCTTAAATTCCTGATGGTGTCTGGCTTCTCTTGAAAAAGAGATTGCCAGAACTTTATGGCCCAGCTACAAGTGCTATGGGACAGGACTAAACACATCCTGTTCCTGACACAAGCACACATCATACATAGTTACCTAAACAGTCAACCACCTCTGGTGTCTCTCAAAAGACATCAGTTGTAAAAGAAAAGAAGTCAGCTAGATCTGATGTGTCTGGCAGACAATCAGGATCAAAGGATTTCTCCACTTCAACCCTCACTAAAAAGAAGTCACAAGGAGGTGAATCTTTGATTAAGGCTGGAGCATCTAAAGAAACAGGTGAAAAGAGAAAGTTTGTGCAACAGGTCTCTGATTCTGATAGTGATGATGACAAGACTATCTCGATAATCATGAAGAAAAAGGAAGTTGTTGCTCCCGTTACTGCTGAATTGGTTAAGCCAATAAAGCAAAAGAAAAGAAGAAGGATAATCAACAAGAGTCAGTATTATATTCCTGAAGATATGCAGAATCTTAATGATGATATTGATCTTGATGAATCATCAGTTCCTGACACATCTGTCATTCCTGATATCTCTACTCCTGATACATCACCTGTAAAGACTGTTGAGATTACTGATTCTCCAGAACCTACATCTCCAAAGAGAAGAATAATTGAGATGTCTGTGGATGAAGTAAATGCTATTGCTGCTCAGCTTGGTCATAAACCAACACCTCTTCAGATAAAGAGACAAGCTGAAGCAAAGGTTTTTAGTAGACAGAAGAAACAGAGGATCACTTCACCTCTGAAAGGATCAAGGCCACAAGAACCTGAACTTCAAAGGAGTTCAGCAGATATTGAAGATCCAGTCCTACAAGAACCACCCACTCAAAGTGTGGGTGCAGACATTTCTGAAGGAATAGTCCCACAAGAACCACTTTCTCAAAGGGAAGGTGAAGACAAGAACATTCCTGCCCCACAAGAACCATCTTCTCAAAGTGAAGATGCAGGCAAGCTCACATCTGTACAGGAGTTTCCTGACACTGCATTTGAGGGAAGCACACAAGAACCTTTGACTCAAAGTGTTAAAGCAGCTTCACAACCTCAGACTCCACAAGAACCATTGGTAGCAGATACTGATGCAAGTCATTCTCCAGTTGCAGATGTCAATCCTGATGAAAGTATTTCTGATCCAAATATTCCACTGCTCATTGAACCACTTTCTTCAAGACCAATGGAATCTATCTCAACTTCATCAGGTAACACTTCTATCTCTGCTTCTTTTACTGATAGTATGATTACAGATAGACCTGAGACAAGGGATACCTCTATTTATATGACTTCAGTCCATTCCTCTTAGCCACCTCTTATTTCTTTGAATTTGCTGAGCCAAAACTTTTCTTGTGAGGAAGAGAGTGAACATTTAGAGAAAAAGAAGAGTGAAGAGAGGCAGTCTCCTGAACTGGAAAAAGGAGAGGTAGAACAGAGTGAGAAGTTTCAAACTTCAAGTGAGGTAGCAGTTACTATTTAAAGTAACTTAGGCGATGTTGTGAGAAGTGATGAGATTACTTTAGAAAAACAGAGAGATATAGGAATTGTTTCTAATCTGAATGCAGGTTTTCAGGATAAAACAGTACCATCTGCTGTTGATTTAAAATTGAAAGGAGTCATGAATCCTGAAGACAATGTGGATGATAGAGTTCCTGAGGTTGATGATAGCTTAGATGATGATTATGATGATGATGATGCTGATAATGATCCTGAAGCGGCTCAGCTTAATGCTGTCATGAAAGCAAGTCTAGGATCTACTTATGGATCATCCAGTAAGTTTATGGAGTCTATGGGTAAATCTACAGCTGCTCAAATTGAGATGATAGGAGATTATAGCAATCTTCTTCCTGAACATATTCAAGCTGCCAGAAGATTTGAATGGTATACTGAGTGGAATCAGCCTTCTGCTGTTATAAATTTCAATAATGCACTTTTTCACTCAAGTCATATAGCTACGAAGATTTCTGATCCTAATCTCAAAGCTCATCTGAAGACTACAACAATTCTGGCAAAAGGGTTGAAAGATGAAATTAATTTTGTCAAGAGTGATAATGAAAAATTTCATGCTCGGTTTGTTAAGGATTATTCTGAAATTGCCACTGCTAAACAGCTTCAACGTTTAAGCACTGCCTTCACCACAAGGATGGATACCTTGGAAGATAAGGTTGTCACTTTGTCCTCAAGGATGACAAATATTGAAGAATCTCTACAACGTATCTTATCTTTATTGACTGATCCTGCTGATGATGCTACTGATGTCAAAAAGGGGGAGAAGGTGGTCAAAACAAAATGCACACCTGATCTAGTTGTAAGAAAGGATGATGATACTTATGGAAATGATGGTGGTGGTGGTGCTCAGTCATATGAACCAGGAACCTCTGATGCTGCTTTGGTAACAAGGAGAAGTGTGTCTCAAACTCAAACCAAGCGGTCAACTCATGTTTCTAAATCTGGGAAGAGAATAGTAAGAACAATGGTGCAGTCTCAAATTCTGACAGAGGAACAATCTCAACTATCTGGTCAGAATCAATTACTTCCAACAATTCCTGAAGAAGATGAGGATTTGTTTATTGCTGAGATAGAAGATGCACCACATCTCTTTAAGAAGAGTACTTCCAAGTCATGTGAGAGTGAAATTGTATTTCACAATGATATTAAAGTTCAACAGCATCATGCACTGGCTTTGATCTCTGCAGAAAATTCTGAAATGAGTACTCAAGAGATCTTAAAAGAACAAAAGAAGATTCTTGAGGGAATTGCTAAATAGAAAGAAGCTTCTGCTGCAAGTGGAGGAAGAGGCAGAGGAGGTAGAAGCAGAGGCATAGGAAGAAAGTCTATTCAAACAAGTTCAAGACAGACTAGGTCTAGTGGAATCACAATTGAGGAGATACCTGAAGATTCTCAGAAGGTAAAGAAGAAGAAATCTCCACTACTTCTTACACTGACTCCAAATAACAAATTTAATGTACCTGAAGAAGCTGTTGATGAAAGACCACAGTTAGCTAGAAGAGGTAAAGTTACTGTAAGAACTACTCAATTTGCTGTTCCTGATTCTGATGAAGTTGAAATCCTGAAAGAACTTGAGGTCATGATTCTTACTGTTGTGGTTGAAATTCATAATCTGGAAGTTGATGAACAAGAAAAGGAGGCCAGAAAAAGAGCAAAAGATACTGAGGTTGAAGAAACCAGAAAGTACTTGGAAGATCTGGCTTGTTCAAACAGATTATTGTGGTATGATTGAAGAAGACATATTCCAGAACATCAACAGATGTCAGTTAAGAAGAAGAAGAAGAACAAGAAAGGGGAGAGTACTGATGAACGGTTGAATCAAGGACCAGTTGTTTTTAAATCAAGTACTCTTATGACTGAACTTCCTTTAATCTCTGAAGTTGGTACTTCACAAACTCTTCGAAAATCTAATTTACTTTGGGCAGATATTCAGTCTAGCTTGAAGGGTTTAGAACCTTACACTAGAGGAGGTATTGGTCATAATCGAACTGAAATTATCTCTACTAGTCAGACAGATCAACATATTCTAGTGAAAAGAATTAGTGATGAACTAACAGTTGATGATCTTTGGGAACTTGAAGCTGTTGCAATTGTTGCTTGCATTGTTGATTCTAAGAAGGTAGAGAAGTTGTTGTATTTCATGAAGGACAAGAGTGTCAAGAAGCTGACTATTCAGGAGGTGTTGTGCAAATCAGCAAAAGAACTTAAATATGTTCTTTATCTGCTCAAGAATAAAAGAATTCATGATAAGGAAGCTGATGTTTACAATAATTGGTGTACCATGATTCTCAGAACTATTAGATGCAGACATTTGGATGGAGGATCAAGGTATGATGGTAATTATACTCCAATGTAATTAAATATAGTAGGACAAGAAGTTGAAATGAAAAGGGGTTCAGCTATTAAAGAAGTGATATTTTATCAAGAACAATTATCTCTGAATCCTGATGGAAAAGAACTTGCATATTTACTGCTGGGAGATTTAGATTTACCGAGAAGCTCAATTCAGAATCTCAGGGTAGGTATTTATCATATTAATGAGAAAGATGAAGAACTCAGAAATTTGAAGAAAAGACTGATTCACATTCTCGAAATTAAAGAAGAAGAATTATTATCAAGGTTCTTGCAGATGAGTAATTTCTTTGTGAGAATTTCTGAGACTAAGCCTGAGGATTTCTTGTAATATTTTGTTTTGAGTTTTTGACATCACTGAATCAAGGAATTTGTGCTTTATTTCACAAAGTACAAATTGGGGGAGATTGTTAGATATTGATTCAAGTGATGATCAGGATCTGGACTACTGATCAAATACTGATGCTGACGTCATCAGTAATGCACCGTCAGTATTGGGTTATCATCAGGATTGGAAGCTGATCAGGATTACATGAGGATATACATCAGTCCAGGAATCTAGGAAGATTGACATGTCGGTTCCTGATTTATAGGAACGCAGCTATCATTCAAGATATGTACTAAGAGACGTATGTAATTGATTTGATATATCTTGTAATTGATAGTGCAGCTGTGTACTGTATATAAACACAGTTTAAGTTTTACTTAATTGTAATCGCTTACACGAATTATCTTGTAACCTAGCAGCTCTCAAGAACATAAGAATTTCTTGAGAGAGTTTGTAACAGTTTTATATCAGAATTAATAAAGCTGTTATTTATTCATACTTGTGTTATTATTTCTGTTTAAGTCGAAAATCTTATACAATTGTATTCAACCCCCCTTCTACAATTGTTAATTACTGGGCAACATGAACTTCATCTTCTTGAAGCCTTTGACTATCATAGCAACCATTTCCATCATATCAGAATCAGTACAGTCATCATCAGTATCAGTATCAGGATTGGCATCAGGATCTGATGATGAGTCATCAGTATTGGACTCAGCTATTCTACTTCTCCTTCTTGAAACCTCCACGGCTTTTCCTTTTGATTTTGATTCAGCATTCAAAGCAACAGCCTTTGCTTTGTTGGTCTTCTTATTCTTCCTTTGTTGAACCTCAAGATCATGGGTTCTTAGCATCCCATAGACTTCATCAAGAGACACAGCATTAAGATCATACTGATGCCTAATGATAGAGGTTTGAGTATCCCACTCCTCAGGCAAAGCTCTAAGAAACTTGGTGTTCGAGTCTTCTGGTTCATACTCTTTACCCACCAGAGATAGATTATTCAATAATGTCAGAAGTCTATCATACAAATCAGTGAGGCTCTCATCAGATTTTGCATCAAACTGCTGGTACTCTTGAATCAACAGAGCCCTTCTGTTTCTTTTGATAGATTCAGTACCCTGGCATTGAGTTTCCAAAGTTTCCCAGATCTCCTTAGCAGTTTTACATGCTATCACTCTGTTTGACATGACAGCATCAAGGCTATTATGAAGAATGTTCTTCACCTTTGCATCTCTGAGTACTTCAGCCTTTTCCTCAAGAGTCCATTCAGCCTTTGTCTTTTGAACATAGTGCTCAGGTATAGTATCTGTTCTAGAAACCAGTCTCTTAGGTATATATGGACCATCATATATTCGATCGAGATAGTTAGGATCAGTTGCCTCCAGATACATCAACATCTTTACCCTCCATGTGGGGTATTCAGCCTTTTTGAGAACAAGGATTTTAATACTTTCATACTTGCTTGTCGACATCTTAAGATCGTTTCTGATTGTAATTAATCAGTTTGCTCTGATACCAATTGTTGCCCAGTAATTAACAATTGTAGAAGGGGGGGTTGAATACAATTGTATAAGATTTTCGACTTAAACAGAACTAATAACACAAGTATGAATAAATAACAGTTTTATTAATTCTGATATAAAACTGTTACAAACTCTCTCAAAAAATTCTTATGTTCTTGAGAGCTTCTAGGTTACAAGATAATTCGTGTAAGCGATTACATAATGTAAAACCTAAACTGTGTTTATATAGTGTACACAGCTGCACTATCAATTACAAGATATATCAAATCAATTACATACGTCTCTTAGTACATATCTTGAATGATAGCTGCGTTCCTATAAATCAGGAACCGACATATCAATCTCCCTTGATTCCTGGACTGATGTATATCCTCATGTAATCCTGATCATCCTCTAATCCTGATGATAGCCTAATACTGACGGTGCATTACTGATGATATCAGCATCAGTATCTGATCAGTAGTCCAGATCCTGATCATCACTTGAATCAATATCTAACATAAAGATAAGACAAGTGAGTAACCAACTTGAACAATAAGACTACTAGTGGTAGTATATGGCCTAATATAACAAGAAAAGGAAAGGCCAAGAATAAACTACCAACTTGTTTTAAAGAGCTAGCTTGTATAGTCTTGATTCTTAAAGTCCTTGTTTAAAAGTAAACCATAAAAAGAACAAAGGACTTGGCTATACAAGATTAACAACCAACTTATCTTTTGATTTTTAAATATCAAGTTTAAACCACTTAAGGTAAAAACAAGATGTAAGCTTTTTGTTTGTAAATCAAAAGATAGTTAACTAGCCTTTTTAATCCAAATACTCAACTTGGATTAAAGGACTTAAATGAGGTATATCTCAACTTTCAACCTCAAGAACACACCTTACAAGATGTCAACTATACACTACACAAATATACTTCAAGAACAAGTGTATATTAGTGACAAAATGCAAGAATGTTGAATATTAGTGTTTATAAGTGTAGATCTAAACCAAACAAGCACTAAACACTAAATGTTCAAGCCACCCACCACCACTACAACTATATATACTCGACTTATATATAGTTGAGTGATGAGATATGAAAACCAACTTATAACCCTTGAGATCTAGAGAGAAAACAAGAGAAAAAGCTAGTTACGAAGCCAAAACACACAAAAAGAGTCACCGGAAAAGTCGCCGGAAAATGGCTGGAAAAAGTGAATCTAGGCCGGACTTTTGGAGGCTCAAAAGGTCACTCACCAAATGTTAACACAAGGTGGAAATACCACAAAAAGGTTGGTGACCAAAGGCGTGTGTTAGTGAGCAAGAATGGTGAAGAAAATCAAGCTAAAATGAAGATAGATCTTGAAATATTTTAGGCTTGAAGCATAGAAACGTTTTTGAACTTTTGGCTACTGAAAAGATAGTGTTTCTAGGCTTATTTCACCAGCATATACTTGGCTCAAGAGGGCTTAATGAAATGGGGGGTGAAGGGGGCTATTTATAGCCAAAAAATAAGGCTTTTAGCTTTATTTTAAAGCTAAAAAGCTTATGTCATAAAGGCAAGTGGGAGGGATGTCATCCATGACATCATATCAGCTGTACAAATTCAAAAATGCCTAAAAAAGAGTGCCCACACGTTTTTAATAATTAATGAATCAATAAAAACGTAAAATGCGCGTACCGACGAGACGAAATGGGTTTAATCGCAATAAATCGAAAAATCATTGAAAAATTATGAAATTTTGGGAATCTCCTAGAAATATGCCCAGAAGATTGTGGTCAAAATTTCACCTTGAAATGAGTTGACCAACTATGACTTTTAAGCGACCGATAAATCAATAACGTATCGATTTAAGGGGTCCCGGAAAAAAGTCATCCAAAATTTACGAAATATATTCTACAATGTCCTATGGGGAAACTAAGGACATATTCAAAGTTTCAAGTCAAAAAGATAAGTGGAAGTATTTTTACGAATTTTTCAAATGTTAAAATGGCTTTCCGGAGCGACCGAAAAATTCATTTGTCTTTACCGACAACTAAGTCAAAAGTTTTGACTTGAAAAATATTCAAACATAATATTCCATATGAAATAATGACTATGAGGTCCAAGGAATATATAAGCTTGAATTAAAAATGATTTTATCCGGATAAATAAGGATTTAAGGGTTTTTCGGAATAAAATCTGTTTTGGGTCTTTTGGCAAGGCAATTTGAATATAAATATTAAATAGATATATCAAGAATATTTGAGAGGAAAAAATTTAAGAATAACATGCTTTTAAATAAAGCGAACTATTTGACTCGTAAAAGCAGTGTTAGGAAATTCTTGATTTTTGTGCCTTTATCCAAATGCCTATTTTATTTTGACATAAATAACTTAGAATATAAAATACCGATATCATGATATTCTCATCCTAAGTGAATGTCGAAAATATGTCGGAAAACATTTTTGGCTCGGTTTGACCATTTTGACTTGAATCCCGAATTTTGTCGTCCCCTGGGGAGGATTCTAAGTGTATTCCTAAATCTAATTTAATTTCACTTTTATTTTGACAAATTCCAATACCTAAAGAGCAAAAGTAGTGACTCTGTCAGTCTTGATCACTAATTTGGGTAATTAGGTGCCAAAAATTGGAAGACTTGTATAACAAGTATGGTAAGTCTTGGTGGCTAAGTTTTGGATGACTATATATACATAGTCATATTGTATTTGTTTCGATATGTATGTGAATGCTTAAGAGATGTAGTATTAAGTACTGTTTGGGAGATGCTTGAGCATTGTTGGCTCAAGTATCGGGTTGGGACACCGTTAAGGTATTATTGTTTTGATGTATTATTGATTATTGATTGGATTAATAATACAAGTTTGGGACGTGGGTGTTTCCACGTCAAATATTTGCGTGTTCTTGTTTTGTTTTTACTTATTGTTGATAGAAGTAGAAGTGAAACTTGAATAGTGTTTAACCGCGTTTTGGTGGATTTTCTCAATTAATCGATTGGTTATGTATGTGCTCTATATTGGTGATTGTGAATCTCGGATTGTGTAAGTCCCCTAACCTAACAGGTTTCATCATAAACTTTAAGAGGATACAACTTGATTGTATTGGACGATGATGTAAGAATATGATTTTAACAGGTATATGTAAATATATGTTGATCTCGATGCTTTTTCGTATAATTGTCATGTTTTGTTTTTAAATCATCAATTAATTAGATAAATAAATTAAAATATTGCTAGTGTAGTCAATCTCTGCAACTTGTTTCTAATAGCTTATAACCCGTGCAACGCACGACACCTTTTTTAATATCTATAATATTAATTTTTTTTAGAATTTTATATGTTATTAATTTACATACCAAATTGTTGTTAAAAATGATATATCTGATATTTTACACGTTCGATTTAATATTTGTGTTCTCTCTTGAATTCTTAAAATTTGATTTGGACGATTTTACATCCCACGTGAAATTAACAAAATAATCTTTAATCCAGTGATGGTTTAACAATTATTTTTCAATTACATCTGCGCAGCAAAAAAGAGAAAACATTGTAGATTTTTTAAGTTGAAAATTGTATTCGATTTATGAATTTTACTTATAATTCATTTTGATTATGAAAATACCTTTGTTATTATTTGAAAACATTTCTACTAACAATCAATTACAATTTAATAATAAGTATTAGAGGGATTTTGTCCAAAACTTTGATATTCGGTAGTTTGGACCACACAAAAAAATAAGAACTTAGATCTTCAAATAAATAGATGAAAATTATTGGATCTAGCACAAAAAAAATATTTTATAGTTTAATATGTAAACTAAAAAATGTATTTATACTGAAATACGAAAAGGTATATGTCAATGATTTAAATCATAAATAATTAGGTTTTCTACATTGAATACCATTATCAATGTAAGATTTCTACATTGAATAGGATTAATGTAGGAATTCGTAATTATATTTTCTTTTGTGATTCTGAGTGTTTTCGTTTGGATAATAATTATTAAATCATCATTAAATTAAAGAAAATTTTATGAGTTTCGCGTGCACGGGCGATTCTAGCACTTACGAAGGGGTGACAAATGTCCCCCATTATTTAAAAAAAATATATTAATAATTTATATAGATAAATAAAAATATTAATTAATTTATGTAGAGACATGGAAGCATCTTACTTGAACTTATGTTTATTTGTTGTTGAAATTAGAATTGACTCTTCCTCTGGTAACTGCAAGTGTTGAAAGATCATTTTCAGCGATGAAGCATGTCAAGAGCGATGTCCGTAATAGTATGGGGATGAGTTGCTTAATGATTGTTTAATATGTTTTATAGAGAGAGATTTAGCTTCTAATATTAGTAATGATGCTATAATACATCGTTTTCAGTCGATGAAAACTCGTAGGGGAAAAGTGAAAGAGACTATGACTCATTTGATAATTTATTGCATTTTGCTTGTTGAATTTTTTTTTTAACTTGTACGTTGTACCCCCATTTTTAAATTCCTGGATTCGCCCCTTTTCGCGTGTGCTATAAAATCATCCAAATCTGATTTCTGGATCTCAAGATATAAGCAAATAGTAAATATGAATTTTTTTAATACTAACAAATAATAAGTGTGAGAGGGATTTTGTCTTGCAGCCTAGATAGTGGCAGAATCGTCAACAGGGGCAACTTTGACAATCGGTAGTCTTTCGTCAGTACGACAAACTAAATAAAAATAGTTCGATCTTAAGAATAGTTTGAAAATCGTTGGATCTAGCATAAAAATCTTGATCGTCTATTTTTGAAAATATTAAATTCGATGGTTAAGATTATTTTGCGATATATAAACCAAAATTATGAATAATTTTTTTTATGCTTATTATATGTTAGGATATAATTGATAATGATTTTCCTTTTTAAACAGTTTTCAAATGTCAATAATACATCTGGCTTCTAGATCAATGATAGATTATTTGGTTGTTCACCAAATTGATTCGAATAACATGTTTGAAAGATATTTTAAAATTGAACAAATGGTTAGTAAGATACAAATTTGGTTTCATGTGCTTGAGGATGACCTGGTCAGAATCCTGAGATTAAAATAAATCAATACAAAATTTAAGAGTATTTATGTAAATTATTGATAAAAATTTAATATTTACAAAAATGTCCCTGCAGGACCTTTACTTTATAGGTAATATTTTTTATAATCTTATGGGGGATCCCTGAGTTGTGCTCGGGCCCAATTTTCTCTACAAATTTTAAATAGGTAATATTTTTTATAATCTTATGGGAGATCCCTGAGTTGTGCTCGGACCCAGTTTTCTCTACAAATTTTAAGGCCCTTTTTTTAAAAAAATAAGCTCCTACGTTGGGAAACGTGCGCGAGTGTAATTGCCAAAAAATAAGCTCCTACTTTGGGAAACGTGCGCGAGTGTAATTGCCAAAGTGATACTACCACAGAATCAGACTCCTAGAGAGGTGAGACAACTGTAGGAGTATATCCAAATATGACATTTACTTCTCTCCCAGAAAAGTACATAATAATGCTATTTATAGACAAGAGCACAATCAGTGATTAGTGAACACAGTCAAGTCAATCACCCGTTTTAGATTTTGATTTAGTACCTTTTCTCAAACAAACGAAAAGAAAAAGTGGTACTTATCCATTTCTAAATTTATGTCGGGCGATGAATCAAATGAACAACAAAGGATATCATTATCATGAAAAAATGTTAGATAATTTAAAAATTGTTACTAAATCTTTTCCAAATATTGATGTCATGTATTTTGCGTAATTTTACTAATATTAATATAATGATAAATATTGGGTATACACATGTAAATTCACAAATTAGAAACTCTCACATGTCATCACATGGGCCATTTGGGACAAAATTTTAAAAATAATCTGGGATTCACTAACTTACTCAGAAAATATTATGAACTTAAGCTAAAAAAGTTAAAATAAGATTCCAAATAACCAAAATAATGTATGTGTATTAAATATTATGGAGTATAATATAAATTTATTAACCAAGCAGCAGCCAGGAGAATAGAGGGGAGCTTAAGCATCCACAATTTTATTTTCTAACTTTTTTTTTTGGCCCCTCCCTCTTGCTTGCATTCTCCAATACAAGGCAATGTCTCAGTTTTCACCTATTTTTGTGCTAAAAAGAATACTCGGTATTCTTTACAAAATTACACATACACATTATATAATTGAACGTACAGTATTTTTTTTTCCAGAAAAAATAAGAATTTTCATTAATTTGAACAAACACACAGCCGGGACAAACCCCTAACTGGCGGTACGACCAGGTTGAAAAACAAAAACAATCTAAAACACTTAACTGATTTATTTCCTGACCGTTTGACAATACAGAACTGAAAAATTCTGTTAACTGAAAATGATATCAAAGATAATCCAATAAATCCAAATTGCACCAACATCCCTGAATACAGTAATATCACAATTGACCTTAACACGTAAAAACCATTGGTAGCCCATTGTTCAGATGGTGCACCCCAGCTATCTACTTGCCGGAAACCAGCTATAGACATGCCGTAAGTAAAAACTCCTCCAGTATGAACATTCTCCTGTTATGAAAGGTGAGCTCTTTCAATAATTATCACTGCCCCAGCCTCGATGCGGCCTTTCCAGATCTCTCGAGACAACAATTAAAACATTCTCGAAGGACGAAAATAACACATCAAAACAAAATAAAACATATTAAAATAAACAGACCACTCCAAAAGGAGAGACAAACGCATAAAGCGTTACTTCGCTCAAGGCGATACAATTCGAAAAGTCAAAGATTTCGGATTGACACCAAATTTTGATATGATGTTAAGCAGGAGATTCTGAGTCTAAGAACTGTGTTTATTTGATATTTCGAGTTCTAAATCAAAGCAGATCTGAAAAGAACTCGAATAGGTTTTTCGAAATCTTTTGGAAAAAATTCCGATTTATGGAAGGAATGAAAGGGAATTGTGAAGGTGGATGAAGTCTTGATTGGAGAAGGAGGAGGAAGAAGGACTGAAGGAGGCTAGCTAGTGGGAGTCGATCCTCATCGGAGCGGAGGGCACCGGCGGCTTTGGTTTTGGCTTTGGCTTTGTATTCAGATGCTAAAATTATGTATTTTTTTGGTACTATACAGTATTTATTTATCTTCACGATATATAGGAGTCTCAAGTTTTCAAAAAATTAGAGTCAAATTTTCACACGCAAAACAGCAAGTTCCGATCGAGATTTAAAGTTTAGGCTGCCAAGGCGGGGAAGGGAGGATATTAATTGCTGGAGTTCTTCGTCCTTGCATGTTCTTCCTCATACCCATCTCAAACTTTTTGGGATCCTGTTCCAAGTATAAAAATTAGGTCCAAAATATTTTGAAATATTATTAAATTAAATCAAAACACAAACTTAAGTAAATTTACTAAAATTGAAGTAACCATCCATTGATGTTAGATGTCTAAATAAACAAAAATAGATGATATAAGGAAGCGTTAATTTCTGAATAGATAAATACACATAAATTTAACATATATATGAAGGAATTTTTTCAATTTGGGGCCCTTATAATTTGGAGGCTGTGTGCGAAGGGTTTCTTACAGAAAAAATGACAAAAATATCTGTTTTTTAGAATAATAGTAACGAAACTACCCGATTTTGAAAAAGCTGACAAAAATACCCGTTTCAATATGCATTTGCCAAATGGGTATATGAAATACGCATTTGACAAATGCTTATTCTTCACATTTTCTAAGTAAATACGCAATATAGGAATGGGTAATAGGAGGATATGCATTCCATGAATGCGTATTTGTTAAGTGTGTCTCACACCCATGTGCATGTGGTTGCAGGAGACATGAGACATGCAGGAGACGTGCATGTGGTTGCAGGTGACATGAGACATGCAGGAGACAGGCAGGACTAGGAGACAGACTAGGAGACAGGCAGGTTGTCCACTTGCTCCCAGATACCCATTTGGCAAATGCGTATTCCATCGGGTAATTTTGTCAAAAATTTTGAGATTGGGTATTTTTGTTACTGTTACCTAAAAAACGGGTATTTTTGTATTTCACCCTTTCTTGCACACCCTCAAAAACGGGTCCAAATCTTTTGTACCATACTTGATGTGCCACTCCCTCTTCCAGTTTTATGATTGGTTGTTCATGCTGACTTGGATTCCACTAACACTAGTTTATACAAAAACTACCTAAAATAACCCATCAGTTAAATGTGGCTGATGGACAATAATGACAATTTTTTACAGCACAGTGACAAGAATGCAAGCTTAGAAATCTTTGGCCATATCTACCAACATGTTACGCATTCCAAAAGTGGGTAACACTTATTACACATTTTGTAGTTGGGTAATAAGTTATAATACCCATTTTAAGGATGCGTAATAGCTTAGATACGCATACTAGAAAGGGGTAATAGCTCATTTACGTTTTCTCGAAATGCGTAATTTCCTCTATCCCTCTTGCTCCACAGTACCCCATCTTTCTCTCTCTCCAACTCCGGTCTTCTTCTTCCTCTTTATATAGATACAATACATATGCATACAGTTATTATGTTTATAGTATATACATACATGCATAACGTTAATCAACAAATTCACGTTTATCTTCTCATATCAATACAGTTGAGTTTTGAATTTCTAATTTTTATTCATAAATAAGAATGCTAGATTGGGTATTAAAAAGCATAGCACGAACCTTTTCAACAAAAAACTAGTAGAGCAGGAGTTTGGATTATTACGCATTTCAATAAAGCGTATATGGTCGGTAATATTGGCCAAATTATAGAAAAGAGTTATTTTGGTAATGTAAAGCTGTTTCATGTGGTATATTTGTCATTTTTTCGTTAAGTTAAATGTGGTAGATGCTATAAAATTTCTAATTCATGACAGTATATACTCTTTAAATGCAAAATCTTAGCTGTAAATCTAAAATGTAATTAACTTTCCAATTTTAATTAATTTCGTTAGAAGACAATCCCTATAAAGTTGCTATAGGATTTCTAGAATCTAGAATCTATAATTTAAATATAATGCTAGGTCCAACATTATACAATTCTTAATAAGTTTACCTTTCCATATAATAATACTCCATATTAAGTACACATATTTTTTTGGTTTTAATGGGTTGTAACATGAAAATATGGTTTAATTAAATTAAATTAAAATACGAAAATTATATATATATATATATATATATATATATTATAAAAATATAAATTTTAAATTAAATCAGCTACTATTAAAAAATTAAAGATAATATATTAGTTATTTTAATAATAAAATAATTTTGTGTGTAAATATTTATTATTTAAAAATAATTATTATATGATTTTAAGAAAAATTTTTTGATAAAATAACTACTAAAGTGTTTTAAATGTATTGGTATAAATTAATGTTAGTGGAATCCAAGTCATCATGAATAACCAATCATAAAAGTGGAAGAAGGAGTGGCACACCAACTATGGTGTAGAGGATTTGGACCCCTCAAAAACATCCTTGTTGTTCCTCCAGTCCAGTTAAACTTTTCTTACTTTGAATTTTCACATGTTTGTCATTCTCATTTTTCTGAATTCCAGGTTCTACATAGAAAGTTGTTTCCTGCCAACAATCAGTTCCTCTTCTAGAAAATAAGCGGTTATATCTAATGATTACCATGATTTTCGAGAATATTTCCACAAACAAAGATATATAAGTGATCATGTAAGAAAATGTGGTTTTAGAGTGGCATATTGGAAAAGGTATATAGTCCATGTTCCAGAAAGAGAGCAGAAGGGATAATCTAACCTGAACACGCTCTCTTTAGAATCAAGCTTCGTAGAGAAGCCTCATGCAGAAGTAATCTGGCAAGATGAATTACTGTCTCATCAGGAAAACAGAACCGTCACATCTTCTCTGGACTCGGTTTCACAGCTTGACACAATTTCCATCCTCAATCCAAGAAGTCGCTCAATGTGACAACACCTTGCACCTATAATAATTAATAAATCCGCCATCAACAATCACAGTACCACACCAATCACCACAACTCCAACATATAATCCGTCACCACCAGCACCACAACTCCTGATATAATCCTACAACACCAGCTACCACAACTCCAACACCAAGTGGCCCTGCTTCATCTAGAGGCTCTTGGTGGAACACCTAATAGATGTACTGTTTTAAAAATTAAAATTATGAAACCTGACCAATTATTGAACTTCATGTCGACCTATTGCAGGATCTGGAAGTTGTCAGCTTTTCAACACCTAGAACTACCTTCAGGTAGTTCTTTAAAAATTTCTTGGTTCGATTTCTTGCTAGAATTTACCGAAAACAGCCTTTCTGCTCCATAAGATAAGTAGGATCGCCTTTCCAGATCCTACTTTCCAGTCGGAAATCGAGCGATATCTGGTCTGGTTTAGAAAAGTCATCAACAAAAACACATGCATGTTTGTAATTTCAGCACAAGTCCCCTGTCCTTTACTGGTCAATCCATCACCAGTTAATCCTACTACAACTCCCTAGTACACCAACATGATCCGGTTCCATGCTGAGCAAGCAATATTTGATGGTTTGAAACTAACAGCTACTCCGAATTTAGCACATTCCACATCCTTTAACTAAAGTTCCTCTTAATGACAGCTAGCATGCTCTAGATAGACTTAATGTACCGTTTTCTTAACTAAAGTTCCTGTTAATGACAGCTAGCATCCTCCATATAGATTTATTGTACCATTTTCAAGCTTAGAAAATTCTACCTATCTATAGGTTGCAGCTTAGAAAAATTCCTAATTATAGGCAAGTGATTACTCAAGTCATGCACAGCACATTATACAAACTTCATAAGCTTAATAATGAATGGAAGGTGCAAACAAATAAAACAAGTCGCTATGAATTAGAATATACAGAATACGATTTACAAAAGCAGTAAAGCCTGTGTTTCTCGGCTATAAAACTTGTAAATATCCACAGTTCTAAATGACCAGTGACCAAAATTTTTGATTTTCCAAAATACCCGCCCAGATACAATATTAACATAGACATCAAATTTATTCTCCAGCTGTTTCTGTCAAAACCCAGTCATCGTCTCAGCATCAATCAAAAGCTATTTTTTTTCTTTTGATTTAGTTACGAGTTACCAGCCTTTTCAAAGCCCTTCACATATACAAAATCTGCAGCCATTTACTTGCCTCCTAAGTGATACATATAAAATATATACGGGACAGCAGCTTCCAGCTTGCAGCATGCGCCTCTTCAGTTCACATGATAGCTAGCTGCCTCAATGTCTCCTTGTTAAAACTTCTCCACAAAAGAGCTCTCCTCACCTGTACCATCTTTTGCAGTGTTTCCAGGAGATTCTCTCGAGTCTGAACCTGACCATTTTGGCCGAACTATTTGAACATTCAAGCTACCTGAAGGAGGAGGTCCTTCAGTAACCTGCAAAATAACGTAATCTTTAGCATATAGTCATATACACATTAGGATACTGCAGGATGATGCTCATTCCACATTGCATATACCCAAGGAGCAACTCTACAAGGAACTACAACATACTTGTACAATAAAAATGTGGACTCCTAAACTCCGATGAAAAGATATTTATTTTCCAAATCTAAATACAAATAATTTCTAACCTTACTAATGAAAACAGACAATACACTATGCCATCAGACATACTAAAAAAGCACAGAGCAGGAAGAAAGCAGAGAGACAAAAGACATCATCTCAGCTATCCTATTAACATAAAATCGAATGTTTTACCTGATCACCAGCCTCTGAGCCCTCTGCATGAAAAAGTATAGGCCGGCAGCGCTTATCTTCATTCATCAAGCTTGAGTTCTGAAAGTGGGTTACAAGGGCCGCCTTACCCTGAATTCGAGCATATGCCAAAGAAGCAACTTTCTCACTATTAAACTTCTCCCACTTCTTCCCATCAAATGCCTGCAATTATGATTGAACAATACTACTCTTAATCCTCGTAAACTATTTATCTCTAGTTTAACCAAGTGGTTTCCGCAGTGTCCACTTTTCTTGAAGCACTAGCAACTTTTAGAGGGCAAAATCCCTGTACAATTTAATTAAGATTGGAAGTACAAATGACCACTTACTGCCCCTACTTGCCACATTGCTCTACTTTCTTACAAGTAAATAAAATGGAATATTTGCAAGTATACAGCATGAACTACTGACAAAGACTTGCTCTACCCTGTCAAGTGTCATCTACTAGTGCCTTTTCTCTTCGCCTTCTTGGTAAAAAGAAAGTCTCTTTATAATATAATATATACCCAAAAAAGTTCAAGCCATGTGCACCCGCGTGGTAGAGGCACCAGAGTAAATATAAACTAAAAAAGTCCTGAATATAAGTGAAAAACATAACTACTGACCTGGTAGAATGGGATAATATGCATTGGAGAAAGCATGTTGATAAATGCATAGCCAACATTGCATTTGTTCTGCACATGCAACAAAGCTTGCAGTGAACTAAAGTTTTAGCTAGAGTTACAAAGTTGAACAATGGCTTGGGCAAAATTTTACCTTAAAATCAATGGGCAGATAGAGAAAATCATAAGTGCCTTCGTGATTCTCATCAATGGCAGCCAGCAACATCTTTGAGGTGTACCTGATGGAATAAAATGGGTAAATGGTGATGTTAATACTTCATGTTCTCGTTTGTCAAAACTAAATATACTCCAAATGCTCCACAAATCTTGTATCAATTTACTCTATAGGTATGACATTCTTACTTATTAGGGATGTTTTTTATCATTAAAGTCGTCCTTGCATCCTCCCCACTACGAATCTTTTCAAGGTCAAGCTGAAACTGCTTCTTGTTGTCCATTTGGGTTGCATTTTGCTCGATACGTCTATTCCTTCCACGTTCTGTCAGACTTTCCATGTTAATCGGTGGTGATAACCCCGGAAAATGCCCGTTTCCATGGTACATGGGAGTTGGCCTTGCAGAAGAGATCATGCCGAAATTTTGGGAACCATTTTCTGGCATAAAGGTATTCCCAGAACTACGAGGACCTACAAAACTCTTATCATTGTGACTCAAACCCATGCCTCCAAAAGCTGGAGGGCTCATGAATAACATGTCTGAGGACTCCTTGTAGTGACTAGATTGCCTTACAAAAGGAAGACCAGATGGAGCTGATCCAACATGATGAAGATGATGATTAATGATAGAACCATGGTGGCCACCATATGTGAAGCCATGATACTGTCCATTAGAATTAAATGGTTGCTTTACTGGCGGTGGACGCCACATGGATGAATTAGACTGCTCTGCTGTTAGGTTAGGACTTCCCCAAAGAAACTGCGGACCAGATAATGTTTCAATACTGGACCCCTTTGAAGTTGCGACACCAAAAGAGGACGACATGGCAGAAAACTGATTCATTTTTGGTTCTGGAAGTGAATGCGACTGTTGAAAGCCAACTCCGTGGTTTAGATTCCCATTAACATAAGTGTGATCTCCCTGACTACCCCGTCCAATATCCTTGCCGATTGGTGCAATCTTTCCGGGATTGGATAACTGAGGATGCAGAAGGGAAGCTAATCCAGGTAAACCGTTCCCGACGGCAGGGCTTATTGACCCGAGAACAGGTGATCTGCTAAGGGACTGCAGAGAACTGTGTTCGACAGGGCTGCCATATTGAGACCAGTTACCTGATAAACATAACAATTAGATAGCTGTAAAGATATTTACATCAATAGATGAGAAGGGCTGCAACATTGTTATGATGGAAAATACAGGCATCACCTGGTGGAGAGTGTGCTATTGACGAACCCACTTGAAGTCTAAAACTCCTAGAATCGTCTTGGTCAATATCTTGACTAAGTTGCAACATGAGGCTAAAAAAAGGTTAATCAATAAAAAAATTACATTATCCATTTACTTCCATAAGGTGTCAAATGCAAAATATACGAAAAAGAAAAAAAAAAGCAGAAATTAAACTGAACTTAGAGATAATTGCACGTGACAAATATTAAATAGAAGAAAACTATGGATTCTACCATGAAAACAGACAATACTGATAATTAATTTAAATGCCTCTATTGACCATCGGTACCAATAGTTCTTACAATAAAATCGTTTTTTTTTTTGCTAAATACAATAAAATAGTTAAGTATGCTTGTTCAGAAATTAACAGATTAACACCATATTTTGTTATAGAAAGCAGATATTTCTAACGCTACTCTAACATAAGGGCATATATATACAAAGCGTCAGAATGAATCAGAAATCAATATAAAACGAAACTAAGTTAATCTCCCCCCCCCCCTTCTGTGTGGATGGGTGGGACTGGGCACTGGTGGGTGTATATATTGGCAAAGGATCCTTTTTGGTAGAACAGGAAGAGAAGGTATTACGGACAGAGTCAATATTTTTGCATGTGAAACAAATACAAAAACATAAAATATTCGGAAACGTAAAAATATGAACTTTTTTGAAGAGTTTGAAATTGCAATAACGAGATGAAAACATTTAATATGTTCAAGGGTTTGACAGATAGTTATACGCACTTTCGACGGGCTCCCCCTGGTCGACTGGGCTCAAGCTTTATCCGCTTCCCAGCTATATCACTCCTGTTTAAGGATTTAAGTGCTGCTTCAGAGGCTCTAACATCGTAATACTCAACGAACTTATGATGCCTCTTATGTGGTGTTTCTCTTATCTGTTAGTCATATGGAAAAAAAGAAAACAGATATTAGGTAATGACCAGAAACCATACAAAATTGTTCTTTAGGATGCGGACCACAAGTCAAGTGATTTCGTGTAGCACAAAGTAAACAAGAGAGAGGGAAATCTGATGACCTCTTTAACTTCGCCGTAAGCCCCAAATATTTGAAGAAGGTCGTCGTTTGAAACCGATGGGTCGAGATTAAAAATTACCAAAGTCCCTTGATTAATATCCTTGTCTGAAGGGTTATCCTGGTATATGGGTTTAAACATGAGTCAGGATTAATTGTAAGGTATAGCAAATTTTTAAAGGGAAAAACAATGTTAGAACCTTTGGAATTGAAAAATGGATGTCGAGCTTCCTTCGCCGTAGCGGCTTGTTTTGTAATGCCCGCATAGCAGTACGAGCAGCACGAATATCATAGTAAGATATCATCACGAAGCCCCTGTGTTTGCAGGCAGTGTACAAAGTCCTTATATCTCCATATTGCTGAAATTGCAGATGAATAGTTAAGTCAGAAACAAATTCTTAGATAATAAAGGAAATAACTAATTTAGCAAAAAGGAGATAACTAGAGAGGAAAAGTACAAAAATGAGGAATAATGTAATATTCCATACACGTTCTGCATTATATTACAAAAAAGATGTCAAACTTCGCTGACACTCCCATATATCAAGTCTATGAAGCCGTTTCCAGCAAAATCCTCAATAAATTAGAGTGAGCAAATGTAGATGCACAGCAGTAAACCTATAATCGAGACACAAGACAGTACACATGGCTTTGCTTCAATGCAGTTGTAAACTTATACATGTACTGCACTTTTAACAAAGAAAGACTACTGCTACAACACAAAAAATTAGCTTTATGTGAGAAAAAAGCTATGTCTAAAATAATGGTTATACACTTCACACTTGTACTCAAAAAACATTGTCAGAAATGAATCTAGCATATTCTTCTAGTGGGGGCAAAAAAGACAAACCACCTATTGCGATTCAAACCCATGACAACTGAATTTCAAACCTTTATACACCACTAGGCCATTACTGCTTTTTTGTTTACAACTGAACATTGATATCCATATTTAATACACGACATATAGTAATGCTCGCCAGCATCTACAATCAGCGGACTACAAGCTCGACACCTTATCTATGGGGGCTAAGATTATAATTGTTGAAAGACATTAAAAAAGTATATATTGTTAAAAATTTGTGGGGGAAATGCCCCCATGTAGATTTATCCCTGCAGAAAATTACGTTACAGAAGCTCCTATTGATATGTATAGCAAGGTAGCACATATATCTTTAATTGATCAGGAGTACTAAAATGATTACACCTTCTCTAGGATTTATTATAAAGTAGCCCCAACGGAAAATTATACGATAAAAATAACATGTCTCACAGAAAGCAGTTAACTTTTTCACAACATCCAAAACAATTGACTCTGATAACTTATTTATACCATACCACCTAATTATGTATGCAGCACTTTTTGAATGAGTTAAACATGTATCCCAAAGCTAGGAAAGCATTAATATAAGTGGAACACACATTTCCTACTTTCGATACAGATATTGATGAGAAATAAGAATCCAAAATTCCATCTCATCTAAGCAGCATGCAATATATAGACGACAAAAAGTTACCTAAACTGATGGGCATTACCTCAAACATTGTTCTGAGCTCTGAATCCTCAACATTACTGTTTATGTTGCGAACAAATAGAGTTCTCGAAGGGTGCTCCCCATATGGATGCTCTCCAGCAACAGCTCCCACACCATTTGGAAGACTGTACTGGGCCATTCCATTGCCAGCAAGATTATCTGATAAACTGAAGTTTGATACTCCCAGTCTCAGATTATCCAGTGCATCAGATTCCAATTCTAAACCTCCTCCACTTCCAAAAAGATCATATTCTTCCAAGTCATCCATGTGATTAGGCAAGCCAGATCGCTCAAAACTTTCCACTATACCAGCTAAAAGCTCATCTTCATCATCAGGGAGCAAGCTACCTATTGCATGAGCTTCGACATCTTCAAGCACATCAATTGCATCCCCATCGGTGCGGACTTCATTCAAGGTTGAAGATAAATCATCAAAAGATTTAAAACTATCTTCAGAAGATTTAAAACTATCTTCAGCATGATTTAGTTTCACTGCATGAGCATCATACGGAATACGTTACTGAATGCTAAATATGTCACAATGACTCTGGAAAAGAACTAATAATCATTAACTAGAGCATACACTTTTCGTGCGGAAGAACTGGTAAGGAACTTGAGAAAAGAGAGGCGTCGCTCAAGACATTATGGGCGGCCGGTCGTGACCCGAATCCCGGTGGTCCACGGTCACCTTCCCTTTTAGTTATCTTGATTGACTTAATCTCTGACGTACCTGCCAGCATATTTTAATATTGATGCCAATATACGCATTTAATAACTGTTCAAAATCAGACTACCAAAGATTGAATAATTACCAGAAAAAGACTGGCCCGATGAATGTTGCATTGCAGCTACTTACTGTCTACAAAAGAAGAAAAACAAAATCTGCTAAGCGTCAAAAAACTTAATGGTCACATTATAGATGATATTTTCTTAATATTCACTTGCAAATGACAAAAGGCATCGTGACATGCTGATAATGTTAAAGGGAAAAGCATGTAGGCAACATTTTAATGAATATAATTTGGATTCGAAAAATATAGCTATACTAGGGTGGCCTTATTGAAATGAATTTAACATGGTTTTTAGAATTCTTACTTCAATACAAGTTATAAAAAATATTCTTGTCTTATGCCAAGTAAACCCAATAATCAAGTAAACTGCCCAAGCTAATTATCCACGTGGAACATATCGGATTTTATATGGACGCAAGAAACAGTACAAAACAATGATTCGATACTACTGATTGACATATAGACACGTTAAAATCATGGGTTGACTTCGGCACTTTTACTAAAATTCAGACTTTGGAGAAAATTCGAAGATACACCGCCCTTTAAAACAAGAACATTTTATCCATCTTTGACTGGTCTTGGTTTACAGTTATGTAACCAACTAACTCCAATTAAGCATAGAGTCTAATACACATTAAATGTACACTAACAGAATTACACACACATAGCATAAACTTCCACCAATATAAGATTTCCCTGTAACCAATTTCGTAAACTAAACAACCTGAACAAGGATTGGAGTAGATAAAGCATTTTTCGATCAAAAACAACATAGCCCATTAAAGAACACATGTTCAAATTATAAAGGAGTGAAAGGTTATCATAAACATGTCATACAAGGATCAAATTCTCAAACTTCAAAAAACCTACCACAATCAGACATAAAAACTGAAGTGATCCATCAAGATTACAAATTTTCTAAATTCTGCAAAAATCATGTAAAGTAATTCTCATAATTAACACAAACACTACCAATAAACACCATACAGAAACAGTAAAAGACCAGAAAGCAAACAACTAAAGTAAAAAATCATACTAAAGCCCCAATTAAGAAATTACACATATCAATCATTACCAAACACACATAAAAATCAAAACTTTAACTAAAATTCATACCCTAACAAACAAAACAAAGCAAAATCCGACAACCCGAAAGCCCAAATTCAACAAAACATATATATGCATGTACAAAAAACACAAAATAGACAAAAGGGCAAGAAGAATACCAATAAAGGTCAAACCTTTAACAAGTTCTTGAACACCCAGTTGAAAATAACTGTACCCCAAATTAAAAACCCAAAAATTAAATCTTTACAAGACCCTTTGATCACAGAGAGAGATATAGAGAGAGAGAGAGAGAGAGAGAGGAGAGAGAGAATTGTTTTGTATTGCTATTCTTTCTTCCACTCAATAACTATTTTACTTTAGTTTCTCTCTCCAAGAAACCCCCACACACATATACAGATAGACACAAAAGATGTAAGTATGTGTTGTATATATTGAGGGGCCTGTAAAAATTTACAGTGCAGTAAAAATACTAGATTGTAAATAGATACTCCTACTACTTGGGTAGGAGAGAGAAAGCTGATTAGATTTCAGACGCAAGAGAGAGAGAGAATATAAAGTACAGACAGATAATGATTGAAATACAAGGTGGGTTCTTTTTCACTCTTTTTTTTTTTAACTATCTTTAAATTCTATTCGGTATCTGTAAAAAATGAATTTATAATATTTATCGGATTAAATTTAATCTTTTTTTTAGCTAAATGGATAAGATTTAATCTTTAACTGCAATATGACGTGGATTTGATTTGGGTCAACTCCACGGGGAGAGACCCCTTAGCTATATTATCTAAGTGACATCTATGTGGTATCTATGTGTCACCTTTTAAATAATGAGTAAATTGCACTTTGTGTATATGCAGTTAGTGTGTCAGACCACTTGAGATACTGTACTTCAAAAAGTACCACGGGCTATACTGCACTTTACTTTTCGTTACAAGTTGCCCATTTCCGTTAAATCACCTTAACGCCGTCTGTCAGCCTAGGGGTAAAAAAGACTTTTTAATGTATCTTCTTGTTTCAATTCAACTTATGACTCCTCTGCACGACTTTAACAGTGTTTTTGTCCTGGAAAACTCGTACACCATATATCTATGACCTGATTCACAGCAATAGCCCTCCAGCTTCACAAGGTTTTTGTGATGAATGCTTCCTAAAACTGAAGCTGCACTTCGAAATTTCTTTTCCTCTAACGTTGCATCTAGGGCTTTGACTACAACCGGCTGTTTGTTATGAAGCATTCCTTTAAAAGTCCTAGGTCCAATTTGATGCTTAAAATTCTCAGTAATTTCCTTGATTTCGAGGTATGGAAACATGGAAAAACTTTTTGGAAGCGGGCCTGAATAAGCTGAAGCAGCTTTTGGCCTGAATGAGTTCCTTATGAAGTAGAACCAAATGGCTACTCCAATCTGAAATATAAAGAAGGTACCTATTGTTCCTCCAGTCGCTCCTATCAGACAAGGAATGCAAAACTTGTGTGATTGTTTTCGCTGAGAATTTTGCACAGAGGGTGGTGGAGATTTTGGGGATACTGGGAACACAACGATTGGGTCTGAACATCTTTTAACAAAAGATGTGGAACTTACAGAGGCATCCAAGTAACCACTGATGTATCGAGTTTGCTTCAGTCGGCATTGTCCACTACCATCGTTTGTGAAGGTAGAAGCAGTGCAGAGTGGGTCTTCCTGACATAAACTTTTACATTGTAGCAAACTAGAATGCACAATCGTTTCGTTAGGTGGATAAATACCATAGAGGAAGGTGTGGTTATTGGCAAACATTGAGGAACCGGAACTAGATGAGTTGTACAGGCATAAGCCAGTGAGGCCACAGGTTGCAAAGACATTACACTGCCTGCTAATAGATTGCCACACTGATCTCCAAGATTTTGCAGCTTGTATCCATGAGTACAGCCGAAGGTTCCCATCAACATCCAGCCTCAGGATTCGATATTTTACATCTGATTCGTTGTGATCATCGCCATATACTGACCAAAAAGATTTGGAATTTCGGTCCAGAAGTTGAAGTGCTCCATCAGGGCTAAGTACAGCTCTCAGAAATGATTCAGAGTGGCTTTTACTAGTCCAGTATATGATATCGCTTTCCCACTTGAGTTGCAACTGCCCCAATTTGTTCAGTCTAAGACTGTAATAACTCGAAACAGAATTCCCACTTGCAGCTCGAAGAGTTTGGGAAGAGGAAAAATTCTGTCCCGGAAGAAGTGTATCCAATGGGGTGTCAAAGCTTTGCCAAGCAATGTCATTCTGTCCGTTTTGCAGGACAAGATTACCATTGTCACGAAGAACAGCTGTAGTAACAGATGAGTTGGCAGATTGGCTTGTCCAAGCAATTGCTCCAACTAAAGAATCAAACAGAACCAGTTCGCCCTTTTTAGTAAGCTCAAAATACGACCCTTCCCCAACTGTGAGGTCACCCCCTGCAATCCAAACTACCGTCTGTTCGCTAGGAGGGACAGATAGTGAATTAAAATGGACGCCAGCACTATGCCCATTCGAGCGGTTGAAGAATTTAACTGCAAAATCTCCATTGGAGGACACCCAATAGTTGTTTTCCTCTACAGAAATCCTTGAACCTAATTGAATCTCTGACACTGCAAACCTAAAAAATAATAGCCCGAGATATATACATAGCATAAAAAAAGGCCGCCTTCTGGAAATCATTGTAAGATTGGAGTAGGCTACTAGCAATCACTTCAGGCCTCTGCACTAACCAATCCCAGAAGCAAAAATGGTTAGGTGAAATCAAGGCTGACAACTAGTGGTTGGAGGCTTGAATTGAAGGAGGTGAACGGAGAATGAAGAATATGGGTGATAAGACTGTGAATGGAGAAGAGTGGCAGGTGGGTGATAAGATTGTAGGTGTTTAATGTCTTTTTTACCCCAGACTGACTGACGGAGTTATGACAAGTTAACGGAAAGGGGCAACTCGTAACAAAAATTAAAATGCAGTATAGCCCGTGATACTTTTTGAACTATAGTATCTCAAGTGGTCTGACACATAAACTGCATATACACAAAGTGCACTTTACTCTTAAATAATATCTATAAATTGAGTTACTCCAACCTTCTTTCCCCTTAGCAAAAAATATAGATAATCATATTTGGTCTTCTATATTTGTTGATATTCATATTATGTATAATTTTACATAATTATAATTATAGATAACCCCATTGGAGTACATATACCTCCTCTTAGCTAAAATTTTACATATTCAATATACATAATCATTTTAGCTAACAATTTTACATTTCACCCTTGGAGATGCTTAAAGGTAGATTTTGTTGGTGTTAAATGTGGCACGTGGGTAAGTTAATTATAAAAAGTTAGTTCTATTTTTGCAAAGATGTATATAGAAACAGTGTTATAAAATTGTGTCGTAATAATTATGAATTTACAAGATTATGTAACATATTTAGAAAACCCTCCAAATAAAATTTAGCTATAATTTCTTTTCATTTTTATCGTTTTTGCTTTTTCTTATTTCATCGGATCTAAGGTCTTTAAGCCTTTTCCGATTTTGCCTCGGATCGATTCTAGTTTAGTTTGTATTTTGTTTCTCAGTTTGAATTTGTAATTCGTAATTTTATTTTGGAAGTTGTAATATCGGTTTATTTGGGTGTCTCACCGTTTTTGTGTGAGTTTTGTTGGTTCTCACCGATTTGTGTGAGTTTGGCGTTTGATTTAGTGATGAAAGTGCTTAGGGTTTTGCATTTACGGTCGATAGCTCAAACTGGTTGTGGCAGAAGTGGCGAAGCGGGTACTGTAAATATCATCTTCAACAAATCGCGTGATTCCATCTCCAAGCATGGATTAATCAGTGATTGTTTCTGTATTTTGTTTGTTCGACGCGACTGTTTATGTAGATGCCGTATGGCTTTTTATTATTGAATTAAATTTCCATTGCTCAAAAAAAGTAATAACAACCAAATTTGGCTAAAATTACTAAGTATAATAAGTTTTGTTTAGATCATCTCCAATGGAGAATACCTCTTAGTTAAAATCAAATAAATAATACCATAAATAAAATTTACAGAAATTATGTAAAAAATAATTCACTTCAATTAGGCATTACCCTTAACAAATATTTTAGATAATCTGTTTTCGTTGACTATATTTGACCAACCTCTAGAGGCCTGTAATAAAGATTTTTTAAGATCTATTACCTTATAAAAATATATTCTATTTATAGCATGAATCTTTTATTCATGTAAAATATTCATTTCATAATTGTTTAGATGATTTATTTGATAAATATGTAAAAAATTTAAATTTTATAACAAATATTTATCAAATGAATATATCAATCAAAATATATATATATATACACACTATACTATTATAAGCGAAATATGGTATAATTGGTTGGTTAGTTGGTTGGTTAACACTTTCCCAAAAAGTTTGTTAACACCTTCCAAAAATAAAAAATAAATTAAAATACATATAAAATTTTATTTTACTTACTAACAAACTATTTTAATTATACTCCAATTAATATTCAATTACATACTATTTTAGTTATCTATCTATATTATTATATCCTTATATATAATAAACGCATGAGGGATCTTATCCATAATTTTGGTTTGGTCACTGTACTACCAAAATAATCTCAACCGTCGAATCTAATATTTTTAAAAATAAACGATCAAGATTATATCATATTAAAAAAGAAATTATAATCTAAAAAGGATGTCATTGTATTGGAATTGAATCAAAGGAGCTGCACTTTTCGTGCAAATGTACCTTTGACCAGAGTTGTTGAAAGAGAGAAGGAAAAAGCTATCAAGTTAGAAGCTTTTTTTCATTTAAATGCTTCTGATGTTACTGCCCGACAATACACGTATGATGAGATTCCTCAACATTATGTTTGGAATGATGGTGAAAGAAGGTGGAATTTGAGGAAGAGAGGTAAACAGATTGGAAGATTGTGTTATGCTCATTATATTAGTGGTGAATCATGGTTTTTACGTTTATTGCTTACGAAAGTACGTGGTCCAACATCATTTGAAAGTCTCCGAACTGTCATTTTCTGTTTATAACGAGTACATATCATCCAATCATATCTTTGAACACCTAGTCAACTTATTCTCACATAAATTAATTTCAGATAATCATTTCACTACTATTCAAGAAATCATAAACGACCAGCACGTATAGGAGAAATTCATAATATCGCCATATATTTTCACAAACATATTTGTGCACCTTGTCAACACGTAGTCACGCAAATAATTCCAAGTCATCATTCAATAAATCCAAGTAATTAATTACTATGAATGTATGCAGCATATGCATGAGACTCTCTTTTCTTTCACCTTGTTTCTTTACTTTGTTGTGACTGACCAACTTGACTTTAGTATCTCTCGGGATTTCTTGGCCTCAAGGGCTCTTTTTCTATTCATGTTGTTTTATAGTCCAAAGGACTTTTCTATTCACGTTGCTTTATAGTCCAGAGGACTTTCCTATTCACGTTGCTTTATAGTCCAGAGGACTTTCCTATTCAGTTGATGGCTAACTAGGCCATTTATTCACATTGCTGATACAAAAGTATTGGCAGTCACAACGCCTTTATTTAGTAGGACTCAAATAAAACAATATGCACATCATATAACCCGTTTCATGCAAATGTTGCAATTAAGGTATTAGGCATAGAATTTGTTGGGCCTGGGTCTGAGGTATACAATAGGATTCCCAATTTAGATAGTCTATCTTGGTAAACCTACTCGCTCATTATGGTAGACGAAATGAAGTATCTTGCTGGTGGCACCCGAAACTGTATTTAGGATCATCATTGTAACACCCCTAGATCCGAGGTCAGGGATCCGGGCTGTCACTCTGTCCTTAATTCCCATTTTTAATAAACATTATTCTTAACTTTCAACTTATCATGCTTTGACCCCTCAATCAAACATAACATTCACAGATTATAGGCTCAGAGATGAAATTAAGTCATTACTAAGTTATTACAACCATCTTGAAATAGTTATTACAAACCCAAATTGTCATAGTCTTAAAAGTTCAAACTTAAAAAGGGATTACCATCTAAGGCGGCATCTACAGCCAAAAAGCGGTTTGGTTCTCAGAAAATTACACAAGGCATGCTTGTAAATAAACCTAACCATCCTAAGCTGTAAACCTATTCAACTTAGTCTGCTCACCTGTGGTAATGCTACTGAGTGCAGCCTCGTCACCTGCCTCGTAAATAGTCTCCTAAACTGCTGACTGGTTAGCACATTTTTGCGAAGGGTCTACCTTGTTTTTGCCATGCTTATTTGTTGTTGTGTGGTATATATATAAAAGAAAAGCAAGAGTGAGCAATACAGCTCAACCATATAATAATAGTTTTCAAAGTACTTTTGTTATCGTAATCCATATGAAATATCTTATACTGGTATTGTACCATCATTAAACATTTTTCATTCTTTATCCAAAAATATGGCAAGGAATATCTGTGGTATTTCGAATAGTTCATCACTCTGTCAACACTATCGGTAATTGAGCACCTAGGCTTTCATTACAGTGTTGCAGTACAATTCCAATTGGAAGAATGGGATTTTGCTGGAGCCTCTTCCACGATATTTGGTGATCAGCCATTGTATCGTGCATCTGCTTTTCTACTAGTAGAAGGATGACGTTCCCTTATCGGGTTGCACCCTGACCGCATATGGGTCTTAATATTTGGACTACGCCCGAGAGCGTAGCCCCCTCTTCCTCCAATCCCCTAAAGAATCCTACCCATCATTGGAACAGAATTTAATCAAGTTCCCCAAGCACAAAGCTTGTTGACAGGTTTGGTAACAGTTCTATATCAAGCACAGAGCTTGTTGATAGTACTGATAACATTTAATTAGCTTTACTTCCATGAATAATTGAGGAAGTAACTTTGACATGTGGGTTGACCTTAGTCAACAGATTTCATTTACTTAGGAACCTCATTACAAAACATAACTTGGGAGTTGGTCGGAGTTTTTGAGTACTTAGTCAAACCTGAGCCCCTCCTTACTAGGTAGGGTATATTTCTTATTTGTCTTATAGATAGCGAAGGGAGAAAACATTACTACTGGCTCCCAAAACCTTGGGTTCCCGAGTTTTGATAAGCTTGAGCGAGATAGCGATACTTTTTGATTAGTGAAGCTATAGTCAGTGAAGAAATGGGAACCCGTACTCTTTTTAAAATATTTAAAATAATTTTTAAAGTCTTAAATAACTTTTAAATAATTAATATGATTTTTAAATCATCCTGAAGTATTTAATAAATATTCCAATAATGTTTATTAAATAAATAATCAGCTTGGGAAAACTAATAATTATTTAAATAATATTCATTAATAACATCAAAGGGATTTTTAATCCGAAAATATCCAATTTATATTTATTGGAATATTTTTAAATCGATTTGTATGTCATATATCATCTCCGGTGACTTCCTGGTTTTTATGTCCTTATCCGGGTGAAATATCTCCGACTCCCTTACTTAAGAAAAGGGTATTATTGTACCCTACATGAGGATCTTAACACATCATCGTATGCATGTATTTGTATTATGCATACGTACTTACTTAACAGGTTTATATATCTTCGTAAATAAACCATACATACATCTCATGATGATTCGAAAAATACGTTTAAGCAGTTTATAGCAGTTATATCAGAACAACAACAGTTTAGAAATACTTGAAGTACAAGTTTCGAAAACTTGCCTGATCGTGTCGGAATATTCTGGGCTCTGGTTCTAGTGTGATGATCTATAACAACCAATAAGGTTTGGTTAGTTCGTTAAACGATCCCGTCAAATCTACTATTCACATAAAGACACAACTTCGTAATGATACATCCTTACTACACATTTGGATTATTATGAGTCCATGGTATCCTTTAACCACTTTCGATAATTATTGGTTTCGTAACGACTTCCGCTAGGGGTCATTTTCAACGAAACTAAAGTTCATCTCGTATCGTCCCCTAAAAGGGTTTTTCACTTCCGCAACTTTGATTCGAAAAATAAACTTTTTCATGAAATTCTTTTTCTCACTTCTTCTTGACTGTCCAGAGGATTTTTCATCTAAATTTCATAATTAATAACATTTTTTTGATAGCTCAATTGTTGCTCTAAAAATAGATTCTTTCTGCAGTGGTTTCTCATGCGCATTCTTGACTTAAACATTTCTATAAAATGGAAAATTTCGAATTATTACTCCAAATTTTTTTGGAATCTTAACCACTGACCAGGTTACTCCTCATAAAAGTTTCATAATCAAAAACCATTTTTAAAGGGCTCGTTTGGCTATGTAAAGTCAGTCCATTTTAACGATTCGTCCGTTTTAACTTGTTTCACTAAAACGAGCATATCTCATATATCGTAAATCGTAATCACATGATCTTGGTGTCAAAACAAACTACAAAACAATTCCTACTAGTTTATGGCCAGAAACTTGCCAAGAAAACATTTGTTCAATTCGGCATTAACTGCACAAATGATCTAATGAAAATTCGACATTATAACGGATATAACCGAACATTTCCGAATTCCATGAACTCCATCTAGCCACTTAAGGCAACCATACAACATCAAAATCATATAACCATCATCAAAGGTCTCTAAGACCAGTGGTAACATCCATTTCTCACCACCCAAGATTTACACATCATTAAAGAGTTTATAACTTTAAAAACCACTTAAACATGTCCAATCTTGCATCCAACTTCCATATTAACTTAAAATAAAGTTAAGATGGGTGTGAGAAGTTATACCTTCCTTGGAGCCCAAGAACTCTTAAATATGTCCTAAAGATCCTTAGAAGAGCTTATCCTAGCCTTATTAGCTTTAACCTTACAAGGAAATCAAGAAACAAGTTTAGAATTTTCGGAGTCAGCATTACCCCTCTTGAAAGAACTGGAAAAACGAGGGTCTTACCTTACTTATCTGGATGAGGCTTGTGAACAAGAGTTGTAGAGCATCTCAATAACTTTCCAACAAGCCATAGAACATAAAATTTGAGTAAGAAATGAAGGAGATATGGCTGTTTGAAGTGGCTACTGCCAGTTTGGCCGAGAATGGAGAGAAATAGGGGGTGTTTTTGCCTTGGTTACTTTTGTAGTTGAATGGTATAATGATATAACATGTATATCTCCTTATATTTGCTGCATTCTTTTGTCAAAGAAGAGCCATACCTTGCCTCCAAATTCAACCAATAAAGCTACTTTATTCCATTTTTGGTGGAACTTTTTTCCCAAGTGAATAGTTTCTAGTTTGGTTGGTTTAGTTGGCTTGTAAGTGAGTTGGTTTGCATGGAATTACATGGAGCTTGCATGGCTAGCTACTTGCATGGAATTTATATGGCTTCTTGCCACCTTTATCATTTTCCAATATTTATTCCTTAATTTCCATGCTAATCTTCAATAATCCTTAAAATGTTTTTGGTGTAAAAATCCTTTCAAGTAACCTTCCAACATTTTAATTTCCTTATTCTAGTTCCTTGGTTGCATGGTCATTTTCGAATTATAATCCTTGGGCTTGTCATAGTACTCGTATTTGTCGATATCTCATAAAACGTAGGTCGTTAGGATTCTTCAAATTCCGACGACTTTTACATACACTTATTTCGCTTAAGGAATCATAATATGAACTCAAATATTAAATATTCATCATTCATAAATGGTGGTTGGGATCATATCTCTTAAGTAATGAAATTACTATTCATTCATGTCGTTTACAATAGTACAAAAATCAGGATTCTTACAATCATTTTTAAAAAAGGGCATTTCGGGCCTTTGAAGTTAAAAATGGGGTATTTTTGTAGATTTCTCTACCAAGGATGCATGCCATGTACATATAAAATATAACAAATATAATCTCTATCTTATTAATTTTAGTAGTTTTATATAGAACTATACATTCAATCATCTTGACAGATCTTTAATAATAAATATTTTTAAATAATATCATACATCATTCATTGGTCTAATCCCCAATTTTAGATAATTTATGTGAACATGTACTTTAATTTCATTTTTTATTATTAAATTACTGATTTCATAGGTAACCACAGTACTTATTTATCTTAAATTACATCGTCCAAAGGTGCTCCTTCTTAGGTTTGAATGTTCTGGTACTGCCTTTCCTATTAAGGAGGAATGATAGAGTCTCTCAATAAAAACATCATTAATACATTAAATCAAAGTGTAGTGGGGGGATCAGAGTCGTGGTTGAAAGAAACCACCCTTGCTTGTCAGCCGGCAACGTTAAACACTTGACAGACATCTTGATCTCATGAACCTTTGTAATCATCTTCGAAATCACTCTCTAACCATATCCTTTAGCACCTATCTCTTGCTCTCATCATACGAAAATACAACTCTACTCTACAAGATATTAGTTTACTATGCACATGCTACCTCATTCTTTTGTCATTATTTGTCATTATGGAACCCTAATTTTATTATTCCTATTATTTTCTAATGTCATTCTCTTAACTTTTGTTTGTTTAATACTACTTTTTGATACTCTAGCATCTTGGAAAAATGTTTATGTTAGGTCTTGATGTGAAGCACACTGACTGGAAATTAATATACTTTGAGAAGCAAGAAAACTTGTCGAAATTTTGGGATATTTTACAAGTCTATTCGTGGTTTGATAAAGATGTGGCCTACTATCATTGTCACTGTTAACTGAATTCTTTCACTACTAAGGTTTCACTTTTTAACAAAGGTTTTTACTGGGTTGCTTCAAAGATTGTTAACAAAATCAGGAACTATGACTTACAAGCCATATGGATGTGGATGTGTAAGTTAGTTCAATTTAAAAATTAGATCCAGTTAAAGTTCTTTGTTGAATAAGAACACAGGAAACTAATTTGACAATCTCTGCACTATCCATATATAATTATGGGGTTGAGCAAGCTAAACAAAAGAACCTGAAAGCAAAACATATGCATATATATTAAAAAATATATAATTAAATTTCAAACAAAAAAATTAACATATAAACCATTTAATATTATTTTCATACAATTGCACCGAAGAGTGCGCTATAACCAAAAATTAATATGTGAAAGTTGCACAAAGTCTACTGAATGTCCACAAACATGTCGAACAGGGTGTGAGGTCACTATTATTTTATTTGGTGCTATGCTTCACTTTTCAAACCTTGATTTAATATTTATTTGACATTATGAACACAGTTGAGGATTTCTTAGTTACAAGTCTATGAAACAAATGTCACTACCAAAATGGAATCAAAGTAGTTTAATGGAATCAGTGAAACATAAACTTTCTTTAATTCATTGGACTAATCCTTAATCTTCAATAATGCGATTACTGTTGATCGAGTTCTTGAGCAAACTTTGGATAATATATACAATAGATCGATATTTGGAGACAAAGTAATGAAAAGCAATTTATGCAGAAAGTAATACTTGAATGAAACGAAGAGAAAATTCAATCATTGCAGCAGCAAATGATATAATCAGAATTATTCATATAAAATCCATATAAGAAAATCTAAAAACCTTCCTCAGCATCAAAGGACCAATAAAACAACATACACCACAACGCAGATGACAATTAGAGGCAATAGAACGTACCAGTAAACCATCAGGAAAGAAGAGCACGGCTATATAGGATCATAGTTGATATATATAATCTCACACCCATTATCTTCCCCTTCTACCTCTATGTTCCCGACCACAATTAAGGCAACATAAGCGAGGACTGTATGTAGTTGGGCGGGCAAGCAAACGCGCAGGATCGATAAATTAAAGAAGAAATTCATATTAGGTTTAGGCATCTGCTTTGACCAAATTGGTGATTAAATTGGATAGTAGATCGATACTATGGGGGTAAATTGCACGAGTAATGAAACGTGGCTGGACAATTCTGTTATTTTCAGTAAAATAAGGCTATATAGGTAATTTCGTTGGCAATAAACAGGGACTTTTTACCCCTACGTTGCTGTATAATATAGAGTAATAAATATCCTTAAAACTTAATTAAAAACAAAGATTTAAAAGATAGAAATGTATACCCTTGCACTAGTTTGCTTCCTTGCTCCAAACTTCATGAAATCCTAGATTTCTCTCCTTGTTCTAACCTCTTCCTTGCTAACCCACCTCTTCTAATATGTATATAAGTGTTTTGTATAATTTATATAATTAATCTAGCATGTGCCAAGCATGAACCAAGCAAGATAACACTTTTTTTTTCTCCATCTTCCTCTTCTCCTAAGCTACAATTGGCCCTTTTGCTAGAAAATGGGGATAAGATGAGTTGTTTTTTATCTTATCTATTAGCTTAGCATGTATTTTACCTTTCTAACCTTGGCTTACATAGGAAGCTAACAATTACTCTACTAATTACTTATTTTACTACTACATTTTCCACAACAATCAACCCATGAAATCTTTAATGTAGATTAATTACTTCCACATCCCAAAATAGATCTCTAATATCATGATAATTCTTTATTTAATGTATTACAGCTTCCCTTGAAAGATGGACTTAAACGTAGTCCGAAAACTCCCGAAATTTTTTACTATTCACACTTACTATTCACTTTCCTATGAATTTTAAATAGCTCTTCAAAATATGTTCCTCAATAAATACTCCTCATAATTTCTTAATTCTATTCTCATTCATACCTTCGTATAGAGTATTCAATTGCATTTTTCTAACTTTCGATTGATTTCAGAAGTTCAACTACGTACTATAAAACGTTCTAAATTCCTTAATAAAAACTTAGGAGTCAAATCCTCAAATGTCGTAGAAGACTAAAGTCCCTCATATAATATCCTCTATCATACCTCAAATAATAATTTCACACCAAAATCACTATTCATCCCCTGGGTTACTATTCATTTCCCGTAGTTACTATTCATTTCCCGAGAAATCTCAAAAACGAAAATTTTCAAAAACTAACCGAATATACATACACTCTTTTTCTTCGTACATTAATAATATTTAACGAATTTTAAGTCTTGTGAGTTGTATAATTTTATTTATTAGAATTAAATATGTATGCTAGGATAGGGATGTTACAGTATGTATTAAAGTCAAAAACAAACAATTTTGGCCAGAATATTTTACCAAAGCATAACTTCCCAGCATCGAATCATTCACTATTTTAAAAAACTTCATCATTGACTTTCCCTGTTGTAAACCTGTTGAGAATTTCTTACCTTCTAAATTAGATTTCTTCATTTTTTAAGAACATGTTAGTACAAACACAACTTAATCTGATTATTATGCAGGAAGCCAATATTAATGAAGAACGAAATACCTGAAACATTGTACTTCGAAGCATTCTTTTTTTCAAACACTTCTACCTTGAATTTCTTATAATTTTCAGTATATTGGATGACACAAGTATCTCCTTTACATAACTTAACATCTTTTATAAAGTTGTGCCAGTTTTTTTCAAAAAGTACATTGCCAACATCCCAATATAACTTCACCTTCTAGTTATAACTATTCAACCATAACTCGATCCAATCCATTGGTGGTTCCAAACCAAGCTTATCGGCACCCTCACTTCCTAAAACCTGTAAGGAAACAATTACCAAATGATAGAACAATGAAGAAGAAATGAAAAATTGATAATCATGTAAAATCTGGAAGACAAATACCGCATATAATTCTGCTTTCTCTAAGTGAGCTCTCTCAATAACAAGTTGGTAAATCTCGCGAGATTTGTTTACTGCATTAAAACACAAACTTGCAACAAGTTTGTCCAGTTCAACATCATTGATACCATGTTCAAGTGACTCTTGAGGATCACCTCTATTATGTTGGTGGTCATTTGAAAGTCTTTTTAGTGGATATGAAATTTCAATAGCATAAGGATTAAAGATTTCTATCTCGAAATCAGGACCTCCAACATATTGAATTAATATCAAATGGAAAGGTTTTATAGAGTAAAAATTCATCAGTTCTTTTAATCCTTCAATACAAGTACTCTTCTTCGAATAACTACCCCGCCAACAATCTCCGTTTGGCATGTTTACATACACTTTCTCAGGTAGTTCATTTCCGTAATCGAGAATAAATGGCGGGGGTAACAGCTGCAAAAAAAAAAAACAGGTTCTTCCACAATAAATCGAAAAAAAAGATGCATTCATAAATAGAGCAAATATGGATATATTTACCGGAAGTCCAAAGTGATAGATTCCTGGAGAGTTTCCACACATAACCTTTTCTAAAACCCATATCTTTTCTTACTACATAATCAACAATTGATAAAATAATAGTAAGACAACAGACATTAAAAAATTATAATGTACAAACGTAATCAACATACACTTTTAAAAAAGGAGGATATGAAGAAGAATACATCAAACTGGATATTTAATTTTAACTGTTAACATAGTTTCAAGAAGAATACAGTGAAATTGTACCTCAATCGCTTAAAAATGGAAAAACAGATGTATGGTGTGAAGGATAATCACCTGTAGTAGTAGTCTGCACGCTATTTTTTTTTCAACTATAGGGTAATGGTTGTGGAAAAAGGCTACGTCTATAGATTGCACAGAAGTGTAGTAACTACCCCTTTTTATGGTCTCTAGGAAAGGGCTTTAATGCTATTAATAGTAGTAGTAATAGTAGAATAGAAGACTGATGCTCAATAATTCACTTTACCTTAGGTTCCAATTTCATACATATAAAATGTATAAATAAATTTTATTTACCTATTAATTACAAAATTCTATTTACCAATTTATATATCATGTAAGATCATAAATATAATCGAATAAAAGGCATACTTTAATAGCATTAAAGCAATAGGGCCAATTACAAAATTTAAAATCTGAGTTCTAATGTTAGATTATTGGATACATAAATTTTAGAGAATTCTATAAAACGATATTATAGCTTAGATAACTGCATACTTTAATTTATAATATTTCCTCCAACAGTTTATATACTTTTTATTTGAAACAACCAACCATCGTGAATGAAGTGACCAAATTATGAAAAATACGACTAATTGTCGACAAAACTTTTAAAGATACTATATCAAACCTAAGAAAAGATTTTATCTTTCATCTTTTTTAATGAATAATATTTTAAATGTATTGTTTAATATTTTATTGTTATACTTTAAATTGTACATTAATCAACGATTTTTTACAGTTGATAACTATCTACATTAGTTAATAATATTATATTTACTGGTTCTTTTATCTTTGATTTGAAAGAACCAACCATCATGAATTATATTTTAAATTTATACCCATTATCAACAAAACATTTAGCTTTTATATTAAGAGACAATCAACAAAACTTTTAAAGTTCAATCTTTAAAATAATATTATAGATATTATAAATTAAAAAATCTTTATCATGTAAAATCATAAATATAATCCAATAAAAGACATTTACATTATATAATTATAAAATATATAAAATTTAAAATATGAGTTCTAATTACATTATTTCGTTTGTGGTATTATAATGTTCGATAACTTCTCACATTCGATAACTCCTTACATCAATATTAGACAATTCCATACATCAAAATATATAATATTACATCTAACAGTACATTAATTTATAATATTACATCTAAAAGTTAACTTAACAAATTACAATCAAAATAATAAGATGTTAGAAAAGATTTTATTTTTCCTTTTTATATAAATTTAATATTTTAAATGTACTGTTTTAATATATTATTAACCCAATTACAACCTAACCGAATAAACCGATAACCAAATTTTCAATATTTTTGCAACCGAACGGGACCGAATTTATATTATGGATCGGACCGAATCGAAATAATTTAGATTCGGTCCGGTTCTTTAACAAAAATATTTTGTGGCGTATTCATTTACGTATTTAACAAAAAAACGAAGACAGGCTGTCAAGCACTTATACTACTGTGACAAAAAGGATACTCATTACACCAAGTCCATTATTCTAGATCTGAAATCTGAAGAAAGGCGAACCCTTTGGTGGCGTATTCCGTTAAGAAAAATATCATTTGTAAGTTGTTACTATATTTCAATTTATTATCCTAATCAATTCAACTTAGTTGAACTATTTATTGCTAATAGATTTGTCGCAAATGGAGCTCTACAAGTATGACAATTTAATGAGCTTAGACAGCTCAAGTTATGACTGGAATTGTCGTGTCAGAGCACAAGCTGTTTGGAATGCTATGAACAAAGATAAAGGCAAGATTTGGGGTATAAATATGATTCTCATTGATGACTGCGTAAGTATTTCTCCAAATTCAATTAAGTACTGTATATGGCTGCAAATAATAAATGTTCATTTTTTTAACCATCATGTAGAAAAATCGCATACATGCTTTTGCCAGTGCCAAATATTGCCAGAAAATTAAGGAAAAAGTTACTGAAGGAGAAATTTATGTTATATCAAATTTTAAAGTTAAAGACTACTTAGGAGATGAAATCAAAGGACCAATTCGAACTGAAAAACATATATTTTTCACTGCGAAAATGGCAATAAAGAAAGACGAAGAGGGTGTTGGGTTTGTGGAGTCTATTAGGTTTCAGAATTGGTTTCTGATTTGACTTGGGAATTCGTGAATTGTACTCTAATTAGAGTTAGGATTAGAGTTATGAATTTCAAAATTAGACTCTGATTTATTTTGACCCAGTTTCTTCTCTTATAAATACTCGTGTAATTGTAACATAACACAACACAATTGTGAGAGATCAATACAAAATTAGTGCGGCTTGTGGAGTAGGAATTTCCGAACCACGTAAATCTTTGTCTTGTGTGATTGTCGTTATTTTCTTGTTCTTGTTTATTCGCTTTGGGTTTTGCTTTCGTTGTTGTATACTCAACAGAGGGATGGTTGCAAATAGAGAAATACATTTTCGATTTGTTTCACATGATGGATATTGAGAAGCTAGCAAATGACAATCGTTTCTTGATTGGTAAATATACTTCAAATTGTTAAATTTCATATTCAAATGTTATATATATTATTCAAGAAGTAACAATTGTTTATCCAAAATCTAGATTTCGTTGGAATTGTAGAAAACCGTCAAGATATATTAACTACGACAAAAAATGACGTCGAAACTAAACGTTTCAAGTTTGACCTATCGGATGGTAGGTTATTTCTTTATTACGCATAACTCAGTTGTCGATTTTTGAATATGCTTGCATTCTGAACATAATTTTATTGTTATTACATTACACAGAGATACTGTTAAAGTAACACTTTTTGGAGACTTTGGTATTCAATGTCAAGATTCGTTCGAAAAGGTTAATCGTTATCCTATTATAGTTATCTTGGCATGTGCAAAGGTTAATCGTTATGAAGGTAAATATTAGTGTTACTAGGAAACTGTTATCAAATATATTCGTTTAACATATATGCTATTTCTTTAAGATATTAAATTTAAATGTTACTAGGAAAATGCAGTTTGACAAATTACCCCGCAACAAGAATATACATCAATCCAGATCACTATAACGTCGATATAATAAGAAAAAAGTAAGATACACTCTTACTTTTTTATGTAGCCAAATTTGTTAAATGTATAAATTCAAACTAACCAAATAATTGTAGGCATGAAGAAATGTTAGCTTTGGAAGTTGAGAGTTTAGATGAGGAAGAAAATAGTGAACTGCTGAATATTGCTCAGATTAAGGTTTTACCTGCAGAATATGTTCAAGTATTGTTCTCTATTATATATAATTGAAATTCCAAATGGATTGACAAAAATACTTCAATTTTTCAGAAATTAGTGAGCTGCAAAATTACCGTGAAACACTTAGATCAGCAAAGTAGATGGTACTCCAACAAATGTCTAAAATGAAAAATAGAAGTTAACCGTGAAGGAAAGATTTTTAGGTGTCCGCAATGTTAAAGAATTATTCCATATCCAAGAAAGAGATAATGATATTTATTTAATTGAACAATGCCAACATTTCTTTCAATTACAATACAAATACAATTAAAATGTCTTTTGAAGATTCGAAGTTCTTACACTATGCTCGGATGAAACTGGAACAATTGCAATAGTTTTTGAAATTTAGACGTTTGTCGACTAATTGGGAAAACTGTTTATGACATCCAAGCCCTGTATCCTCAGGTATTATCTTAACTTTTAACAAATGTACGGATCTTATTTCAAATAATTAATTAGTTAACTAAATTTGACCAAATTTTTTTATTCCGAAGGATATTCAGGATGAACCATTCCAAGATATTCTCAAACAATTGGTTAACCAAAAATACACAGTTTCCATTCTCCTTGAAAAGGAGAATATTGTGAAAGGTTCAACAGTTTACAGAGCAAATGAAATCATTCAAGAAACTGAAGCTGTTGGTTCTTACACCCCAGCAAAAGAAGTGAAAATGGAAATTGAAGCACCGTCCATTACAAAAGTAAGCATATATATTTCAAATAAGACTAAATTACCAATTTTGTGAATTTAATGAACAATCGATGTCTTCTAGGATTTGAAAAATTTGAAAGGTAATGAAGATACAACCGGAACATGCAATTCAACAAACAAATCAAGAGCTCGAAAAAATGTTGATCATGTACCTTTCGAAGAAGAAGATGACAGTCTAAAAAAGGTTAAAATTCTGCGTTCCAAAGAAGAAGAAGATGAACAAAATCAGTTTTACATCATAAAGATGAATTAAAAAATATAATTATCTGTGCAGAATAAAAAGAACAATTAAGGGATGAAAGATTTCGAAGGGCGAAAGGATGAAAAATTTTTGGGACTATGTTAAAATATTTCTGCAAAACAGTTCTCAATGTTGAATTTTCTAATACTTTAACATATCTAATGTTATGTATTTGAACTTTAAACTATTTTTGCTTAGTCTGCTTTTTCTCAACTGAAATATTGAGTTATTGACCTCACCAACTAAATATTTCCATTAGTAACAGATTTAAAGAAAGTATAATAATTCTTATACTTTAACATTTGCCAGCAAAAGATAAGACTGTTTTAAATGTCCACAACTACTACATTGTACTATATCAAATCATTTTAAAGCATTGGTAGTGTGCTTAAATTTAGAAAGATAACAATTGTTGTAGCAAAGTTACTCAGAGAACATTACATTTTCCGAACATACTGAAATTATGTCAAATAAGTTTGATGAACTCTCAAAAGTTAAAAAAGGAAGGTTTGATTGGAAAATCAAGGTTAGAGTAATCAGATTATGGAGAGGAACTAAAAAAACGGAAGAAGTATTCAAAGGTTTCAACATTATTTTATTAGACAACAAGGTATTACATTTGAATATATCCTTTTTTCACAGTTGAAAAAAATCTCTATTTTCATTCAAACATTTCTGATTATACTATTTCTTAATTTAAATGCAGAAGAATACAATTCATGCTTTTGTTCCTGGATTCTGTTCTGATCAACTTGAGCACAAGCTAGCAGTTGGAAATGTTCTCAGTATTAGTAACTTCACAGTCCAGCAATATAAGGTTGATGACTGTTAACCCGAATAACTTGTAGAAGGGGGGTTGAATACAAGTAATATAATCGTGTCTATTTTTTACTCGAATAAATAAACAAGAACAAACGAATAAATCAAACTATTTGTATTAATAAGATCAAATACAAACTCTACCAAAGGTGTACAAATACCTTTAGCAGCTGCTCTCAATACAAATCTCTCTTTCTGTAAAAACCTTAACACACAATCGCACACATATTACAATGATAATGAGAGAGTATTTATAATGCTACCTATCAACTAATAACAGAAAGAAATAATCAATTCATAGTAGGATTCTGTCTTCTAGTTGATAGTTTCCTCCAATAGCTTAATCCTTTTCCTCCATGCATACTCCTTGTTGTTTTTGATATAACCGATCCTAAAAGATAGCGCTTACCAGTTTCCGTAGCATCCATAATGACATCATCAAAATTATATCTGATATTAGGATTACATCATCATCAGGTTCTGATCATTCCATCAGGAATTGATCATAGCATCAGGATTTGACTTGTCATATCATGATCTGTCCATAGTTCCTGAAATATAGTCCGTGATGCACTGTTCCTGACTAAAATTCTGTAGTTACTGACTAACTTATATATCCTATACAAAGTGTTAAATCCTTTATAATATCAGGATATTACAAGAATTATATGCAAATTCTATTCTAAACATCATAACTCATGAATTATTCCTAACAATCTCCCCCTATTTATGCTTTAAAATCTTAAGCATAAATCTGAGTTGTTGATGTCAAAACATTTAACAATTTAACAAGAATAAAATTTAAGTATTTCCATGTGCATGAAGTTAAGTACCTCCTTTCTTCAGATGTAGATATAGTATCTAGTACTTAGAAGAATTCAAACTATTTTGATGCAGTCTCTTACTGATTGATTGATTTCTTTCCTTTAAATCTATGACTAGATTTATCAGTATCAGCATCTTTTTCTTTTCCTTTACCTTTAACACTTCCATGTCGAGATTCACCTCTATCATCATGAGTTCTTACTTTATCTCCTCTAGTCAGTTGTTTCTTAATCATCTTAATCTCCCCATTTTTGACATCAGCAACATTAGTGCCTAGAGATTCAATGATAGAACAAAGAAGATTCATCAGAACTGCTTGATTTTCCATAATAGTGACTTGGTTATCTTCAAGTATTTGAAGTCTTGAATGAATAGTAATTTGAATATTTTGAATATCCTTAATAGCTTTAGATTGTGAAAATTCCTTGACTTCAATGTTGGAAGTGCTCATTGTATCTTCAGACTCAGATTTAGAAAGAACCTTATCATTATTCTTTGTAGAAGAAGTTGCCTGTGTAGCATGTTCTACTGATATAGGATAATATTCAAGTAAAAGTACTTGAGTAGAATTACATACATCTTCATCTTTCTGATCTGGACCTGAAATATGATCATCATGTCCTTCACCAGTATTCTGTATACTAACACCCTACAAATCCTGACTCCTCCACAGAGTGATTAGATGCTTTTGATGTCTCAATTCTTGCTGATATTGGAAGTAGATACAAAGGAATACTAGGATCATTAGGAATTTCATCTGGTACATGTTGAGAAAAAGATTGTCTTAGCTTTTCACCTCGTCTGTTGATAATCCTTGCAAGCCTCTCTTTTTGTTGCTGAGCCTTAACTTCTGGCTTTGCATTATGCTTTGCTAAGTCCTGTTTCTCATACATCTTAATAAAAGAATAAGTACCAGCATCCATACCAAGATTTTCAGACCAAGATTCAGGAAAAACCTGATCCCAGAAATTAAACGATGGCGGTTTCCTAATTTTCTCTCCCTCACTATGGAGTTGATCATCCATAACCTCATTCTCACTTTGACTATCTAAAGTCAACTCTCTTTCTACCTCACCTTTTGCCTGGTCAGGAGCCAGCCTCTCAGTTTGTGGATCTATGTCCATCTTTTCAAGTATATCACTCAAATTTGGAAAAGTGCTCTCATGACCTACAGAAAAATAGGGGTTAAGAGAAGTTTTTATACCTGAACTCACATGGAGAGAGGGTTCCTCATATGGTAAGGGGCTTGAGGTTTTCTCCACGGAGTGAGCTGCTATAGTTTCTGAACCCTCACAAACATCTACTATCTTTTCAGAAACTACAGGCTCCAGTATACCACTTTCAGGATCGACACTAGACTCTAATGCCTTCAGTAATACTTCATTAGGCATCACAGTTTGTGTGTCACCGTCTTTAAGTGTTGTTTGCTGAGACACACCCTCAAGATGGATAGACTCTGACTGAACAATATTTGTTTGATCTTCAGGAAAATCAATCAAAGTCATTCCTCTCATATCATAGGGTATCTCACTTGCAATTTCAGCCATTACAGAAGACCTTTTAGCATCAGCTATCACAGATCCTGAGTCATCCAACCTCTGACTAGATGGTTCTTGTGTTACAGTAACTGTGATATGATCTATTCTACTATCCACCACTGGTGCAATATTATCTCCTGTTGACTGCATTTCACTATCTACTACCTCCTTTTGTTCACCTTGAGCTGGGGCATCTTCAACAATGTAATGTCTGTGAAATAGATATGTATGAAGAGATTGAAGTGCACCATGCTTAGTAAGTCCAAATGACTTCTGTAATTCCTTTCTGATAGATATATAGAAAGGCATTCTCATTAAATCAAGTCTTTGATGTAGCAGTCCATATTCTTCAAGAAATGAGAGTTTAGGAACTCTTTCAACCAGAAAATCTAGAGCAGTCCTGGAAAGCTTAACTTTTACAGATATAACCTTCATAGCCAGTCTGTATGTTAATGTAGTTTCCCATGAAGAATCAATATCAAGGCCTCTCTTGTCACTTGCTGACTTAGATCTAGCTTCAATTTTAGAGACCTGCAGAATGTTAGTTGGACTAGACACTATGTGTGTAGGTGACAAATAAATCTTTCTCCTTATTATCCTGGTATAGTGAGCAACAGATTTATCTTGAGAAGATTCAAGAGGTGCAGACTCAGTAGTGATCTTGGGTTACTTACCGTGACTAGGTTTTTCATTTCTTTGTCCTAGCTAAAAAGTTGAATTGCAGCCTTCTATTCTGCTCTCTCAGCAAGAGATATATTATCATCATCTTCACTAGAACTACTACTAGAAACAACAAATCTTCTCTTCTTTAGAACTGGTGCCTTTTGAAAAACACCAGAGGTTGGTTTCTTTGAAACAATAGGTTGTGGATCAAAACTTGGTGTTCTGGAATTGTTTCAAAGACTGTAATGTGTTGGGTTACTTGGGTAAACACAGGGGGGTTCTCCACCAAATGAGATTCCTGAGTCATTTCACCACCAAAGAAAGAAGAATTGTAGAGAGTAGGAAGATGAGTTGTAAGGAGTACATGAACATGATGTGGATAGTGCATTGCAGGTATCTCATCTAGATTATTTTCACTGTCCTTCTTGGCAATGTCAGAGAAAATTCTCTTTTGATGTATATAAGAAGAAACAAAGTGTTCTCTACCAAATCTAGCTTCAACATCGGAATAAAATGGTTAATGAACAATTGCATAAATCTATGATAATAAACCATTTTCCTACCTTAATCTCTTGACCCAAGTTTCAATATTGATTACTCTGTTATAAAGCAAACTATATCCAATGTGTGAAGTAACAACAGTAATTTGTTCAAAAGAACTACATTTACGAATAAAGCATTTAGCAAGTTGGTCAAGAAGAAAGACCATTCCTTTCTGAGAAAGGGTCTCCTTAACTGGCTCATGTTATCTAGAGGTCCATTATATCCTAATTCAAATAACATAGATCATCAGATGGTTCATTCTCAAAATTCATACTAACAGGTATGTGAAGTACTGAATTAACAACTGATTCAGTAATATCAAATGAGTCTTGTCCTAAGTGTAGAACAATCTTAACTGATTGACCCTGAACAGAGTCAATTACCTCAGAATTCTCCCAAGCTTGTGAAACAGCAACTTATTAATTTGTGGAGATGCTGTCAAAGGCATAACTCAATGGTCCTTTTGCCATAAAGTCCATAACTGAGTGAAAATCAGTTGACACCCCTTTCTTGTTGGTGATAGCTGCAACATGATTGTTCGTCATAAAATCGAAGTCACCAAACTTGAAAGCTACCGATTTGGGTAGTCTTCTTTGAGCAACCACTGATTTTTGATCTAAAAAGAACTTAAGAAATCTTGAAATTGATTAGTGATTTTGAGAACTCAAGAGTGTTTTTGCTTTTAGAAAATTTGAAACCAAAGAAAGCAATAAACAATTAGAGTTTCAAAACAAGTATATTTCAAAAATCCTTCAGACCCACTAACCCACGTTTACACGTAGGTTGACAGGTGGCAGTCCTTGAAAAATATAGTTACCCACAATTTTTGGAAAGTAAATTCAAAAATTGATTTTAATTAAACAAATCAGGGTATAATCAGGATATTAAATTTGATATTCAATACTGAGCAGCTTCCTTCTCCTAATGTGATCTTCTCATTATGATAACCACAAATCCTTATATGGTTTCTAAATAAAAATGATCATAAATCCTGATGTGATCACATTTTATTTCTTGATCAGTTTCATCCTGATTCCAAAGACTCAATTTTGGAGTTGCAAACGTGGCATTTTCTTTTTCCTGAAAAAGAAATAAACATTAATCTAGAACAGAATAATTTGGTTAGATACGTTCAAAATTTCTTGAAAATACAAGAAATACAGTCACGCACGGTAATAATGACTGACTGCGTTGATAATCTCCAAAAGACTGTTCAGCTTCTCACGTCTTTCTATAAAAACAACTGACGTCTTATGCCATTCTCTACTCCAAAACCTTTCAAGTTTTCTCTGTACACAAAAACTTTTCTCACCACAATGGCTTTCAACACAGATATTCACATGAACCCTAACTTTCGGTTCATTTCTTCTGAGGAGGTTCATGCTCTTGATGATCAGGAGCAAGTGGTCTATCTCTTAGAAGATATGACTCTTCTCATCGAATAAGATATGATTGGAATCAACCCAAATAACGTCCAAAACCCTCCTCTTGAACATCTACCAGTTGAACAAAATCCTCCTCTAATCTCTTCACTTCTTGAGGATGAAGAATTTGGTGAAGAGCCTGGGGGTGATTTTGATGGAGATGCTATTCATTTTTCCATCAATACTTAATAAACATGGGGTTGTGCCAACTGCTCTCATTCAAGTCACCAGACAAGGAATCCAAGAGCAGATGGGACTGGTCAAATCCCCCAAATGGATTTTGGCATGCTCCTCGTCCTCAATCTAAGATGCATGGAAGAAGCAAGAGCCAGTAACCATAACATTAGACAAGAATAGGATTAGTAGTAAAAATTAGACAAAAAGAAGCTTGTATTTCATTTTCATGTATGTAAATTCTTTTGATTAATGAAATTACAAAATTTCTTTATTATTTACTTGTCTCATGTTTATTTCTTAGTAAGATCTGAGTAAAGTATAAATTACCAGTATGCATGTGTTAAAAACTAACTAGAATAGACTTAACAATTCTCAGAATTAGACCACAGAATAAAATGAACTTCAAGATTTGAAACATTAAGTCATAGACTAAACAATTTTCACAATCCTGATACTGACGCAGAAATCCTGATGACGTCAGGATCCTGATAGTAATCCTGATGATTATTAAAAAGCCTATTATACTGTAATTTATCAAGGTAAAGTGTTACAGCTAAAGAGTTTTAACTAACAGATATATATCCTAACAAAATATCAAGTCTATAAGCTGAAACAACATACCTTGCTACTCGTGCAGATGTTAAATGTCTAGAAATTTAACATTCCTAACTCACTTACCAACCTAATGAAAGTATTCTCATCAAGTGGTTTTGTTAGAATATCTACAATTTGTTTGTCAGTAGGAACAAAATGAAGTTCCACAGTACCATTTTCAATATGTTCTCTAATAAAATGATACCTGACATCAATGTGCTTAGTCCTTGAATGTTGAACTGGATTTTCTGCAATTTTGATAGCACTAGTATTATCACAAAACATCAGAATATTACTAAGTGTCATACCATAATCCATCAACTGATTTCTTATCCAAAGGACCTGTGCACAACAACTTCCTGCTGCAATATACTCAGCTTCTGCAGTTGAGGTTGAGACAGATTGTTGCTTCTTTCTTGCCCAAGAAATCAATCTGTTTCCCAAGAATTGACATGTACCTGTAGTGCTTTTCCTGTCTATATTACACCCTGCATAATCAGAGTCTGAATAGCCAATTAGGGAGAAATCAGATTCTCTAGGATACCGCAAACCAAGATTTGGAGTTCCCTTGAGATATCTAAAAATTCTCTTTACAGCAACCAAATGAGATTCCTTAGGATCACTTTGGAATCTAGCACATAAACAGGTAAAAAATATTATATCTGGTCTACTTGCAGTTAAATACAATAATGAGCCTATCATGCCTCTATAACTAGTGTTATCAACACTATTACCCTTAGGATCAGAGTCTAGTTTAGTGGCTGTTGCCATGAGTGTTTTTGCAACTGAACAATCTTGAAAGTCAAACCTTTTCAAAAGATCATTGATATACTTAGACTGATTAATGAAAATACCAGTCTTAGTCTGTTTGACCTGCAAGCCTAAAAAGTAATTTAGTTCACCCATCATGCTCATCTGATACTTAGACTGCATAAGCTTGCTAAACTTAGCACATAACTTTTCATTAGTAGAACCAAATATGATGTCATCAACATAAACTTGAACTAAAAGCAATTCACCCTTAATCTTTCTAAAGAATAGAGTTTTGTCAATTGTATCTATTGTGAAGCCATTTTCAAGAAAAAATTTAGACAAAGTCTCATACCATGCTCTTGGTGCTTGCTTCAGTCCATTGAGTGCCTTGTCAAGTTTGTAGACATGATTTGGAAATTTTAGATCAACAAAACCAGGTGGTTGCTCCACATACACTTCCTCATCAATCTTGCCATTTAGAAAAGCACTCTTTACATCCATCTGGTATACTTTGAACTTTGAATGAGCCGCAAATGCAAGAAACATTCTGATTGCTTCCAATCTTGCTACTGGGGCAAAGGTTTCATCATAATCAATCCTTCCTCTTGAGAGCATCCCTTAGCTACCAGTCTTGCTTTGTTTCTTACAATCATACCAGATTCATCTAGTTTGTTCATGAAAACCCATTTTGCACCAACAATAGATCTATCTTTAGGTCTTGGTACTAATTTCCAGACTTTGTTCCTCTCAAATTCAGTTAACTCTTCCTGCATTGCAATTACCCAATCAGGATCCTGTAAGGCTTCTTCAACCTTCTTAGGTTCATTCTTTGAGAGAAAAAAACTACACAAGCATTAATTTTGAATTGATCTTCTAGTTCGAACACCACTATTTGGATCACCAATAATTAAATCTTCAGTATGATCCCTTGTCCATTTTCTAAAAGGTGGTAGATTGCTCTTGCTAGACTCTCCTTCTAAATTAGTGGTATTTCTTATAGAAGAGTGTTCATTGCCTTCAGATGCTCCCCCTTGATCAGTAGAATCAGTAGACAATATACTGCTGCCAGTACCTGAACTACCTTCACTAGTCCCTGAAGTGTCAGTTCCTGATGGAGTAGACTCTGAACTGTTGGTCTGCTCCTGACTGGTACTGTGTTCTCCTTGACTGATTTGCTCCCCCTCAACAGTAGCATTCCTGTGAGAAGTAACAGAGATTTCTACTGAAGAATCTTCATCATCACTGGAGAGTATCTCAGAATCCTTAAGATTTTCAAATTCCAACTTGTCATGGCTTTCATTAGTTTGCAAAATTCCAAATTTCTTATCATCAAATGAAACATGAATTGATTCCATAACAATGTGAGTTCCGAGATTGTATACTTTGAAGGCCTTTGATGCAGAATATCCTAGAAAGATTGCTTCATCCGACTTGGCTTCAAATTTTCCTAATTGTTCTGGATGAACTTTCAGGACATAGCATTTGCATCCAAAGATGTGAAAATACTTCACATATGGCTTCTTATCTTTGATCATCTCATAAGGAGTCTTACCATGACTATTTACCAAGGTGAAATTTTGAGTAAAACATGCAGTGCTGATAGCTTCTACCCAAAAGTAGGTTGAAAACTTTGCATCTGCAAGCATGGTTCTAGCTGCCTCTATGAGAGTTATGTTCTTTCTTTCCACTACACCATTTTGCTGTGGTGTTCCAGATGCAGAAAACTGTTGAGAGATTCCATTGTCTGCACAATAATTCTCCATGGTAGAATTCTTGAATTTTGTACCATTGTCACTCCTTAATACTTTAACTCTGTAATTGGAGCTGTTCTGAATATTCTTGATGAGTTCAATGATTTGCTGAGGAGCTTCATCTTTCTTGTGGAGAAAGAACACCCATGTTAGGTCCAAATGTGTTGTAGAGGGGGGGTGAATACAACTTTTCGAATATGAGAAGCAATAAAAACGATGCAATAAATGAACACACAGATTCAAGGAATATATTTCTTTATATATAACTTGAAAGGGTTGCTACAACATTCATTACAAAGTATAACAGAAGTTCAGAGAGAAGTGACGGATTCTAAGCTCTGTGAATGCACTCTCTCTTTCTCTTGTGTTTTTCTCAAATATTGCTCTCTCTGTTCTTCTTAAAACATTACACAAGTACTTCTATTTATACTACATGTAGTCTATGTCCTGTAGTCTTCAACAGCTAAGATGTACGTGGCCCAGTGGTGTCCACATAAATCTTGCCTTAACTTGAAAGCTTGGAAATCTGCCAATCAGAAGATGCCATGTGTCATGTTGAAGCTGCACCTAAGTAGAACTTCTACTTGAGAATTTCTACTTGGCTATCTCGAAATTCCAAAGTGGAACTTCTACTTGGCTATCTCGAAATTCCTAAGTAGAACTTCTACTTGAGAATTTCTACTTAGCCATCCAGAACATTTAGTACTTAGAAAATATTCTGGTCTTCAACTTGAAACTTCAATGCACATCTTGAACTTGTGATATCTTCATGTCTTCTTTATTCTTCAACAAGCTCTTGAACATGGTTCTTTATTACTGACATAAACTTGCTATCAATGTCCTGACACTTGATGCACTGGTCTGGTTCATAAGTGACTAGTCTTGATAGTGTTTCTGTTTCTTGAATAAATTACCATATTCACTGAATAACTTGGCTTTCCAATATTTGCTTTCCTTCTTCTTCACTTGAAATCAATTGGTCTTGTTGATACTGATAGTTATGATCTTGATTCTTGATTTATCAAATCACTGAGGCATGAACAACTTTGACTTGAACTTCTCTCAATGATTTCTTCTTGGCTTGATCATAGTTAGCATGTTTAATTGTATCAATTACCTTGTCTTCATTTAGTTTTGATTTCTTGTGACTTCCTGTTCTTGATTGTCTTCTGGTTAAGTGTCTTTTCCTTTAGTTGAGTTACATTAGATATAGTGTTACAAGTTTATACACTCTGCCTTTCAATCTCCCCCAATTTGATTGTCTAACAATGACATTCAAATTAATGAAGGATAACTCAACTAAACAATGAGACGAGAAAAGATAATTAACATTACAGTCTTGAATAATTTACAATTGAAATTTACATGAAAACAATACAAAGAACTTAAACTAGAAACAGAATTCGAACTTCGAATTAAAGATCATTTGAGTGATTCCTATCACCTGGATTATTTCATACCTTTTAGTCAAACTTGTATCACCTTATTGGATTCACTCTAAGGTGAATTTTCCTCAAGTGAGTTAAAGCAACCGAAAGACATGAAGTTTTTCCAACTTCAAGTTCACACCACTCTGACCTTTAACCCTAATTCCGTTTCCTCTTTCTAGCTTCAGCAGCTTGGTCTCTCTCTTCTTTCTGCCTTTTGAGCTTCTCCTTCTGCTGCTTTTCTTTCTTGTATACTGGATCTTTAAGCTGCTTCCACCTAGCATTCAACAGACTTACAGCTTCCATTTCTAGAGGATTCTTGGGCTCTGGATAAGGATGTTTGAAAAGCCTTCTGAGTTTGTCCACCTCCTGAGTAGTCCTGATCTTTGGAATATCCTCAAAGTTCTTCATGATGAGCTGAGATTTCCAATGTGTTTTATCAGCTTTAAACTGACAATAGATCATCTTGGGGTAGCCCTTGACACGGTTAGTATTGTGGACACTAGCCGCATCTCGCTCCATTTGCTTCTTTTCCACCACTACTTCAGACAGGTAACTCATGAGTCTCTGCTTTTCTTCAACAAACTTATCTTCCACTTCGCCCCATTTGAATACATATAATACTCTCTCCAGAAATGCAGCATCTTGAGTCCGTAGCAGCCATTGTCTACTCATATGCAAGATTGTTTGATTCTGGTCTGCATCTATGAATACTAAGGCATCGGCTGTATCTTCAACATAAGCATGTATCCAGTATACACTTTCACTTCCTGGAACACCAATAGCCTCCCTTATTTCTCCTTGTTCTAGTGCTCCAGAAGGAAGAGTCAGAGCTTCATCAACATTCTTCATGGCTTGAAGAATATTCCATTTCTTCTCTATCAGCTCCGGCTCAATCTTCACGTCATCAAGAGGGTTTGGAGCAATGACATCACACTTCCACACCTCATTGCTCTTCTTGAATATAACTCTTTCAATGATCTTCACGGATTTATCTTTAAGCTCAGAAGCGAATCCCTTACTCATCATTTGTCTACAGACAGCTTTGAGAGATTCCACTGAAAGCTCCATCAGATCATTTTCCTCCATGCTAACCCTCTTCATCTTTCCATCAACTACCATCCGGACAAAATTTGGATAAGCTGAGAATTCTGGACCCTTGTCCTCTGCTAGCTGCATTAACTGATCCCTGTACAGAATGCTTAGCTCCTCAGATTGAGAGTACTGAATTTTAGTCGCTAGCAAGAACAACTCTGACGCAGATCTTCTCATTATGAATTAATCATCCACATATAGGAAAGATGTTGGGACTCCTTCTACCAAAGACAAGATAACCTGCCACTCCTTAAGATTTGCATTGTATCCAACCCTGACTTTAGAAATTAATCTCTTCAAAGCATTTATATAGTCCCCAGTCATTGGATTCTGCAAATTCAAGTTGTAGAACAGATCATCTGCATCCTTGTTATGAACTCCTTTCGCACATGGTCCCATCATTATCTTCCTTGCTTCATCCCATTTCTGCCCTATCCTTCTTTTGTCCAGATCAACTTGAGGATTAGCTAGCCTTGCAAGCTCATACTCATACTGCTTCCCTTGAAGCTCCACCTTCTGTTCTAGGAACGCAGCATGTTCTTGCATCATCTTCATTTTGTGGAACTGAGCTTGTTCCAAGGCTAACTGTTGAGCTTTAAGGGTTTCCTCATCAACAGGAAGTTCTTCAGGCATTCCGGAAGACATCCCAGCACCTCCACCTTGTTCCTTCAAAGATCTTTTTATTGCATGTGCCAGCGGAACGTCTTCCATGTCAGAATCTGAGTCAAGTACCTCCTGTACTGTTTCCTGATGACTCAGATCAACAAATGGTTCATCAACCATTACTGCCTTACCCTTTCTCATCCTCAGAGCCTCTTCATCAACAGACGGCTCAACTTCTGGTTCCTTGACAAGATCAGCGGGTTCTTCAATTTCTTCGATGTGAACTGCCTGCTGTCTCGTCTCCTTTCCACTCTCCCCCTTAGGTGAGTTATCCTGAGCTCCACCATGGTCTTCAGATCCACCAGCTGCATAGGAACCTCCAAAACCAGAACCAGAGGCTCCCGCTCCACTAGCACTACCTGCACCACCTGCTCCAGCATCGGGGGGAGGTTGTTGCGACTCGAAGCACTCCGGGGGCACAAAACTCCTGACTGCGAACATCATTCTACTGATCTCCACAGTCATTGTATGCATTGTAGACTCCAATGCCCCCATCCTCTCATTGAGAGTGCTTCCCAAGACACCACCAGCATGGCCCAAGTCATTGACCTTGTTTGTCAAATCATCAAAAGCTGTAGCTTGACTTGCCATTCTTGCTGCGTAGTCGTCTAGAGCCCTTTGGTTGTTTCCAATATTGATCCCGAACTGCCCCATTGTCTGCCCGAACTGCCTCATCTGATTTTCCATTGAAGTCATACGAGCATCAAAATTTTCAATATTAAGGGACGGTGTTTGGTTTAGGTGACCTCGCTCTAATACTCGTTCTGTTGGTATTTGGCGCTCGGTTTCGGGCCTTGAAAATGAAGGTCCCTCTCTCCCTAACCTCTCACACACACTCCCTGTCTCACGCTCGTGTATGTCTTCAATGATTGATCCAAATAGAGAAGCAGTACCTGCAGAAACTTGATAAGAAATGTTGTTGACAGTTATGGGATCAAATTCTGTTTGTTCCTGAGTTGGAATCTCAGGCTGAGAGGCTGCAAAGTGTCCTTGTACGACATTAGAACCGATCCTCTTTGCAGCATCAGTACGTACCGGTGAAGGTACGGCTGAAGTTCTTAAGACTCCATGACCTCTTGAAGCAACAGTATCTTCAAGAGGTACATCATCCTCACCAAAATCAAAATCCCTATGTGCAGAATGTTCAAGGGGTGAACCACTCGCGTGAGGTGGAGTGGTTGCGTGTGACACGCTAGGGTTTGACTGTGGTTGTGAAGTAGCAGCGTGGAAAAGTTTGGCTTTCTTTCGAATAAGTTGCTGCTCTTCGGGTTCATTCTCCTCATCATCTTGTATATATATACGTGCTGGTTTTCTGACTTCCGTTAACAGGGGTGATAGAGAATAGGAATGTGTATCAGACTCAGAGTCAGAAATATGGCTCTTACCCTGGGATAGATCCTGCGGGTTAGCAGTCTCTTGGGTCGCGGAATCAGAAACATAGGAGGAGGAGTGAATAGTATGCAGGGAGAGATTACCTGATTGATTACCTTGTGCATCATCGCTTTCCTCATCAGGAATCTCATCAAATGCCTCAGCATGAACAGATGGATTTTGAGCATGTGATGAGACTTGTGACGATGCCTCCAAATTGGTAACTCCTGCATCATATCTAAGCCACATTTGAATATTGTCAGGAGTAGACATTGGTTTACCTTGATGTTTATCCTGATTTGCAATGGTTGCAAGTGACTTAGTGCCCATCCCTAGCGATTCAGATGTGGGGCTTCTGGCAAATCCCTGTCTAATAGCAAGAGCATCCTTCGGTATAAGTCATTGATTAGCATTTGAAGAAACCGAGGAAACCAGCAGACGACATCAGTGGTAGAGAGGTCTCTGCTTGCAAGGGATCCCATTGAGGCCACTATCTCAGAGAGAACTATGCGTCCATAGTTTACATCCAGTTCTCTTGCTAGGGCAACTGCAAAGGTTTGCATTGGAATTGGAATTTGATGAAAGTCTTTTTCGCGTGCCCGAAAACATCTTGTGATGGCCTCGAAAAAGTAATTCCATTCCGCATGGAAGAATTGCTTTTGGATATTTCCCGTGATTGGGCCTTTTGGAGGATAACATCCAATTTCTTCAAAGAATCTGAGGCGTTCTGCAGCAGTAGGTTCTGGATCATAGGCATCTTTAATTGGGAATCCCAGAACTCTGTTGACAATTTGTTCTGTCACCTCATATTCCTGACCCGCTAAGGTAAACCTGAAACCGTAGGGGGTTGATTTACTCCCAAAAGTAACCGCACTAGTCCATAATTGCTGTAAAGCATCATGTACTAGTGTAGGTTTAGCAGTAAAAGCATGGCTAGCTTTGGAATACAAATTGAGAAATCGTATCCAAAACTTAAACCGCGGGAGTTGATCACCAATTTCCGTAGAAATATTATAAAAATTGTTTTTAGCAAGGGAAAATTGGTGAGCCATTTTGATTAAATGTTTTTCTTTAAAAAGATGTGAATTTTTATTTTAATTTTGAAAAACAAATAATTTACGAATTAAATGATGTATCCCTTTTAATTTATCAAAAAGAACAAAAGTCCCTTAAAGAAAATTAAACTACGGGATGAACAATCAAAAACCAATGACCAAATCTGAATATTCAAAGAAGATGAATATTCGTGTGTACCAGTGAAATCGTGTGTGTTTATGAATGGTGAATGTGGAATTGCGTTTTATGAACAGTACACAAACAGTTATATGTTCGTGTGTATGTATATTCGCGTGTATAATGATGAACACAAAACACACCAACACAATGATTAAGGATAACACAGTCAAGATTAGTCCAAAAATTGGCAGTAATTCGTGATTAGTACGAGTTTAATCACAAAAACAAGAGTTAATGGTATGAAGTTATGAAATCGCACTGTTCTTGTGAAACGGCTGCTGTGAAAAAGAAATTAGGTAAAGTGAATTGGGCATCGAGTTAGAGATGTATATATAGGTGAATGAGAAATGACAAAAATGTCCCTGTTAAAAAATGTGAAAAGTACTAAGTCCATACAGGGGACATCTAAGTCGAACTCTATCTCGAACTTTTCTATCTCGAACTTTTCTATCTCGAACATCAAGTCGAACTTCGAGATAAAGTTCGAGATAGAGGTTAACTCGAACAATTATGCACAAAGAAGCACTTTAACCAATATTACAGCAGAAACTATAGGGAAATACTATCTTGAACATTATTGATTTGTAGTAAACTTGGAAAAAAAGAAAATTCAAGATACTTTTCGAGTTAGAGTCTATCTCGAACATCAAGTCGAAATTCGAGTTGAGTTTCGAGACAGCCTAGGAACTCTATCTCGAACATCAAGTCGAAATTCGAGTTGAGTTTCGAGATAGACTAACTCGAAGTTAATCTCAAATTCTTTCCAAAATACCCCCTTGAATCAAAAAGTCCAGGGTAATTCAAGATATGTTTCGAGTTAGGAGTGTAACTCGAAAAATTCCCTTTAGCTTAACTGAGAACTCTATCTCGAACACCAAGTCGAATTTCGAGTTGAGTTTCGAGATAGACTAAGAACTCTATCTCGAACATCAAGTCGAACTTCGAGATAAAGTTCGAGATAGACTAACTCGAAGTTAATTCTCAGTTCTTTTCAAAATATTCCCTTAATGGAAATCTCATCTCAACCTTTGAGATAAAATTCGAGATAGACTTTATCTCGAATATTTTGAAGATAGAACTAGGCACACTGGTAACTCGAACTCGAACTCTAAGTCGAATTTCGAGATGAATTTCGAGATAGCCAACTCGAAATTCTTCCCAGACTTAGAATTTTTCAAAAACTTCACTCTGACAGCTTAAGTCGAAATTCAAGTCGAATTTCTAGATGAGTTTCGAGATAGAACCTAACTCGAAATTTTGAAGTTTTTCAATTCTAAGGCCTCTAATTACATGAAACTCATAGGTAAATTCATCTAAAAATCATGCAATATTTAGAATATTATGAATTTAACTCCCCCTATGATCATGCAATCTAACAAGCATAAATTCACAGATTTGTGCTATAAAAGACACTTAAAACACAAAGAATTCATGCAAAAACACACTATATGCAACCTATAACAATCATTAATTAGGCATATTAAAGTCTAAGCACATAATGATTGAGTAGCTTGCACATACAAACATAAACATGGATTTTACAGATAGAAGGCTTTACTAACTTGTGTTAAGCATTCCCAATTCACCAACCAACCTATTGAATGTTACTTCATCAAGAGGTTTGGTGAATATATCTGCAATTTGTTGCATTGTGGGCACAAAATGTAGCTCCACAATCCCCTCCTCGACATGTTCTCTTATGAAATGATACCTGATGTCAATATGCTTGGTTCTTGAGTGATCTACAGGATTGTTGGTTATGGCAATGGCACTTGTGTTGTCACACATGATTGGAATTTTCTTATGCTCCATGCCATAATCCTTCAACTGGTTCCTCATCCACAGTATTTGAGCTACACAGCTTCCAGCAGCAATGTACTCAGCTTCAGCAGTAGAAGTAGATACTGTATGTTGCTTTTTACTTTGCCAGGACACCAATCTTCTGCCAAGAAATTGGCAAGCACCAGATGTGCTTTTCCTATCAATCCTGCAACCTGCATAGTCTGAATCCGAATAGCCAATAAGATTAAAACCTGTATCTCTTGGGTACCAAATCCCTAGATTTGGTGTGCCCTTGAGATACCTAAAAATTCTTTTGACGGCTACGAGATGTGATTCTCTAGGATCCGCTTGGAACCTTGCACATAAACAAGTTGCGAACATTATATCTGGTCTACTTGCAGTTAAATAGAGGAGTGAGCCAATCATACCTCGATAGCTTGTGATGTCAACTGATTTACCTGATTTGTCTTCATCAAGCTTCGTGGCTGTTGCCATGGGAGTCTTAGCTGCTGATGCATCTTCTAGATTATACTTCTTGAGTAAATCTCTGACGCACTTGGATTGACAGATAAAGATACCATCTTTTCTCTGACTGATCTGTAATCCAAGGAAGAAGGACAGCTCTCCCATCATGCTCATCTCATATTTTTCCTGCATTAGCTTGGCAAATTTCTCGCACAAGCGCTCATTTGATGACCCAAAAATAATATCGTCCACATATACTTGAACAAGTATTAAGTCATTTCTCACAACTTTATAGAACAATGTTTTATCAATTACTCCCCTAACAAAACCATTTTCAATTAAGAATAGAGATAGGGTTTCATACCATCGCCTTGGGGATTGCCTGAGGCCATAGACAGATTTGAAGAGTAGATACACAAAATCTACATGTTCTGGATCAACGAAGCCAGGCGGCTGTTCCAGATACACTTCCTCTTCTAACTCTCCGTTCAGGAAGGCACTTTTCACGTCCATCTGGAAAACTTTGAAGTTCTTATGTGCTGCAAATGCCAAGAACATCCTGACTGCCTCAAGTCTTGCAACTGGTGCATAGGTTTCATCATAATCAATTCCTTCTCGCTGAGAATAACCTTTTGCAACCAAACGAGCCTTGTTTCGTGTTACAAGTCCGTTTTCATCCAGTTTATTTCTGAATACCCACCTAGCTCCAATTACGGATTTGTTCTTTGGTCGGGGTACCAGTTTCCAAACTTTCTGCCTTTCAAACTGATTGAGTTCCTCTTGCATTGCAATCACCCAATCAGCATCGCCAAGAGCTTCTTCGATTTCTTTAGGTTCAAGCTTGGATAAGAAACCAGAATATAAGGAGATATTAGCCATGTCAGCTCTTGCAGTTCTTCTAGTAGTCACACCAGCATCTGGATCACCAATAATTAACTCAAACGGATGGTCTCTATTCCATACTCGTTCACCTGGAAATTGTCTTGATGATTCAGCTTGACTTTCTAAGTTGGGGTGCTGACTACTTTGATTATTTTCACTAACTCCCCCTGAGTTAGTGCCAGCTCCTACAGAACTAGAGTCAACTCGACTCGAGCCTTGAACAGTAGTCCTTGAGCTGCTATTTACTCCCCCTGAGTTGTTGCCGGTTCGTACTGAAGAAGTCTCTCCTGATCTTGTAGAATTAGCTTGTTCACTAGACTCAGGTTCTTCATGTATGCTTGGAACATTTAATGGAACAACCAACTCAGGTTCATCTTCAAGATCTTCTAAGTCCAGATTCTGAAATTTTAGGGACTCAGGTTCACTAGAATCTCTTGAAATTGATGAGAGTTTGGTATCGTCGAATCTGACGTTGTAACTTTCAGTCACTTTTCAATCATTCACCAAGAACACTCTATAAGCTGCCACCACGTCTGTAGAGTAACCAACAAAGATTCCTTCACGAGCTTTTGCTGCAAACTTGCCTAGATTTTCATCATCTATAAGCACATAGCATTTTGCTCCGAAGACATGAAAGTATTTGATCGTTGGTCTTCTGTTGTTCATTAGCTCACATGGTGTCTTTTCTTTATCTTTTATGATCAAGGTTCTATTTTGAGTGTAACAAGCGGTACTCACTGCTTCGGCCCAGAAATACAAAGGAAGTTTTGAATCATACAACAAAGTTCTTGCTGCTTCAACCAGAGTTCTATTCTTCCTTTCAACTACTCCATTTTGCTGTGGAGTTCTCGGGGCTGAATACTGACGACGTATTCCCTTAGATACACAGAAATCATTTAGCACTGCGTTTTTGAATTCAGTGCCATTGTCTGATCTAATCGTCTTCACATTAAGTGTTGAAACATTCTCAATTTGAGTGATGTGATCAATGATTAAGAAAGGTACTTCGTCTTTCGTCATTGCGAACAATACCCATGTATACTTGGAGAAGTCATCCACGATTACCAAAGCATATCTTTTCCTAGACAAAGATAGGACATTCACTGGGCCAAACAAATCCATATGAAGAAGTTGTAGAGGCTCAGTAATACTAGAAATTTCTTTGCTTTTATGCGATGCTCGCTTCGACTTTCCCATTTCACAAGCTTCACAGAGTCCTTTCGGAGCGAACTCCATTTGAGGTAGATCTCTCACCAGTTCTCGCCTCGCGAGAGCATTCATCGTTTTGAAGTTTAAGTGAGATAACTTTTTGTGCCATAACCAGCTTTCATCATCCGAGGCTTTGCTGTAGAAACAGGTGACCTCATCCTGATTTGCTGAATCCATATCTGCAACAAAAAGATCTGCCTTTCGAACTCCTCTCAAAGCTAGTGAGCCTTCCTTGATGTGAGTGATTGAGACACCTTTCTTGTTGAAGACAATTTCGTAACCTTTGTCACAGAATTGACTTATACTCAACAGATTGTGCTTTAGTCCCTCAACATAGGAAATATCTTCAATGATGACATTGCCAGTTTTCAGTTTGCCATATCCCTTAGTCACACCTATGCTGTCATCTCCAAAGGTAACATAAGGGCCAGCCTTCATAACCAACTCTGTAAGCAGGGACTTGTTTCCAGTCATATGCCTCGATGCTCCACTGTCTAGCACCCATATAACTTTATTTCTATTCTGCTTAATGCCCTGCAATGACAGATTGATTAGACATTCTTCGGAACCCAACTCTGATTGGGCCCGGCTTTTCGATAAGATCGAGAATCAACAGATTTAACAACAGGAGATGCACTTTTCTTCACATTACTAGAGCTTTTGACTATCTCCTTTCCTTTCTCAGACTTGACAGATTTGTCAGTCTTAGGAGAAGGTTTGTCACTCCTAACTTTAGGAGGACTGACAGTCTTGGCTCTACCATACTTTTTCTTGATATTTGAACTAGCAACAGTATTTGAGCATGACTGGCTAGATGCATTCATTAAATGCACAAAAGTTTGCATGATATTAAAAGTGCATGGCATACAATTAGGTTGACCACACTGTGCATGATTCTGATGCAGATTATTCATTGTATGTGTGGTAGGCATGGCATGTGCAGCAGGAACATTCATGTTAGCTTTGCATGCATAAGAAAGATGTTCAGTAGATTTACAATGATAACATGCTTTCTTTATTCGTTCAGCCTTAACCTCTTTTATGCCTTTCTCTCTCTTTCCTTGTTGTTTAACAGCCTTAGCTCCTAATCCCAGTCTAGATTCATCTCTAGGGAAATTGATTTTCACTTGTTTAATAGGAGTTATAGGTTGTTCTTTCTGGCGATCTTCCATCTCAATCTCATATCTAGCTATCAATTCAGTCTCTTCTTCTTCTATTCTAGGAACAAGATGTTTGTAGATAGGTTTGACAGCCGATTTAAGAATTCTAGGTGTTTCCTGTTTAAGGTCACTGGAACTAGGGTCAATAGGTCTCTTTCCTTCTTTCTTAGGAAGGTCAGAATAATCAAGTCCTATACCTACTCCAGTTATTTTCTTAAATGTGTCATTATCTACATACACTTTACTAGCAGCTAGTTTGTATGCTTCGCATTTAGTTTCTAACTCAGCTAGATTGTTCCTAAGACATGCTTCTACTTCTTCCTTAAGGACGAGCTTGTGTTCCAGAGATTTAATAAAGTCTCTTAGAGAAGTATCTACAGTGCAAGCAGCCTCTAGCTCTTCCACTTTTGCCTCAAGCATTCTGCATTTGGCAACAAGTGTTTTCTGTTCCTTTTGAGAAGAGTCTAGGCTTTTGCACAACATATAGATCTCTTCGCTAAGAGCCCCGTTCTGTTCTTTATAATCATCTATAGACATTTCTACTTTAAGAGTCAAAACTGGTACCTCTGGTTCCTCTGATGTCTCAGCCATGAGGGCAAAGTTTGCTACATGAGTAACATCTTCCTCATCTGAATCATCCCAAGCTCTTCCTTCTGTCACCAATAAAGCTCGTTTTCCATGTCTTTCCTTCAACAGTGCTTCATAGTTGCTTTTGAGGGCTTCAAATGTCTTTTTTGGATAAGTCTGTTTAGGCTTTTTGCAGTCCGAGGCAAAGTGTCCAGCTTCACCACAATTATAGCATTTGAACTTCATTTTGAAATCCAAAGGAGATTTGTAGCTGGTATTCTTGCCTTTTCCTTTGTAGCCTGACGAACTACCACCACCCTTAGCAGCCCGATAATAAGATGAAGATTTTCTCTGTGGTCGGTTGCTCTTTCTAAATCTCATGTTGCTGAACTTCCTTGCCATGTATGCCACGACACTATCGTCCATGTTGTCCAGCTCTTCTTGGGTGTAGTAGTCATCATCACTGTTAGATGTGCACTCCTCATCATTATCAACTTGATGTGGTGCACGTGATGATTTAGGCTTTGCTGCAACCATTGCCTTATTAGACTCTTCCTCATCAGCAACTAATCCTGATGCACTTTCTTTTCCCTTTGAATCATTGTCCCATGCTTGATCTTGAAGAGTTTCCAGCTCATAGGTCTTTAATATTCCATAATATTCTTCCAGAGAAGTTGTATGCAAATCTCTGGTTTCTCTTATTGCGTAGACCCTATGTTCAATGCTTTTTGGCTGGTTCCTCAGATATCTCGTATTAGTCTCAACCATGGGGAGAGTTACACCTCTCAGATTCAAATCCAATACCAACTGACTGAATCGTAGGTAGACGTCTGTTATGCCTTCTCCTTTTCGTATTCTGAAGGTGTCATACTCCATCTTGAGTATGAGTGTTTTGTTGCTTCTGACCTCTGCAGATCCTTCCATGACAACTTCTATCTTGTCCCAAATCTTCTTCGCTGTAGTCAGACCTTTGACTATGTTGAACATTTCATGATCAAGAGATTCCATCAAGGTTTGTCGTATGGCAGTATCATAAGCTATTTGTTCCTTGTCAGCATCCGAAAACTCCGAGACCTTTTTAGGCTCAGACCGAGGTGGTATAACCACTCCTCCTTCCGTATGTGCAGGAATAACCACCATTGGAACAAATTTACCCTTGTCAAGGACTTCCAGATGTTCAGGGTTAACAGTCTCTAGATATAGTCTCATTCTGAAAACCCATTCTTCATAGTGATCTTTGTTGAACATTGGGATCTTGAATGCATTTTTAGGAGCCATCTCAATTCTGGTCACTAAAAGTTTCTAAGTACCCAAGACTAGGCTATGTAGAATATTTATGTAGAACTTTTGCCTAAGTCGAAATTTCTCTAAGTAGAAATTTTGCTCAAGTCGAAATCACCAAGTAGAAATTGTCCAAGTCGAAATTCTATGTAGAAATTCTCAAGTAGAAATTCTATGTAGAACTTTTGTCCTTAGAATAATTTTCTGCAGATTTCTTTAAATATTGAATAAACAATATTATCACTTTAACACCTTTTGACTTTAGATGCTTTACTCACCAAACCCACCTAACCCACTTGCTAGGTACTGAGTATGTCTTTTACTTTCGGCCGAATAAAGTAAATCAAAAAGTCCAAAAACCACCTTTTTATTCTTTTACTATTGAAAAGGAGATCAAAAAGTTGTTGGGTTGTATTCTTTGATAAGAACAGATGATGAACACTCAAGAACACCAAATATGAACTAACCCAGATAAATTCATAAAAATTAATTAAAATACACCCAAGCTAAATAATCACACCTGGAGTATTTAAATAATTTTTCAGATGAGTTTTCACTACCAACGAATTAAAACACACTTTTCGAGAAAATGAAAAGTAGATCTGAAAAATGAAAACTCACGATTCTTCTACTCAACACAAGGATCTATGTTTTGTATGTTAAACATATAGCTCTGATACCAATTGTTAGGTCCAAATGTGTTGTAGAGGGGGGGTGAATACAACTTTTCGAATATGAGAAGCAATAAAAACGATGCAATAAATGAACACACAGATTCAAGGAATATATTTCTTTATATATAACTTGAAAGGGTTGCTACAACATTCATTACAAAGTATAACAGAAGTTCAGAGAGAAGTGACGGATTCTAAGCTCTGTGAATGCACTCTCTCTTTCTCTTGTGTTTTTCTCAAATATTGCTCTCTTTGTTCTTCTTAAAACATTACACAAGTACTTCTATTTATACTACATGTAGTCTATGTCCTGTAGTCTTCAACAGCTAAGATGTACGTGGCCCAGTGGTGTCCACATAAATCTTGCCTTAACTTGAAAGCTTGGAAATCTGCCAATCAGAAGATGCCATGTGTCATGTTGAAGCTGCACCTAAGTAGAACTTCTACTTGAGAATTTCTACTTGGCTATCTCGAAATTCCAAAGTGGAACTTCTACTTGGCTATCTCGAAATTCCTAAGTAGAACTTCTACTTGAGAATTTCTACTTAGCCATCCAGAACATTTAGTACTTAGAAAATATTCTGGTCTTCAACTTGAAACTTCAATGCACATCTTGAACTTGTGATATCTTCATGTCTTCTTTATTCTTCAACAAGCTCTTGAACATGGTTCTTTATTACTGACATAAACTTGCTATCAATGTCCTGACACTTGATGCACTGGTCTGGTTCATAAGTGACTAGTCTTGATAGTGTTTCTGTTTCTTGAATAAATTACCATATTCACTGAATAACTTGGCTTTCCAATATTTGCTTTCCTTCTTCTTCACTTGAAATCAATTGGTCTTGTTGATACTGATAGTTATGATCTTGATTCTTGATTTATCAAATCACTGAGGCATGAACAACTTTGACTTGAACTTCTCTCAATGATTTCTTCTTGGCTTGATCATAGTTAGCATGTTTAATTGTATCAATTACCTTGTCTTCATTTAGTGTTGATTTCTTGTGACTTCCTGTTCTTGATTGTCTTCTGGTTAAGTGTCTTTTCCTTTAGTTGAGTTACATTAGATATAGTGTTACAAGTTTATACACTCTGCCTTTCAACCCATGTGAACCTTGTGTAATCATCCATTTTAACTAGAGCATATCTTTTCATGCTGATAGACATGATATTCACTGGACCAAATAGATCAAGATGCAGCATGTGAAATGGTTCAGTAATTGAATTTTCTGTCTTGCTCTTGAAAGTGGTTTTTTTCTGTTTACCAAGCTGACAAGCATCACAAAGTCCATTTTGCACATAATTCACCTGAGGTAGGCCTCTCACAATATTGTGCTTAACAAGTTGATTAAGCTTCTTGAAGTTGAGATGTGAGAGCTTCTTATACCAATTCCAGCTTTCTTCATTTGATGCCTTACTGTAAAGACATCTAACAATTCCTCTAGATGTACCATCCAAGCTGGCTTCATAAATATTACCATGTCTCTGACCAGTTAGAACAATGTCTTCATTCTTCATATTCATGATTTTGCATCCTTTACTGTCAAAGGTTGATTGGTAACCTTTATCACCTAGTTGACTTATGCTTAAAAGTGTGTGTTTCAAGCCTTCAACTAGTGCTACGTTTTCTATGATGACATTCCCCAAAACAATTGAGCCATATCCTAGAGTTTCTCCTTTGTTGCCATCTCCAAAAGATATCACTGGGCCAGCTTTCCTCTCAAACTTTGTAAGCAGGGACTTCTTACCAGTCATATGTCCAGAGCATCCACTGTCCAAGATGATTGAATGCTTCTTTCCTGTGCCCTGCAAACAAAAAGTAACTAGTTAGAAATTTTTGGGACCCAACTTTGATTAGATCCTTTCTTACTAGATTTAGAAACAACATGCTTTGAAGATTTTACTTTTAAGCTACCTGTTTCAGAGTCAACCTTAGACTCTGATTTCACAAATTGTTTGTGACTAAGAGTTTCAGATTTCAAAGAATAATAGTCATAATACAGTTCATGATATTCTCTACACATATAAATGGAATGAAGTAAACTACCACAATGATAACAAGGTTTTTGTGGTTGGTATTGAATTTTCTGAGTCTTGGGGAATCTGGACTCAGTTTTCCAAAAAGGTTTCTGATTGCAGTCTAGAGCCAAATGATTACGATTACCACATTTATAACATTTCTTCCTAGGTGCAACAAGTACATTCTTGTAATTATTCTCTTTGTTAATACCTTCTTTGCCATTCCTATTTCTCTTGGTCTTGTTAGACTCTGAAAGACCTTCAAGTCTCTGTTTCAACTGAGACTTAGACAGAAAGCCTATGTCGACATTCTTAGGTTTTTCTAACACTCTCTTATCTGAACTGTTATTGTTAATCCTTTTGTGTACAACAGGAGTACCATTAGAATCAACAAACTTAACATGTTTAGGTTCAGAAACAATCTTCTTACCTTCAGATTTAGATGTGCTAGCTTCTACTTTTCTATTATCTCTGACAATAGCTACAGGAGTCTCATTCTTATCCTTGTCAAAACCTATGCCATTTACCTTACCAGGTATCTGATTGTTAATAATGTCATGAGTCTTTTTACAAGAAGTATTCCAAGATTTAAACCTTTCTCTCTCTTCCTCTAGTTCTTTTCTGACATAGTCATAAGCCTCAAGAATAACACTATAATCATGCTTAGCCTTATCAGAATCTAATCTGTAATATTCCATTTGAATTAACTCAGATTCAAGAATATTATTTCTACCAACTAATTCATCATTCTTAATCTTAATTTCATCTCTTTCACTAGTAAGAATTCTGAAATTAGTCATAAGATTCTTAAATTCAGCATGGATAGTTCTAATATCATCAGAATCTAAGCTATCAAATGAATCAAGAGAGTGAATTGATACATTAACAGAAGATGGAGAAGTTTTCTTTGGAGATCCAGGTCTGTCTGAAGCACTTGCCATCAAAGCAATGTTGTCATAATCCAATTCATCTTCAGAATCACTGGAATCTGTCCAATCGTGTGACCATGAGTGCATTACCCTTTCCAGAATTTCTTGGCTTCTTACACTCACTAGCAAAGTGTCCAAGCTCGTTGCAGTTAAAGCACTTGATCTTTGCCTTATCAAGCTTGATGATTGTACTTTTGCCCTTGTCACTCTTCTCCTCCTCTTTCTTTTGAAAAGATCTTTTGCTAAATCTTCTCCTGTTGAATCTTCCTTTCTTGAAAGCTTTAGCAACATAACAAAGAGTTCCTGCATATCTGTTTCAGAATCACTGTTGTCAGAGTCTGTATCTGTAGTCTCTGACTCAGAACTTTCTTTGCTTTTCTTCTTCCTTATGTCCTTACAATAGGTTGAGCCTGTTCTTCTGGAAGCTTCTTTGATGGCCATCTTCTGAAATCAACCTTCTCTGATACCAATTGTTAACCCGAATAAATTGTAAAAGGGGGGTTGAATACAAGTTATATAATCATGTCTGATTTTTGCTCGAATAAATAAACAAGAACAAACGAATAAATCAAACTGTTTGTATTAATAAGATCAAATACAAACTCTACCAAAGGTGTACAAATACCTTTAGCAGCTGCTCTAAATACAAATCTCTCTTTCTTTAAAAACCTTAACACACAATCGCACACATATTACAATGATAATGAGAGAGTATTTATAATGCTACCTATCAACTAATAACAGAAAGAAATAATCAATTCATAGTAGGATTCTGTCTTCTAGTTGATAATGTCCTCCAATAGCTTAATCCTTTTCCTCCACGCATACTCCTTGATGTTTTTGATATAACCGATCCTAAAAGATAGCGCTTACCAGTTTCCGCAGCATCCATAATGACATCATCAAAGTTATATCTGATATCAGGATTATATCATCATCAGGATCTGATCATTCGATCAGGAATTGATCATAGCATCAGGATTTGACTTGTCATATCAGGATCTGTCTATAGTTCCTGATATAGTCTGTGACGCACTGTCCTGACTAAAACTCTGCAATTACTGACTAACTTATATATCCTATACAATGTGCTAAATCCTTTATAAGATCAGGAAGTATATGCAAATTCTATTCTAAATATCACAACTCATGAATTATTCCTAACAATGACAAATTTAGGCCACTTCGAATTGATCAACAGTTGGTATTTTCTGCAAAAACAAAAATCAAACAATTAGAAGATCCAGCCAACCAAATAGAAGAAAATTTCTTTGATTTCTACGATTTAAGCGAACTGAAAGAAATTGCAAAACAAACCACTTACTTAGAAGGTATTTGACTCTTCCTTATTTTTACATGTATTTTACAAAAATACTTAGCACATAATGTATTTTACGTAACACAGTAGATGTTGTTGGAATCATAAAAGACCGAGAATTTTGTGCCCCAATAGTAAACAGATTCGGCAAAACACAATTTTAGTCAAAATTTGTACTAACTGATGGGAGGTCAGTATTCTAATTTTCCTTCCAATTATAAGCAGAATTAAATTGAAATTTTTAATATTAATGTTTTCAAATGGTGGCTTTAAAAGTACTGATGTCAAGGTTACATTCTGGGATGCATATGCTGAGAAATTTGATAAAGCAATAGACTCTGTATAAGAAACACTAGTTATCATAACCCTGGCCAGTTGTAGAGTTGGATGGTGGAATGGTACAATTCTTTAATCTACATTACTTTCTTCTGTATGTTTTGATTAACAACATGTTTAACATAACAAATAATGCAGATGGAGTAGTTCTGTTCAATGTCAGCGCAATGCACTACTACTTCAATTACAAGCATCATAGTGTAATGGAATTAAGAAAAGTGTAAGTGTATCTCATATTTTATAAAAACCTACTATACAAAAAATGTCACTAACATCTGTTTCACAGGTTAAAACAACCTGTTTTCTCAACACAGATCTTTGGGAAACAGAGGGAAAAAAAAAGCACAGAGCTATTGACAGTGGAACAAATTAAGAATCTTGGAAATGAGTACATTGATGTAAATTTCAAATATATATTGTTGCATTATTACTCTCAATTTCAATTATAGTTATTAATAAATTCCTTCAAATTGAACAATTATGCAGACTGAAGTAATAGCACATGTCAACATAAACTCCATCGAGAACAAAGGTCCTTGGTACTTTGTAGAATGCACAACATGTAAATAAGCTGTGGAGCAAAATGAAGAATTTTTCATATGCAGCAAATGCAATCGAGTAGTTCCATACCCAGAAAAGAAGTACGATAGTTGCACACTATCAGCTTCAATGACACGTAAAACAGTATAACCATTGATTTCTATTTCTGTTATCTCATCGCAGGTTTTACCTATTGGCGATTGCTTCAGATAGAACAGGACATATAGAGATAATTCTGAAAGATCAGCAAGTTCGTGCAATCCTCAACACAAGAGTTCACCACCTTATAAAACAGGTATAAAATACATGTTTTCATCTCTTAATATTGTTAATCTAAATTCATCCATGTAAAAACAGGGAGCTTCCCACAACTCTTTACCACAAGACATCAACAAAATGACCAAAAAGGAGTACACAATCAAATTACAAATCAAGGAAATAAATGTGGATAATACAGCACAAATGTACTGGGTTACTAACATCTGCCTGTTAGGAGTTGTCCCACATCGTTTGTGGGAGGGGCAGATTGCTAGTTAATAAGCAGCCAGATTAACTCCATTAGGATGAGGCCTTTTGGGAGGTGCCCAAAAACAAATCCGTGCGGGCTCGGCCCAAAGCGGACAATATCATACTAATGTGGAGTTAAGGCTCGCTTAGCAAGCCCAACAAGTGGTATCAAAGCTATGGTTATAACGGTGCATAACAATCTCAATGGGTTCCAGAATGGATCCAAGGAAAAGGCAGATGGGCTATCCCGGGTTGGGCTTAAGGGGGAGCAGTTGGGCTTTCCAAGTATGAGCCTAAGGGGAGCCAGATGGCCATGAACTTCCAGTATGGGTCAAGGGGAGCAGATCACACAGAAAGGAGGCAGATTCGACAGGTGTCGAGCCCGATGTGTGAAGGGGGAGATTGTTAGGAGTTGTCCCACATCGTTTGTGGGAGGGGCAGATTGCTAGTTAATAAGCAGCCAGATTAACTCCATTAGGATGAGGCCTTTTGGGAGGTGCCCAAAAACAAATCCGTGCGGGCTCGGCCCAAAGCGGACAATATCATACTAATGTGGAGTTAAGGCTCGCTTAGCAAGCCCAACACTGCCATGGCTTCAAGATACCCCTAGAAGAAACAATGGAAGAAAGTTCCTATATGCAACAATCTATTGCTGAGGTAAAATTTTTGTATTCAGTAATTTTCCTTAATTTTCCTCTAAAACTTCGTTTAAGAAAAATTGTTTTAACAGACATCGACATCAACATATCATTTGGATAGAATGTCACAACTTAATTTTCAATCACCGGAGGTCAGCAAGAAAAAAATATAAGCATGTCCAATGAAGAAACATCAAGCCAAATGATTTTGTAATTTTTCAACTTATAATTTCATTTGAGATATGTAATATTTAAATATTTTCCATATTAGGTGGACTGTTTTCCAATTTTCCATATTGGGTGTACCGTCTCCAAAATTTTAAATGTTCATGGAAAAAAAAGTAGTTACATAACATGTACATGCAACAATAGTTCTTGCAAAGAAACATATAATTAAATAAAAAGTATTAAATCATACACTTGAAAACTTGATGACGCCATTGATCCAAACTACACAATTTGGAACTGAGAGTCCAAGGAGTAAATATACCGTAAAGAGTAAGACTTTTTAGTACCCAAAAAATGTTAATAGTGGATGTCAAAGTTTTTTTATCATGACAACGAGTTAGGTGTAACCAACGCACAATGCTTTGCTTGAGTTGTCTGTTAGACAATCTGCGATAAATACAAATAATATGATATTCATGCGTGTGTGAATAACAATAACGTGTATGATCAAAACAAAACGGAAAGAGGAAACAAGAACGAAAAATCCGAGTCCAGTGCGTGACTCTCTCCTTGAAGCGAGACAAGAACGAAAAACCCGAGTCCAGTGCGTGACTCTCTCCTTAAAGCGTTTTTGCCCTCACCGTATGTGCGAGCGAAACGTCTCCCAGAATAAAACGGATTGCAGTGAAGTTACAGGAGCGTCACTATCATCGAGCTTGAGACGAGCAAGAACTATCACCGGAAGAAGAGAAGAGACTGTGTATGAGAAGAGGATGTGTGTTTTCGAGTGAATAATTCTAACGCTCTAGATGAGTATTTATAGGATAAGAAAACTTGTGCGCTATACAATTGCCTTAATTAATTAGCCGCGCTAATCAATTAAGTCGGTGACAATTTCCCTAATTAATTAACCGCGTTAATTAATTATGTTTAGTCGGTGGCAAAAAATCCGTAATAAAAATGGAATTGATTTTACCGAATCAGTTAATTCAAATTATATTCGAATTAATTTAAGTCATATTTTAAGCCAAAGCCCGGTTTTATTCGGCACAATTTTTTGCTGCATTCGTGTGTCCGCAGATCGCACACGCGAAAAGCCCGAATGCTGCTTGCGAAGCCACAAATTTCCCTCGAAATCCCATGACTTGCACCTACCTGCGGGTACATAGGAGATGGAGCAACACTTAACCAACACAAGTGAACACTACTCATGTGTTTGTACAATATAAAGCAAAGGAAACTCTTTTTTCATTTCAATGTGGGACTTTAAGTTCCATTCTATAATTTCCACTTCTAAGGGAGCAACTTTGGATAATCATAACTTATCCATCCCTTAGTCATTTTGAGTGTTTGAACATGCATTGAAAAGCTCTCGCCGAGGAGAACACTCTCCAAGTATAACTTGTTGCAAACACACACACATGACACACTCAAATCGGAACTCAAAATGACTCGACAATGTTGGTCTAAAAACCCACATTTTATAACATTGTCTACTCAAAACAACACGTGGAGGGACTTGGGAGTAATTATCTCCCGACAAGCCAAGTAAACTCGGCCACCATTTTTATGTTTGTAAAGCCTTTGTAAAAGCCGAAATTATGTACAATAATTTCCAAATAAATTATTTTCATATTCAATTATTTTTTATACATTTATTTCAAATTTGAAATCTTCATAATTAATTATAATTATATCATAAGTTTTAATTTTAACCTTCTTTTTAAATTTTTTTTTATCGATTCTATTGATCTCTAACCAAAATTTCACTTATTGATCGGTTTTTCAAGGAAACGACTATAGTGTTTGTCTGTTTATATTAATTAAATAATATACGTTTACAAATTTTATATAATTATAAAAGAATTTAGACATACATAAAAATATCAATTGAGTTTAATATTTTAAAAATAATAAATTTAAATTGAAAATATAAATATAAATATAATTAGTATGGCATTCGCATTATTTTTTTTCTTAATGAACGAAATCTACTTTTGAAATAATCTTAACTTGGTATCCAAAAATCCTGAAAAATACGTATACATCTGAAATATCGATATTTCTATCGAAGATAATGCAAATATTATTCGTATCCAAAATAAAGAACATATTATCCATATCTGAATTTGATAAGTTCAGATCCGCATATCCGAATTATTCATTCGACAACCCTACTTTAAAATTCTGATATTACAAATTTCTATTCGATGTTACTAAAGTAATAAATACAGTACTACTAATAAAGTAATGCATCATAACTCGGAACTTAGCTTAGAACCTCTAACAAGTTTTGCACATATATTGAGATTTACTTTACACAACTCTACCACCTATATTATTACTCAAAACTACTCCTGTTAACAATCTACTACTCCTCTTTCTACTTTCTTTGCCAACTAAAAGTTTTTGTACTTTCTTTAATGGCTTCTTCTGAGAATCGGTAAATGTTATTATACCATCACACTTAATTTTTGAAACTCTTTATCATGCATACTTCGTTTACTCTAACTATTCATCTGTTTTCTTCTTGCAGTGAAGATAAAAGAAGAGATGATTCTGATTCATCTGCTAAATCAGAGGTGCTTTTCTTTGGACACCGGAGCAGAGTGCTGCTTTGATAACATCCACTGTTTTCTGTTTGTGTAAACAGCTACTGCTATGAACTGGGAGAAGCACAAGAGCATAATGATGGCTTCAAAGAGAAGCGGATACTTCATGGGTGGACTAATGGTCAAGTAGATGATGTGAAGAAGAAAAGAAACCATAGTAATAACAGCAACTAGTAACGACTTTACAATGGGCGAAGAACTTTTTTCCCTTGCATCTTGTTTCCGACCAGGCGCATTGTAAAGAAGGATAAAAATACCAGATAGGGCAACATATGGCACTACCAATTTATCACGACAAAGAAGGGGAAACATAGAAAGCAATGCGAACTGTATTAGCCACTGGAAAATAGATGGTTCTTCTAAAGCCAACAAACTTGCTGGCAGGAGAGGCAGTAGAATAGACTTCTCGTGTACTGTATCATCACAAAGAAAAAGTATAAATTTATTTACATTAACTGTGATGTAAAATCACAAGTGAAAAGGTATAGAATTATAGAGGAAGTCAAAATCTTAAATACCTTGGAATGAGAAGAAATAGAAGGAGAATGCACTATTTAGCAGCGAATACAAAAAACCATGTCTGCTTGGATATTGTATTTGCTGAATCATTGAAGGCAGACATGTTAAAAGGGTAGCAGAAAGACTAAGAAGCTTCAGTGATTGAGTGGTGAACAATCTCTTCCACTTTATTATAATTGAAGTGGTGCACCAAAAGTTAGCCACATAATCTTCATAAATCCCCCTCTCAAACGGAGCTAGACGAGAGAGCACCTGCAGTAAGCATCATCAAAAAACAAAAAACACTAGTATCCTCAAAATCAAAAAAAATTACTATAACCATAAAAAGATTGATTATAATAGCACTTACATAAACCTCACCGCTAATAGATTCTTCTTTCACAGAAATTATAGTGACACTTTAAACTTAAAATTTTCACCTTCATAATCTTCCTCTACTCTCAGAGGACCAGGTGAACCTATTCTATTCAGATTAATCAACATAAATGGAGTCGGAAGTCCCTGGTTAACAATGTTTGTTATAATTCTTGTAATAACTATGTTTCTTATTAGGATGGGGTGTTGCACTCTTGGATAGAAGATGTATATTACAAAAAAGCATCAACTGAAGATAGTTAATTCCTTCCTGTTAGCTGAGCAATTTATATTTGAATGACAATCCTCGTTGGGATCCTTTATACAATAGTGAAGCTGCTATCCAATGCAGTTTCTCCATTGTTAAAACACAATTTTAGGGAAGAAATGCAAGTATGAACAACATACACTACACTGATGGTTAGAGTTAGCGAGACCAGCATGTGTAAGCAGTTGTAGTTCTTACCTCTAGAAAGGAATCCAATGAATGAAGATATGGCCACCAAACCACAAGAAATGTTCCCAAGACTACCAAACCCAATTTAAATACCTCGAAATGTGGGTTGCGACGTCTTAGGCATTTACCAAAGAGATGGCTAAAAAATGCAGGTGCAAAATACGCACTTATCTTCAAAAACATGAAACAGAACATCTAATCAAAAGATTATTACGTTACTATAAATCATTTTATTGTTCGGCAGTAAATGAATCCGTATATATGCTTACAAATTGTATTAAAGCTGCAGTATAACAGTCACTATAGGTCTCTCGACATAGCTTCGAGATTTAATACGGTCTCAACTCTCAAGGTATAAATTACGTAACAACTAATAAAAATTGAATTACATTATTTCATTTTTCATCATTTAGCACAATTCCCAGATACTCTTTCAAAATTGACACTACAGAAAACTGCCAAAGTTCCTTTATCTTTACAAGAAGAGATCTATCGAAATCCGAGCTTTAAAGTGAACAAAAGTAAATGAATGCATTTTTATCCACATTTCCTTTACCCGTTTCAAACTATTTTTGTAACCAGCCTAGGTTCAAACTCTGAAATCCATCAAGCAACGCAAGTATGAGCATCAACATGCTCAGCAAGGCCATCGTGTAAATATGAGAGATATGGCATTTGGGCAAGTAAAGATTGAACAGCTCTATAAAAAAATATGGAACAGGGGGTAAATAAGCAAAATAGTTGTCCTTGTCCTTCATTTACTAGAGTGATCAGCTTTTGTTGCCATCAATTGATTGACATGCACGCACATCATCCGTCGTTTGTGGCTTGTAATCATCATTTAGCCACAACCCTTACATCCCTGAACCATCATTTAGGATTGGGTTTTACCATTTTTTTTAAAATCACAAAGAATAAACATACGGGCTACTAAGGGTGGCAAAAACTGACACGACCCGAAACCCGAAACGAACCCGACACGGCAAAGTATGAATTCGAGTCGAGTATTTTGAGTTTTGGGTCAAGTTCGGGTTAGGTAAAAATTTACCCAAAATATTCGGATCAATTTCGGGCTGAGCCAAAATACCCGAACCCGACCCCCAAATTTAATATATATAATAAATTACTATGTTACTCGGACTCGGCTATAAGTATCCGACATGGGTACGTGTCCAAGTATCAGACTCGGCAACATTTTAAAAACTATACATGTTTTGGCTTAAAATAAGTGTGGAGTGTCCATGTCAGAGTGTCGAGTCTCCAAGATAAAATGAAGAGTCCGAGTAACATAGATAAATTATATAAAATATATAAATTTATTTACATAATTATATACATATGATATATCTTCATATTATTTATATTATTTTAATTTATATATCATATAATGAAGTTATTATTATTTATATTTAAATATTTTAAAAATAAAATTCAATTTATATAAATGAATTAAATTATTTTTAATTATTTTCGGGTAAAATGGGTCATTTTCGGGTCGACCAGGTACTAACCGATCGGTTCGAGTTAAAAAAATACAACCCGTTCCGGGTTCAGGTCAGGTTCGGATTGACCTAAAAACATGACCGGGTACAGCAAATCCGACATGAACCTGACCCATTATCCGAAACTGCCACCCCTATGGGCTACCATAAATATATAATCAACTGAACAAATATTTGAATACGCTACAACCCATTTCACTTATTCGAAAGAAGCTCACTGCCATCAATTTAAGCAACCACATCAACTCTTTCAAAGAAATTCCAAACATGTTGCCCAAAATAGGAATGATACGTATAAATTAAGCAACAATAAACTTTAGATATATTGGCAACAATAGATTAAACGGAAAGAAAAGACATCAATTATAAAGAGTTGAAGAAAGGCAAAGGACCAAAATGAAGAAACAAAGGACTTGCCTGCCTCATTAAGCCTAACTTCTATTTAAAAATTTCCCTGATTGTATTCTTTTCGTAATCCATCTCCTAATTAAAAAACTTTGTTCTTCTCTGTTTTCTTTCTTCCCCCGCCCCCTTATATACTATGTCGGTAGACAGTTGGGTCAAACTCCCCAAGTCCCCAGATGTTATCGTCATGTAATTCTCTAATATCTGGCCTTAAAATCTACAATACTCTTTCTATTTTTTCACCTTACAATTTTTAAAATATATATATATATATATACTAGTTGGGACGGCACATTTTGATATTTTCACCTTAATACAACTCAAACTACTTACTACCACTTTTTTAGCAATAATCGCTAAATAAAAGCATTTTATGAAATGAGCATTTTTTTTTAATTATTAACTCAGCATTTTTTTATCATAATAGTTTGTTTATGCCTAAACATGTAGAAGGTATTACATTCTCTTCACCTTAAAAAATTCAGTCCTCGGAATTTAACAAAATTTCGAATACTCTCACTTCGAAATCTACTTATTGTTTCTATGTTATTTCACCATCCTTATTATAAAATCAATAGATGGTACCATACTAGATTAAATCACCTTACGGGTTGGCAACATAGGAAACCTTCTTTGTCCGACAATATAAAACATCACCGCCCAACTCTAAATAAATGAATAGATTTCAATAGGAGCTGCATCACTGCTAACATTATTACAATTAAGAGAAAGTTTGGGCTTTTGTAATTATCTGACACCATCAATTTCTGATTTACTCCCTCCGTCCCTCTCATTTGTTTACAAATGAGTTGGGCACGGAGGTTAAGAAAAAGTGTAAAGTAGTGGAGAAAAGTGGGTAAAGTGGTGGGACCAATTAATATTTTATGTAATAAAGTGAGTTTAGTGGAGAAAAGTTGTGGGAGTAGTTCCTTTTTATATTATAAAACTTTACTATTTTGGGTAAGTTTTGGAATGTAAAGAATTGAGAGGGACATCCTAAAAAGGAATGTGTAAAGAAATGAGAGTGACAGAGGGAGTAGTACACATTGTCAATACACTCATAAGTGTCTATTATTCTCTTGGTCTGCCAAACCAATAATAATTACGCTGACTCAGGTGCATTCCTACTTCTATTACCACTCAAAGATTTGTGTCTTGATCAAGAACTACTAGTACTATAGGTATACTGGTATATGACAACACCAACATGCTTGAGCTCTATTTGACATTCATATGCATCGTCACACCACCAAAATCCAAATTTTGTTATTAGGGGCAACAATGTGCATTAGTCTCCATATCCTTCGAAAGAACCCTGTCGTAAGGCTTCCTGGTCCCTGAAATACAAGGCTAAACTTCTATATATTTATTGTTATTTCATTACTATAAATGTATAAGCAATTCAGAAAAAGATCTTATCAGCACATAACTCTACTTCAATCTTTGTCATACTACCATCGTTTTTTCCAGCTAATTAAGACCCACATTTCTGCCCCCATACTCATCAGATATGCTTGCAAGCATCACTACAAATTATCTCGCTTACCTTGTGACTATTAATATCAAAAACCATACAACACCATTTATATACATCTTTTATTTCGCTGTTAGGAAATGTTAGTAGTTGTTAAACCACCGCAGAGTTTTCTAGATGGCTTGTTTATACCCCACAACATCAGGAAGAGCCGTACTTATTGAATATCCAAAGATGCTGCTTCTCATTTTTCAATTTTTTCTTTACACAGTGCCACAGTGGTATCAATCTCATTTTCTTCCCCATCAAATTAAAGCATTTGAAACAACATGCATCCCTAAAAGTCTGCAATTTCAACGCTACAGCCAAAGTCGTTGGACTTCAAAACTCCAAACGAAGTCTAATGTTATACAACTACCTAAACAACATGCATCGCTCTCCTAATTGCCTTGTTCGACCAGCTTTTACAGCTAGCTTATTTCCATGGACTAACTACACCGTCAGCACCAGTTCCATCAGGCAAACCAACACAGGCTCCAGTACAACCATCAACACTAGCACCTAACCATAACCAAATTCAGCTGCAGTACTAGTTCCAACACCATAACCAGCACAAGTTCCATCATATAAACCAGCACCACCTGAACCAACACCAACTCTACAACCTATACCAGAACCAGTTCTAGCACCCTTATTAGCACCAACTCCATCACGTGAACCAATACTAGTTCTAGGACCCATACCAGCACTAGCTGCAACACCACCACCTGTACAAGCACCAGATCTAGCGATACCACCAATGGCAGCAACTAAAGCATCATGAACTTTAGTTTTACTATTGTCTACACCAACACATGATCTAGCTCCAGCACCTATACCAAGTCTAGTACCATCACCAAAACCAAAACCAGAGGAAACACCATCTTCACCGGCAATGCCAGGGTTAGCACCAACACCGCTACCAGAACCAGGATGCCCACCTACTATTTTCTAGTAAATTTCTGGCAGCCGTAGCATTGTGAAGTGACACAAATGCTAAAACAATTAACATGAGTAATGTGATACAAGACCTATTTGTCATTCTAATGATGTAAATATCTAGCCTAGCACTATACCTCCCTCCATTTGCTTTTTAGCATGACATGAAACTGATAGAGATTAGAAGTGAGTTCAGAATTTTAAAATTATTATCCACTTTATAAGGCCAAAAGATGTCCCTAGGGTGATCACAGATAGCTAAAGTTTATATTTGTCAAATATTGTCAAAAATAAAGGGTCAAATATATCAGCAGCTATATCATCATCCATGACATCATGGTGAATAGTAATTACTGTAGCTAGTTGACTACTGTAACAGCAGAGTAGTCTTAGTTGGTGGGTTAAGTAGCACACCATTTCAGTCTATAAATAGAGGCATTGCCTCATTGTAATATTTGGAGAAGTATGAATATAATTCATATCTATAAACTTCTACCCCAACTGATCTCCCTCTTCTATCTCTATAATTTCCGCATATTTAGAGATTCTAACATGGTATCAAAGCAGGTTCAAATCTAAAAATTCGGCAAATTTTTCCGGCAAGGTACTATTCCGGCGAAGTTACTATTCCGGTGAAGTTACTATTCTAACGAAGGTTGAAGACGGTGAACAGTTGCAACAGGAGACAAAGACAACATCAAATTTGGGGTTAATTTACTTGTCTCAGTTTATTATTTTTTCTTGAATAAAATGATTATATGTATTTAGATCCTTTTAAAATATTTGACAGTTATTTTCTTAAGGGGAAATTCTATCTGGATCTTTAAATACAAGCATGTCATTTTAGTTTAAGAGTTTGCCCCGGTTATAGATTTAATTGTGTAGTATTCAAGTGGTTGTTGATATTACGATATCTCTCCAATTTATTACGATGCTGCAAATTAAATAGTTCAGGGGGCGTTATTCCGACGAAGCAGCAGAAGTAGTGTATATACAGATGTACACACAGTTCACTGCCACAAATAACAAAGCAGTAGAAGTAGTGTATATATAGAATACAGATGTACACACAGTTCACTGCCACAAATTACAAAGCAGCAGAAGTAGTAGTATGTATACAAATACATACACATAGTTCACTGCTATATCTTGCATTTCATTCTTGTAAAAGAAGCAGAAGGACCAGTTCATGGACGATATTAAGGGATGCAGTCTACCAAATACGGTTCTAGTTGCTTATAGTTCAAGGGATGACAGATGCAGATTCTTCCTGTGTTCATACATAGGCTTCTTTATACCGAGTGATCACAAAGTCGAGTCTCGGTTTCTTCAATAATCAGTTCAAGAACAGATTGGTGGCCATCCACCTAAAGTGCTGACAACAGCACATTTTCTTGTATTCTTGACATGGCCTAAAATATATCGCGTGGTCGCTAGTTCGAGTCCCGGTATCCCTATATTCTTAATAATCTCAAGATTGATCAATCCTAAAATGAGGTCTAGTTGGACGCTCAGATTAAGCTCAAGAGCTACTAGTGTCCACTCTTCAATCCCAAGATAGGTATTTTATTCGAAGATGGGATTTCGAGTGAGGGGGCGTGTCAAATATTGTCAAATATATCAGCAGCTATATCATCATCCATGACATCATGGTGAATAGTAATTACTGTAGCTAGTTGACTACTGTAACAGCAGAGTAGTCTTAGTTGGTGGGTTAAGTAGCACACCATTTCAGTCTATAAATAGAGGCATTGCCTCATTGTAATATTTGGAGAAGTATGAATATAATTCATATCTATAAACTTCTACCCCAACTGATCTCCCTCTTCTATCTCTATAATTTCCGCATATTTAGAGATTCTAACAATATTCAAGAATGTACTTTTCCCTTTTATTTACTATAGATTACTACAATAATAATTTGTCATTTGATAGGTAAACTTGCAAGAATAGCGTTAGAAGCTGAACTACAACACTAAACTTTCATCATTACGCAGGTTACGCATAATCATGACGAATCTGCAATTTAGCAAAATATCAATGATGCTTTCCTTAGACCGCTACTTGAATAAAATTAGGTGAATCTGACAAAAACTTGATGGAGATGTATATATGCAAGCGAATTTCCATAAGTCTTGTTCAACCTCATAGGGTTATACTGAGTTAAAGAAGTTGTAAATCTATTGATAAAAGGTGCATTGCTGCATTTGTGATATAAGCTAATGAAACAGTACATAGTTCCAGTTGCTAAAGGTTCATAAGTTTGAGCAAGAAACGTATTCATAGGAATTGTGAAAACCTGTTTGTGGTTAAGAGCAAGACAGAATAGAGAAGAACCAACAAGCTCTTTTCCAGATATAATGGCGGCAATAGCTCCCACAGTAAGGCCCAAGCTAATACAATTATACTGACAAAAAAGGGATGAGAACCTTTAGAATAATGACACAAGACAGAAATTACAATTTCAGCTGTTAGTATGTTACTTCCATAAAGAACAGCTTCCATAACTCCAATAAAAAATATACCTGAAAGTGACCATGATCAATTAGGATGAGGCATGGGCTAAGCAGAATGATTGTGGTATGCCATGCTATGTTATTTTTATTTGTACTCGGTTGTCCAGAATAATATGCAATGACAAAGCAAAGAACTGCAGGAAAGAATATCAAGGCATCAGACAACAAAACTGTCCATCGCATGAGTAGTTTTCTGCAGGGAAAGACAAAAGGAGAGGATGACGATCTATGGACAATGGTTTCTATTACTAATTAAAAAACAAATGACATGGCAGTAAATATATGCATACTGGTGGTTCACGACAAAGATAGAAAACACAAATGACTTCCTTTGGAATATCTTCCGAGATTTAGAAAACGCACCCGAGATAGGATTCATGGCCATGCGAAGTATAAAGCGAGACAGAGTCACGATGAAAGTATCGAAGTAGAAGACCATGTACATAGCTCTGGTAAGCAGTAAGGGGAGGATAATCAAGTCCCCAGTAGCTGAGATCATTGATGGTACTGTTGCGATACCACTCCTTAGGGGGAAGAACAAGTGTTATCTCCATCCAGTGTCTTTGTGCTTCGAAATCCCCATACTTGGGAGGATTTCCAGCACCGGAATAAGGATGCAGTGATACAGCAACTCGAACCAAAAGTGCAAACAAGCTAATGCAAAGAAACCAAACAGCACTATTCTTGTAACCCTCCTTCTCCGTTATTCTCTTGTCCATATCTCTTTCCTCTAAACTTGCATCTAGAAATAAAATCCTACCCTGCACAGCTGATTATACTCGAAAATTTGCAAAACAACAAAATGCAGCCCACAAGGATGAGCCCGCATCAGGCCTCAAGTACACTAAAAGTGTGTACAACCCCCAAACAACCTTAAACAGATCCAGTTACAGCATCAGAATATGTTAAACATAATGCAATACTTGAAAAAAAAAATCCACCATATTGCGATTTCTAAAGCAAACAATACTTAAAACAAATTCCACAAAATCGTGATTTGTAAAGCAAATTTCACATTGTTTAACCCAATCACATACTTAAAATGAAACCTAATTAAGATTTAACATGACAATTTACAACAAACAATTAAGGCTTAAACTGAAATAATGAATAATTCGTTATTCAAAAAGTGTATATATAGAGTCCTAAATATATACATAAAGCAATCAACATATCTCATTACCTATCGAAATTGAAGCTGATTCTTCACTTATTGTAGCTGTTATGCACCAAGCTATGAATCGAACCTTGCTCAACTCTCACTATAAATATCAGCAGTGGGTAACTGATGTGTGTGTGTGTGTGACAATATAATATATATTGACAGTGTTTGCAACTTTGCAAGCAAATCTGTTCAATGATCGGTGCCAATTTTATACTCCTTCCGTTCCGAAAAACCTTTCTGGTTTTGACTTTGGACACTGTTTATTATAAGCGATTGACTACTAATATACGCATAATTTATAAGACAAAATATAGTCATGTGTGATTTTGTTTGATTCGTATTTATGAGTACTTTAATACAGTGAAGTTTTTATATTTAATACTAATACGAAATTGAAGATATTAATGATCAAAAGTGTGCTGGCAAACGTGTCCAAAGTAAACAGAAAAAATATTATGGAATAGAGGGAGTATTTCTGCAGACTATGGGTGTTTGTTTGGGGTTAATCATCAATCATCATCAATATATATATATAAAGGAGGATAGCGGGAGTTTAGGTGGCGCTCTAATATCGTCTCAATCGATTTTTTTAATTTTCTAAAATTTTAAACACTAATAAATATAAAAATATCAATTAGCATATTAGAAGTAGAATAGGTGTTTGAATTTATAAAGGAGAAGAGTTCGAATTTATAGGGAAGACATATGATTAGAAGTTTTATTGGAAGTATAATAAGTATTTATAAGGCATACGATTAAAAATTCTATTGGAAGTAGAATAGGAGTTCGAATTTATAGAGAATAAGAGTTCAAATTTATAGAAAAGATATATAAATAAAAGTTCTACTAGAACTAATAGGTGTTCTAATTTATAAAGGAGAAGAGTTCGAATTTATAGGAAAGACATATGATTACAAGTTCTATTGGAAGTATAATAAGTATTTATAAGGCATACGATTAAAAGTTCTATTGGAAGTAGAATAGGAGTTCGAATTTATAGAGAATAAGAGTTCGAATTTATAGAAAAAATATATAAATAAAAGTTCTAAGAGTTCGAATTTATAGAAAAAATATATAAATAAAAGTTCTACTAGAACTAGAATAGGTGTTTGAATATATAGAGCAGACATGAAAAATATATAAATAAAAGTTCCTGTATTTTATAGAAAGTACGATCTTCTTAAAATATATTTTTTATATAAGTTAATTATATTTATATTAGGAAAATTTATTCATAAATCCAATACTATTGTCATGAAAAAAGTCACCGTATTTAAAAAGAAAAGAATTGATGTGTTAACATAATAAAAGAACAATGAGTAAAAGAACAATCTCATGCAGCAATCCTAAATAAATACAGGAGTATCTATAAAATAAAGAGAAAATACAATGTGTTTTCATTTTCTAAAACTCCAAAAATTTTAGAAAATCTAGAGAAAGTATAAATTGGAATTCACTCTATTTTTTAGGTTTTGATTTCAAGGAAAAAAATTGTTGTGTAAGATAAGTATCATCAATAATATGTAATGAAGTTAGAATTTAGATCCCAAACGAGAGCGGCTCGAAACGTGTTTAACGGGAAGACGGCTCACTATAAAAAATTGTACTAGCTATTAAAATATCATATGATGTTATAAATTATATTTTATTTTTAGGATTTGATTTTTATGGATAAACATTATCATACAAGTAATATGCGTAAAAGTTAGGTTTTGGTCTAACGAGAGAGCGAATCAATAGTAATAACTGTGTTTAACAAGAAAACGGTTCATTAGATAAGACCGTATAAAAGATGTTTAAATATATAATTAGTACAAAAAATAAAATGTTTTATTGGAAGTAGAATACGAGGACGGTGGAGACGTCTTATACGATTTTTTAAAACTATACATCTTTTTTCCCAGAAATCCTTTATTTTAACTTTTTTATACAATTTAATTATACTTGCATTACAAAAATATATCAATAAATGTAATATTATTCCCGTAACGAAAAGTCTTAGTATTTTAACTTTTTTTTGATATGTTAACATAACAGAAAGACATTCCCATGCGAAAACTGTAACTAAATACAAGAATATCTATAATATACAGAAAATATAAGATGTATTTTCATCTTTTAAAACTCCATAAATATTAGAAAGTTTAAAGAATATAAAAATTAGAATTTACTCTCTTTATATAATGAAGTTAGAATTTCGGTTTCAAATAAGAGCGGCTCGAAACGTATTTAACGGGAAGACGGCTAGCTAGAAAAGATTGTATCAGCTTTAAGAATTTGATATTGAAGTCATAATTTTTTTTTTATTTTTACCGTTTGATTTTATAGATAAAAAATATTATATAAGTCTTTATAATATATGTTAAAAAGTTGGGATTTCCGTTTTAACGAGAGAGCGGCTCAATCGAATGAATCGTATTTAACAAGAAATTAATTCATTAGAGAAGATTATTTAATTATAAAAATTTAATATTAATATTATAATATAACGTAAATGTATTGAATTTTTTTAAAAATATTGTAACGCCGCCGCGAAGCGCGGCTTTATGAACTAGTTATCCACTACAAAGTAAAGTGTCAAATTTATTTAGGTCTCAACTCGAGCAAGGTGTTCCCAATTTATCACAATTTTATAAATGATAGTAACAATTATCATACTAAAATATTACATCATGTAATATTTTCATTTTTTAACAAAAATGTTACATCGTTTTGGTCTCATTTTTTATATACAAAACGCTAATTTAAGTAAAATTTTGGGTTCAAAACTCTATTTAAAGTGATGTTTTGAACCTAAAACGGTGCTTTAAGTGGTGTTACCCAAAACTCTACTTAAAGGTAACACCACTAAAAGTGGTATTTTGGCAAAGATTATAGGAGTGAACCTTTTTGTGGGATTTTTAGTATAAAAATAGAAACGTTAGATCTAATGATTAGATATATCATATGATTAAATTAATGTACTAAAATTTCAAGGTTCGAATTCTGTTAACGACATATTTATTTTAAAATTTTATAATATAAGTTTTAAAACATGCATATCATTAATTAAATTTATATTAAATTATTTAAATTATTATGAAAATAAATTATTGAAAATAATGATTGTATAAAAATATGATTGTAAAATAAAATAAAAATTTATTACATAACAAAAGAAATCCGTGCATCGGGTTATAAGCTAGTATAAATAAATTATTATTATATGAATGTCACAAACAAAACTTGAAAATTCCTAAATCAATATTATGGTAAATGTTCAGTATAAATCACTTAAATTGTAAATATTGTAGATCATAGTGCAGTTCAATGTATTTTTGATTAAAAAAATGATGATAAAAATTAAAAATTGTAATATAATGAATTTGATTTACTAAACAACTTTATTTCTATCATTAAATGGGTTTTGAAAAAGATTTTAGGTGTGCATATGATACATAAAATTATAAATTCATTTTATTATGGTACATAATATATTTAGAAAAATATACGATCGAAGGTCAAAAATTTAACTAGTGCAAACGCAACTCTTACAGGAACGTTGTAAACAAGGTTACAAGAATACACAGATTTTCAAGAATGGAATAATATCACAAATTCAATCTATGCCAAGATCACTAAAAACCATAACTATATTACAAAATTTATTATTTTACATAACGCGTTACTTGAAAATAACTATTTCGTTGAAAGTTTTCAAAAGCATGTATGTTACGTAAACAAATCATGTATATTTTGTAAAGTTTTACAAACAAAATGAAACTTGCAGAACAATTTGTTTTGCAATATTTTATTAGTAAAACGTGAATAATTTTCAGTAAAATGGTGATATACATAGAATATATTTAGTAAAATAACTCATTTAACACTGTTTTATTTGTTGAACATATATAATCTCCATGAAATAGCAATCTCCATGGAAGTTAACTCTATATAAACTTTTCCATCCAACATTTTATTATTGGACAATAAAAATGGGTCATCATTTATTAATTGAAAGAAATTGATTAATCAAAGTAAGAAATAAAAATATGGTCGTTCTTTGTAAGTTAATCATTTTTTTAAATATTTTGGAGTCCAATAAAAATAAAATTTATTAAAATGTACACAAATATATTATAAAATATTTATTGTTTAATATATTATCTTTGTTTTTATTATTTTATCAAATTTAATATTTACCTCATTTTTAATATATTAATTTGGTTACTCTTGTATCCTAATATTTGTCGTCTAAGTATTTAAAAACATACTCATATAATTTAACTTATTTTCATATTTACGCAACTCTTACAGGAACGTTGTAAACAAGGTTACAAGAATACACAGATTTTCAAGAATGGAATAATATCACAAATTCAATCTATGCCAAGATCACTAAAAACCATAACTATATTACAAAATTTATTATTTTACATAACGCGTTACATGAAAATAACTATTTCGTTGAAAGTTTTCAAAAGCATGTATGTTACGTAAACAAATCATGTATATTTTGTAAAGTTTTACAAACAAAATGAAACTTGCAGAACAATTTGTTTTGCAATATTTTATTAGTAAAACGTGAATAATTTTCAGTAAAATGGTGATATACATAGAATATATTTAGTAAAATAACTCATTTAACACTGTTTTATTTGTTGAACATATATAATCTCCATGAAATAGCAATCTCCATGGAAGTTAACTCTATATAAACTTTTCCATCCAACATTTTATTATTGGACAATAAAAATGGGTCATCATTTATTAATTGAAAGAAATTGATTAATCAAAGTAAGAAATAAAAATATGGTCGTTCTTTGTAAGTTAATCATTTTTTTAAATATTTTGGAGTCCAATAAAAATAAAATTTATTAAAATGTACACAAATATATTATAAAATATTTATTGTTTAATATATTATCTTTGTTTTTATTATTTTATCAAATTTAATATTTACCTCATTTTTAATATATTAATTTGGTTACTCTTGTATCCTAATATTTGTCGTCTAAGTATTTAAAAACATACTCATATAATTTAACTTATTTTCATATTTACCTTTTAACAAATTAAAGTGTAATTTTATATCATAAATTTATTATCAAATATAATAATAAGATTTAAATCCATGTCGAGAACCTTTGTCGACCTTAAAATGCATGACAATGAAATGATATACAAATTTTAATAAAATAATTAAGAAGCTAGTCTCGGAATAAAGTTATATATTCAATTGGAAAAAAAATTCTAACGGTTTTAAGGATATTAATTTGAAAAAGGTTAACATTGAAAAAATTGAGTTATCTGTTTACCATCAAATATAGTGATAAAATTTTATTAATTTTTTTGCTACAATCTTTATGACTTTTCGAACAGGGAAAGTGACTCCAACAATATCAAATTGGCCATTATATAATTGGTAAGATATTAAATTTATCATGAATTAATTTGGGATTTCAGATTGGTCACTTTTTAAATAAAATTGTTGATTATTGATGATAAATTTGAAATTTTATAAATTTCTACCAATTTAAGATCTCACTAATTTAATAATGCTCTAGTGAGAAAGAACCCAAATGCCACAATTCTAAACTAATTGGTCAAAAATATCACAACTCAAAATGTTGCCCCAAAATATTACACTAAAACTATACTTCGTTTAGGGTTTTCAAACTTTTTTTTTAATATACAACGCTACCTCGTGTAGTTGTGGGTGGGTTGTACTGGAGCCTGTGTTGGTTTACCTAATGGAACTGGTGCTGACGATGTAGTTAGTCCATGGAAATAAGCTAGCTGTAAAAGCTGGTCGAACAAGGCAATTAGGAGAGCGATGCATGTTATTTAGGTAGTTGTATAACATTAGACTTCGTTTGGAGTTTTGAAGTCCAACGACTTTGGCTGTAGCGTTGAAATTGCAGACGTTTAGGGATGCATGTTGTTTCAAATGCTTTAATTTGATGGGGAAGAAAATGAGACTGATACCACTGTGGCACTGTGTAAAGAAAAAATTGAAAGATGAGAAGAAGCATGTTTGGATAATCAATAAGTACGGTTCTTCCTGATGTTGTGGGGTATAAACAAGCCATCTAGAAAACTCTGCGGTGGTTTAACAACTACTAACATTTCCTAACGGCGAAATAAAAGATGTATATAAATGGTGTTGTATGGTTTTTGATATTAATAGTCACAAGGTACGCGAGATAATTTGTAGTGATGCTTGCAAGCATATCTGATGAGTATGGGGGGCAGAAATGTGGGTCTTAATTAGCTGGAAAAAACGATGGTAGTATGACAAAGATTGAAGTAGAGTTATGTGCTGATAAGATCTTTTTCTGAATTGCTTATACATTTATAGTACTGAAATAACCATGGTTGTCACGGCGCCGTGGCGAGCCGTGGCGCCCAAGGACCTCCACAACAATATGTCGATGTATCGTCCGCGTGGCGTCTGTATGGCGCCCGTGGCGGTTATATATAATATATTAATTATTATATATATATATATATATATATATATATTATATAATAAATGACAAGTACTCAAATATAACAAACCAAATTCATTAGTGACAAGTACTCAAACATAACAAACCAAATAAGTGAAAAGTACTCAAACATAACAAACCAAAGCAAAAACTAGAAAGATATCAAGATAATCAAACATAATCATCAAGATCAAGTAACAAATCATTTCCATCAGCATTTCCACCACCCTTATGACCACCACTTTCGCGTGAAGTGTATGGTGCACCGAAATCATCTTCAACATCTTCATCATCACACGGGACATCATCATCCATCTCCTCATCTAAGTCCGGCTCCGGCTCCGGCTCACCATCACGAACCTTTCGTCGACTATACTTTTTATCGGTTGAACGAGCCCCTCTTGGAACATTTCGTGGCTCGAGTGCCTCGGACGCACCCATGGCATCATCCACGTGAGACCACAAAGGATCATCTCCAACCCACTCATTTTCCCATTGAAAATCCTCAATAACCAAAGGATCAAACCCCTTTCCACTAATCCGCAACTTCTCAAATCTTGTTGCCTTTGCCTTGAGCGGGCTGTACAAAATTCAACATTGAGGTTTTCTTTTTCTGCTTGCTAAGTGTACCAGAACTTGGAGCCTTACTCAAGTTTGAATCTCCCATAGATGAATGTAAATCCTGTATAGGCTGTACCTCGTCCTCCTGGACCTCGTCATCATCGAAAACTAATGGGGCCTTGTTTCTTTGATTTTTCAACAAAGCTTCAGTCATCTCTTTTCTAATCTCAGTGGTCGTCTTTGGACACATGGTACAGTCCCCATAATTACCGGCTAAATGTTGTTTCAATCTCTTACTTCCACTCGTTACTTGTTTCCCACAAAGCACACATTCCACCAAATCTCTCTTGTTTTTGTCCGGCCAAAAAGCATACTTCCAACCCGGATCATTTGATTTTGGTTTTCTTGACGGATCATCTTTGGGGAGAATTGCATTGTTACTAGCCTCCTCCGATGTCATATCTGATTACTATATATACACAATTACACACAGACATTTATATTATATAAACACACAGTCACTCAGTCAGTATATATACAGTTATACACACAGACATATATATTATATACACAATTACACACACACAAACATATATATACACACACATACAAATATATATATACACACACAGACATATTACATATATATACAGTTATACACACAAAGAGATACAAAAGAAGAAAGAAGAAAGAAGAAGAAGAAGAGAGATGAAGAAAGAAGAAGAAGAGAGATGAAGAAGAGAGAGAGAGAATATACCTGGACTCCTGGAGAGAGAAGAAGAGGTCGCGACTCGCGATGAATGGAGGCTGGAGGCTGGAGGCTTCAATTTGGGCCGATTAGAATTAAGTTATTACGTTTTAAAGTTATTTTTTAGGTTTTAAGTCGGGTCAACGGGTCGGGTCGGGTCGGGTCAACGGGTCGTCCAGGTCGTCCAAGTCGTCCTGTGGCGTCTTATGGCGTTCTCTGGCGACGATTTTTACAGTTTCTCATGGCGAACCAGACGCCATAGCATTTACACTCGATTTGGCGCCATATGGCGATAAAACGGACGCCATATGGACGCCGTAACAACCATGGAAATAACAATAAATATATAGAAGTTTAGCCTTGTATTTCAGGGACCAGGAAGCCTTACGACATGGTTCTTTCGAATGATATGGAGACTAATGCACATTGTTGGCCCTAATAACAAAATTTGGATTTTGGTGGTGTGACGATGCATATGAATGTCAAATAGAGCTCAAGCATGTTGGTGTTGTCATATACCAGTATACCTATAGTACTAATAGTTCTTCATCAAGACACAAATCTTTGAGTGGTAATAGAAGTAGGAATGCACCTGAGTCAGCGTAATTATTATTGGTTTGGCAAACCAAGAGAATGATAGACACTTATGAGTGTATTGACAATGTGTTCTACTCCCTCTATCACTCTCATTTATTTACACTTTCCTTTTTAGGATGTCCCTCTCAATTCTTTACATTCCAAAACTTACCCAAAATAGTAAAGTTTTATAATATTAGAAGTAACTACTCTCACTACTTTCCTCCACTAAACTCACTTTATTACATAAAATATTAATTGGTCCCACCACTTTACCCACTTTTCTTACTTTTCTCCACTACTTTACACTTTTTCTTAACCTCCGTGCCCAACTTATTTGTAAATAAATGAGAGGGACGGAGGGAGTAAATTAGAAATTGATGGTGTCAGATAATTACAAAAGCCCAAACTTTCTCTTAGTTTTAATTGTGTTAGCAGTGATGCAGCTCCTCTTGAAATCTATTCATTTATTTAAAGTTGGGCGGTGATATTTTATATTGTCAGACAAAGAAGGTTTCCTCTGTTGCCAACCCGTGAAAGGGAAGTTCATACCGGAGTCAGAAGGAAGAAAACTTAAGGGAATCAAGTTTTCGGGAGTTATTAAAATCATGCAATCCCTGATTGATGAAGACAACCCAAGCACCTCTTCAGCTCTGGCTAACTGGGAACCTACTAACTCAGTTTTCCTAGGAATCCTAGGGCGACGGTTAAATTCATGCAAGTCACCATCTTAAATTGGATGCAGAATCGGTCAGATAATGATTCCACAACAAGAGCCACAGTGTCCCTGATTATTAATATACTTATATCTTGATAAACCATGAGATAAAGTAACTACAAATAATAAGAAGTATAAATTTAAAATAATTAGATGAGTATTGTTTGATTTTATATGGAGCTTCCTTAACCTTTATCCTAAAGTTAAGCAACTTTAAATTTTTTCCCAATTTGATCTCAGGCAACGACACCTAATTGACCCTTTTTTTTTGTTTTAATAACTTCCAACTGCTAGAAGTTGTTACTATATTATTCTGACTACATATTTGTATTAGTAATCATTTCATAATGTCTAATCATTTATATATTAATCTTGCGGTGTGTTCTGTCATCTTAGGCTACACAACAATCCCACACGAAACATTTCTACAAATATAAACACGACTTATATTTTCTTAAGTTAATATGATGATCTTCCTGGAAAAAAAAACTGTTGAAATATACACCCACTCCCCCTCCCCAATTTTAAGATAGTCTTGCCTATTTCTTTATGCACTGTTGAGCAACAGAAAAATTTCTTCCTTTACTACAATAGTCAGTGTAACACATGATATGATGGCTCTACCATATTGTTCTTTCTACATAAGAGCAGATGTTTTACGATATTTTTTTATATACAAAACTCCAATAGTTCAAAGCCCTAAAGGACTAATATATGTTGCAATTAATTATTCACATATATACACATCCCTTAAAGCTCAACAAGAGAAAACAACTATAAAAGACACATAACTGTATTCATTTGATTTTGGTTTTCTTGACGGATCATCTTTGGGGAGAATTGCATTGTTACTAGCCTCCTCCGATGTCATATCTGATTACTATATATACACAATTACACACAGACATTTATATTATATAAACACACAGTCACTCAGTCAGTATATATACAGTTATACACACAGACATATATATTATATACACAATTACACACACACAAACATATATATACACACACATACAAATATATATATACACACACAGACATATTACATATATATACAGTTATACACACAAAGAGATACAAAAGAAGAAAGAAGAAAGAAGAAGAAGAAGAAGAGAGATGAAGAAAGAAGAAGAAGAGAGATGAAGAAGAGAGAGAGAGAATATACCTGGACTCCTGGAGAGAGAAGAAGAGGTCGCGACTCGCGATGAATGGAGGCTGGAGGCTGGAGGCTTCAATTTGGGCCGATTAGAATTAAGTTATTACGTTTTAAAGTTATTTTTTAGGTTTTAAGTGGGGTCAACGGGTCGGGTCGGGTCGGGTCAACGGGTCGTCCAGGTCGTCCAAGTCGTCCTGTGGCGTCTTATGGCGTTCTCTGGCGACGATTTTTACAGTTTCTCATGGCGAACCAGACGCCATAGCATTTACACTCGATTTGGCGCCATATGGCGATAAAACGGACGCCATATGGACGCCGTAACAACCATGGAAATAACAATAAATATATAGAAGTTTAGCCTTGTATTTCAGGGACCAGGAAGCCTTACGACAGGGTTCTTTCGAATGATATGGAGACTAATGCACATTGTTGGCCCTAATAACAAAATTTGGATTTTGGTGGTGTGACGATGCATATGAATGTCAAATAGAGCTCAAGCATGTTGGTGTTGTCATATACCAGTATACCTATAGTACTAATAGTTCTTCATCAAGACACAAATCTTTGAGTGGTAATAGAAGTAGGAATGCACCTGAGTCAGCGTAATTATTATTGGTTTGGCAAACCAAGAGAATGATAGACACTTATGAGTGTATTGACAATGTGTTCTACTCCCTCTATCACTCTCATTTATTTACACTTTCCTTTTTAGGATGTCCCTCTCAATTCTTTACATTCCAAAACTTACCCAAAATAGTAAAGTTTTATAATATTAGAAGTAACTACTCTCACTACTTTCCTCCACTAAACTCACTTTATTACATAAAATATTAATTGGTCCCACCACTTTACCCACTTTTCTTACTTTTCTCCACTACTTTACACTTTTTCTTAACCTCCGTGCCCAACTTATTTGTAAATAAATGAGAGGGACGGAGGGAGTAAATTAGAAATTGATGGTGTCAGATAATTACAAAAGCCCAAACTTTCTCTTAGTTTTAATTGTGTTAGCAGTGATGCAGCTCCTCTTGAAATCTATTCATTTATTTAAAGTTGGGCGGTGATATTTTATATTGTCAGACAAAGAAGGTTTCCTCTGTTGCCAACCCGTGAAAGGGAAGTTCATACCGGAGTCAGAAGGAAGAAAACTTAAGGGAATCAAGTTTTCGGGAGTTATTAAAATCATGCAATCCCTGATTGATGAAGACAACCCAAGCACCTCTTCAGCTCTGGCTAACTGGGAACCTACTAACTCAGTTTTCCTAGGAATCCTAGGGCGACGGTTAAATTCATGCAAGTCACCATCTTAAATTGGATGCAGAATCGGTCAGATAATGATTCCACAACAAGAGCCACAGTGTCCCTGATTATTAATATACTTATATCTTGATAAACCATGAGATAAAGTAACTACAAATAATAAGAAGTATAAATTTAAAATAATTAGATGAGTATTGTTTGATTTTATATGGAGCTTCCTTAACCTTTATCCTAAAGTTAAGCAACTTTAAATTTTTTCCCAATTTGATCTCAGGCAACGACACCTAATTGACCCTTTTTTTTTGTTTTAATAACTTCCAACTGCTAGAAGTTGTTACTATATTATTCTGACTACATATTTGTATTAGTAATCATTTCATAATGTCTAATCATTTATATATTAATCTTGCGGTGTGTTCTGTCATCTTAGGCTACACAACAATCCCACACGAAACATTTCTACAAATATAAACACGACTTATATTTTCTTAAGTTAATATGATGATCTTCCTGGAAAAAAAAACTGTTGAAATATACACCCACTCCCCCTCCCCAATTTTAAGATAGTCTTGCCTATTTCTTTATGCACTGTTGAGCAACAGAAAAATTTCTTCCTTTACTACAATAGTCAGTGTAACACATGATATGATGGCTCTACCATATTGTTCTTTCTACATAAGAGCAGATGTTTTACGATATTTTTTTATATACAAAACTCCAATAGTTCAAAGCCCTAAAGGACTAATATATGTTGCAATTAATTATTCACATATATACACATCCCTTAAAGCTCAACAAGAGAAAACAACTATAAAAGACACATACAGCTAAATTAAAAACTTTCAGACCAGATTACAAGTTACAAAAATCTGTATATCTACTCTCACAATTACATCAACAATGGATCCAATATATTATTTAAGCATATACAAAATATACAGACAAGAACAAGAAAAGAATATACAAAACTATAAGCATGCATATTACTTACAGAATAAACCGAGAAGAGTATTGGGATAACTAGATGAATGGATTGTTAAAAGTAAAGAAATAAAGCAAGTACCTAGAAGAGAAGATAAGGATAAATAAAGAAATCAAACCGACCCGGTCATTTTTTCTTTTAAATTATCATAATAAAATAGGCTGAAAGTAGGAGAAGAGGAGTCAGGTAAAGAGTAAGAAACGTTTTTAAGAATAAAAAAATTGAGCTATGCATTTGTAATTTTCTTTCTCTCCCAGTAGTACACATTTTCTTAAATACAGGGCAATGTGATTAAAGTAATGTGGATGATATTTTTTGTAAGATGGATAGGTAGTAGCAGTAGTCGTAATACTCCTCCGTCCCAAATCTTTTATTGGTCAAATTGATTGAACTTTGACCAAATATTACATGTATAATATAAATAAAAATTATGCTAAAAGTTATATCATTAAAAAGTACATTTAATCTTGTTTAAGACATATTTTCCAGATTTTGTAAATTATTAAAGGATAATACGTAAATGTTGATCAAAATTCAGTCAACTTGACCATAAAAAAGTCAAATGAGACAAAAGATTTGGGACGGATGGAGTATTTTTTAACTGCAAGTACATTTCTCTCCCTTATAAATACAATGAAAAAACCTTTTATAAATCTATCATAGATGCAGATTGAGGTATAAATATTTCATCTTCGGCTAAAATTATGAGATATCACAGAATTTCATTACATACATACATGTGTCCATCAATCATTAACCCTAAGAACATAAACCACCATTCTTCATTTACAACCTCGGAGTTCCAAAAACAAATTATACAGTTCTTAAACTTCTAACAAGTTTATCCCTCATTTTGAATACATAGAAAGTTTGTGATTTTGTAATTATTATCCAACACAAAGGGGAAATCTATTACATAATCAATGCCCCCAAATCAGAAAAATTAAAAAAAATCAAGAAATTTCAGGACAGATCATAAGCTACAAAAATCTCTATATCCAAATCATAATTACATGAGCAAAAAACACGATATATACATACACACACTTCAGTTTATTCAAACAAAAACACTATATGCACAACAAATGGCATACATGAGTTTTATGGAATCAATTGAAGAGATAATATTAGGACCATAAAAAAACTGGGCTGAAGATTATGAAGAAAAGCAAGTACCTGAGAAGAGATGATAAGGATGGATGAAGAAATTAAACCGACCCATTAATTTTGCTTTTTGATATTACATTAAGGTAGACTATAAGTAGGAGAAGAGGAGTCGGGTAAAGTGAATGAAACGTTTATAGGAATAAATGATCTGAGCTATGCATTTTTTTTCGTTTCTCTTTTCATTTCTCTCTCTAGTTTCCACACTTTATTAGATACAGAACAATGTGATAAATGAAGTAACGTAGATGAAAATTGTCGTGAGATGAAAAAGAAAGCTTGGATGGCCATTCTCTTTGTGTTTATCGAAAATCACCTACTTCATATATGGTAGTAGTGTACAAGGTAAGGTCTACAGTAGTAGTATATACTATAGAGGAGCATGTTTACTGGTTTTGTGTTTATATTGTAAGATTTTTTATTTTATTTTTTTTACATAAATCTAAGTGTTAAGCAATTAAACATATTGCAATGTACGATTTCATAGAATTGTTGTTGAGATGTATAGTCATAACATATATGTTTGTAGACACGTAAAAAAATAAATACATCAACATATATGGCATCAAAGTTTGTTAAGATAAATATATGATTCTGGTAAGCCCAATTCCTATAACCTTCATCTTCGTTAATAACCTTGGGCTCTTGATACCATGTTAAGTTACCAGCTCTCCTAGAACCTTAAGGTGTTAGGAATTGGGCTTACCAGGATCATATATTTATCTTAACAAAATTATAGTTGCCTATGTATCATAACGCACGCATGGAGCTTATACACCTTGACTCTCATGTTCTAGTAGCCATATAGCCAACTACAACCACCTAGCGAATTTGTTAAACCTGAAAATCTCATTAATATTAACACGAGTATATGATCTTCCGCTCTAATAGTAAATCGGAATATTAACTAACTTAATAAAGAACCATCTTTTTCTAGGTATAGTTTATGGGTGCATCCTTCTTGACTCTTGGCTCGGATTACTGCGTTTCAAGGGACTCTAACTATGTTGGCATGCCATGCCAATATGTAGATACCTACACATAAAGATCATACACAAGAACATTGTGACTGTGTCCCATGCTAAAAAATGAGAATCACTTAGCTTTACTGCAAAATCATTTGATACTTAGATGTCTTTGTGCGCTAATCCAATCCTCTCTACTGGAATTACCCTTAAAAAGTTTTGCCATACTTGACTCTCAAGTCTCAAACATCTAAAAATGTTGTTTGTCTCACTATGAATTCAAACTCAGTGTGTGGATGGATTTTCGCAAACATGACTAACATAAACAATTTCGAAGTAATGCATTGATTATAAAAGAACACACTTTAGCAGTTAATTTTTCCAAATTCACATCTGCAAGTGCAAGTACCAACTGTAAACAATCATTTGCTAAAAACAAAGCATCTCTTGTAAAAATTGACAAAACACACCCGCAAAACTTGAAGTTAGATATCAGTTTAGTTAATATTTTTGTTCTGTTTTCACACCAATTGTTTATAGTAAATCAAATTACGCAAGTTATTTAATAAAATTCTGAGTTTAAGTCATTCGGTTTCTTAAAAAAATTAGTTGGTAACTTAATATAAACAGAAAATAACATTACGATAATATGATATACTATTTGTATAATTTTAATATTAAAAAACAAAATCAAAAAACTAAATAAATTATAAATGAATAAAATAATATTATTAAAAAAACTTTTTTAAGAAATCAAACCCACCGTATCGTTATTTTTTTTTCATATTACGATAACGTAGGCTACAAGTAAGAGAAGAGGAGTCAGGTAAAGAGTAAGAAATGTTTTTAAGAATAAAGTATCTGAGCTGCGCATTTATTTTTTTTCTTTCCCCATCTATAGCCAATGTTATCTTCTATGCAGGGCAATGTGATTGACAAAATGCGGATGAAATCTGTTGACATGGAGAGAATGGCTCAGTCGGTGTGTGAAAATAAAATTATACTACTCTGTAGTTGGAAGTAGTGGTATTTTCGGCTCTAGTAACATATACACTCCCTTAAGTGACAAAATTCTATTCCTAATCAGAAATACGACTTCTAAATACCATGAAGACATCTTCTACAATTCCAATCAACCGTGAAAAAAACTATCATATATTTAAATTGAAGTGTAAATATTTCATCTTTGGCTAGAATCAGGAGAAATCACGACATTTCAATACATACACATACACATACACATTCCACGATCAGTAACCTAAACACGTAAACCACAATGCTTCATTCCAGAACCTCAATTAACAAAAACATATTAATACATTCTTGAACTTCTAATTAATAAAAACCCCAGACCTTAATACAAATTATGAAAAACATAAAACGATTGTAAGTTTATATATTGTCCAACACAAAGGTTTAATCTTTCCATTTAATCAATTTCAAAATTCAGTAATAAACAAGATCAAGAAAATTTAAACAAGATTATGAGCTACAAAGATCATATACCCACAATCATAGTAACATCAGCAACAATTCACACACACACACACACACACACACACTTCAGTATATACAAACAAGAACATCACATACAAGCTTACATTTTTTTTACAGAATCAATTGAAAGCGATAAAATTTAAGATGATTAAACAAATGGGTTGTTGAAAAAGGTGAAGAAAATGAAGTACCTGGGGGAAAGAAGATGAGGGGTTGATGAAGAAATTAAAAACAGCCCATTAATTTTGCTATTGATAGTGTATGTATGTAGCCTAAGGGTAGGCTTAGAACTTGCAAGTAACACAGAGAGGAAGGTAATGTACTTGGACTATTAGACACGTGGATCAGCAGAAATCTGACCCAAGATCGAAACTCAAGTGAAAATTGCGAAAAGTAGTAAAAAAATCTGTGAGTGATAACTGATAAGGATTTATCTCGAAAATCTGTCATTTAATTGTATAACTAGTCGACTAAGCCGTGCTTCGCGGCGGCCTTATAATATTTTTTAAAATTTTTAAATAAAGATCATTTAAGAAAAAAAAAACGACAATATTTTTATAATATCAATATAAATTGGTGAACACAATATTGTATAAATTAAATATACATGGATAATAATATAAATTATTCATATATTTTTCTATACCGATTTTGTCTTAGAGAAAATTACAAAAATAATCATTTTAGAGACTTAGTGGTCCAAAATACTGAAAAGCTGAATTGAGGCCCTTTTTACTGACCTAATGCGGTAGTGCGTCTTCCGTATCATGAGTGGATTTTTCAATTGCCTACCGGGCTGTGCACTTAAAAAAAGAGAGACTAACAGAATAGCAGAGCATGCAAAACCAAGCCTAACAGATCCCTAGTGAGACGACTAAAACATTGTTGCACGCACAACAAATCTCCACCGGCACGAGCCATCAAACACCCACCCACCGCGGACCTTGACATAGTAAACCCGCAACCTTACAAGGAGGCACTACACGCTCTCATAACGTTTTATTGTTGGATAGAGAATGAACCCCCAATCTCTCAAACGAAAGAGGGGTAATAACCTCTCCCAGTTTACTTGAACAATAACCTCTCTCGTGTACTCAGAACAGTACTATGGAAATGATTACTAACTTATAATTTTAAATCAAATAATTTCAAGCACGGTACTTCTTGTTTCTTCATCTTCTTTTCTTCAGCCTTCATATGCCTCTTCATCTTCTTTTTTTGTACATTATTCACTATCATCTGCTTCTTCATCATGTAGTGGCTTCAACCTTTATACTTCCATCTTGCTGCAACACCACTGGTAATCCCGACTAGCCCTATGCTCCTTGTTTATATCTACTTTCATCAACATCACCCCACTCTTGCCTACCAATCTCTCACCCCTCTATTGCCTAACCACTGGCCACTACCACCATGGATTCCAAAGGCCCCGCAGGGGCGTCACCTCCTTATGCTTCAGTGGCCAACATATCCAAGCTCACATCTTCAAAACCCATCAGCGCTTGCTCGAATTAACAATGTTTCTGAATTTGCAGTCTTTAAACCGAACATAGAAGTGAATTAACACAACAACAGATACACACACATTCTCACAGTTTAATGGAGGAGAAAGGAGTGAGAAAAGAGAGGGATTCGCGCGAGAGATGAAAGAGAGATTGAAAGGAGAGAGATGGAGACGGACCCAGCTGAAATGTTATTTAATTTAGGTTTTTATGAATTGGGGAAAAGCTTGCTTAGCGGCCATGTGTAATCCGTGTCCGGGTCTATCACGTTAGACGGTACTCCGTGTCTGGTCTATCACGTGTCACGGAGTACCGTATTCCTACAATACGGAGCACGAAACAACGTATCCCGTTAGTATTTAGGGCCAAATATTTGAAAATCAGTATTTTAGGCAAGCAGTATTTATTTTTGATTATTTAGGGCCTTCACCCTTTGTCTTATGATTTTTTAGACCGATACCCGTTGTATATATTATAAAAATACTAAGCGTACACAATAATAAAAATTTAAATACTAAAATGCTCTTTGACTTTGATTTAGCGATTTTGCCTCACAATTCTTTTTTAAAATTTTAAATATATCTAAAATATCAATATAAATTGGTTAACACAATATTGTATAAATTAAATATACATAGATAATAAGATAAATTATTCATATATTTTTCTATACCGATTTTTTCTCACAATTTTTTAGGTCGACACCCGTTTGTATATATTATAAAAATACTAAGCATACATAATAATAAAAATTTAAATACTAAAATGCTCTTTGACTTTGATTTATCGATTTTGCCTCACAATTTTTAGGCCGACGCCCGTTGTATATATTTTAAAAATACTAAGTATATACAATAATAAAAATTTAAATATTAAAAACCTTTTTTACTTTAATTTTGGTTTAAAAAACATAAAAAGGCTATAAGAGAATCAATGTAATTAGAATTTGAAAAAGCAAAATCATAATAAAGTATGATGCTAACAGTGTTTAAAGAAAAATACACATATAATACCAACTCTTTTGGTGCTTGTATCACCAAAACTCTTTCCACAAACGTATACATGTAAATCAAATTTATGATCAAAATAGACAAAGAAACAAAGAGTGGTTAAAAGGAAAGACAAAAAGCAAACATAAAATTTTACAGATATCAATTGATCATGATCACCTGCCACGATCTCTCTTCTCTTTCTACGTGAAGGAGGATATGGTGAAAACTGTATAGTTCAAACATAAAATTCTAATGCATAAATAAAATTATATATTTAGTTTCTTACAAAAATTCAAACCAAAACTTTTGTCAAAACAATATATTAAAAAAATGATGTCATAAATTATTAACTTGTAGTGCATAGTAGGACTTGAGGAAACTCGTGAATTAGAATTGATAGGTGCACATCATCATCATGCATCCAGCTTCTTTCTTTGATAATACAAATATCATCAAATTACATCCATCTTCTTTGTACTGCGACAAAAACTTTGGCTAATTGTTTATATTCAAGAAGATACAGATACTCTAAAAGCAAACATAAATATAAAGAGAACTAATATTTTTGGATTACAGAAAATTGTTTATAAATCGAGTAAATATGATTACAAAAATAAATTTTGATTATTAGAAGTAATGATTGTATATATATAAAAATATAAAATTTCTTTTCTATTTTTAATATATAATAGAAGAATATAATTTTTTCTTTGCAACAAATTCGAAACCTTTTCAATTTCGAATATTTAATTTGAATTCTTTTTCCCTACAAATTCGAGAAGCTTTTCAATTTCAAAGATGTTTATATTAATGTTAAAAAGGAAGTTTTGATTTCTTTTCTAAAAAATAGGATTTAGAAAAAGGAAATTTTAATTTTACATATTTAAAATAGAGGAATTTTAGAAAAATAGAAAAATATGAATCGAACGATTCTAGAGCTCCACCAAACTCTTGGGGAATTTCCTTTATATATATAATAGATAGATATAGAACATAGGGTTTAATTAGTCTAGCATGCCCTTGAACCTAATAAATAAATATTATTTTCGAAAAAAATATAAATTGATTTTTAAGATAATCATTTAATTTTATAATTAATTTAAGTTCATTTCTTAAATTTCAAAATTAAGTACTTGTTTCATACCTTCAAAAAGAAAGTACTTGTTTCGTAATTATTTTTTTAGTTACAATAAAATCCTCAAAAATGATATTGTTGAAATCGAAAAATATATCATTTTAAAAACAATATCAATTTAGACATATTGTCACCTTAAAACGTTAAAAGAGTTAAAAGATAAATTTTAACTAAGGGGGTTTTGGGAAAACTTATTTTCCAGAATAAGTCAACTTATTTTAAGTTGAAAGTTAAAATTCCTAACTTTCCAACTTATTTCCCAACTTATTTTTGCAACTTATTGAATCTCAAACATACATTGAATATTTGTATAAAAAAAATTATCAAAATATAAAAATTTTACCCGAACGCAACTGATCATGCTTTCTTTTAAGTTCTTCTCTTTTTTCGTTAGCACTCTCCATATTGTAACTAAAAAGAACACACCGCAAGATTAATATATAAATGATTAGACACTATGAAATGATTACTAATACAAATATGTAGTCAAAATAATATAGTAACAACTTCTAGTAGTTGGAAGTTATTAAAACCAAAAGAAAGGATCAATTAGGTGCCGTTGCTTGAGATCAAATTGGGAAAAAATTTAAAATTGCTTAAATTTAGGATAAAGGTTAAGGAAGTTCCATATAAAATCAAACAATACTCATCTAATTATTTTAAATTTATACTTCTTATTATTTGTAGTTACTTTATCCCATGCTATATTAAGATATAAGTATATATCTATATCTATATATTCTTAATGAGTGGTGCAACCCATATAAATTTACCCATGGGTAAAAAAATTTACCCAAGTCTCTCACATACTTAACCCGTTTCCTAAATGGATAATCCATTTAACCCACCCATTAAACCTACTATATTTTACTGATATTAGAATAACTACATTCCATAATTATAGCAGTTTTATAAATTTAAACGTAATGATTGACAGTTATATTCACAATTTCTCTATTTTTTAAATTTTGAACGTAAAGATTGACAGCTATATTCAAGGTAACAAAATCATTATTGAATAAAAGAGATTTGTTTTCTGAATTCTCAAGGAATCATTCTCCAAAAATCATCAGATCAAAAATAGAGACAGACCATGTAACCTAAATCGAAATCATCAATCCAGGTCATTGAATTTGGGTCGTGCATTTTTTGGACGTCTTTGATCCTTATATCGTTCAACCACATGAATTTATCAGGTCTAAAATCATCTAATAACCAACAATCATGTAATATCATTCAATTTTGGATCCTTACAGATGTTCATTCTATATGGATTTATCAATGATTGCATTCTCTTTTTGTTGTGTTTGTTGACAGGTTCAAAACGAACACATCTTGGTCATGTTGTTGATAAATCCGTAGTAGTCAAGAATCACACAATAGCTGTTGACACGCAAAATCCATGTAGCCGTCATAATGTCGAGAACCAGGATCCCAACATATCAAAACAATCATCCATAAATTCATCAGCAGCATCTCCATTCCCGTTGTATAATGATTCAACAGGTTTGTTCTTTATAAATCTAAGGTTTGTTCTTTATAAAACTGTTGCTTATCGTTCATATATGGAAAAGATTGTTTTACAATGTATTGTACATTATATGAAAGGTTGGATTAATAATTTTTTTATGTCAGGAACAAAGCGTAGAGTGCGTGGACCTAATGTTAATAAGTCCTTTAGTATGTTTTAGTATCTGTTATTCATTCAAGTTGTAGTCAAGCATTAATATTTTTAACACTGATTAATGCAACTTTTTCCATGTTTAGGTAATTCGATAACACCTTCAAGAGTTTTTGGTAATTCAGGTAATGTTCTGTTTTCACCTCACTCATTAAACTATTGTCATTTGCTGTGTTTATCCTATTTTTGTTTTACAGAAATATGATAATTATTTCAATGCAGTTAGTTCATCAGTATTAGAGGGAAGGTGTAATTCAAGTAACATTACTGGTATTCCTTCAATTCATTATGTTGATTCACATATTTTTCACCACTGTGTTACTGATATTAACACATACTTTTACTTCAGTACAAGGTCAAAAGAAGAAGACACGTGGACCTAATGTCAATAAGATGCAATGTACAAGATAACCGCATTATTGACTTTATCAAATTTTGTCTTTATTTGAAACATAATTTACATTCTTAATTTTTTCATTTTTTGTAGTTGATCGAATTCATCTACAGTCAATAGATTCAAACACTGATGGTATTTCCTCTATTTACAATTAGTTAAACTCTGATTGTATTTACATGGTTCATTAATTGCGCCATAATGTTTTTACCAGCTGTCAAACGTCGTGTCCGTCGTCCTAACATTGAAAAAGAGTTCCAACGTAAGATGGAAGAAACTCCTCAGTCTTTTGATTAAATGCAATCTGTTCTTACATATCAACAGACGCTATGTAAATTAAATGATGGAGTTGTTGAAGTTCCACCAAAAGGAACTAATGCAAGTAAGAAATTACCTGTTGATTTTTCAAGTGGGATACGGAATCTCCAAGCAGAATTTGATGATGCTGGTATGTTTGTTTTACACAAATTTTTGATTTAGATAAAAAAATTTTACATACCAATGTCTCTTACTATTTAATTTGACAACAATACATATTCATTTTCCCATTGCTTCAATGTTCCTACTGATCACGACGATCCTATGAATGATTCCGATAAAGATAATGAAATGTTGAGGGAAAAAACAACATATTCAAAAAACAATCAATCAATTATGGTGACTCTACAATGAAAATAGGATCCCATATAAAGAATCTATCACGTTTGATCGAGGTATATACATATTTTTTTTAAATTCAAACATGATATGTTTTCATTTTAGTTTTGAAAATGCTATCCTATGAACACTACAGATCAAAATTACGATGATATGGATGTACCTCCTGATTCCGAAGATCCCATGATTAATGAATAAGAAGATGAATTCATTCCTAATCCTGATTTATGGAGAGGGTACATGGATCTTGGTTCCCCGGATAAAACATGTCAAAAGTGTAATGCAACTATGTGGAATGAAGAGCGTAACAACAAAAGTTACAAACACAAATACCCAACATTTTCACTTTGTTGCCGGAATGGACAGGTTCTACTGGAGAAGGAGCCACAACCTCCTGAACCACTTGCTTCTCTATTATATGGTGGTGATAAATCAAAACATTTCAAACAAAATATCAGAGTATACAATTGCATGTTTGCTTTCACCAGTACAGGTGGCAAAGTTGATAAGGGTATCAATAGAGGGAGAGGTCTTTATTGTTTCAAGATAAGAGGACAGAATTATCATTTGCTTGGAAGTTTGGTTCCTGTTGATGGAAGTACGCTTAAATTTTGTCAACTTTATATTTATGATACGGATAATGAAGTTGAGAACAGAATTAACGCTCTTGGAGGAGATAACGACAGTGTTGATCCTGATATTGTAGAATCACTTCTTGCTATGCTTGATCAAAATAATAAGTTGGTTCAGCATTTTCGTATGGCTCGAGATAGGTTTGAGAATAACGATCTTGATGACTTTAAGTTGGTTCTTATTTCATCCAGTTCAGCGAGTGGTAGACCAAATCCCATTGGTCCATCTAACGAGATTGCTGCTTTCATTGTCTCTGATAATGCAGACAGTGATGGTACGAGAGACACTGTTGTGAGTACTAAACAGAATGGTTTGGAGAGGGTATACGAAACCGATCCATTGTTCATGCAATTGCAATACCCTTTGTTGTTCCCACATGGAAGGAAAGGTTTTCACTTACACATTCCATTGCAGAATGTGAAAACTCCTGTACATGTACAAAACAGTGACGATGACCAGGATCCTGAATCAAAATCTAGGGGAACAGTATCTCTGAAGGAGTATTATTGCTATAAAGTCATGATACGTACATATGAGGGTATTATAAGTTTATAAGTCAATATAATTTTTTTCCAATTGGTTACATCCAATATTTTATTAATTTGTTTTTTTTTTCAATTTTATAGGTCTAACTCTACATCTTGCTGGCTGTTTGTGGCAACAATATATTGTTGATGCCTTTACTGCTATTGAACAATATCGTTTGGATTGGGTTTCCACACATCAGAATACAATTCGAGCTGATTTATATCATTCTGTACGTGATGCTTTACGTAAAGGAGACCATGATCCGAATTATGTTGGTAAAGCTATAATACTTCCGGCTTCATTTACCGGGTCTGCCCGATATATGTCTCAATACTTTAAGGACTCATTGGCCATATGTCGTGCGATTGGTCATCCTTCGTTGTTTCTCACCATGACATGCAATACAAAATGGCCTGAGATTCATAAAATGCTTGAGATCCTACCAAATGTGGATGTTGTTGATGCCCCCGACATCATTGCAAGAGTTTTTAAGTTAAAACTGGACCAGTTAATTGAGTTGATAAAGAAAAAAAAACTATTTTGGCAGATGCATTGGAGGTATTATTGTTTTACATTTAATTCCTTTAATATATTATATTAGTAAAACATATTGCTAAATTTTGTAAATTGTATCCCTTCAACAGTTATGCATGTAATTGAGTTTCAAAAACGAGGACTGCCCCATGTACACATGTTAATATGGTTACATCAAGATGATAGGCCAAACAACATCGAAAAGATTGATCAATTGGTATCTGCCGAAATACCTGATAAAGTTTCTGATCCAATAAGATACCATGCTGTAATGAATTATATGACACATGGTCCCTGTGGTATTGACTGCTCTTACTCTCCCTGCATGGTTAATGGGAAATGTATTCGTCATTTTCCAAAGCGGTAAACATTATTAGTTTTTTAATAGTCCTCATCATATATGATTGTTTTAGCCTTAAGTTTTTGATAATTTTATTTTTTTCAATGCAGATATAATGGAAATACTTTCATTGATGATAGTGATTTTCCTGTATATAGAAGGCGTAAAACTGGCTGTTTTGTCACGAAAAAGGTGTAAATCTTGATAATCAATATGTGGTACCGTATAATAGAGATTTATTGGTTCGCTTTCAGTGCTATATAAATTTAGAGATTTGTAACAGTTCAAGATCATTGAAATACCTTTTTAAGTATTGTCTGAAAGGACATGACACTGCCACAATGATGATTAAGAAGAATAAAGGTACTTTAACCTCAAACGATAAGCAGAACAAGAGCAAAAGTTTGGATGAAGTTCAAAATTACCTAGATGGCCGATATGTATGTGCTTCTGAAGCATCATGGAGAATATTTGGTTTTGATATTCACAGCCGTTGGCCAAGTGTGGATCGTTTACCTGTTCATCTTCCTGGAGCCAAATATATCAATTTTAATAATTCTTCTGATTTGAAAAAGGTTTGCGATAGAGCCAAAATAAAACTTCTAAACTTGAAGGTTGGTTCATAGCTAACAGGGATATTCCTCATGCTCGCAATTATACATATGCTGAATTCCCAAGCCATTTCACATGGTTGGCCAAGGAATCTAGGTGGAAGATATGCCAAAGAGGTGACGTAGTTGGAAGGTTGACCGAGGTGCACGCAACATGTGGGGATACACTGTACCTTCAGATGCTTTTGTTACGAATCCGAGGTGCGACCTCATTTTCCGATCTCCGTACCGTAGATGGTGTTGTTCATCCTACATATAAGGAGGCATGTGTTCGCTATTTTCTCTACGCAAGTATACGCAGTCCAAAAGCAATATAGGGAAATAAGGATCGTTCCCACGAAGACTTGGTGTATTTAATTAAATATGTTTATTCAACAACGTTCGGTTAATTATAGAAGCCTGAACAACGAAATGGTTGGTTTGTTTAAATCACAATTAATTAATGAAATAACGACTAAAAATAATATGATAAAGATGAGATAAACATGGGATTCTAATTTCATTATTTATTTCATTTAGAATTGATGCCTTAATTTAAAGTGATTCTGATAATTATGAAAGCTAGCCGGGAACACGAAACTAATATAAGCGCCTTTCAGCCTTAACTTATATCAAACCATACAAACATCCACTTAAAAAGATAGAAGTTGCGTGGACACCATTTATGTCTAGACCCTATATGTCTATAAGATTTGAAAACATAACTAGTTTACGAATAAATTCCTTATTTTTGGCTACACAGGGCGATGTGATCCAAAACCCTACCACTAATCGTAATTATATATGAAAATTACGAACCTGTGCTAACATGGCAAATTCTAAATTCTCAAATCCAGTTTCGCATTCATTAAGAATTAATAATTTAGATGATAGCTACGCATCTAATAAATTAAGTACAACCACGTTAGGCAATCGGAAATTTTTATCATAACACAATTTATTAAGGCATCGAATTACTAAATTACGTAAATAAATCCATTAGAATCCCATGACGGCGATTAGTTCATAATTAAACGAATCGTCATCATAGGATTAATTGAAATCATAATAATAATAATAATAATAATAATAATAATAATAATAATAATAATAATAATAAGAATAATAATACTAATAACAACAATAATAAAACTAAATTAAAAATTACGATAAATTAAATATGAAAATTATAAGAGTTTAGAAACTAAAACCGAAATAATTTCCACTTGCAAGAAACGAGCACTCCGATAATTTCCTGTAAAATTAGAAATTAGAAACTAAAACCGAAATAGCTTCCACCGAAAGAGAAGAGCACTCCAAATAATCCCCGTAAAATCTTCTACCAAAATATAACTTATACTAAATTTGCTAAAAATTAAAGTGTTTAAAAACAAAGCTTAAAATTTACAAGAGCAAGAGAGAATACAAGAGAGAAAAATTGCTCTCCAAATTGTTGTGTGTCAATAAGCTCAAGATCTAGGCCTATTTATAGCAAAAATTTGAACACAAAAATAATAAAATAAAAATGAAAAGAAATAAAAAGAAATCAAAACAATTAAAAACAACACAGCTTACAAAAAAAAAACAACAGAAAGGAACCCAACCACCCCACTGCTACCATACTGCATACGCTGGCAAACAATTACCAGCCTCGCGGCAGGCGCGTGCAGAACACTCGCTTCTTGGCAGCTCCAATGTTGGCGCGTGGCTCCCACGCGCGCGTGGGAGCGTGATCTCCTGCCAAACCACTTGCTCAGCTCTTGCAACAAACATCTTCTTTTTAATTGTTTTTGCCGACAGCACTTGCTAATTGGCCCAAAATCTCTCTTCTTTTATTTGCTAATTAATGCCGACCAGCCACTAGAATTCTTTACTTTTGTGCAATCATCACCTGCATGGTTTACTTTCGTTTTCTTTTTCTTTTGTTTTTTTTTGTTTTTTTTGTTTTTTTTGTTTTTTTAACTTATACTTTTTAATTAACAAATATTTAATTTAATTCAGAAATTATAAAAATAAATATCTAATATTATGAGATATTTATAATTATAATTTTCTAATTAAATAAAATATTTGCTAATATAAATGAATCATTAAGTCCTAAGCTGCGGTAAATTGAGGGCCTAAAACCGGACTCCTTTTCCTTAACGAAAAATATATCAATTCCAACTGGGACTTTCTTTTTAAGAATATATCACTTTCCATCTTTTTGTGATAATTCTATTTTCTCATTGCTCGCCCAGGTGCGAATTACGGCCTCTTGAGGATCTAAAACTGGATTCCTTTTGCGAAACGAAAAATATATCAATTCCAACTGGGGTTCCAGATTTAAGAATATGTCATTCAGGATTCCTTTATGATAATTCTTTTTTTCCTCGTAGCCAGTCCTCTTGATAAAACTGAGATAAAAATCCACCGTTTTTAGCCCTTTTATTGTCACAAAACCTAAAGTTGCGATTTCTGCACAACAAATAATTAAACAACAAAAACGAATTAAAAGACACATCATATTTAAGGATAAACCACCAATCTAGGTCCATTTAGTGCATAATAAGTGGATATAAAATCCACTTATCACACCCCCAAACTTAAACTGAAGCTTGTCCTCAAGCGAAAACAGACTCGAATATCTCTAAATGCATGAATGCAAACGATGCAAGGATCCCATAGGCAAAGCAAAAACCAATTTAGCAGAGTGTCTCAGAGAATGTGATAACTCCAAATAGAGATCGACTAAATATCAGCATATTAACATTTACAAGTACAGAAACGTGCGTGTGTGCAATACTCATCAGAATTACTCTTAGCACTAGATCAAAACCAAACATATTCTTCGTCATAACAATCATAAGTTTATAAATAGAATGGACGCTAGACACTTCATAACCTAGAAACACCTCTATCATCATTTGAGTTAGACAGGAATTCATGCTTTATTAACAACTATGACGCATAATACTATACACAACACACATGCTTATTTGACCGTGCAATGGATGAGACCCCAAAAGGCTTATACAATAATACCCATGTAGCGAGCGTTAGGTTAGTGGATCCCAGACCGGAAAAGTCTTAGGTCACTAGGCTTGAGTCCCCTAGAACTTAATTGCTCGAGTATTAAAGAGCTCAACCTGGCCAACTCTGCAAACTCACACTCTCATAAACATTTTTATTTTCTTTTCCCTTTTTTTTATATGCAATCTGGAATGAGAATTCTCAATTCCAACCCTATACTACTCATATAAATATGAGCCGGCTACTAGCCATTATTGTCAAATTACTAGCATGAAATTCCTGGTTTCCCCCAAACTTAGAATTTAGTGCTCCTACGCCATCAATGGAATAAAGAAAATTCTGAATATAATCAGGTGATTAAATTTCAACAACCAAACAAGCATGACCTTAACCTAGCCCAAAAGTAACCGATGAGTTGTGTAAGATTGTGTTTCTGCAACATGCACGTCAATTCATAAGTATTTAAATCAGCCCTCTATCCATCATTATCACACTCAAATTCATCATTGACTACTAAACGGAATCGCCAAGCGCTACGGGACCAAGGAAAATATGATATGCAACTAATCATGAATATGCAATTTTTTTTTTAAAATGAATTATATGAAATTATACTAGCATGGTATATTATGAACTACATGAAACTGTATGCCTACTATGACTCGAGAAATCAATTATCCTAAATCACCCCCAAACTTAAAATGTTCAATGTCCTCATTGAAGGTATAGATAAAGGATAAAAGAGAACTCCCCTAACTGTCGGCATCGCCACCCTCCTCGGGTGGTGAATCAAGTGGTGGAAATGAGCTCCAACATGAGGCTAATCCTGCAACTCGCCAATGGCCTGCAAACTGAAAAAATCACACAAAATCAAACCACACATAAAAAAACACCAAACCTATGGGTTGCCTCCCATGAAGCGCTTGTTTATTGTCGCTAGCTTGACGATTATACTGAGAATCATGTGGTGGCCAACTTGGTGGTATCAGCCTCACGGTTCACCGTGTCACCAAAATAGGGTTTCAATCTCTACCCATTCACTTTGAACGATTGATCGGGTGATTTCTCAAAGATTTCCACCGCTCCGTGTGGAAACACAGTTTTGACAACAAATGGCCCTGACCATCTCGATTTGAGCTTCCCTGGAAACAATCGAAGACGAGAGTTATATAATAAGACCGACTGACCAGGAACGAATACCTTTTGAATAAGACGACGATCATGCCATCGTTTCACTTTCTCCTTATAGAGCTTATTGTTCTCATATGCCTGCAATCGAAATTCGTCCATCTCGTTGAGTTGCACCATCCTTTTCTCACCTGTGGCCTTAAGATCAAAATTTAGCTTCTTCAAAGCCCAATAAGCTTTGTGTTCCAATTCTGCCGGTAAATTGCAAGCCTTCCCATAGACAAGCTGATATGGTGACATACCCAAGGGTGTTTTATATGCTGTTCGATAAGCCCATGCGGCTTCATCGAGTTTTAAAGACCAATCCTTTCTCGAAGGATTCACCACTTTTTCCAGAATGCGCTTAATCTCGTGATTAGATACTTCGGCTTGGCCATTGGTTTGCGGGTGGTATGCCGTAGCTACCCGGTGGTTGATGTTGTACCTTGCCATGAGATTAGTAAACTTGCGATTGCAAAAGTGAGTACCTTCATCGCTTATGATTACTCGAGGAGTGCCGAATCTTGTGAAGATGTTCTTGTGAAGGAAGTTGAGCACGACATTGGCATTATTGGTCGGAAGTGCCTTGACTTCAACCCATTTGGAAACATAATCAACGGCTAGCAAGATGTATTGGTTGTTACATGAGGAAATGAATGGTCCCATGAAATCGATGCCCCAAACATCGAAGATTTCCACCTCTAGCATTATATTGAGGGGCATCTCATTCCTCCTAGATATGTTACCAACACGCTGACAACGATCACACTTTAGCACAAACTGATGGGCATCCTTAAAAAGGGATGGCCAATAAAATCCCGCTTGAAGAATTCGAATTGCGGTCTTTTCACTTCCATAATGGCCACCATATGTCGTGGCGTGATAATCCCTTAGAATAGCCTCTGTTTCACTGTATGGCACACATCTCCTAATCACCTGATCGGCTCTTTGTTTAAACAGATATGGTTCGTCCCAACGATACCATTTGACTTCATGCAAGAATTTCTTTCTTTGTGCAAAAGAGAGCTCGGGAGGAATCACTCGACTCACCAGAAAGTTCATAATGTCTGCAAACCAAGGCTCTTCTTCTTGTACCCCAAACAACTGTTCATCAGGAAAGGATTCATTAATGACGGATTTGTCTTGGGATGTCTTCCCAAGGTCTTCCAATCGTGAGAGATGGTCGGCTACTTGGTTTTCTGCCCCTTTTCTATCCTTGATCTCCACATTGAATTCTTGCAGCAGAAGAATCCATCGAATCAACCTAGGTTTGGAGTCCTTTTTAGAGAGCAGATATCTGATAGCCGCGTGATCAGTGTACACAGTCACCTTCGTGCCAAGCAAGTATGAACGGAATTTTTCAAAACCATAAACTATGGCTAACAACTCCTTCTCAGTGGTAGTGTAGTTTAATTGAGCATCGCTGAGGGTTTTGCTTGCATAGTAGATGACATGAAACATTTTATTTTTCTTTTGGCCAAGAACGGCCCCAACTGCGTAATCGCTAGCATCACACATCATAGCGAAAGGCTCACTCCAATCTGGAGCAATGATCACGGGTGCTGAAATCAATTTCTTCTTCAGAGTATCGAAAGCTGTGAGACATTCTTCGTTAAATTTGAAATGAATATCTTTTTCCAGCAGCTGACACAAAGGTTTGGAAATTTTTGCGAAGTCCTTGATAAAACGCCTGTAGAAACCTGCGTGCCCAAGGAAACTGCGAATCCCTCGCACTGAATTAGGTGGTGGCAGCTTTTCAATAGCTTCTATCTTTGCTCTGTCCACTTCTAGACCCTTCCTTGACACCTTGTGTCCGAGAATAGTTCCTTCTTGTACCATGAAGTGGCACTTCTCCCAATTGAGCACTAGGTTAGTTTCCACGCATCTTTTCAGCACCGATCCAAGATTTTGCAAGCATTCATCAAAAGATAGACCGAATACAGAGAAGTCATCCATGAAGACTTCAACAGTCTTGCCAATCATGTCTGAGAAGATGGCCATCATGCCCCTTTGAAAAGTACCAGGTGCTCCACACAAGCCAAAAGAAACCCGCCGAAATGCGAAAGTGCCGAACGGGCATGTAAATGTTGTTTTCTCCTGATCCTCAGGAGCAATGCAGATTTGGTTATATCCAGAATAACCATCCAGAAGGCAGTAATAATCATGGCCGGCTAGTCTATCTAGCATTTGATCAATGAAAGGAAGGGGAAAATGATCCTTCCTTGTGGCTTTATTCAACTTCCGGTAGTCCATGCAGATTCGCCAACCGGTGACTGTGCGAGTAGAGATGAGTTCATTCTTTTCATTGGTAATCACAGTCATGCCTCCTTTCTTCGGTACACATTGCACTGGACTCACCCATGCACTGTCAGAAATGGGATAAATAATCCCTGCATCCAGCCACTTGATGATTTCTTTCTTCACTACCTCTTTCATAAGAGGATTTAGCCGCCTTTGATGCTCCACTGTTGGTTTACTACCTTCTTCCAATGGAATTTTATGTTGACAATAAGCTGGGCTGATGCCTTCGATATCCGCTAAGGTCCAACCAATGGCTGTTTTGAATTCCCTCAGGACTCTTAAAATCTCGTCTTCCTCAGATTCTGATAGGTTAGCAGATATAATCACAGGTAAAGTAGATGATTCACCAAGAGAAGCATACTTTAAGTGATTAGGAAGTGGTTTGAGCTCTAGAGTTGGAGCTTCCTCGATAGATGGTTTCATTTGCTGATGCGGCCCCTTTAGTTCTGGCAGATCCAATGATTCAACTGGTCTTTCAAATTTTCTTTGCCACGGCAAAGCATCCAGATATTGCAATTGTTCATCTATGTCATCTTCATCTAATGAATACCTTCCACTAAGGGCCCTTTCCAAAGTGTCATTCATGAACATGTGATCCAACTTTTCTTGTACCGTAGACTCAATCAAGTATACCTTCAGACACTGCTCTTCTTCTGTTGGAAACTTCATGGCTTTGAAAACATTGAAGGTGACATTTTGATCATGCACTCTCATTGTAAGTTCCCCCTTTTGGACATCGATCAAAGTCTGCCCCGTTGCTAAGAATGGTCTACCAAGAATGATCGGAATCTTCTTGTCCTCTTCGAAATCCAGTATGACAAAATCAGCTGGAAAGATAAGTTTGTCTACCTTCACTAGGACATCTTCAACAATTCCCCGAGGATAAGTGATAGAGCGATCAGCTAACTGCAGTGACATGTTCGTCGGGGTTGGCTCAGGAAGGCCAAGTTGTAAGAAAACTGAGTATGGCATGAGGTTGATGCTAGCTCCCAAATCACATAAACATTTGTCAAAAGACAAATTCCCAATGGTGCATGGTATGGTGAAACTGCCAGGATCTTTTAGCTTAGGCGGTAACTTTTGTTGCAATACCGCACTACACTCCTCTATCAAAGCAACAATTTCTAAGTCCTCAAGTTTTATCTTTCTCGATAGAATGCCCTTCATGAACTTGGCATAACTCGGCATTTGTTCCAGGGCTTCAGCAAATGGAATGTTGATATGTAATTTCTTAAAGACTTCAAGAAATTTGCCAAACTGCTTGTCCAGTTTCTGTTTTTGCAAACATCGAGGAAATGGCGGAGGTGGATAGACATGCTCTTCTGCTTCTTTCTGTGCAAGGACTGTTTGTTTAGGAGGTGGTACACTTTCTTCTACCTCCGTGCTTGAAATTGGAGCCTTACCCTTGTCCTCGGTGTTTCCCAAGTTCACTTTTTCCGTTTCTTCATCGGGCAGAATTCTTTTTGCTCTTTCCAATTCAGTGCCTTCTATGACTTTTCCCGATCTTAAAGTGATGGCTTTAATGTGCTCTTGGTTGTTCTTTCTCCCCGGATTAGCTTCAGTATCACTGGGGAGTGTTCCTTGTGGTCGGCTCATCATGAAACTAGCGAGTTGTCCCAATTGAGTTTCCATATTTTTAATAGAAGCCGCTTGGCTTTTGGACGCCAACCTCAACTCCTCCAATTCTACCTTTTCACTAGAAGATGATTGCCCAGAATTCCCATAGGATTGTTGTTGAAATCCTGGGGGTTGAAATTGCCGTGGGGCATATTGTTGCTGATATTGGTGCCCCTGCTGTTGCTGGAATCCAGATGGATTATATGGCCTAGTTCCAAACTGCTGATTTTGAAATTGTTGGTAGGGCTGATTTGATTGTTGTGCTCCTCCTTGATTATTGCTCCAACTGAAATTTGGATGATTTCGGTTGTTCGGATGGTAGGAATTTGGAGCTGGCTGTTGCTGTCTTTGGAAATTGCTTACGAATGAACCGACTCGTTTGAGATGGCACATTGGTTTGATTCATGTGCACCCGCACACAACTCACAAATACTAGCAACTTGATGAAATCCTTGTGCTGTCAAAGAGTCTATTTTCAAGTTCAAAGACTCTATCTGAGCTGCTAAGGAAGTGGCCTTGTCGACATTAAGAATTCCTGCTACCTTCTGTTGTGGCATCCTCTGAGTAGGATTTTGATATTCATTAGCTGCCATCATCTCGATAAGATCGTAGGCCTCCTCATAACTTTTAGCCCATAATGCTCCCCCTGAAGCTGCATCTACCATTGGCCTTGATTGTATTCCTAGTCCATTATAGAAGCAATTTATGACCATCCAATTTGGCATGCCATGATGAGGGCATTGTCGAAGCATTTCCTTGTATCTTTCCCACGCTTCACATAAAGATTCACCAGACTGTTGAGAAAATTGCGTGATAGCATTCCTTATAGCTGCAGTCTTTGCCATGGGGAAGAATTTTCTAAGGAACTTTTGAGCTAGATCAGCCCAAGTGGTGATAGATCCCGGTGGCAGAGAGTGTAACCAACTTTTGGCCTTGTCTCTTAAGGAAAACGGGAAGAGTCTCAACTTCACAGCATCATCTGACACATTGTTGAATCTAAATGTGTCGCATATTTCTATGAAGTTCCTGATGTGTAAGTTAGGATCTTCCGTTGCAGTTCCTCCGTACTGTACTTGATTCTGCATCATCTGAATAGTGCTGGATTTAAATTCAAATGTAGGAGCCGCAATTGCTGGACGAATGATACTTGACTGAATGTCATCAATCTTCGGTTGTGAGTAGTCCATTAAAGCCCTTGATGCTGCAGGTGCAACTACTTCGGCTTCTCCGTCCATCTTGTGAGTATTTGCTAGTTTAAGTACTTGTTTGGCCTTTAATGCTTTAGCACGTGTTAGCATAAAAATCCAAGTATCTGAACACAAATAATCACTTCAAAATATAAGATCAAATATTCAAGTCAAACAAATTAACTTCTATTGTAGTAAAACACATAAACAAAATAACACCGAATCCCCGACAGCGGCGCCAAAAACTTGTTCGCTATTTTCTCTACGCAAGTATACGCAGTCCAAAAGCAATATAGGGAAATAAGGATCGTTCCCACGAAGACTTGGTGTATTTAAGTAAATATGTTTATTCAACAACGTTCGGTTAATTATAGAAGCCTGAACAACGAAATGGTTGGTTTGTTTAAATCACAATTAATTAATGAAATAACGACTAAAAATAATATGATAAAGATGAGATAAACATGGGATTCTAATTTCATTATTTATTTCATTTAGAATTGATGCCTTAATTTAAAGTGATTCTGATAATTATGAAAGCTAGCCGGGAACACGAAACTAATATAAGCGCCTTTCAGCCTTAACTTATATCAAACCATACAAACATCCACTTAAAAAGATAGAAGTTGCGTGGACACCATTTATGTCTAGACCCTATATGTCTATAAGATTTGAAAACATAACTGGATTACGAATAAATTCCTTATTTTTGGCTACACAGGGCGATGTGATCCAAAACCCTGCCACTAATCGTAATTATATATGAAAATTACGAACCTGTGCTAACATGGCAAATTCTAAATTCTCAAATCCACTTTCGCATTCATTAAGAATTAATAATTTAGATGATAGCTACGCATCTAATAAATTAAGTACAACCACGTTAGGCAATCGGAAATTTTTATCATAACACAATTTATTAAGGCATCGAATTACTAAATTACGTAAATAAATCCATTAGAATCCCATGACGGCGATTAGTTCATAATTAAACGAATCGTCATCATAGGATTAATTGAAATAATAATAATAATAATAATAATAATAATAATAATAATAATAATAATAATAATAATAATAATAATAATAATAATAATAATACTAATAACAACAATAATAAAACTAAATTAAAAATTACGATAAATTAAATATGAAAATTATAAGAGTTTAGAAACTAAAATCGAAATAATTTCCACTTGCAAGAAACGAGCACTCCGATAATTTCCTGTAAAATAAGAAATTAGAAACTAAAACCGAAATAGCTTCCACCGAAAGAGAAGAGCACTCCAAATAATCCCCGTAAAATCTTCTACCAAAATATAACTTATACTAAATTTGCTAAAATTAAAGTGTTTAAAAACAAAGCTTAAAATTTACAAGAACAAGAGAGAATACAAGAGAGAAAAATTGCTCTCCAAATTGTTGTGTGTCAATAAGCTCAAGATCTAGGCCTATTTATAGCAAAAATTTGAACACAAAAATAATAAAATAAAAATGAAAAGAAATAAAAAGAAATCATAACAATTAAAAACAACACAGCTTACAAAAAAAAACAACAGAAAGGAACCCAACCACCCCACTGCTACCATACTGCATACGCTGGCAAACAATTACCAGCCTCGCGGCAGGCGCGTGCAGAACACTCGCTTCTTGGCAGCTCCAATGTTGGCGCGTGGCTCCCACGCGCACGTGGGAGCGTGATCTCCTGCCAAACCACTTGCTCAGCTCTTGCAACAAACATCTTCTTTTTAATTGTTTTTGCCGACAGCACTTGCTAATTGGCCCAAAATCTCTCTTCTTTTATTTGCTAATTAATGCCGACCAGCCACTAGAATTCTTTACTTTTGTGCAATCATCACCTGCATGTTTTACTTTCGTTTTCTTTTTCTTTTCTTTTGTTTTTTTTGTTTTTTTTGTTGTTTTTGTTTTTTTAACTTATACTTTTTAATTAACAAATATTTAATTTAATTCAGAAATTATAAAAATAAATATCTAATATTATGAGATATTTATAATTATAATTTTCTAATTAAATAAAATATTTGCTAATATAAATGAATCATTAAGTCCTGAGCTGCGGTAAATTGAGGGCCTAAAACCGGACTCATTTTCCTTAACGAAAAATATATCAATTCCAACCGGGACTTTCTTTTTAAGAATATATCACTTTCCATCTTTTTGTGATAATTCTATTTTCTCATTGCTCGCCCTGGTGCGAATTACGGCCTCTTGAGGATCTAAAACTGGATTCCTTTTGCGAAACGAAAAATATATCAATTCCAACCGGGGTTCCAGATTTAAGAATATGTCATTCAGGATTCCTTTATGATAATTCTTTTTTTCCTCGTAGCCAGTCCTCTTGATAAAACTGAGATAAAAATCCACCGTTTTTAGCCCTTTTATTGCCACAAAACCTAAAGTTGCGATTTCTGCACAACAAATAATTAAACAACAAAAACGAATTAAAAGACACATTATATTTAAGGATAAACCACTAATCTAGGTCCATTTAGTGCATAATAAGTGGATATAAAATCCACTTATCAGCATGTGATGCTCTTGGTCTGTTAACTAATGATCACCAATGGCATGAAGCATTGGTTGAAAATTCACATTCTGGTATGCCTTCTCAACTTCGTGCTTTGTTTGTCAACATTTTGGTTTATTGTTCAGTATCAGATCCATATTCTCTATGGGATGTACATTGGCAAATCTTATCAGATGACATTTTATACATTCGACGTAAACTGTCTGAGAATCCTAAACTTGATTTGTCCGAGTACGAGATTAAAAATTTCGCACTTGCAGGTATTTAACATTCCATTAATGTGTTTGTTTTTTCTGAGTAATAATATCATAATATTAACTTTTTCATTTAAAATTCAGAGATTGAAAAACTGTTGAATGATATTGGCAAGAGCCTAAGAGATTTTCCAATGATTCCATTTCCCGATGAGAATTACTTCGGTAGTGCTTTAAATCGCCTTATTCTTGAAGAAACAGGTTATGATAAAGAAGAGATGAGAGTTATGCATGAAAGAAATCACGGGAGACTTAATGCAGAACAGAGAGAAGTATATGATGTTGTTATTTCTAATATCGCCAATGGTGAAGGAGGCATGTTTTTTGTTTACGGTAGTGGTGGATGTTGTAAAACCTTTTTATGGCAAACACTATGTTGCCGTTTACGATCCGAAGGTAAGATTGTACTTCCAGTAGCAAGTTCAGGAATTGCTGCTACATTGCTTCCAGGTGGTAGGACAGCTCATTCAAGATTTCATATTCCTCTTAATCTTGATCAATATTCTACGTGTGGAATAAAGCATGGTATCGATATAGCTGAATTGTTGCAACAATCAAGTTTAATAATTTGGGATGAGGCACCTATGCAACATCGACATGGTTTTGAAAGTGTAGATCGTACATTACGTGACATAATGTCTGCCATTGATCCATCAAGAAAATATAAACCATTCGGTGGAATCACAATTGTCTTTGGTGGTGATTTCCGTCAGATCTTACCAGTTCTAACAAAGGGTACTAGGGCTGATATTGTTCATGCTTCGTTGAACAGATCTAAATTGTGGAACCATTGTAAGGTTTTCCTACTCCATCAGAATATGCGATTACACTCAGGCAATTCGGAAGGTCAAAACAAAATTATAGCCGAATTCAGTGAATGGCAACTCAAAATTGGTGATGGCAAGATTGATTCTATTAATCCTCAAGATGTTAATGGTTATCCTGAATTTGTTGTTCCTCCTCAATATGTTGTTACAAGTGAAAAAGATCCTACAAAGAATCTCATTGATATCATCTATCCAGATTTCTTAAAAAACATGCATTGTCATAACTACTTGAGATCAAGAGCAATTCTGACTCCAACTAATGTCGTGGTCGATGATATTAATTCTCAAATTCTTGACAAGATTCCAGGAAGAATGCATACTTACCTCAGTCAGGATTCCATAGACGATAATGGTGGAGAGGATAATGAATTTGATGCATCTTTCCCAGTTGAATATTTGAATTCTATTAATATGCCATGTCTTCCTAAGCATGAGTTGAAAGTCAAGATTGGTGCTGTGGTAATGTTAATGAGGAATTTGAACCAGATCATGGGTTTGTGCAATGGCACCAGGATGATTGTGATTGGATGCCGAAGAAATAGTATAGAGGCCAGATTCTATGTGGTGCTCACGTTGGTTCTAAACATCTAATACCTAGGATTGATATGATTCCAACTGATACAAAGTGGCCTTTTGAATTCAAGAGGACTCAATTTCCAATTCAGTTATGTTTTGCGATGACTGTGAATAATAGTCAAGGACAGTCTCTTGATACTGTTGGATTATATCTTCCGAGATCCGTTTTCAGCCATGGTCAGCTTTACGTTGCCATTTCACGTGTAACTTCTCTAGGAGGACTCCATATATTAATTGTAGATGATACCGGTTCCACCACAAACATTACATCTAATGTAGTTTTTGAGGAGGTTTTCTACAACCTTCTAAGTTTGGGTTAAGCTTTATAGTTATTTACTTTATACTATATTTTCCACATTTTATACAAACTTCCAAATTGGGAGGAAGTTGTAATGTTAATAATGTACATATTTACATATAATGTTTTCGTTAATTTGGAAGTGATAACGAAGAAAACTTTATTATGCTACACAATTTTTGGTTTTGTTATGTAATTGCTATAAAAGATTATCTAAAATATGAGTACAACCAAAAATTATACCGGATAAATTGTAAAAGCAAATTGTGACAAAGCATACTAATTTATCTTTGGCATTTGATTTAATCAATTATAGAGCATAATAATTTATATTTGGCAACGCTGTAAATATGTACTAATTACCAGACTATTCTATAGAATCAATCATGAGATATCCCATTATCATTCTTTGTGTGAAATCCTAACAAACTATTATGATAATTGCAACCATGATTTACAATATTGTTAATGTAAATCATGTTCTAATCTTATGCTATTCTAAACTTATGTTAGGTCCAATATGTTTGTAGAAGGGGGGGTTGAATACAAACAGTATTGTTTTATCGAAATTTGTCCGGATAATTTAATTTATATTTTGACAAATTTGAGCGGAATTAAATGAAACAAAATTCAAGTTGAATATAAAATTATATTAACTTGAAGGGTTTGTTACAAATACAGTACAAAATTTATATCTAGTTAATAAAAACAAATTAGAAAATTCGACATGAATTTTTCTAGATTTGTTAATAAAAAACAAGATATAGATTAGGAGTAAAAACCCGCTAATAGTACAAGAGTATCAAGTAAACCAGTTCTATCGGATCAGATATTAAAAATAAGATGAACTTGATTTTCTATATATTTTTCTACTTCTTGTGCTGTGTTCTTGATGAGAGAGAAGAGAGAAATCTGCTTTGAATGTTATATTTTGATATGTATTGATGTCTTCTGTCGTCTGTCTTCATTTATATCATTTACTGCCTCTTTATCTTCAAATATAACTGTCAAGACAATCGGCAATACAATTTATTCTTCCAAGACAACCAATTTTGTACTGCCAAGACAATAGGCAATACAATCGTCAAGACAATCAGGTTCTTCCAAGACAATCGGCAAGACAATCAAATTCTGAGATCTTTGTCTTGCTTTATCAAAAATTATCATTCTGTCTGAAGCTTTTTCTTTTTGATCATTATCAAGACAATCTAATTTGAACTGTCAAGACAATCGTCAAGACAATCAAATCAGATTTTTATTCTACTTTTAAAATCTTTTCAGAAATTATCATTACCAAGACAGTCGGCAAGACAATCAGAGATTGTCTTGCTTTACTGATTTCTTCTTCAAGACAATCGGCAAGACAATCTCTTATTGTCTTGCTATTCTGATTTAAGCCTTCAAGACAATCGGCAAGACAATCAGGGATTGTCTTGCTAATTCATTTTTCAGAATTAAATTAAAATTGATTAACAAATAATCATTTTAATTTATTCTTACTTAAATAATTAATCAGATTTAATTAATCTAATAATTAATTTAATTAAAGAATTAATTCAAGATGAATTAATTAATTAATTAAATTGACTACTTGATTTAAATTAATTAAATAAGAATAATTATATATCCTTGGATTGTCTTAATTCTTTTCTGAATCACTGAAAGTAATAAAGGAATACCACTGAATATTTTGTTGACGTTCCATGCACGGTCTAGTTCATGAACGACTAACTTCAATGACTGTCCTTTAATTTTCACATTAAAAATGTGATTCATTTTTCTTCTCATTTCTTTCTCCTTCTTGTACTTCACTGTATACTGTCTGAACCTGTCACTCTAGAAATCTCTGTCTTAGAAATAAATCCACTTCTTTGATGCTATACTGAGGCTTGATCAGCAATCTGAACTTCTTCCAATGTAAAACATCAAAACTATAGATTGACTTTAGGGTTTTTCTTCTGACAGATAGTACCTCCTGAGATTCCTGTGAGAGTTAAAGTTATTTACTTATTACAAACTAAGCTTAAGTTGAGTTGAGTCCTCGAACTACAAATAGGGTGTGTCATATGCCTTTCAATCTCCCCCTATTTGTTTGTTAGAAGATAACAAGCAAATACCTAGAGGATTACTCAAACAACTCAACTTAACTTAGTAAAAGATAAAACTTTAAACACAAAGTAAATAAAAGAAAAGTTCTGGTTTACATTTAACATTGTCCAGATTCAAACATAAAAGATAAATACAAGATAGATGATCCTCTAGACTGATCATATAATACAATTTTCTATCTTGACCTATCTAAGCTCTAAAGATATCACATGTAGAGATGATCTTCACTTTGAAGTTTCTTCATCCCTTATCTCTCCAGGTTCAACTTCATCTTCTTGCTCTAGAAATCTTCTGATATTCTCTGTGTCAAATCGTTCTTGATCATCCAAGGTTTTGATCAAATCCTTGTCAAGTACACGTTCATAATCTGACACAAGACCTTTAGGTTTCTTAGGCAAGATTCCAAGGTTACCCTATAGCCGATTCCGAAGTATGTAATATTTCTTTTCAAAGCCAGTTAAAGCATATGATCGAATAATGTCAGCAACAAAGATACTTTCTTTATCTTCGAATCCTGTAGTCCTCAGCATATGTTCTAACCAGACCAGATGAGATGCAGTGTATAATTTCATTGACTTAGAATCAAGGAAGCAAGAGTGTAGTGTATTACCCTTGAGAAACTTAACATGATGTGGAGGTTGAATAACTTGTGGACTATTCCTTTGCGCAAACTCCAAAAGTCTTTCATGAAGTAAAATATTCAGTTCAGAAAACCTTTTTACCTTTATGGACATAATCCACAGTTCAATCAAGCTTCTCTGTTGAAAGATTTGAAGTGACACATAGAGAGAACCCATTGTACGAGAGTCAATCTGAATTATCAGTTGATCTGCACATCTGTCAAACCCAGCTACTATCCTCGAGATTTCCAGCATCAATGCATCCATATATTGCAAGTAATTTGGATTGGTCTCTTGAAACTGTTGAAGTAGTTGGAGAAAACGTTCATCATCATTATCAGTGTTCTGAATAGAATCAAAAATTTCTCTTGCTCTATCCCACTTTGGACCAATCTTCAACTGAATATCTCTTTTCCTTTCCTGTACACTGATTGCATGTAGCTTTTGTTTCTCTGCATCTTCAGCTTGCTTCAGCTTCAATCTTTTATTCACTACCTGTCTGGTCTTCTCAAGCTTATCTTGTCTCATCTGACGATCAGCTTTCTCCTCTTGAAGTTCCTTCTCAAATTCAGGATCATCTTGCCAGTTTGAAAGATCTTCTTCAATATCATTTAATTGTTGTACTTCAAACTTACTATTCTTGAGATCGAAATCAAACTCGAATACATCCTGATCATGAGCAGCTTTTTCTTTTTCTTTTCCCTTGGTAGACTTCTCAGACTTCTCCTTATGCCTCCCTTGACTTCCTGACTTACTTCCTCCTGCTTCTCCAGACTTACCTGCTCCTCCATCTCCAGACTTCTCCCCCTTAGTTGAGGAATCCTCTACAGACTTTCGTTGACTGTCAAGCTCCCTATTTACATCATTATCCCTTTCATTATCATCATCATAGTCTTCAAAATATGCTTTTTGTTCTAGTGTGATATTATGAGTAGGTTTAACAATGTTGTATAGATGATCAAGTCCTTCAAACATGTAATCATACTTTTCTTCAAGCTTCGCAAAGGTTGTTAAATATGATTGAGCAGTTTCATGTATTTCCACTTGAAGTTCATCCACCCTATTAGAGAGTCTGTCAATAGCATTTAGAATATCTGTTCTTTCTGTAGATGCCTGAGAGTTGGATTGTATCATTGTATTGATTGCCGGAGTGAGTGTAGTCTTTATGTTGTGGACATCGTCACGAATAATCATGAGCTGATTGTTGACAGAGGTGGAAGAAGAAGACCGTTCATCCACTTGTGCTTTCAAAACTTGTTTTTCAGCCTCAGTTTCCATCAATTTCTTTTGCAGATCTTTGATTTGAGCCATAAGAGACAAAGTGTTTGTGTTAGTGTGTGCTCTCACCTGATGTTCACTCAAGGATAAGTCACTCTTGTAACACCCTCAATATCCATCATTATAAATATATACTTTCTATAATAAAATATACATTGATACAGGGGAAATTTAGAAAATTTTGGCATGAAGTATTCATAAATCGGACTATCTACCTGTAATTCAACCCAAACCAAATTCTCATAAACAATTACAAATAAAACTTAATACACCAACGATTCCTCATAGAGGATCGATTCCAGGTTATGGTATGAAACAAGAATCTAAACTACACAAATTATTACAATTTCTCCTACTATTCTGATTTCAATAACTATACCGTCTAATCTGTAGCTTAACTCCAATCCGTGCTTACCCGCTCTAGCTTCGAGATCTATCCTGTAAAGGCTGCCTCATTGCTCTCATATGACTCGTACAATGTGGACATCCACCCTTATTCCTAACTGAAAGATTAGGGAAAATGAAGCAAGAGTGAGCCAAATAATGCTCAGCAAGTGAACAGTATAGTGAAACAATAATACTACAATGATTCATTGGTGAACATATCACTGACCAACTTATCTCAAAGGAATAATTCACCATTACAGAAGCTCAAGAACTTTAAAGATATAACATTTTATTTAATTCATGAAATGGAATAGAATTGGACTATTTTGCATTTTATTAATAAAAACAATAAGGTTAGGCTGCTGATCAGTCACGCACTAACCCCGGACAAACGCACACAGCAATGTCCTTTAATGGATCCACGGCACACATTGGCCTTAATAATTTCTGACCACGAATCTGGTCCGACCCTTATGGTCCACATTTTAAAAACTAACAGTCCAATCCTATAACTAGACATCAGGTGTCGGAACAATCGACCACCTCAATTGCCAAACACCCTGGACACTTTCGTTCCAGGCCAACATCTCAAATTTCACAAAATAAAGTAAGGTCGGGTAAATTTCTGACCTAGATATCGACAAGTTCGATATAGAGAAGGGTATTATTCTATAATATATCAATGGAATAGGGATAACAAATTCAGTACTATTGATTGGGACATGATAAACAACTATTCATATTTATTGAAAACTAAAGAGCAATAATATCAACGACAAATCGAATTAATATACTAATCAAGTGACGAAAAGCATGGTTCACTTGAGTGAAATGATTTACTTGCAACATGAGTAACAACAATTGTAATTATAAGATAAAGCAAGGATATAGTCTAGTGCTAGGCATTTAATAAAATTTACCAACACATTGTCAAGTTGAATTAACATAAGTGAATTAAGTAGTTTAAAAAATGATCATCTGTAAAATAACTCCAGGACAATTAAATTGTAGGACAGTTTGAAGTAAGCCTCTCCTAGAGGGGTCCATTGGTGAAAATCCGTTACCAAGTTGAACTAACATGAGCGATTCGAATAGTTTAAAACGAAGATTTAAGAAATTCTTAATTATTTAAGGTCTCACTCTTGTCAGCTAAGCACTTATAGGCTTCAATTGCCAGAACCGGCATGACAATAATGAGTATAAATAATTAAGAAGATCTCAATTCATTCTCGATTTTAACTGTCACTGCGCAACACATGCCCCAATGACAGTATAAACCTCGAATTAGTTTACAATAATTTAAAGAAAAATGCTCTTTGAAAAATATTAATAAAGACGAAGAATATTGAAATAAATTAGTTTTAACAGAATTCAACACCTGAACAATAGGTGAGGAAAATAAACAATGACAGAATAATTTGAGAATGAGTGTTTTTAAATTAATTAATAGAAGAAAAAATGTCACTGGAAATAAAAATGAAAGGTATAGGCACTAGCAAAAAGATCTGAAAGGAAAATTGTATATTTAACAGAACAGGTTCGCAATTATTCCGAATAAATATGAAGAATACAGTTGCTTGCAAGAAGGAATTTCGAAGGAAAAATAATTAATACAATAAGTTTCACATCACTTGAACAATAAGTGAGGGATAGTAAACTTGCCTCAATACACTCAGTTTCCAATTCCAACATCTCGATCCTTTAACCACTTTACATTAGTCTCTATTCCTTTACACACTGGCCTTTATTTGGTCACACATCCGCCTTTCCTTTACCACTTGTCAGTCTCTATGCGTGCACACTCGTCAATCTCGATAATCATCTCCTTCTCCGAATTCCATCTACTCGTGTGCTGGCTCTTAACCGGCTCCCTACTCGTACCCATCAACAATCAACTAAGCATAAACATAAAATTGTCCTCGGAATTGAACAGAGGATGAGGAGAGGTAGGTTCTAATTATAACAACTCACGATTTGGTTAATAAAGTCACCAAGAATAAAGGTGTAAATCGAAAATTAGAGAGGGGGTGGGGAGAGGCGAGAGATTTGAGAGAGGTATTGAGGGAGAGAGAGAGTCCATACACACACATCACCCTCACACTCACGAACGCACACCCAAAACACACGCAACACCACACAGGGAAGGAGGGATGGGTTCCAGTTTTCTGTAGTAGGAATTATCAAGACACCGGTTTAATTACCCAAACTCAGCTACCGAGCCGCTGCACACAGCCACACACACCAGCATCCCAGCACACACGAACACCATCCATACACACCTTATATATATGTATACATACGAACCTCACAGAATCACACACACACATTGTTTATGAGCAACAGGGGAGAAGAGAGGAGGGGGAAAAAGTTGTTTTACCCACAAAACCGAAAGAAAACAGAGCCAAGAGGAATTATCCGCAGACAACGTGAGGAAGAGGGGAGATTTGAGAGGATTAATCGGAAGAGATATTGAGGAGATGAGAGAGATGCCGTAGAGAGATTTTTCGAGAGAGATATTAGAGCTTGAGAGATTAGAATGAAAGAACCCGCAAGAATGATCTAGAGACTGCTGGGTTTTAAGATATCAAAAGATAAAGGCCTTTTAGAAATTAACAATTCTGAAAATTTAGTTAAAACAATTAATCACCCATTTAAAATTCGATATAAAATATAAAAAGGGTGGAAAAATAAACTTTTCATTTTTAAAATAAAGTTTATAAAATTACGAACGCCTACATATTTTTAAAATATTTTTAGAATAAAAAATGAATTAAATATGAATTTTGATCCTTTAAATACAATAAAACTCCTTAAATCATTTTAAAATACTGAAACACCCAAAATAATTCACCCAAAAATTTTAAAAGTAAATAATATTATAAATAGGATAACGCAAAAGATTTCGGAATTTTAAATACTCCGATGATTTTATAAAAAAATTTCGAAGATCAATAACCCATGATTTAAATAAATTTTAGTCATAAAAAATTTAAATGAAAATTACTCGGACTAGCACGTCACACATACATCACCATATAAACATGTAAGCATGATATCACATATATTTTATTTAAAAAAATTCACACCTTATATTCCACATTTAATTATTAAATAATAAAATAATAATAATTTTAATAATAATAATAACAAATATGATATTATTCTAGGGCGTTATAACTCTCCTTTCGTGCATGTGTTTCACTCATATTTAAGGTGGTCCTCACATCACTCAACACTAGCTCCTTTCCTTGAGATGTACCTGCATAAGAAATCACCCTAGCCTCTTCTGGAGAGGTCAGTGGTGGTGCAATGGGAGTTCGCAATTCCCAATCCTCAGTCATCTCTATCAATTCATTTGGATTTGATAACTGAATTTCTTCAGTGATAGGATGACCAAATTGCCCTCCACCTTCTCCAGATAAATCTGCGAGTGAAGAATCCCTTGAGGGAGCCAGGAATGTTCCTCCTGGGAGGGGAGATGATGACTCTATTATAACTGGCAGAGAGTCAAGATTTCCCTCTGAAGCCTGTGAAGGCTCTTCTACCGTAACAATGGTAGGCACTGAAACAATCCTATCGTGCACTCCTTGCTCAGTGTCCTTAACAACATCAGATTCTACGGTAATGTTTTCCCCCATTGTGAGTAATAGAGGTGTGCTTGACTCTGTACAAGGTGCCACGGCCCTTTGGCAAATTTCAATAATTGCATCCTGTTGAGAGGATGAAATTAGTAACAGTTCATCGGCCATTTCAATGTCCAAGTCCTGTTGGGAGGAAATGGATGGGCTAACAGATGCCTCAAGTAGTAGGTTTCTTCTCTTCTTTGGTGGAGGCAGAGCTGTGGGATCACTCACATTATCACTTCTTCTATCAACTCTTTTTGTCAACAACTTGCTTCTGGCTTTTGGTTTAGAGATTTGGTTAGACACAGTGTTTGGCTCTAAGACCTGGGATAGAGGCTGTGGTTCTACAACCTCTTGGTCCGACCTATCAGCCACTTGGGCTCTAGAAACAGTTTGAGAGATAGAAGGTAATACCTGCTCCATTGATGCAGTAGCTGTACCTGAAGGAATAGATTGTTCCATTTGATGTTGATGTTCAGGGACAGATACATTTTGAGGTTCAGGTTCAGGTGCATTCATAAGTTGAGGAATGACAGGTAGATTTATGAAGTTAGACAAATATGGTGTAATATACACTGGCACATTTATCAATTTTCTATGTGTATCAAGGCTAGTGAATATTTTCTTGGTTTGTCTGCCTGATACCATAGGGTTGTCATTCCTAAAAATTGTTTGTTGACCAACAGGAACAAGATGATTAAATAACAAAGTTAAAAATCAAGGATAATAACATAGAACTTTCTTACCCTCATCAAAATCCCTTCTAGCCTTAACAATCCTGTTAATAATAGTATTCCAAAGTAGGTTACCAATATTGATTCTACGGTTGTTAGCAACAGCATAACCAATAGTTTGTAACATAGAGGTGAGTAAATGAAAGTTACCTCTGGCTGAATTAGCAAATACCTTGGAGATCGTGTCGAAGAATGCATCCCATTGTTGAACCAGATTCCTTTTGCTCAGGTTGTTCATATCAATTACTCCATGATAATTAATATCAATGAAGAAATGATAGAGTTGTTCACTGGTTGGAAATGGATCAAAATTATCCACCGGAAGGCCCAATACAGTAGTAAGGGTTGATTCTGTCACGACGTGGTGTGTACCATTAAAATCAAAAGAGAATGAGGTCAAGTCTTCAGACACCACAGCTTCTGTGCAAATCAATCTCAGTGGTCCTATCTTAATTGGGGCTTCGATCGAAATGGCAGTTCGGATAATTGAATCGTCATTTAAAAACTGTATCCAAGGCCTAAATCGATCGTAGGGACAATCGTTCGGATTAAAATAGCCAACCAAATTATGTTTCATTATCTCAAAATTATCAGCCATTTTTAAACACAAAAACACACTTTAATTTATGGAAATTAAAACAATTCGAAATTTTTTCAGAATTAATAATTAATTAAAATTAATTAAAAATTCGAATTATTCCAAAGTTGTCAGAAAAATCCCAAAAATTTATATGATGATCTCCTAACCACTGTGAGTCTAAATATATTTTTAGATTTCAAAGAAAAAATCTAAAGCTCCCAAAACAGTGAAAACCCGATTCAACTTTTGAAAAAATTAATTTTCAAAATCTTAACAAAATTCGAAAATAATCGGTTCAATTAACAGGAAATCGAACGATCTATTCAAGTATGATCTCAGATTTCAGTTTTGTTGGAAAAAATCGAGCAGAGTTTCAGTAGAGATGTGTGTATGTATCGTGTATGTATTGAGTCTCTGTGTAAAAACACGAGAGAGAGAGAGAGAGAGAGAGAGAGAGAGAGAGAGAGAGAGAGATGACTGAGTATTGTCTTGGTGTTTCTTTTTTTTTTTTTTTAAGTATAGAATTAACACTACAAGACAATCGGTTTGATTGTCTTGCCGATTGTCTTGGTAGTATAAACACTATCAAGACAATCGTTTACAATTCTGATAAATAAAAGAAAACGAAATATATATATATATATATATATATATATATATATATATATATATATATATATATATATATATTTTAATTACAAACTAACATTACAAGACAATCGGTTGATTGTCTTGCCGATTGTCTTGGTAGTATAAATACTATCAAGACAATCATGTATTTAACTGATTAAAAACAAATTGACACACAATTTTTTTTTTATTTTTTTATTTTTTAAAATACTGAAAAGACACTCCAAGACAATCAAGTGATTGTCTTGCCGATTGTCTTGGTAGTTCAAAACTATCAAGACAATCGTTTGTTTTGAGTAAAACAAAATAAAAACAGAACAAAAATCTGAAAAATATTTTATTATCAACAAAATAACCTGCCAAGACAATCTGAGGATTGTATTGGCGATTGTCTTGATACTACAAAGACAAACAATACAATCTATTAATCTGCTAATATTATGCTAATAAAATGCAAATAAATGTTCATAATTAATCCAATTAAAATACACTCTAATATATTATTAAAAATACTATAAATAAATATTTTGCATACACATGGATTAATCTTTTTACGAAAACTAATATAAATAACAAAAGGACAAACACTACAAAACATTTAAAAAAATAATTATTAAAATAGAAATAAATATCTACAAATATTCTAAAAATACAGAAATATTAAGTATTAAATAATATGAATAAACAGAGTGAAAAATAACTAAACAAGCAAGAAAATCAGTTGGTAAAATAATTATACAAGTGATTTCAAACAACAAATATTCACAGAATAATCACTTGCAAAATTATTAAAGATCAAATTTCAGATATTAACAGTATTAATTACTAGGACTGTTTAACATACCCAATTCACTAACAATTTTAGTGAATGAGAATTCATTAAGCGACTTAGTAAAAATATCTGTAGTTTGATCTCCAGAGCCTACAAATAGTAGTTGCACTGTACCATTCATTACATGCTCTCTTATAAAATGATACCTTATGTCAATGTGCTTTGTCCTTGAGTGCTGCACAGGATTGCTGGCGATTGCTATGGCACTTGTATTATCACATAAAATAGGGATATTTTCCAATACAATGCCATAGTCCATTAATTGATTCCTAATCCATAAGATCTGAGCACAACAGCTTCCAGCAGCTATATATTCAGCTTCGGTTGTAGAGTTGGAAACTGTTTGCTGTTTCTTACTGAACCAGGATACCAATCTTCCACCTAGGTATTGACAACTCCCAGATGTACTTTTCCTGTCTACAACACTTCCTGCATAGTCAGAATCTATATATCCAATTAAAGTAAAACCAGATTCATTAGGGTACCAGATGCCTAAATTAGGCGTACCCTTTAGATATCTTAAGATTCTTTTGACAGCAGTGAGATGGATTTCTTTAGGATTCGCTTGGAACCTTGCACACAAGCATGTGGCAAACATTATATCTGGTCTACTAGCAGTTAGGTAAAGCAAAGAGCCAATCATACCTCTATAGCCTGTGATATCTACCTTGGCAGAACTTTCACATAAACCAATTTTGACAGCTATAGTTGATGGTGTCTTTGCTGATGAGCACTCCTCCATGTGATATTTCTTGAGGAGCTCCTTAATGTACTTGGATTGACAAATAAATATTCCATCTTGTCTCTGACTTATTTGTAATCCAAGAAAGAATTTCAGTTCTCCCATCATGCTCATTTCAAACCTACCCTGCATTAACTTAGAAAACTTCTTGCATAGAAGCTCATTAGTAGACCCAAATATAATATCGTCCACATAGACTTGGACTAGTATTATATCATTCTTATGTCTTTTAGTGAAGAGCGTTTTGTCTATGACACCTCTTATAAAACCATTTTCTAATAGAAATTCAGAGAGAGTGTCATACCATTTTCTTGGGGCTTGCTTAAGACCATAGATAGCTTTGTAAAGAAAGTAGACATAGTCCAAATGATCTTGATCTTCAAAACCAGGGGGCTGTTCTACATACACTTCTTCATCTAGCTTACCATTCAGAAAGGCACTCTTGACATCCATTTGATAAACTTTGAATCTTGAATAGGATGCAAATGCCAAGAATATTCTGATGGCCTCAAGTCTTGCCACTGGAGCATAGGTCTTGTCATAATCAATGCCTTCAGCTTGAGAATAACCTTTAGCTACCAGTCTTGCTTTGTTTCTTATCACAGTGCCATCTTCATCTAGTTTGTTTCTGAATACCCATCTTGTGTCCACCACTTTTCTATCTTTAGGTCTGGGTACCAGCTTCCATACTTCTAGTTGCTTAAATTGATTGAGTTCATCTTGCATAGCAATCACCCAATCAGGATCAGATAGAGCTTTTTCTACTTTCTTAGGCTTCATGACAGACAAGAACCCAGAATAGTTACATTGATTCTCATAAGCTCTTCTTGTTTTCACACCAACATCAGGATCACCAAGAATCAGCTCAAAAGGATGAGCTCTATTCCAAACAGTTTGTCTGGGAAGAATTGATCTTGATGATTCGCCTTGATCTTCAGTATGATGTTGAGTATGACTTGTTGACCCTTCATTATCTCCCCCTGAGTTGTTGCCAGTTTGACTTATTGATGGTTCAAGAGTATCAGTGGTGTCTTGAAAATTATCATTGTTTTCACCAGCATCACCTTGATCATTACCACCAACATTTGGATTATTATTATCAGCAACAACGTCAGGTTGATTGTCATCATCTGAATCTGAGTCTGACATGTCATCAAATTTAAGCTTTTCAGATGGATCTTCATTTTGGATACTTGGGAGTTTTGTGTCATCAAATGTAACATTGACACTTTCCATAGTTTTCTGTTGATCAATAAGATACACCTTGTAGGCTCTTCTAGTATAACCAATAAATATTGCTTCATGTGCTTTTTCTTCAAATTTACCACCTTGATCATCTCCTTCTTTCAACACAAAGCATTTTGTCCCAAATACATGGAAGTACTTGAGAGATGGTTTCTTGTCATGTAGAGCTTCATATGGTGTCTTCATTAAGTCTTTATTGATAAGTGTTCGATTCTGGGTATAGCATGTAGTGTTGACAGCTTCAGCCCAAAAGCTCAATGGAAGCCTTGATTCACTTAGCATAGTACGTGCAGCTTCAATCAAGGTTCTATTCTTTCTTTCAACTACCCCATTTTGTTGAGGAGTTCTGGGAGCCGAGTACTGTCTAGTTATACCCTATTCAGTGCAAAAGTCATTTAGAACTGCATTCTTGAATTCAGTTCCGTTGTCTGACCTTATAGCTCTTACTGGACGATTAGAGTCCAGCTCAATTAACTTAATGTGATCAACTACCAGTTGTGGATTTTTATCTTTTGAGTTCAGAAATAGTACCCATGTGAATTTTGAGAAATCATCAACAATCACTAGAGCATATCTTTTTCTTGACATGGACATCACACTAACTGGACCAAACAAATCCATATGGAGAAGTTGTAATGGTTCAGTTATTGATGATGTGTTAGTGCTCCTGTGAGTTTCCCTTTTTAACTTTCCTTTTTGACATGCATCACATAGACCTTCCTGAGTAAAATCAATCGAAGGTAAACCTCTCACCAATTCTCTTTTAACTAGAGAATTCATTGTTTTGAAGTTTAGGTGAGAAAGTTTCTTGTGCCATAACCAACTTTCATCGATGGATGCCTTTGAATAAAAACATCTAATTTCTTCTGTGCTTCCAGAGTTCATATTGGCTATGTACAAGTTTCCTTTTCTTACTCCAGTCAACTGCGGCCTTTCATTTCTCTTGTGTGATATTAGACAATTCTTTTTGTTGAAATGAACTTCATAACCTTTGTCAAAGAATTGACTAATACTGAGCAAGTTGTGCTCAAGTCCGTTCACAAGAGAGACATCTTCAACGATAAAATTTCCAGCTTCTAATCTGCCATATCCATCAGTTTTACCTTTGCTGTTATCTCCAAAGGTAACGACTGGGCCAACCTTCTCCACCACATTTGTCAGCAGGGCTCTATCTCCGGTCATATGCCTTGAACATCCACTATCCAGAATCCACATGACTCGTTCAACCTGTTTTAAACCCTACAATGACAAATTGGTTAGACTTTCTTCGGAACCCAAATTTGATTGGGTCTAGAGTACTTAAAGAATTGGCCTTTATCAGGCAAAGCAACACTTTTTATTTTAACAATATTTTCTTCAGGTACTGGACATTTAACCCTGTAAACAGCTTTAACTTGTTTTGGTTTCAGCTTGGGTAACCATGTCTTCACCATATCCTTAGGAGGACTTGGAGTCCTAGTCTTAGGATTAGGTGGGTTTACAGTCCTGGATCTAACATGATTATTTCTGCTCATATGCTGTCTAGGAACATTATTATCAACACATGCATGATTACCGTTAAAGTAAGCAGACATTATATTAAAAGCACAAGACATGCAATTAACTGCATTGCATTTCTTATGTGCAGTATCAATAACAGGAATAACATGCATGGTAGATATGTTGTTGCATTTATTCATGTTGTTACTTCTACTACTAGTTTTCAAGGAACTAGTAGACTCACCAACTCTTTCTGTTTTCTTAAACACAGACTTTCTATCTTCATCATTTTTAACAACTTGATTACTTTCTAAGACTACGCCATTAGCTAAATCCTCAATGCGCATCTCTTCCTTAATGATTAAAGATGTTGTATCCAAAGGTTCTGCTATGGATGTCTTAAAGAGTGGGTTACTAACACCCTTAAGCACTATTGGTATACCCCTTTCTACAGCACTGACACGATTAGGGGTAATAATGCTTTTTCGTCCAATAGCTTCATTATAATCAAACCCAATTCCTACGGTTTGATTAATAGCTTGTTGGTTAAACAACTCTTTAGCCACTTTACATGAATTAGAAGTAGCACTAACCCTTATTTCTAGCTCAGCTATTGTTTCACGTTGTTGAACCACTATCAACGCTAAAGACCTCTCAAGTTCTTTTATAATTCTTATTTCTGATTTTTGTTTATCATGGCAATTTTGTACATCGTGTAATTCTGATAATTGATTACTAAGATCTGTATTTAACAAATTGATCCTTTCAATCTCTCTATTAGCACAACCTAGTGAATCACTAAGTTGATAGATATATTGACTTTCAGTACATGATACCTCAGATGAAGTACCACTGGAGTTATCAGATTTTGCCATCAGGGCAAGATTGCCATACTCTTCATCTTCAGAGTCTGTATCATCCCAACTCTTTCCAGCAGCCACATAGGCTTTACCTATCTTCTTCTTCTCAGATCCAAAGTCTTTTCTTTGGTTTTGTTTTGGCTTCTGACATTCAGTAGCGAAATGTCCAAGTTCATTACAGTTGTAGCATCTAATTTTACTTCTTTCAACTGTTCCAGTTTTGTAACCTCCTCTGTTACTTGAGGATGAAGAACCTCCTCTTTGGAACCTGTTATAGTTAGATTTGTACTTGAACTTGGGATTCTTCCTGAATCTGAAGTTACTGAATTTCCTTACCAACAAAGCCATGGACTCATCTTCCAACTGATCTAGCTCTTCTAACGAATAGAAGTCTCCTTCATCTGGACTAGCATTCGTTTGACCAACTTCAACTTCAAGCTTGCCACTGTCAACACTACAAGATTGAATAACCTTATCTTCCACTTCCTGTTTGTTCTCAACAATAAGAGCTGTAGAAGTATTAGCAACTCTTCCTTTTCCATAAATCTCCTTTTGTTGAGATTGTTCCAGTTCATAGGTTTTTAAAACACCAAAGAGTCTTTCTACAGTAATTTCACTTAGATTCCTCGACTCTCTGATAGCTGTAATCCTATGTTCTAGATGAACAGGCATTGACAGTAGAAATTTTATGTTGATCTCTTTCTGAGTGTAGTACTTGCCATGCCTCTGTAAATTGTTGACAAGTTTGTTATATCTTTCAAACACATCTTGAATACTTTCATTGGATGCTGATCGAAAGTGTTCATACTCAGATGTCAGAATTTCTAGTCGATTCTCCCTAACTTCCTCTGTTCCTTCATTCATAGTTTCAATGGTTTCCCACATTTTCTTTGCAGTCTTGCAGTTAATCACATGACTGTACATTACAGAGTCTAGAGAATCTATTAAGATCAGTCTTAAATTAATGTCAAGTCCAGCTTCCTCTCTTTCAACAAGAGTGTATTCAGAAGAATCTTTGTGTACAAACCTTGCAGGGGAAACAACTTTTCCATCAGTGACAACTTCAGGAATTAATCCAAAAGGTATTATTGGTCCTTCTGATAAGACTTTCATGTATTTAGGATTTGCAACCTCGAGGAACATTAACATTTTGTTCTTCCACATATCATAACTGTTTTTGTCATATATGGGAATTTTCACAGTTCCAACTTTAGAAGACATGATGAATTTTTTAAGAGAGTTAAAAAATTCGGGGATGATTTTTAATCGAGTAAAATGGGATCTTTGATTTGTGTATCAATCAATCTGCTCTGATACCAATTGTTAGGTCCAATATGTTTGTAGAAGGGGGGTTGAATAGAAACAGTATTGTTTTATCGAAATTTGTCCGGATAATTTAATTTATATTTTGACAAATTTGAGCGGAATTAAATGAAACAAAATTCAAGTTGAATATATAATTATATTAACTTGAAGGGTTTGTTACAAATACAGTACAGAATTTATATCTAGTTAATAAAAACAAATTAGAAAATTCGACATGAATTTTTCTAGATTTGTTAATAAAAATCAAGATATAGATTAGGAGTAAAAACTCGCTAATAGTACAAGAGTATCAAGTAAACCAGTTCTATCGGATCAGATATTAAAAATAAGATGAACTTGATTTTCTATATATTTTTCTGCTTCTTGTGATGTGTTCTTGATGAGAGAGAAGAGAGAAATCTGCTTTGAATGTTATATTTTGATCTGTATTGATGTCTTCTGTCATCTGTCTTCATTTATATCATTTACTGCCTCTTTATCTTCAAATATAACTGTCAAGACAATCGGCAATACAATTTATTCTTCCAAGACAACTAATTTTGTACTGCCAAGACAATAGGCAATACAATCGTCAAGACAATCAGGTTCTTCCAAGACAATCGGCAAGACAATCAAATTCTGAGATCTTTGTCTTGCTTTATCAAAAATTATCATTCTGTCTGAAGCTTTTTCTTTTTGATCATTATCAAGACAATCTAATTTGAACTGTCAAGACAATCGTCAAGACAATCAAATCAGATTTTTATTCTACTTTTTAAAAGCTTTTCAGAAATTATCATTACCAAGACAGTCGGCAAGACAATCAGAGATTGTCTTGCTTTACTGATTTCTTCTTCAAGACAATCGGCAAGACAATCTCTTATTGTCTTGCTATTCTGATTTAAGCCTTCAAGACAATCGGCAAGACAATCAGGGATTGTCTTGCTAGTTCATTTTTCAGAATTAAATTAAAATTGAATAACAAATAATCATTTTAATTTGTTCTTACTTAATTAATTAATCAGATTTAATTAATCTAATAATTAATTTAATTAAAGAATTAATTCAAGATGAATTAATTAATTAATTAAATTGACTACTTGATTTAAATTAATTAAATAAGAATAATTATATATCCTTGGATTGTCTTAATTCTTTTCTGAATCACTGAAAGTAATAAAGGAATACCACTGAATATTTTGTTGACGTTCCATGCACGGTCTGGTTCATGAACGACTAACTTCAATGACTGTCCTTTAATTTTCACATTAAAAATGTGATTCATTTTTCTTCTCATTTCTTTCTCCTTCTTGTACTTCACTGTATACTGTCTGAACCTGTCACTCTAGAAATCTCTGTCTTAGAAATAAATCCACTTCTTTGATGCTATACTGAGGCTTGATCAGCAATCTGAACTTCTTCCAATGTAAAACATCAAAACTATAGATTGACTTTAGGGTTTTTCTTCTGACAGATAGTACCTCCTGAGATTCCTGTGACAGTTAAAGTTATTTACTTATTACAAACTAAGCTTAAGTTGAGTTGAGTCCTCGAACTACAAATAGGCTGTGTCATATGCCTTTCAACTTATCAACATGTATATGTAGATTACATGTTTCAGTCCTTTATCAATTTTTTACCAGTCTTTATTCCTTGATTATGCTTACAATCTGATTAATAACGTGCAGACATGGAAGGGAACCTGGCATTACTGAATAACTCCAGAACAGATTGGATTATCCGTGTACGGATCACTCGCATGTGGCCTTCTTTTTGAAACAATCAACATTTTTTAGGTTTTAATCTCATATTGCTTGACTCTGAGGTAATGTATTACATATTATTACGATCCACCACTACCTTTTTTCATTTTTAGTGTTTCTGTACTGAGTCTTTGTTATATGGGTATTTTTACAGAACTACCATGTACTTGCTTTCATGTATCCAGTTGTTTGGCATGCAATTGGTAATACTATTTATGAAGGAAATTCTTATGAGATTGAAAACTTGATAGTGAGAGAACCATTAGGACGCATGAGGCATGTATCTTCTGACAAGGTTGTTGTTTTCACAACATTCACCAGGATGCTAAATTTTCCCATACCTGTTGCCACTATTCCGAGACATAAATTCGAAATTCAACCATTTTCTGAAGTTCATGAAATTGCAGCATGTTTTTCACATTCTTTGTCTCATTTGTACGCTATAGGTATTGTTAATTTTTTTGTTTTGTTTTGTTAAGTTATTATCATGTTTCATTTATATATTTCCTCATAAATCTAATTTGAATTGTGATATCAAATTAGACATTGTTGGAGTTGTTCAGAACATTGAACCAGTTAAAGAGGTTCAAACCCACTGGGAAGTCAAAACTTTTATGCTCTTTGAGTTATATGATGGAAGGTAATGAATTTGTGTAGCAATGTGAGTTATGACTAATGAGCCATGTCTAAGATCGTTTTTTCATATATGTTGATTATAGCAATGTAATCAATTTAGTAGCTTGGGATGAGCATACGGAGGCTTTTGCTTCAATAGTTGAAGGGAACTTTGACAATCTTCCTATTTTGGTTCTAACGTCTGTGAGGCCACGTATATTTCATGGTAATATGTTTTGCAGCACAAATATTTAAATTTTACCTTTGATTTATAAATTTGAGTACTATGATACAAAATATTTTTTTTATGAATATGTAGATTCCCTTCAAGTAAGTACTTCAAATTCGTCCAAAGTTTACATCAATATTGATTATGAAGATGTTCGAGTAATGAGGCAACGGTATACCTTCCAACATACATATTAACATATTTAACAACTGTTAGGTCCGATAAGATTGTAGAAGGGGGGGTTGAATACAATCTATACCAATTTATCAAAATTTATTCGTTAAACAATTTTCACTTAAACGAATATTTTGTGCGGAATAATATAACACAAATTTCAAGTTGAATATAACAATATATTAACTTGATGGGTGTTACAATTTCAGTACAGAAATTAATCAAGTTGATAAAAACTAATTTAGAAAATTCGACATGAACTTTTCTAATTTAGTTAATAAAAATCAAGATTAGAACTAGGAAACTTAATTCGCTAGTAGTACAAGAACAATAAATAAACAAGTTCCACCGGATAAAATATTACAAAGGTGTTGAACTTGATTTTACAGAAAATAATCAGTTCTTGTGTTCTTGGAATATTTGAGAGAGAAAGATGGAGGTTGCTGTATTTTTCTGGATGAAATGTTATGTGCGTGTGTCTCTCTTGTGGCTGCTGTCTTCTGCATCTTTTATACAATTTGCTGACTTGAACTGATATAACTATCGGTATGACTATCCAATCAGCTTAATATGACTGTCATTTGTACTAATATAACAATCGGTATAACAATCAGTTGAGCTAATATGACAATCCAATAATTATATCCTTGGATATAACTTTCGGTATAACAATCAAAATTGTTAACCGAAATATGCTGTCAAGTAGAAGACCAGTCGCAACATGCCAAAGTGAGGAACACGCGTGGCTTGTGTTAAATTGTAACAGGCACGTGGACAACAACTGCATGCAGGAGAGTGTGGATTATGCCGACAGGAACCACGTGATGACAAACAGCTGAGCTCCTTGATTTCTTTTGTTAAAACAATTATGCATGCATGTACTATTTTTATTAACTTTCCTTGCATGCATGCATGCATGATTGTTTACTGGATTTTTTTTTCTTTACTATGTTTATTAACAACACAAACTGGCCTGCTAGCAATTGTAGAAAACGGGGCCTATTTTGTTTCACTTGAATGGGGCTCCGTAGAAATGCTTTTTAACCCGCATAGTTTCTAATCTTTAATTAATAAATATTAATTTAATTCAACAATTATAAAAATAAATATCTAATATTATTAGATATTTATAAATATAATTTTCTCATTAAATAAAATATTTATTAATATAAATAAATCCTTAAGCTCTAATATGCGGTTACCTGAGCGTCGGAAACCGGACTCCTTTTGCTTGACAAAAAATATTTTAATTCCAACCGGGATTCCAGCTTCAAGAATATATCACTTTCCATTTTCTTGTGATAATTCTATTTTCTCATAACCCGTCCAAGTGTAAGCTACGGTCTCTTGAGGATGTGAAACCGGACTCCTTTTCTTCAACAGAAAATACAACAATTCAAACCGGGGTTTCAGCATTAAGAATATATCACTTCGAATTTCTTTGTGATAATTCCTTTTCCTCGTAGTTGATCCACTCGATAGTAAAATCCTTGTGGTTAATCAATTTAGCACTTCTCTTGCTTGCACAATGATTTTCTCTCATACCAGTCTTGATAGCTTGAACCACTGAAGTTAATGATGAACAATCACTGTTTAATGTTGACACTCGATGTACTGTCTGGTTCATGAGTGACTAACCGCAATGACTGTTCTTCATATATTGACTTTAAAATCTGGTTGCTTTTCTTTTCTTTTTCTTCTCTCTCTCTATTAATTCTTCTGTACTGTCTCTGTCACTGTTTAAATCTCTGTCACTTCAAATGAATCCACTTCTTTAACGAATACTTCACTGAGGCTTGATCAGATGTCTGAACTTCTTTCAATGTAGTAATTCTTCAAGTCTGTAGATTGACCTTGATCTTTTTCTTCTGACAGATAATACAATCTGAGATTCCTTGTGACAGTCTATATACTATTTACTATTACAATCTTGTTCAAGTTGAGTTGTATCCTCGAAATACAAATAGGCTACATCATATGCCTTTCAATCTCCCCCTATTTGTTTGTTAGACAATAACAAGCAAATACCTAGAGGATAACTCAACTACCTCACTTAAACAAGAAAAAGATAAAACTTTTAAGAATTAAGTAAATAATACAAAAAAATTTCTCTGGTTTAGATTTAACAATTCCAGAATCAGTTGATGAAATGATAGATGATTGTTCCTCTAGCACTGAACTGATCTTCAATAGATAACTCATCTTCATTTCTGATTCTTCATATCTCTGCCTGATAATCCTTCACATCTTACATTGGTGATTATCAGCAGTACTTGATTTACAATCACTTCCCATTTCTGACACAGCTTTTCTCAATAAAGAAAAATAGTTGTTCCTACTATATAGACAATGGTGAATCAATACCATTTCTATAACTTCTGGTGAATTTACTACTCTTCCACTTAGCGTTTATACATAGTACATTGAAAGAATAATAGAATAGTATTGTGATGTAATTCTCCTTATATCTCCACTTTCATAACAAATTAAAGTTCTTTTGCTTCATCATCTAAGGCTCCCCCTTTGTAACTAGACTTGCTTCTCATTCTAAGCACAGTCTTTACTGCCCCCCTTTCTAACTCACTCTTCTTTTACTTGTAGGCTCCCTTTCAGTAACTAGACTTGCTTCTCATTCTAAGCACAGTCTTTACTGCTCCCCCTTTCTAACTCACTCTTCTTTTACTTGTACCCCATACTTCTCCCCCTTAGTTGAGTATATCCTACTAAGGTAAGCTTTAAACTTGAATATATCTTTTTCAATATATCTCTCCCCCTTAGTTGAGTAATTAGTAACTAGATTTGCTTCTCATTCTAAGCACAGTCTTTACTGCTCCCCCTTTCTAAATCACTCTTCTTTTACTTGTAGGCTCCCCCTTAGTAACTAGACTTGCTTCTCATTCTAAGCACAGTCTTTACTGCTCCCCCTTTCTAACTCACTATTCTTTTACTTGTACCCCATACTTCTCCCCCTTAGTTGAGTATATCCTACTAAGGTAAGCTTTAAGCTTGAATATATCTTTTCAATATATCTCTCCCCCTTAGTTGAGTAATCCTCCATTCAACTAATTGACAAAGTAGTTGATACCAAATTGTTACCAATTTATACCAATCATTAGAGTACATTGAAATCAATTGATAAAGCTTTATTAGAAAGGATGTTTCATTTTCTTCCTCACTGTGAGTGTGTGATGGTGTTTAGTGTACCTCACAAGTGTTTCACTCTTCTCTTCACTCATTTGTGTTGAGTGTCTCACTTCTCTCTGTGTTTACACTCTCGCTCACTAGTGTTTCACTCATTGCTTCAACATCCTTTAGTGTACCTGCAAGGAAAAATCACCATAGCCCCTTCTAGAGAGGTCACTGGTGGTGCAATGGGAGTTCGCAAATCCCAAATCCTCGTTGGACTCGTCAGACGAATCTGAGTCATAATCTACAAGTTGCTAATTTTCCCTTTTTAGGGTTTTCAGATTTGAATTCTGAGAAGGTAAACAATGATCTATAAATTTAGCATTGAGATCAAGGTTCCCTTCTAATGTCTGTGAAGACATCACCTTGTTAAACTCATCAGGTAAAATCTGAATCATAGTTCACAAGTTGCCGATCCGCAACTAAGTCGGACTTGTTACCCATAGGATCCAGATATGTTCCATCTGGGGAGTTAGATAATGATCTTGTTGAATTTTGCATTTGAGATCAATACCTTCTCTCGAGGTCTGTGAAGACTCTTGATTCATTAAAGAACCTTTAACTTATAATCCTAACCGTAAATGGTTGGATTACAGGTTTCCGTCAATTCATCCTTGGTGTGTGCAATCTCACTTTATGCATATGAAATATTTTGGATAGTGTATAAGGTAGTGACTCTCCAACTGAATATCCCACACATCCTTGTTTGCTGCATCAAGTGCAGTTACTCCCTGGTGACCTCTAGTCTGATAGGTTACTTCCATTTAGGGTGTAAGATAGAATGTGTTTGAGTTTGACTGTAGTCTGGGATAAAAGTTGTTGGGTTTACAACCTTATGACTAAACTTGTGAGAATACAGAATTTCATGCAGATGAACCTGCATCACAGAATATGAGCAATATAGAGATAGAATGCATTTTTAACATTGAAAAGTTTTCTGAAAAAATATTGCATTTATCTTAAGTGAAATGATGTACAGTTGTGATTTCAAAAGGTTTACAATGTAAGCAATCACAGCTGTAGAAAGAGATTTTGAATTTAGGAAGATATAGATCTTGAGCCGGTTTTACAAAACAAGAACATAGGCACAAATCCAATTAATAATAAATATTAATCGAATCAATGTATGTTAATGTTTAAACCAATACAAACAAAACAATTTTATCATGTTTTAGGTCCTGCATGATAGATACCAGCTATTAGAAATTGTTAGCACATGATAGGTCTTGTCTTCCAATTGTTAGATCCTGAAAATCAAACATTAGTTCCTAACCAATTGTATAGACACATACCAATTTGATACCAACATTGGTCAATTGTTAAGTCCTTAACACTAAAATCTGTTAACATCAATCACAAAACAAAGATTTATACTTAACCTGCAGGTTTTGTGTGTGTTAAAAAGAAGAACAACAAAAGAACCAAGTACAGGGACCTGTTTGTAAGTTTTGAAAGTATAGTGACTAAACTGTAAAAACTATACAAACTATTTATATACACATGAAAAATAATATTCAAAAATAAGAAATAATATACATAATAATATTAAATAAAAATTGAAAAGAAAAGAAAAATTTGAATAAAATAAAAATATACATAAATTAATAATTTTCATAGCTTAACCTATAAACAGACATAAGACTAAAATAAAAAGACAAACACTACAAAACATGTTAAATAAGATTAACATTTAAAAATTACAATACATGTACAAAAACATTAAGTATATACAAGAGTATTTATAATAGGTTAGCAAATCCATATATTTTCTGACAAAACAACTTTCTACTAGAAAATTATTTAGAGAGAAAATATGATTTAATAAACTATCATAAATATGTCAACTTTTTTAAAATAATGAAATTTTCAACAAAAATAGCTTCCTCAAAAATTCTAACTAGAGAATTAGAGAAAAATATTTTTAGAGAAAATTATTATTCTAAAATAAAGAAACATGGATTAAAACATTAGAACGATTATGACAATTCTTATAGAAAGATGACAAGATAGAATTCGAAAAGAATGTCATACCAGTTACTTAGCGCTCAAACCTTGGCACCAACTTCCATGTTTCTTGTTGTTCCAGATTCGCAAGTGCTTTCTCAGATTCCTTAGATTCTATACCTTGATTCTGAGAAGCCCTTTTAGTTCTTACTACAACATCTGGATCACCAATGATCAACTCTATTCCAAACACACTGTCTGAGAAAGTTGGATCTTGATGAATCACCTTGTTCTTCATTGTGATGTTGTGTTTGACTAGTAAATCCTTTGTTTACTTCCCTCGAGTTATTACGATAATGACTTGATGATTATTTTCCAGTGACATTGGTATTGCCAATAACAAAATTGTTTCTACCACTATCACTTGGATAATTATCATCATTAAAATTTTAAACTTATGACTTCAAGGCAACTCCTCGATAACAACAATTGTTAACTCCTAACAACTGTTTGTTTGTAGACAATCTTGGTTCTAAAAATAAAACTTGATTACCAAGACTGACTTGTCTGCAATCTTAGAAATAATTTTCTAAGTCCAATACACCTTGATCCATAGAAAAAACATTTATTATCAAAGTGATTTGAAGCTTGCAAATAAGCATAAAAATTATTCAAAGTAATTGAACTATGGTAACTTTAGATATTTCAATATCCATAGTTCTACTTAGAGAATTTTTATACCATGTATAATAATATGAGTGAATTGTAAAAGATATAACAATGATTACTTAGAGGAGTTCTAAGTAATTTCACACATACCAATATATCTCACAATTAGTTAGTCAATAGAATTCTAACTAAATATCATTAACTGATATAAGTCAAAATTTCAATACAACCAATTGTTAGAACCATGAGATTAATTATAGTGAATTTCTGAAAATGGAGCATTGATAAAATTCACTAGAATTAACATCTCACAACTAATTGAAGACCAATACAGATTAGGTCCAAATTAGTTATGTTGTTTATTTATTTTAATAAATATAAGGTACAGAGCAAATACTAAATTGAATTGCTTCAAGTCCGTAACCCATATAAATCAAAATAAATAATTAAATAATTAAATACTAAATCTCTATGAGTTAGATTTTAGCATTTAAGTATTTAAATTATCCTTAAATAATCACCACTAAAATATATTGCAATTATACACATGGCAATCATTCAATAGATAATTTTCAGTGTGAGGTCTGGATGTAAATAAGTTCACAAGTCCTTTCAATACAGACAATTGAAAACTTGTGAGCTTACTTAAGAATTACTTAACAGATGGGATTTACAATCATATAGCATTAATAAAATCCCAAGTTTACAAGCCAATCTTGAAAAATTAATTTCATCAAGTGATTTAGCAAACGTGTCTGCAAGTTATTCTTTAACTAAAGACATGCTCTCAAAAGAATTGATACCTTATGCAAGTTGCTTAGTCCTTGAGTGTTTCACAGAGTTGTTGGAGATGAAATTGATTCCTTGTGTTCTTCTGCTTTCGTACAACTCATTTGATCTGTCTCTATGTAGCAAAACATGTTAGAACTGATGTCTCTAGGGTACCATCTCCGTAGATTTGGGTCCAACTTAAGACATTTGAAAATCATGTGTAATAACTACAAGAATAGATTCTCAAGAATCCACTTGGGACCATGCACATTTGCATAATTGAGAATAAAATATGTGTGTAAGTAATCTATTAGCAATTGAATAAGATAATGAGCTGATGATTCCTCTATAGCCTGATTATGTCCTAATTAGTAGATCCTGAACTTGTTGGGTCAAATATCTCTAGAGTACCATTTCCTAAGATCTGGGTCCATCTAAAGATTTTTGATTGCCAACTTGTTAGGTCCAAGCTAATAGGTCAAAAGCCAGCTACAGTGGTTTGTTGGTAGGTAGTCTTAACAGGTCTAGAATCTTCTGAATAGAAACAAAAGATCCTTGACTTACTTTTATTGCCATCATTCTTTTGGCTTACTAAAGCAAATCAAAAGAATTTCAACTTTACCAACATCAAAACAGCAAATATCTTAATATCAATTTATAGCTAGTAGACCAACATATAATATAATCAAGATATCATTGCACACATATATATATCATTTATGTTTGTGCCTAAAGATGTAGAGAGTTCTCTAAATATGACACCAATTGTTAAAAGATACCAACTGTTAAAGATTGATACCAAATATTAAATTATAGTTAGGGTGTCATACCATGTCTTTCATGCTTGCTTGAGTGATGATACCAGTTTATACTAACCTGTAGAGATCTTCAACTATCTCACCAACCAGGAGTGCACTTGTTCACATTTCTCTAGCATCCAGATTCAATAGGTCTAGATGTCCATTATAATCTTGAATGTGCAGCAGGTGCCTGATATCCTCAAGTCTTGTCACTGGTGCTTCTTGTCAAATATACTGTTTGATCAAATTGTAACCTAGCATCCAGTTTGGCTTTGTCCCTCATAACAATGCCTTGACATCATCCAGGTAGACTTCTGATTATCCTTGTACCAAATACAGCCTTGTTGTTTGGTCTGGATACCAGCTTCCCTTCAATCTGCCTTTTATACTGATTGAGATCATCTTGCATTGCAATCACTCAATCTGAATCTTTCAGAGCTTTTATAGCTTTCTCAGTTTCTTCTAAAAGAAAACTAAAGAAATAATCATTAGTATTTGAAGCTCTGCTAGTCTTTTACTTCCACCATTAGAAACAATAAGAACTAGGACAAAGAATTAATTGAGCCAACATTCTTTGTCTTGGCAGACATGTTCTCATAGTGTCCTTTGACTTTCAGTGTGGTGTTGAGTTGACTAGTTGATCCTTCAGTTTCTCCCCCTAAGCTGTTGCTGGGTTTACATGAAGATTCTCAATGTTGACATTGCTTGGATCTGAATCATCATTACCATTGACAGCTGGGAGCTAGAAGTCGATGAACATCACTAAGACTTTCAATCTCCTTCTGTTGATTAATAACAATCACCCTGTAGGCTGTTGACTCCACCAAGTAACCAAGGAAATTAACCTCTTGAGCATTAGCTGATTGCTAGGATGCTCACTTTCATTTATCATTGCAAAACAATTTTCTTCATACTTGTGGGGTCTTCCTATATTTCTTACTGATCAGGGTTTAATCATGTCAGTAGCAAACTATTGACTGCTTCAGCATTAATACTCTTGAAGGTGCAGAAATCATCCAGAACACTAATTGATAGGTTCTGTAATCTGGTCTCCAAGTTGTCATAGTCAATTTTGCTTCCTGACACTCTTCTAGATGTGATCAATCACCATCAGTGGTGTCTTGTCTTCAGATTGTTTGAACAACAACTTGTTTGTGGAGATAAGCCATCAGTCATCACCACTAAAATATATTTTTCTTTGATGTAGAACTTCTGTGTGATTCTTTTTGACTTCCCTTTATGACATGCCCCGTAATTTCATTTTACTTTAATTTCAGATGAGGCAGTCTCCTTTGCTGATTCGATTTTCAGGAAAGAATCTCTTGATATGACATTCAGATGAGAGAGCTCCTTATGTCATAGCTGAACTCCTGTCTGATGAAGCTTTAGATTTGACCTTGTTGACTTCACCTTTGACTGAGATTCCATGTCAGCTACAGATAAGTTCTCTTTCCTTAATCCTCGAACAGTAGGCTCTTCATCTTGTAAAAGATGCTTTATTACTGACAACATTCCTTAGCTATTGAATAGCCTTGACCCTAGGTCATACCCTTGCTGTTGTCTCCAAGGGATGAACCACTTGGCCAGATACCGTCACCACTCTTGATAGCAGGGCTCTATCTTCGGTCATATGCCTTGAACATCCACTGTCCAGAATCCGCATAACACGATGTACCTGTTACACACCCTGCAATGCCAAAACGGTTAAACCCTTTTTGGGACCCAAATTTGATTGGGTCCGGAATACTTGAAGTATTGGCCTTTGTCAGGCAAAACAACATTCTTAATCTTAACACCATTGGTCAGCAAACATTTTACCCTATAAACAGATTTGACAATCTTTTGTTTCAGTTTAGGTATCCATGTTTGTTTAGTAACAATATCATTGACTGGACATTTGACTTTGTAAACAGCCTTAGTAAAACTTTGTTTAGGCTTTGGTACAAATGTCTCTCTCCTAACATGAGGAGGACTAGCAGTCTTTGATCTAACATTTTTATTTCTGTTCATATGTTGTCTAGGAGTAGTCTTATCAGCACATGCATGATTACCGTTGAAGTAAGCAGTCATAACATTAAAAGCACAAGACATACAATTGACAACACCACATGCTTTATGATTAGCATCAATGATAGGCATGGAATTCATGTTAGACATGTTATTGTTCTGCTTCAACTTGTTACCACCTAATCCAGTCTTAGAAGAACTAGTTGATTCAACAACCTTGACTGGCACTTTAGGTACATCCTTCTTGGATGAAACATTTTCTGGATTAGTGTCCTCAACAGATTTAGCCTTAACAAAGATTGTGACATCTTTCTTGGATGAAACATTCTATGGATTAGCGTTCTTAACAGATTTATTCTTAACACATTTATCCTTAACAAAGACTGTGCCATTTGCACTATCCTCATTTCTTCCTGAATAACCATAGAAAGAATATCTGGTGGGCCAGCATCAGATTTTGTAAACATTGGTTTTTCAACATTCTTGAGAATATGTGGTATACCTCTTTCTTTAGCTGAGATAGAATTAGGAGAATGATTACTCAAGGAACCAACATCTTGACTGTAATCAAATCCTATTCCTACAGTTCGTTCTACTGCTTGTTTGTTGAAGAAATCTTTAGAAACTTTAACAGTATTATAACAAGCTCTAACCTGTGTTTCAAGTTCTCTAATCTTGGTTTCTTGTTCAGCAATCTTATCAACTTGTTTTACCATGTATTCTCCTAGACCCTTTTCTCTGTAGTTAAGTCGAGCTATTTCTTCTATATTCTTATCTTGATTAACCTGCACCTTTTTTAAATCTAACATTTCATTTTCAAGGTTAGTGTTAACAAGACTTATTCTCTCGTACCCTCTTTGTGCCTTATTCAAGGAACTACGTAAACTATCAATTAACTCAGCATCAGTAAGAATTACCGGTGTGGTGTAATAAGTTGATGATTCAGCATTTGCCACCAGTGCAAAGTTTCCAACTTCTTCATCTTCACTGTCTGTGTCATCCCAGCTTTTGCCTTGTACCACATAGGCCGTGTCTGTGTTCTTCTTACCAGATGCATACTCTCTCCTTGCATCTTGTTCAGGTCGATGACACTCAGTTGCAAAATGTCCCATTTCATTACAGTTGAAGCACCTGATCTTGCTTCTGTCTACCATTCCAGTCTCGTAGCCAACCCTTGTGCTACTTGAGGATGAACCTCCTTCATGGAATCTGTTCTCAGTAGACCTGAGTCTGAAATTAGGATTTCTTCTAAATCTAAAATGATTAAACTGTCTTACAACCAGTGCCATTGATTGATTCTCCAACTGCTCCAGCTCCTTTGATGAATAGAATTCTCTACAACCCTGACTTGTAGCTGTCTTCCCATACTCTACTACAATCACTTCCTCTTCAGAGCTGTAAGGTTGAACAATCTTAGCTTCCAATCTATTTTCCCTGACTTTTTTAGTTCCCTCATTTATTGTTATAATGGTGTCCCAGATATGCTTGGCATCTTTACAGTTAACAACATGGTTGCACATGATCGCATCTAGGGATTCCACCAAAATTAATTGTACATTAAGATCAAGGGCAATATCCACTTTGTCATCATTTGTATAAACACTAATGTCCTTTGGATATGTCCTTGCAGGAACTACAACAACTCCTTCCACGATTATTTCCTCTTCAGTAATCATAGGAACTATTGGCCCGGTTTTCAATATTCCTAAATATTTAGGATTGGCCACTTGTAGAAAAAGGATCATTTTCTTTTTCCATAGTTCATAATTCTCCTTGTCAAATATGGGTATCTTAACAGTTCCAATTTTTGAAGACATGATGAATTTTTCAGAGAGTTAAAAATTCTAAATTGATTTTTGACTGAATAAAAATAGGATCTTGATTTGTGTATCAATCAATAGGCTTTGATACCAATTGTTAGGTCCGATAAGATTGTAGAAGGGGGGTTGAATACAATCTATACCAATTTATCATAATTTATTCGTTAAACAATTTTCACTTAAACGAATATTTTGTGCGGAATAATATAACACAAATTTCAAGTTGAATATAACAATATATTAACTTGATGGGTGTTACAATTTCAGTACAGAAATTAATCAAGTTGATAAAAACTAATTTAGAAAATTCGACATGAACTTTTCTAATTTAGTTAATAAAAATCAAGATTAGAACTAGGAAACTTAATTCGCTAGTAGTACAAGAACAATAAATAAACAAGTTCCACCGGATAAAATATTACAAAGGTGTTGAACTTGATTTTACAGAAAATAATCAGTTCTTGTGTTCTTGGAATATTTGAGAGAGAAAGATGGAGGCTGCTGTATTTTTCTGGATGAAATGTTATGTGCGTGTGTCTCTCTTGTGGCTGCTGTCTTCTGCATCTTTTATACAATTTGCTGACTTGAACTGATATAACTATCGGTATGACTATCCAATCAGCTTAATATGACTGTCATTTGTACTAATATAACAATCGGTATAACAATCAGTTGAGCTAATATGACAATCCAATAATTATATCCTTGGATATAACTTTCGGTATAACAATAAAAATTGTTAACCGAAATATGCTGTCAAGTAGAAGACCAGTCGCAACATGCCAAAGTGAGGAACACGCGTGGCTTGTGTTAAATTGTAACAGGCACGTGGACAACAACTGCATGCAGGAGAGTGTGGATTATGCCGACAGGAACCACGTGATGACAAACAGCTGAGCTCCTTGATCTCTTTTGTTAAAACAATTATGCATGCATGTACTATTTTTATTAACTTTCCTTGCATGCATGCATGCATGATTGTTTACTGGCTTTTTTTTTCTTTACTATGTTTATTAACAACACAAACTGGCCTGCTAGCAATTGTAGAAAACGGGGCCTATTTTGTTTCACTTGAATGGGGCTCCGTAGAAATGCTTTTTAACCCGCATAGTTTCTAATCTTTAATTAATAAATATTAATTTAATTCAACAATTATAAAAATAAATATCTAATATTATTAGATATTTATAAATATAATTTTCTCATTAAATAAAATATTTATTAATATAAATAAATCCTTAAGCTCTAATATGCGGTTACCTGAGCGTCGGAAACCGGACTCCTTTTGCTTGACAAAAAATATTTTAATTCCAACCGGGATTCCAGCTTCAAGAATATATCACTTTCCATATTCTTGTGATAATTCTATTTTCTCATAACCCGTCCAGGTGTAAGCTACGGTCTCTTGAGGATGTGAAACCGGACTCCTTTTCTTCAACAGAAAATACAACAATTCAAACTGGGGTTTCAGCATTAAGAATATATCACTTCGAATTTCTTTGTGATAATTCTTTTTCCTCGTAGCCGATCCACTCGATAGTAAAATCCTTGTGGTTAATCAATTTAGCACTTCTCTTGCTTGCACAATGATTTTCTCTCATACCAGTCTTGATAGCTTGAACCACTGAAGTTAATGATGAACAATCACTGTTTAATGTTGACACTCGATGTACTGTCTGGTTCATGAGTGACTAACCGCAATGACTGTTCTTCATATATTGACTTTAAAATCTGGTTCCTTTTCTTTTCTTTTTCTTCTCTCTCTCTATTAATTCTTCTGTACTGTCTCTGTCACTGTTGAAATCTCTGTCACTTCAAATGAATCCACTTCTTTAACGAATACTTCACTGAGGCTTGATCAGATGTCTGAACTTCTTTCAATGTAGTAATTCTTCAAGTCTGTAGATTGACCTTGATCTTTTTCTTCTGACAGATAATACAATCTGAGATTCCTTGTGACAGTCTATATACTATTTACTATTACAATCTTGTTCAAGTTGAGTTGTATCCTCGAAATACAAATAGGCTACATCATATGCCTTTCAATCTCCCCCTATTTGTTTGTTAGACAATAACAAGCAAATACCTAGAGGATAACTCAACTACCTCACTTAAACAAGAAAAAGATAAAACTTTTAAGAATTAAGTAAATAATACAAAAAAATTTCTCTGGTTTAGATTTAACAATTCCAGAATCAGTTGATGAAATGATAGATGATTGTTCCTCTAGCACTGAACTGATCTTCAATAGATAACTCATCTTCATTTCTGATTCCTCATATCTCTGCCTGATAATCCTTCACATCTTACATTGGTGATTATCAGCAGTTCTTGATTTACAATCACTTCCCATTTCTGACACAGCTTTTCTCACTAAAGAAAAATAGTTGTTCCTACTATATAGACAATGGTGAATCAATACCATTTCTATAACTTCTGGTGAATTTACTACTCTTCCACTTAGCCTTTATACATAGTACATTGAAAGACTAATAGAATAGTATTGTGATGTAATTCTCCTTATATCTCCACTTTCATAACAAATTAAAGTTCTTTTGCTTCATCATCTAAGGCTCCCCCTTTGTAACTAGACTTGCTTCTCATTCTAAGCACAGTCTTTACTGCTCCCCCTTTCTAACTCACTCTTCTTTTACTTGTAGGCTCCCCCTTAGTAACTAGACTTGCTTCTCATTCTAAGCACAGTCTTTACTGCTCCCCCTTTCTAACTCACTCTTCTTTTACTTGTACCCCATACTTCTCCCCCTTAGTTGAGTATATCCTACTAAGGTAAGCTTTAACTTGAATATATCTTTTTCAATATATCTCTCCCCCTTAGTTGAGTAATTAGTAACTAGATTTGCTTCTCATTCTAAGCACAGTCTTTACTGCTCCCCCTTTCTAACTCACTCTTCTTTTACTTGTAGGCTCCCCCTTAGTAACTAGACTTGCTTCTCATTCTAAGCACAGTCTTTACTGCTCCCCCTTTCTAACTCACTCTTCTTTTACTTGTACCCCATACTTCTCCCCCTTAGTTGAGTATATCCTACTAAGGTAAGCTTTAAGCTTGAATATATCTTTTCAATATATCTCTCCCCCTTAGTTGAGTAATCCTCCATTCAACTAATTGACAAAGTAGTTGATACCAAATTGTTACCAATTTATACCAATCATTAGAGTACATTGAAATCAATTGATAAAGCTTTATTAGAAAGGATGTTTCATTTTCTTCCTCACTGTGAGTGTGTGATAGTGTTTAGTGTACCTCACAAGTGTTTCACTCTTCTCTTCACTCATTTGTGTTGAGTGTCTCACTTCTTTCTGTGTTTACACTCTCGCTCACTAGTGTTTCACTCATTGCTTCAACATCCTTTAGTATACCTGCAAGGAAAAATCACCATAGCCCCTTCTAGAGAGGTCACTGGTGGTGCAATGGGAGTTCGCAAATCCCAAATCCTCGTTGGACTCGTCAGACGAATCTGAGTCATAATCTACAAGTTGCTAATTTTCCCTTTTTAGGGTTTTCAGATTTGAATTCTGAGAAGGTAAACAATGATCTATAAATTTAGCATTGAGATCAAGGTTCCCTTCTAATGTCTGTGAAGACATCACCTTGTTAAACTCATCAGGTAAAATCTGAATCATAGTTCACAAGTTACCGATCCGCAACTAAGTCGGACTTGTTACCCGTAGGATCCAGATATGTTCCATCTGGGGAGTTAGATAATGATCTTGTTGAATTTTGCATTTGAGATCAATACCTTCTCTCGAGGTCTGTGAAGACTCTTGATTCATTAAAGAACCTTTAACTTATAATCCTAACCGTAAATGGTTGGATTACAGGTTTCCGTCAATTCATCCTTGGTGTGTGCAATCTCACTTTATGCATATGAAATATTTTGGATAGTGTATAAGGTAGTGACTCTCCAACTGAATATCCCACACATCCTTGTTTGCTGCATCAAGTGCAGTTACTCCCTGGTGACCTCTAGTCTGATAGGTTACTTCCATTTAGGGTGTAAGATAGAATGTGTTTGAGTTTGACTGTAGTCTGGGATAAAAGTTGTTGGGTTTACAACCTTATGACTAAACTTGTGATAATACAGAATTTCATGTAGATGAACCTGCATCACAGAATATGAGCAATATAGAGATAGAATGCATTTTTAACATTGAAAAGTTTTCTGAAAAAATATTGCATTTATCTTAAGTGAAATGATGTACAGTTGTGATTTCAAAAGGTTTACAATGTCAGCAATCACAGCTGTAGAAAGAGATTTTGAATTTAGGAAGATATAGATCTTGAGCCGGTTTTACAAAACAAGAACATAGGCACAAATCCAATTAATAATAAATATTAATCGAATCAATGTATGTTAATGTTTAAACCAATACAAACAAAACAATTTTATCATGTTTTAGGTCCTGCATGATAGATACCAGCTATTAGAAATTGTTAGCACATGATAGGTCTTGTCTTCCAATTGTTAGATCCTGAAAATCAAACATTAGTTCCTAACCAATTGTATAGACACATACCAATTTGATACCAACATTGGTCAATTGTTAAGTCCTTAACACTAAAATCTGTTAACATCAATCACAAAACAAAGATTTATACTTAACCTGCAGGTTTTGTGTGTGTTAAAAAGAAGAACAACAAAAGAACCAAGTACAGGGACCTGTTTGTAAGTTTTGAAAGTATAGTGACTAAACTGTAAAAACTATACAAACTATTTATATACACATGAAAAATAATATTCAAAAATAAGAAATAATATACATAATAATATTAAATAAAAATTGAAAAGAAAAGAAAAATTTGAATAAAATAAAAATATACATAAATTAATAATTTTCATAGCTTAACCTATAAACAGACAAAAGACTAAAATAAAAAGACAAACACTACAAAACATGTTAAATAAGATTAACATTTAAAAATTACAATACATGTACAAAAACATTAAGTATATACAAGAGTATTTATAATAGGTTAGCAAATCCATATATTTTCTGACAAAACAACTTTCTACTAGAAAATTATTTAGAGAGAAAATATGATTTAATAAACTATCATAAATATGTCAACTTTTTTAAAATAATGAAATTTTCAACAAAAATAGCTTCCTCAAAAATTCTAACTAGAGAATTAGAGAAAAATATTTTTAGAGAAAATTATTATTCTAAAATAAAGAAACATGGATTAAAACATTAGAATGATTATGACAATTCTTATAGAAAGATGACAAGATAGAATTCGAAAAGAATGTCATACCAGTTACTTAGCGGTCAAACCTTGGCACCAACTTCCACGTTTCTTATTGTTCCAGATTCGCAAGTGCTTTCTCAGATTCCTTAGATTCTATACCTTGATTCTGAGAAGCCCTTTTAGTTCTTACTACAACATCTGGATCACCAATGATCAACTCTATTCCAAACACACTGTCTGAGAAAGTTGGATCTTGATGAATCACCTTGTTCTTCATTGTGATGTTGTGTTTGACTAGTGAATCCTTTGTTTACTTCCCTCGAGTTATTACGATAATGACTTGATGATTATTTTCCAGTGACATTGGTATTGCCAATAACAAAATTGTTTCTACCACTATCACTTGGATAATTATCATCATTAAAATTTTAAACTTATGACTTCAAGGCAACTCCTCGATAACAACAATTGTTAACTCCTAACAACTGTTTGTTTGTAGACAATCTTGGTTCTAAAAATAAAACTTGATTACCAAGACTGACTTGTCTGCAATCTTAGAAATAATTTTCTAAGTCCAATACACCTTGATCCATAGAAAAAAACATTTATTATCAAAGTGATTTGAAGCTTGCAAATAAGCATAAAAATTATTCAAAGTAATTGAACTATGGTAACTTTAGATATTTCAATATCCATAGTTCTACTTAGAGAATTTTTATACCATGTATAATAATATGAGTGAATTGTAAAAGATATAACAATGATTACTTAGAGGAGTTCTAAGTAATTTCACACATACCAATATATCTCACAATTAGTTAGTCAATAGAATTCTAACTAAATATCATTAACTGATATAAGTCAAAATTTCAATACAACCAATTGTTAGAACCATGAGATTAATTATAGTGAATTTCTGAAAATGGAGCATTGATAAAATTCACTAGAATTAACATCTCACAACTAATTGAAGACCAATACAGATTAGGTCCAAATTAGTTATGTTGTTTATTTATTTTAATAAATATAAGGTACAGAGCAAATACTAAATTGAATTGCTTCAAGTCCGTAACCCATATAAATCAAAATAAATAATTAAATAATTAAATACTAAATCTCTATGAGTTAGATTTTAGCATTTAAGTATTTAAATTATCCTTAAATAATCACCACTAAAATATATTGCAATTATACACATGGCAATCATTCAATAGATAATTTTCAGTGTGAGGTCTGGATGTAAATAAGTTCACAAGTCCTTTCAATACAGACAATTGAAAACTTGTGAGCTTACTTAAGAATTACTTAACAGATGGGATTTACAATCATATAGCATTAATAAAATCCCAAGTTTACAAGCCAATCTTGAAAAATTAATTTCATCAAGTGATTTAGCAAACGTGTCTGCAAGTTATTCTTTAACTAAAGACATGCTCTCAAAAGAATTGATACCTTATGCAAGTTGCTTAGTCCTTGAGTGTTTCACAGAGTTGTTGGAGATGAAATTGATTCCTTGTGTTCTTCTGCTTTCGTACAACTCATTTGATCTGTCTCTATGTAGCAAAACATGTTAGAACTGATGTCTCTAGGGTACCATCTCCGTAGATTTGGGTCCAACTTAAGACATTTGAAAATCATGTGTAATAACTACAAGAATAGATTCTCAATAATCCACTTGGGACCATGCACATTTGCATAATTGAGAATAAAATATGTGTGTAAGTAATCTATTAGCAATTGAATAAGATAATGAGCTGATGATTCCTCTATAGCCTGATTATGTCCTAATTAGTAGATCCTGAACTTGTTGGGTCAAATATCTCTAGAGTACCATTTCCTAAGATCTGGGTCCATCTAAAGATTTTTGATTGCCAACTTGTTAGGTCCAAGCTAATAGGTCAAAAGCCAGCTACAGTGGTTTGTTGGTAGGTAGTCTTAACAGGTCTAGAATCTTCTGAATAGAAACAAAAGATCCTTGACTTACTTTTATTGCCATCATTCTTTTGGCTTACTAAAGCAAATCAAAAGAATTTCAACTTTACCAACATCAAAACAGCAAATATCTTAATATCAATTTATAGCTAGTAGACCAACATATAATATAATCAAGATATCATTGCACACATATATATATCATTTATGTTTGTGCCTAAAGATGTAGAGAGTTCTCTAAATATGACACCAATTGTTAAAAGATACCAACTGTTAAAGATTGATACCAAATATTAAATTATAGTTAGGGTGTCATACCATGTCTTTCATGCTTGCTTGAGTGATGATACCAGTTTATACTAACCTGTAGAGATCTTCAACTATCTCACCAACCAGGAGTGCACTTGTTCACATTTCTCTAGCATCCAGATTCAATAGGTCTAGATGTCCATTATAATCTTGAATGTGCAGCAGGTGCCTGATATCCTCAAGTCTTGTCACTGGTGCTTCTTGTCAAATATACTGTTTGATCAAATTGTAACCTAGCATCCAGTTTGGCTTTGTCCCTCATAACAATGCCTTGACATCATCCAGGTAGACTTCTGATTATCCTTGTACCAAATACAGCCTTGTTGTTTGGTCTGGATACCAGCTTCCCTTCAATCTGCCTTTTATACTGATTGAGATCATCTTGCATTGCAATCACTCAATCTGAATCTTTCAGAGCTTTTATAGCTTTCTCAGTTTCTTCTAAAAGAAAACTAAAGAAATAATCATTAGTATTTGAAGCTCTGCTAGTCTTTTACTTCCACCATTAGAAACAATAAGAACTAGGACAAAGAATTAATTGAGCCAACATTCTTTGTCTTGGCAGACATGTTCTCATAGTGTCCTTTGACTTTCAGTGTGGTGTTGAGTTGACTAGTTGATCCTTCAGTTTCTCCCCCTAAGCTGTTGCTGGGTTTACATGAAGATTCTCAATGTTGACATTGCTTGGATCTGAATCATCATTACCATTGACAGCTGGGAGCTAGAAGTCGATGAACATCACTAAGACTTTCAATCGCCTTCTGTTGATTAATAACAATCACCCTGTAGGCTGTTGACTCCACCAAGTAACCAAGGAAATTAACCTCTTGAGCATTAGCTGATTGCTAGGATGCTCACTTTCATTTATCATTGCAAAACAATTTTCTTCATACTTGTGGGGTCTTCCTATATTTCTTACTGATCAGGGTTTAATCATGTCAGTAGCAAACTATTGACTGCTTCAGCATTAATACTCTTGAAGGTGCAGAAATCATCCAGAACACTAATTGATAGGTTCTGTAATCTGGTCTCCAAGTTGTCATAGTCAATTTTGCTTCCTGACACTCTTCTAGATGTGATCAATCACCATCAGTGGTGTCTTGTCTTCAGATTGTTTGAACAACAACTTGTTTGTGGAGATAAGCCATCAGTCATCACCACTAAAATATATTTTTCTTTGATGTAGAACTTCTGTATGATTCTTTTTGACTTCCATTTATGACATGCCCCGTAATTTCATTTTACTTGAATTTCAGATGAGGCAGTCTCCTTTGCTGATTCGATTTTCAGGAAAGAATCTCTTGATATGACATTCAGATGAGAGAGCTCCTTATGTCATAGCTGAACTCCTGTCTGATGAAGCTTTAGATTTGACCTTGTTGACTTCACCTTTGACTGAGATTCCATGTCAGCTACAGATAAGTTCTCTTTCCTTAATCCTCGAACAGTAGGCTCTTCATCTTATAAAAGATGCTTTATTACTGACAACATTCCTTGACTATTGAATAGCCTTGACCCTAGGTCATACCCTTGCTGTTGTCTCCAAGGGATAAACCACTTGGCCAGATACCGTCACCACTCTTGATAGCAGGGCTCTATCTTCGGTCATATGCCTTGAACATCCACTGTCCAGAATCCACATAACACGATGTACCTGTTACACACCCTGCAATACAAAAACAGTTAAGCCTTTTTTGGGACCCAAATTTGATTGGGTCCGGAATACTTGAAGTATTGGCCTTTGTCAGGCAAAACAACATTCTTAATCTTAACACCATTGGTCAGCAAACATTTTACCCTATAAACAGATTTGACAATCTTTTGTTTCAGTTTAGGTATCCATGTTTGTTTAGTAACAATATCATTGACTGGACATTTGACTTTGTAAACAGCCTTAGTAAAACTTTGTTTAGGCTTTGGTACAAATGTCTCTCTCCTAACATGAGGAGGACTAGCAGTCTTTGATCTAACATTTTTATTTCTGTTCATATGTTGTCTAGGAGTAGTCTTATCAGCACATGCATGATTACCGTTGAAGTAAGCAGTCATAACATTAAAAGCACAAGACATACAATTGACAACACCACATGCTTTATGATTAGCATCAATGATAGGCATGGAATTCATGTTAGACATGTTATTGTTCTGCTTCAACTTGTTACCACCTAATCCAGTCTTAGAAGAACTAGTTGATTCAACAACCTTGACTGGCACTTTAGGTACATCCTTCTTGGATGAAACATTTTCTGGATTAGTGTCCTCAACAGATTTAGCCTTAACAAAGATTGTGACATCTTTCTTGGATGAAACATTCTATGGATTAGCGTTCTTAACAGATTTATTCTTAACACATTTATCCTTAACAAAGACTGTGCCATTTGCACTATCCTCATTTCTCATTTCTTCCTGAATAACCATAGAAAGAATATCTGGTGGGCCAGCATCAGATTTTGTAAACATTGGTTTTTCAACATTCTTGAGAATATGTGGTATACCTCTTTCTTTAGCTGAGATACAATTAGGAGAATGATTACTCAAGGAACCAACATCTTGACTGTAATCAAATCCTATTCCTACAGTTCGTCAACTGCTTGTTTGTTGAAGAAATCTTTAGAAACTTTAACAGTATTATAACAAGCTCTAACCTGTGTTTCAAGTTCTCTAATCTTGGTTTCTTGTTCAGCAATCTTATCAACTTGTTTTACCATGTATTCTCCTAGACCCTTTTCTCTGTAGTTAAGTCGAGCTATTTCTTCTATATTCTTATCTTGATTAACCTGCACCTTTTTTAAATCTAACATTTCATTTTCAAGGTTAGTGTTAACAAGACTTATTCTCTCGTACCCTCTTTGTGCCTTATTCAAGGAACTACGTAAACTATCAATTAACTCAGCATCAGTAAGAATTACCGGTGTGGTGTAATAAGTTGATGATTCAGCATTTGCCACCAGTGCAAAGTTTCCAACTTCTTCATCTTCACTGTCTGTGTCATCCCAGCTTTTGCCTTGTACCACATAGGTCGTGTCTGTGTTCTTCTTACCAGATGCATACTCTCTCCTTGCATCTTGTTCAGGTCGATGACACTCAGTTGCAAAATGTCCCATTTCATTACAGTTGAAGCACTTGATCTTGCTTCTGTCTACCATTCCAGTCTCGTAGCCAACCCTTGTGCTACTTGAGGATGAACCTCCTTGCTGGAATCTGTTCTCAGTAGACCTGAGTCTGAAATTAGGATTTCTTCTAAATCTAAAATGATTAAACTGTCTTACAACCAGTGCCATTGATTGATTCTCCAACTGCTCCAGCTCCTTTGATGAATAGAATTCTCTACAACCCTGACTTGTAGCTGTCTTCCCATACTCTACTACAATCACTTCCTCTTCAGAGCTGTAAGGTTGAACAATCTTAGCTTCCAATCTATTTTCCCTGACTTTCTTAGTTCCCTCATTTATGGTTATAATGGTGTCCCAGATATGCTTGGCATCTTTACAGTTAACAACATGGTTGCACATGATCGCATCTAGGGATTCCACCAAAATTAATTGTACATTAAGATCAAGGGCAATATCCACTTTGTCATCATTTGTATAAACACTAATGTCCTTTGGATATGTCCTTGCAGGAACTACAACAACTCCTTCCACGATTATTTCCTCTTCAGTAATCATAGGAACTATTGGCCCGGTTTTCAATATTCCTAAATATTTAGGATTGGCCACTTGTAGAAAAAGGATCATTTTCTTTTTCCATAGTTCATAATTCTCCTTGTCAAATATGGGTATCTTAACAGTTCCAATTTTTGAAGACATGATGAATTTTTCAGAGAGTTAAAAATTCGAAATGGATTTTTGACAGAATAAAAATAGGATCTTGATTTGTGTATCAATCAATAGGCTTTGATACCAATTGTTAGGTCCGATAAGATTATAGAAGGGGGGGTTGAATACAATCTATACCAATTTATCAAAATTTATTCGTTAAACAATTTTCACTTAAACGAATATTTTGTGCGGAATAATATAACACAAATTTCAAGTTGAATATAACAATATATTAACTTGATGGGTGTTACAATTTCAGTACAGAAATTAATCAAGTTGATAAAAACTAATTTAGAAAATTCGACATGAACTTTTCTAATTTAGTTAATAAAAATCAAGATTAGAACTAGGAAACTTAATTCGCTAGTAGTACAAGAACAATAAATAAACAAGTTCCATCGGATAAAATATTACAAAGGTGTTGAACTTGATTTTACAGAAAATAATCAGTTCTTGTGTTCTTGGAATATTTGAGAGAGAAAGATGGAGGCTGCTGTATTTTTCTGGATGAAATGTTATGTGCTTGTGTCTCTCTTGTGGCTGCTGTCTTCTGCATCTTTTATACAATTTGCTGACTTGAACTGATATAACTATCGGTATGACTATCCAATCAGCTTAATATGACTGTCATTTGTACTAATATAACAATCGGTATAACAATCAGTTGAGCTAATATGACAATCCAATAATTATATCCTTGGATATAACTTTCGGTATAACAATCAAAATTGTTAACCGAAATATGCTGTCAAGTAGAAGACCAGTCGCAGCATGCCAAAGTGAGGAACACGCGTGGCTTGTGTTAAATTGTAACAGGCGCGTGGACAACAACCGCATGCAGGAGAGTGTGGATTATGCCGACAGGAACCACGTGATGACAAACAGCTGAGCTCCTTGATTTCTTTTGTTAAAACAATTATGCATGCATGTACTATTTTTATTAACTTTCCTTGCATGCATGCATGCATGATTGTTTACTGGCTTCTTTTTTTTTTCTTTACTATGTTTATTAACAACACAAACTGACCTGCTAGCAATTGTAGAAAACGGGGCCTATTTTGATTTACTTGAATGGGGCTCCGTAGAAATGCTTTTTAACCCGCAGAGTTTCTAATCTTTAATTAATAAATATTAATTTAATTCAACAATTATAAAAATAAATATCTAATATTATTAGATATTTATAAATATAAATTTCTCATTAAATAAAATATTTATTAATATAAATAAATCCTTAAGCTCTAATATGCGGTTACCTGAGCGTCGGAAACCGGACTCCTTTTGCTTGACAAAAAATATTTTAATTCCAACCGGGATTCCAGCTTCAAGAATATATCACTTTCCATTTTCTTGTGATAATTCTATTTTCTCATAACCCGTCCAGGTGTAAGCTACGATCTCTTGAGGATGTAAAACCGGACTCCTTTTCTTCAACAGAAAATACAACAATTCAAACCGGGGTTTCAGCATTAAGAATATATCACTTCGAATTTCTTTGTGATAATTCTTTTTCCTCGTAGCCGATCCACTCGATAGTAAAATCCTCGTGGTTAATCAATTTAGCACTTCTCTTGCTTGCACAATGATTTTCTCTCATACCAGTCTTGATAGCTTGAACCACTGAAGTTAATGATGAACAATCACTGTTTAATGTTGACACTCGATGTACTGTCTGGTTCATGAGTGACTAACCGCAATGACTGTTCTTCATATATTGACTTTAAAATCTGGTTCCTTTTCTTTTCTTTTTCTTCTCTCTCTATTAATTCTTCTGTACTGTCTATGTCACTGTTGAAATCTCTGTCACTTCAAATGAATCCACTTCTTTAACGAATACTTCACTGAGGCTTGATCAGATGTCTGAACTTCTTTCAATGTAGTAATTCTTCAAGTCTGTAGATTGACCTTGATCTTTTTCTTCTGACAGATAATACAATCTGAGATTCCTTGTGACAGTCTATATACTATTTACTATTACAATCTTGTTCAAGTTGAGTTGTATCCTCGAAATACAAATAGGCTACATCATATGCCTTTCAACAACTTACATATTTTTCTTTACACAAATTTTTGTTTATGCAAAGTTTTTTCGTTTTTTTGGTTTTATTTACAGGTTACTTGATTAAGCATATGTGCCTGATATATTTACTCCATGATGAAGACCTTTTTTCTCGAGTTATAACCAAAAGTGATGATTTCCAAACATGTTTTTCTTTAAAATAAAAAGGATTTTATCCTTTAATCAGTAATTTTGATTGTCATTTGCATAGATGGTATATCTTATTTTGCACATTTAAGTTGTATTCGTTTCCTGAAACTTATATTCGACATTGTTTTTTCCATTTCCGGTTTTTAGTTTAATATTTTAACATTATCTTTATATAATGTTAAAATGGTTATTTGTTTTTTCCTCGAATGTTACTTAAATAATTCCTGTTAAGTGATATAACAATAATTTTATATAATGATGTCATAATTAATAATCCAATTTTTAAATGTTTTTTAATTATGTAAAGTGATATAACAATAATTTTATATAATGATTAATGTAAAATAGTTTTGGAGAAACAGCTTTAAGGTACACATTTATACCGTACACAAATAAAAAATGAATTATATGGCATATCAACAAATTTAAAATAATGTAATAAATTTTGTTTTTTTTATAAAGATAAAGAGTAAAGTTTACCAATATATTGTAATAATTTTTTTGTATAATTAGTAGTTCCATTATAATAGTAAAGTTCAAAATTTGTTCGTAAATGTGCAAATGTCTACACGACAAATTTAAATTAAGACAGAATTAAAGTTTGCAAATATTTTTTTTTGGATGAAAGGCGATTGATATTATATCTCATTCAATGGTTTTTTTATTGGTATGACAAAGCATAATCTCGCAAATTTTTACATAGTAGGAATATCGTACGATTTATTCATATACATCGCCTCATAAACTTAATGAGTGGTGCAACACATTTGAAAATGATGTAGAATATTTTTTTTTTCAAATATAATTTTTAAAATTATTAAAAAATATTTTACATATATTCCATCCTTAAAAATATTGAAGCAATTGAAAAATAAAAAATTCATGATATGTATGTCAATAATTTGGCCATAAAACAAGTTATACCATCTTCACACTCCAAACATTGGATTTGATTTGTCTTAATATTATGTTATATCTTTCTAAAAAGTTGAATGAGATTACATGTAGTTTTTTAAATCATTTTAATTTTAAAATGATCAGTCCACTGTACGTAATATCTTAATTTATACAATTTTCACACTCAAAATATTAGATTTGATTTTTGTTGATAATATCTTAGATCTTTCTAAAATCTAAAAGGAGATAGCATGTATTTTCTTTCTATCATTTCTAAGTATTGTCTGAAAGGCCATGTCACTTCCACTATACGTCATTTTATACATACATATCTTAATTTTTAAAGATTAAAAAGGCAGAAGTCGAACAGTTTATCTATCTATGCATGTGAACTGTTGAGTGGAAGGAAGTATCTCAATAACTACACCTTTTCCCATTCTCCAAAGAACTTCTGAATAAACATTTATTAAAGAGTTTGCCTTAGATTAATCACATTTTCTCTCATTGCTTTTCAAGCTTTAACATACCAAGCTCCTGAAACATTATACATTCAAAAACATGGATGGTAATAATTTGCAAAATGTACGACGTGATGTTATTAGCCAAATCTTCAACTTCATTATACTTGAAGAACATAACTTCCACGCTTTTTTCTTCATGTTCATAGCGTGGGTTTTAGGTCAATCCAGGCAGACTATTAATGATGTTTTGGAGAGGCTAAACTGGGGTGCTTTTTACCAGTTTTACAATGAGCCTTCTGAAGTTGTACGTGATAAATTTTATGGTTTCATACAATATGCTGTTCGGTATGATGTTGAGCAAGCAAATTTTTTTAACTCAAGCCGGAATCTTCTGCTCAGACAGGATGTTGATCATCACCTCTCTATTTTGTCTGATTTATCTGGTAACCACTTTCCTTCGAGATTCTCCTATTTACTTTTTAAAGCAATATAGGACCTTTGAAAGGAATCAAACAGCTGAGGAGATGTCTGTCTTGCTTAATACATCTCATCTCAAGAATAGGATAATCGAACAAATTAATTTTCTTTGTGATATGTATTTTGGCATGTCTGAATTCGATAACCTATTGCATGTTTATAAATTTTGCCCAAATGGAAGGAATCTTGATCCTATATATCAGATTGAGGGTATTCCTTTGGGGGATGAGCTATGGTTCTCTCTCTGTCCTACAACAGATGAAGATAACTACATTGATGATTCTCATCCAAGGGGCAAGAGTATCACTATGAAGCACATGTGGGATACAAATTGTGTTCATTTCAAGCTGCAGATCATCCTGTTTAGAGTACTCTTATGTTCTGTTCAACTTTAAGTATTTAAGTTTTTTTAAACTTTATATTGTTGGACTGATGTTCAAATGTGTATTTCGTATTGTTTTTTGAATTTTAGACCAAGTTGTTGCTTTTCTGAATCTTATTATTGTGAATTGAGGTTTCTGTAGTTTTCTCCATTTCTATATATGTTTAGATTTGGTACTATATGTGAAGTCATGTTTGTTGGTAATATTAACATTGATATCTTTTGCCTAGATTAAGATCAAGAAGTTAAGAATCAAGTAGTTAGTTGTATTAACTTAGAACTTCACATGCACTTCATTTCCCAAGCAAAATGTAGCAGATTGAAATTAATCAGATGTACATAGGTGTTCCTATACATGTATCAAATGTAAATAAGGTATCAGATGTTATCGACTCAAGCATTGTTGGTATAAACATGTGTGTACAGGACTGCATGTATTAGTTTTTAGTTCATAGTTATGCAGTAATATAAACACATATTGTAATTAACTATGAATCATATTAAAGGTTTCAACATATGATTTAATCTTATATTTCATGTTTAGACCCTTAAAAGAATGTTTTTATGTCCTTGAAATCTTTTTACCAATTTGTACACATTTCAATGTTATGGACATATATATTTTGGTATGCGTAAATTGGAAATCTAAAGTGAGGTAAGCATATTTCATGATTAGATTTTACTCTTACAAGCAATATATATAATTATTCTATGCTTTGATTACTGTGCTACTAAGAAGCTTAACCCACCTTTTAGTATTGCATGCATTGGGTTTGTGTATTTTTAGTTATGTAATTTACTAGAGCAGTTTCCATACTTTCTAACTCTATCAAGTAGGCATATTAGTCCATTTTTCAACTTATATCTCCCTTATGATTCTTAAAGAATGGTGAACAACTAACTTGATATAATTTTGGACAAAAATGAACTAACATAAACCAACTAATTTAATAACCGATGACAATAATCCAAACATGAATGAGATGCTACATAATTCCCTTAGAGACATATTCATAACTTAAATCAACTGAGATGAAACATCATATTATGAATATAGAAATCTATAATTTCTAACATACTATATACTATGGCTAAAATCTACAAGCTTTATACTCAATTCTGTTCTGCGTTTCTCAATTTCACCAGCCTTGCCTATCCATCCATTAATCTTTTGTAGCCATTCTCCAGCATTCTTGAAACCTGTCAGCATTTCTTCCAGCAACTCTTTAAACTGTTTTACATGGCCATCCAGAGAAGTTATAGTATCCTCTACCAATCTATATTCTCTTCCTGCATAAGCACTCTTACTATGAACCAACTTTTAAGATGATTTTCCAACTGTTCCACCATTGTTTTCAAGGTCTCCTAATTGTTCTTACATATAAATTAGTTCATCAAGCAATGACATGGGGGGAGAATATTATCTTATAGTGAAACATGAATCTGTAATTGTAGAATTCATATGAATTGCATGCAAACAAAACTACTGTCGATACTTAGAGACATTCTACTAACATAAATGAACAATGCTGATATACGTACACAATTATCCTAATATAAATGAAATACTACAAATTTCATTTAGAGAAGTCTTCTTAACATAAGCGAACTGAGATAAAACATCTTACTTTAATCAACATTAGTTACCATATAAAGAACTATAGATTACTATATTTCCTAAAATACTATATACTGCGACTGAATTCTGTAAGCCTTCCACCCATTTCTGTCCTGCGTTCATCAATTTCACCAGCCTTCGCTATCCATTCATTGATTTTTTGTACCCATTCTCCTTCAAATTTCTTGAAACCTTTGAGCATTTCTTCCAGCAATTCTTTTAAATGCTTCACATGGCCATCCAGAGAAGTTTTAGTATCCTGTACAAATCTATATTCCCTTCCCTCATAAGCACTCTGTCTCTGATCACTCCTTTCAGATGATTGTCCAAATGTTCCACCATGGTTTCCATCTAAAATTTCAATAATATTCCTACAAGCAATATGAGTATAATTGCTATAAGATATCAAAAAAACATAACTAAGAAGATGACTACAACAATGATAAATAGTTAAAACGAAATATATATGTACAAGTATTTTTCCTCAATGTCAAGAGTCCTAGCAAACAATTCATTATGCCTGTCTGACATGCTTTTGAAAAATTAGGATTTTTTATGAATTTACCCCCCTTTTAAGTGGATTGATAAATCTTTAAAATTTTATGTATTTCTGGTATTTATTGTAGAGATTTCAGATATACCATTAACATATATAAACAAAATAAAAGTAATCCCATAACAAACTCACTCTTATATGTTGATAAGGTAGTTTGTTATGAAAATTAATTGTTACTTATCAAATCAAACTAATTACGTCGATATCAAAATCATATCAGTTTGTTAGGATTGATATTTCAAAATATCAATTCTTCCCGGACTTCTTTATATATAGACATCTATACGGTTAGTAGTACTATCAAGCTTCTCCATTCCTATAGTCATTCATTTTGTCATAGACGTTTGAATTGTAATATTCTTACTACATATTCACTTTAGTGATATCTTTATAGTTTAGTTGTGGTTTATATTAGGTGTCCTTTTCATTTTGTACGTGTTATATTTTGATATTTGCTTAATTTTTTATGTTATGCAATGTATTAATCATGGCTCAGTTTGCGTTTGATCGTGTCCGCAATCTCGAAAAATCAAGGATGGACTGGAAAATTAAGGTTATGGTTACCAGGATGTGGCCAACAGTTACACCAGATACCGGAATAACCAAAGGTTTCAACCTTATATTGCTTGATGATGATGTAAGTATCGATGTTTTACATCTTAATATAGTTAGCCAATTTTCCAAATATAAGCATGTTTATTTGATTTGTAGAATACACACGTTCATGCATTTTCTTATGCGGATACATGGAATGCTATTGGCGCAAATGTTGTTGAGGGTGGGGTATATGTCATTCAAGATTTTGCAGTTAAGGATACTGCTAGTAATCTAAAACCTGTTTCAACCAAAAATACCATAAGGTTCAATAATGGGACTACATTTGAGCCATCGAATGATAATTCCGTGATACCGACACACAAGTTTGAATTCATAGATCTTGCTGGACTTTATAACATTGCAAGTCTATATGATCCCAATGAGAATCCAGAATTTGCAACAGGTTAGAGAAGTTTATTCTTATAATTCAGAGTTTCAAATATAGAGTCATCTAATCTGCTTAATTTTATTCTATAGATGTCATTGGAGTCGTTGAAAATTTTGAAAAGCTTAGGAGGATTAACACTAAGTTTGGAGATCGCGACATTGATCGTTTCAAACTTTGTGACGGAAGGTTAGATCACTTTAAACTTTATACTTAAGTTGACTTATATCCGTTCAGATATCCATATAGTTTAATTATATTTCATATTAACATGCTGGAATATTACGCTTGATTGTAGTGTTAGGCATAGAGTTGCTATATGGGGAGAATTAGCAAAGTCTGTGAATAATGACTATCATCCTGAACTTGACAAACCTGTGATTGCAATACTCACCAGTACCAAGCTGACTACATACAAAAGTAGGGGTGAGCAAAAAAAACCGAAAAATCGAAACCGAGCCGAAAAACCGAAAAACCGTACCGAAAATAACCGTAACCGAAAAAACCCGTAAAAAACCGTAACTGCACCGAACCGATAATTCGGTTAGGTTTCGGTTTCGGTTTTGGCCTATAAACCGAACCGATGAACCGAACCGACAATATAATATTTTTTAAAAAAATTATTTTATTTTATACATATATCATATACTTAGCACTAGCAGTCTAGCAGTGAGCAACCCTAATTTATTCCAATATACGCCTCTTTCTCTCATTCACATTTCACAGACCCAAACTCCACCTTTACACCAAGAATTAAGTGCAAAGGTATATCAGAATTTTTACTTGCACAGATCTTCTGGTATTATATATACTTATCGCGCAAACTACTCCAAGAATTATCCTACTTAGCGCGCCTCTTTCTCTCAAGAAGTCGACCACTCCACCATTGTCCAAACTCCAAACTTCAAATTAATCCTCAAATTTGTTCAAGGACTTCAAGGTATTTACTATTTACTTTATCTATTTCTGCATATTGAAACAAATTAATGTGAAAAAGATAAGCATAATTACTTAATTAGGGTTCATTTATCTACAAATTCTTCAAATTAATGTGATGTATATCTAGTCCCTGTCCTTAAATTGATGTGAAAAAGTGTAAATTTTAGTTTTAAACTTTGTATACACTAAATTTTTTTTAAGAGTTTATTTATATGACATCGCACAAGCATATAGATAGCATAGTGTTTTAAGATTCTAATTCCTGGATGATTCTAATTTGTTTGGAATTGTCCGCCCTTTCTGAGTGACTGCTGTTAGGGGTCATTTAAATATATTACAGTAAATCAATAGTTTTTGGGCCTCTTTAGGTTTTCTGGCCAGTATTAGAACTTAAAATATGGTTAATGATGGGCTCTAGTTGTGGTTTTCTGCTGTTAATGATTGCTTTTTCTCATTAATCTTTGATGAGGAAGTTGTTTGTATTCCTTTCCCATATGATAACTGTTTTGTCATATTATTGCATTTATGAACCTTATATGAATATTAATCATCAAACTATTTCAAAGCAGCACCTTTAGAAGGTAGTCTTGGCCAAATAATGGTTTCCAAATAATGCTATGATGGTGGAGAATTTCTCACTTCTTGATTTGTTTTTCTCGATTGTAAAAATCTTGGGGTCTTAATATGGAAGCTTAGGGAAACAACTGAGGTGTTGAATATTTTAAACAAGTAAAACACTACATAATGAATAGGAAAGAAAGTTTGTCTTTCATAAAAAACTTTAAAGAACACAAAATTGTGAAGGCACTGAAATGAAAGCTTCGGTTAAATATCAGAAGAGGATTCAACTGCAAGGGGTTTGCACCTGTTGCTTTGAAGAAATCTGTTGCCGTTTAGCAATTGTTAAAGTTAATTTGAAAACAATTAAAGGTGTTTCCTAGGAGGATAATTTTGAAAGCAGCAAAACTTTTAGCTTCCACTTTTCGATTAGGATCAGAGCAGTAAACAAGTAAACTGAAATTGCAAGCTGTTCTACTTCAAATGAATAACAGCAATATCCACTTTTCCTCCTTAATGCGATGCTATTTGTGGTTGTACTTTTATAGATTATCTTTAATGCTTCTCTTTGTTTAGATGGAATCAGTTGAAAAACAATCATCCACTCCTGCTACCAATGCTACCGAAGAAAATACTCCATCAGCTAAGCAACCACAAGCTACTGAACAAGCAACTCCCGAGGTAAACAATCCTGAAAATAATGGTAGAAAATCTTGGGTGTGGAATCATTTTAAGTTTGTGGATAACATGACTGAAACAAATTGTCCATACTGCAAGAAATTAATTAGGTGTCATGTTAAGAAAAATGGGACAAGTGCTTTCGGAAATCATTTGAAAAATACTTGTAGGACATCTCCCGTTTACAAAGGAAAAATTGTCAACAAGAAACAAAAGACCTTAGAATGTTTTCCATCAGCTTGTAAGTCTGAAAGTGGGAAAACTTTAGAAATCCATGAATTTAGTCAAGAGAGATGTCGCAAATCATTAGCTAAAATGTGTATTAAGGATAATAGGCCTTTTAGCATAGTTGAAGATGAAGGATTTTCTGAATTTGTGTGGGACTTAAATCCTAGATTTAAACTTCCTACGCGATGGACGGTTGCTAGAGACTGTCTCAAAGTGTACACAGATGAAGCAAAAGTGATTAAAAATCTTTTAAAGGGTCAAAGAGTGTCTCTAACAACAGATACGTGGACTTCTGCTCAGAATATTAACTATATGTGCCTCACGGCACATTGGGTAGATGATAATTGGAAATTAGTCAAGAAAATTCTGATTTTTTGTCAAATTTCAAATCACAAAGGCGAAACAATCGGGAAGTTGGTTTATGCTTGTTTAGTGAAGTGGGGAATTGATTAAATTTTCACTGTTACGGTTGACAATGCTTCTTCTAATGATGGTGCGATAAGATATTTGAAAAAACAACTTAAAGGGCCTGATGCTATTTTAGATTGTGCGTACCTGCATTTAAGATGTTGTGCCCATGTGATTAATCTTGTTGTGAGGGATGGATTGGAAGACCAAAATGATTCAGTCTTAAGAATTCGGAAAGCGGTCAGATATGTTCGATCGTCACCATCCAGACTTATAAAATTTGAAGATTGTGTTGAGAAAGAAAAAATAAAATGTGAAAAAAAAGTTGGTTTGGATGTGGAGACCAGGTGGAACTCTACATATCTAATGTTAGAGACTGCTGTTAAATATGAAAATGCATTTCATAGGCTGCGGGAAGATGATACTACATTTGTGGATTATTTTTTTGGTGGTGATGATGAAGATGCTTCTAGTAACACCCGGAAGACGAAGAGGAAAAAGGACCTGCTTGTTGGGCCACCAGGAACGGATGATTGGGAAAATGCAAGATACTTTCTTGAATTTTTGAAGGTATTCTATAAGGTGACTCTGAAAATTTCTGGTTCTAAATACCTGACTTCAAATTTTGTTTTTCAATGAACTTGTCAAAATGCATGTCAATATCGGGAAAATGTGCTCAAGTAAAGATCCTAAATGTTGTGACATGGCAAGGCGCATGAAAGAAAAGTATGATAAATATTTGGAAAACATTGACAATGTTAATTTTCTGCTTTATGTGGCTGTTCTGTTGGATCCTCGTAAAAAGATGCAGTATATTGAGTTCACTTTTGCTCAGATATATGTCGAAGATCGAGAGAAGTAGATTTTGATGAAGGAAAAAGTGAAAAATACACTTGAAGCACTTTACAAAGATTATGTGAGATTACAAGAGAATTCTAGTGACACGAAAACTAAAAAAGGCAATTCAAGCTTAGGTACAATGCCTATGATAATAGACGATGATGAAGAAGCAGACTTAGAAATGGACTTTCAAAAACACCTGGAGGCTGAAGAAACCAAGGAAAATAAATCTGAAATAGACATTTATTTGTCTGATGGTGTCGAAAGAGGTGTCAGTGATGAATTTGATGTTCTACTCTGGTGGAAAGCAAATTCCACGAAGTTCTCGATTCTCTCATCTATTGCAAAGAATGTGTTAGCAATGCCCATAACCACTGTAGCTTCAGAATCTGCATTTAGTACTGGTGGGAGAGTAATCGATCCATTTAGGAGTTCACTAACTCTAAAAACTGCAGAAGCTTTAATCTGTGCCCAGGATTGGTTAAGGTCAAAACCAACGGACATCGAGTCTCCACTTGGTATTGTCGAGGAAGCAAGACAAAAGCTTCAAGAACTTGAATTGGGTAAGCTTCAAGATTAAATCCCCTTACTAAATTATAAAAATTAAGCTAAGTGTTCTGGATACAAGATTACATAGTTTACAAAAAACACTCCTGAGTTGAGCATATGATGAAATATTGCATTCATATATAATTGCTATTGCTATTTTTCCCAGCAAGTATCTTTATAGAATTGAAAATCTTATGCTACTTTCATGTATTTGAGCCTATATATCCAATTCTGCTGAGCAAACAAACTGTAGGAACTATGTGACAACTGAATCAGGTTTCTGCAGGTGATTTGGCATTTAGTGAAGTTATTTATTTTCCAGATATATGTAAATTGTCACTATTCTAAATTATCTATATATAGGGTTGGAGATTTCTTTCTTTTTCAAGTTATGTTTAAATTTGTTTCTGGTGCGAACTTAAGTTAAAGCTATAACTTCAATCTCTGCTATATTCAGTTCATGTTGCACTATATGAGCTATGTTTTTGTTAATACATTTTTACTATTTTAGATTATCCTCTGCATATCGAGCGCATTGCATTCTTCTCATTAACCTCTTAGATTCATAGTTCCTTTTGTTATATAATCAGGTGTAGTTGCTATGTCATGGAGTCCCAATGACAGCTCTGGCACATTCTATAGTTTCTATTTATACCTCCAATATGATTCCATAAATTTGCTTTCATTTATATAATATGATCACTGTTGATCAGGGACATCATGCATGGTTTTGACTTTATATTTTGTTTATATTTTTTGCAGATGAATTATCAAAAGGCCCAAAATATTTGCTCCAGGTTGTTATTGAAGAGTGAGATACATTCTACTTTTGAGTTTTGCATTGCAAGATTGAAGAATTTGAAGACCTTTTTAACATTTTTAATGCATAAGACATTATCAAATGTTATTTATCTCTATTTTTCAATTTGCAAAGACTATTTAGCTTTTGTTATTGTGATGTAATGTACTGAAGTTTAATTTCCAGGTTTACCAATTAAATTTTAAACTCTTTTGTTATTAAAAATATTGTCGCAAATGTTAAGATGACATTTATAAATTTTTATTAGCGTGATATTAAGGTATTAAGTATTAAAAATAAAAACCGAAAAAAACTGAAACCGACAAACGGTTAACCGAACCGAAAAAAACCGTTCAGAACGGTTCGGTCACGGTTAAGAGGTAAAAACCGAACCGAACCGACATGTACGGTTTGGTAACGGTTTCCAGTAAAAACCGAGCCAAACCGACCCGTGCACACCCCTATACAAAAGTATGGAACTTGAGAACTCTGCACATCTTTAGTAATATATTACTACTGGATTTCATTCATTATCAAAAAACTTATCTATGTTTTTTTTATCTTTAGATTCTGTGCAGATCAGTACATTGCCATCATCCAAAGTTTACTTTAATCTCGACGATGATTATGTTGTGGACATGAGGCAGAGGTAATATAATAATTGATGTCTTATTTCTATATATTTTTGAGTTGTAATTCTGATTGATGGTTAACATTGTTAAAATTAGATGAATAGTCACATTTATTCTTCATGATCTTATTGAAGGCTTGAGGAGGAAGGATATAAATCATCTCATATTGAGGATGACTTCACTAATGATATGAGGATTGTCAATACTTTTGAGGAAGTCAAACTGAAGGAGTTAGTTGAGAATCCAAAAGAATACTTCAAGGTATTTAGAAATAAACTTATCATTTGTACTTTAGTACATTCTCAATTACCATCATTTAAAAACTAAAATCCAATTTATTATGAAATGTTCTGCAGAAGGATATTTTCTGCACTTTTGTCATTGTCAAGGTTGAGGATTACTGTTTCTGGTGGTATAATTCATGTAATTCATGTCAGTCGCAAGTGACAAAGATTGAAAGGATTTTCAAATGTATTGAACGTGATAGGAGCATCCCAGTGGCGGACAAGAGGTACTCAACTAATTCCATATAAGAAACACTCAACTAATTCATTTATTGCCTTGCATCAATTCTATATTTTTACTGTTATGACCATACAAATTAAATAATTTTAGGTACCGTGTTTTGGTAATTGGTGAGGATCAAACGCACTCAGCCAAAGTGTTTCTTATGGATCGTGTTGTTAAGGCAATGATTAGTATTACTGCTTCCAATCTTAAAAAATCAACTGATAATGTAAGCAAATTTAGAATTCTCAAAGTTCAAGCAAGAATACACGATTGTAGTATAAATATAGATTTTGTTATTGGAGCTTCTCATTATCATAGTCTTTTTGAGTCTTTGACACATTGAGGTTTTGATATTTAAAAGGATCCAAAGATGGTTCCTGATGTTATTGCGGGGCTTGCTGGCAAAGAAATTACTGTCACTATAGAAGTTATTGAAGATAGTAACAATGAGAGTGGTTTCATTTTTCATGCAACTGATCTGTATGAGAAGTTCAATATAGCTACATCGATTACAACCGGTTCACCTCCTCCAGAAATCCCAACCATTACATTGTCTGATGTGAGTTTTGTCCATACATATCTAACATATTAATAGTTCCATAATACAATCTGGCATTGCTAATATTGTTTTTTTTGAATTGTAGTCATTTGATCGAAATGATACAGCCAGGACTCCTGGATCTTCTATGTCAGTTAACAAGAAGATAAAGATGGTATACTTAGTACCCTCTTTTATACATTCCCTTTTAGATATATTTCACATGGAGCAACAATTATTATTTCTTATACTTTTTATAATTTGTCTAATACATATCTGCTTTGATGTTGTGATCAATTCGCAGGAGAAGTAGCTGTTATTTGCATTTGAAGTGGCATCTTACTCTCAGATCTCTCAATATGCCTTTCTTGGCTAGTTATTCCTTTTAATAAAGTTTGTGATGCCATTGATCTTATTAGTTGTCGTATTGAATATTACCAATCTCGGTTTTGTTTGGTTTGTTTTTGAATATTGGATTATGTTCCCCATTTTATTAATGGTTTGAATAAAGCTTCTCCATTTTGTTTCCTCTTGGTATTCATTGTTAATCATTTTGTATTTAATCCTTATATCATAATGGAAGATAAGATATTATGTGTGAATGTACGATATGATTATTCAATCATTAGCCATGTTATTCCAATTAAATTGGCTGTATTCCTAATCGGTGTTGTTTAGTGAATTAACTCATGTTTGCTTCATTGTCTTAAAAATGTGGTATCATCTATCCAATACATATGTAAAAACCTTAGATGCTAACCATCTAAGTGTTTGAATCAACTATTGTCAAAGCTATTTTGAGTCAGGAACACATGAATACATGGCAATTATCTTGAATGATCTTCAAGTTTTGTCAAATAGCAGAGTGTTTACATTTAGAATTGTTTACATTTCCACCATATGACTGCATGAGACCAATGCTACTGATTTATTATATTAACTGGGATCTTTAACATTTCCGTAAGTTATAGAAAGACTTATCTACCTACTCTGTATATCATTCACTAAAAACGTTTGTTAAGGAAAGGTATATATAGATATATTCCATCACAATATTGTTTAGATATATTAATGAACTTATATAAAAAATCCATCACAGATTATAAATTAATAAAAGTGCATTGAATAGAATCTGTAAATATTTCATACAAGTTGCATCCAATCCATCATTTAATTTACAAATCTGCCAAAACTTTCCATCACAAAGACAAATTGTTCATTCCAAAATATGCTAATGTAGTTGTACTTCGAAAATAGATCCATTAAACTCCTCATTAAGTAGAGTGAAGAGCAGTGTTTGTTTCCTTTTCAATCTGTTTTTTCCTGCATATTGATTCCATCCAGCAGAGAATCTTGGAGTTTTGTTTGAAATTGTTAAACCAACTGACCATTCTCCATTCTCGGTCCTTAATGTCACCCTCTCATTTGATTTCCATTGCCTTCCATTAGGAGTTATATTCTTTGGAATATACTAAAATGATAAAGTTAAACAAACATCAGTATTGACTTGATTAAAACTTATCAATTAAATCAAATTTAGGACTAAACTAAATCATACCACCCCATGTGATGAATTATCAACGTTTGATTTAGTCATGACCACAAAGAAGACCATAGGGACATCATCTATTTCATATTCAGGAGGATTGTTGTCCATGACTAAAGCTTGCACATTTTTAGCCAAGTATTCTGCATCTGATTCTGCATGTAATTTACACCATGCATTCTCATTAGGAGGGACAAATATAAAAATGCAATAATAAATGATTTATCTCAGTAAACCCAAGATCCTGCTTTACAATGCTATAATCCAGAGTTTACATTTCTTACCAGTCTTAACTGCATTATTATTGAGATTCTTCTCCACTCTTGACTCATTAAAAACAACAACATCAAATTGTCCAGATCCCCAATTTGTGAACATTAAAATATCGTCTACTTTGATGTTACTGTATATCACAATATTCATTAAATCAAAAAACTTTCTATCATGTTTTGAGTATCGTCCGCGGAACATTTTTCCATCTGGAAAAACATATTGGACATATGGAGGGATCATTTTCCGAAACCGTTTAAAATATGGTGCTGGAATTTCCTGAATAAACAATTCAATCAACCACATTACATATTTATCTTAGTTTTCACATATGTTTCATAATATCAATTCTATTTAAGAAGTATGATACACATATAATACATTCATGTAACTTACAAGTTGTCCGTCATGAAACAATGCATCATCAGCAATGAAGATAAATTTCCATCCTATCCCTTCAATTTTATCTGACAGTTAAGATTATGTCAATCTACATTACTTCTTAAAATGGATAAATTACACGAGCATTTTAGAATATACCACAGAATTTGGTATTATACAATTACCTTGATGGCAGAAGAATTCCAAAGCATGATGTTCTGGAATGATGTATTCTACTTCTGAGCCATGATAATTGAAGATATGAACCAAAATATTTCCACCACCCTTACAGGAGAACAAAACCAAAGAACCAGATGTATTTATGCATTCCTCGATTAACTTTCCAAGATTGGTGATACTTTGCATGCTCTTATTGTAATAAGCATTAATAATTTTTCCAGTTGGAAGCATCAACTGTACTTGGGAAGGTATGAATTCACCTATTTCAGAAATTATTTGCTTTGGTAAGACTAAGATCTGTTTAATGAGTGAAGACAATTGGAATCAGATAGTAATTTAACTGGAAATAACTTTATACAAACCACAATGTTACAACTGTTTACCACAAGTTCTTTTTGGCATACATCTTGATCAATTACAGCGATGAAATGTCTCTGATCTCCGTTATTCTGAACACCCTTATAAATGATCAATTTTAAATGGTTGGATTAACAACAGTCAATAGGTATATGATCAAAGTTGAATCATCAAATTAAACCTATTATATCCCTATAAATAGGAACAACCATCAATTAAACATATTGTAACACATAATGATTATCATCTACTGTTAGTCAAACGTATTGTACCAATTAAACAACAAAGTAATCTTCTAAACTTCCAGCTAACAAAGCAGGGAATGCATGATTCAAATTGGAATGTAAGATATACCAAACTTCCAATATCAAAGTAAACATCAATAGCCTATAACAACTTATGGAGAGAGCATAAATAAAAACAAAGGTAAAGTTCTATTCTAACAAAATCAAACACTTAAGAGTATATAATCACACTTCCCAGGAACAATTTTTTGACAATAACCCATATGCAGCAAATTCGTATCTAACAGATGTGGATTGAACAGTTTAGTAGAATAACAAATGAATATAAGCAAGATTGTATACCTCCATTGTTACACGAGCTTGATTAGATCGAGATTGAAATATACAGTATCAAGATTCAGCTTTGTCTTTGTCTTTCAATTGAGAATCGGTGCACTGTCGAATACCTCTGCATGCAACTGACTATTTTGGGGATTTTCCCGTTTTCAATGTATATAGGGGTTTATCCGTTCAGTTTATAACATAAAGTATAGCCTTTGTTAATTTATGTTTTATTACTAAGCAAATTCTTAATGTAGCCAATTACACTTATTATTAATAATAATAATAATTTAGAATTTATTAATAATAATACCAAATGCTTGAGTGATGTAGGCAATTCTTATTGTAATTTTAGTTTATGTCTTATTACTAAGCAAATTCTTAATATATCCAATTAAACTTAATAATAATAATAATAATTTAGAATATAAATAATTATTTATAATTTATTAAAAATAATATAATAATTTTTTAAGTTTTTTTAATAATAATATAATAAATATTTATTAATGTTTATTATTATATTGAGAATTGCGGATGGTAGTAAGTTTTTTTTAAACTTAGATGAAGTTGTTATACATTTTATTGTTTTAAAATATTTGATTTTTGTACAAATATCCATTTGCAATTAATTAGTAAATTAATGTAATTTATCAATTTTAAAAAATATTAAAAATAATTTAAATTAAAGAATTTTAATAAAAGATTACGAATTTTTGGATCGCATGCGTAACGCGGGCAAAGTCCCCAGTTCTTATGATACCTGCAAATCATGACTTTTTAGTGTTTAAACAAGATGCTTTAAATGATGATTGGCCCATGAGGAGCTAGGCTGCCTGAAAGCAGGCCCAATTACCATATAATTGAAAGCCCAACTATGAAGAAAACCTATTCTATACGCACTCCGTGTGTATGCATTTTATAAAGCTTTGGCAAGTACTGGATGGAAGTTTGGAAAGGGTACTGAGGTGAAGTCTTTGCGAACATACGAAAGCCTCGGTTAAGGTATATACATACAGCTACAATTTATAATCAAATTAGTTATTGTAATTTATTACTGTATTGTTATATAATGTCCTCTTATTTAAAATTTGTGATTCTTTTAGGACTAGTAATTCAACAATTTGGTCCAATCCTCATTCCGTTGACAAACTGAGTTATGATTAATGCTTCTTTAGTTATTTTCTTTGATTCTCTCTCTCTCTCTCTCTCTCTCTCTCTCTCTCTCTCTCTCTCTCTCTGTGTGTGTGTGTGTGTGTGTGTGTGTGTGTGTTCTACTTGAGGAATATGATGATGTTTTATCGGTCTTATGTGCGTTTCTTAATGCCATATGATGATTAATGTATATCTGATTCCTGTTCTGTAATTTTATTATCTTGCTTCATTTTTGATATTTTACCTTGGATAACTCATTTCGCATCGGAAGGTTTGTGAACAAAATTTTGTTCATAGAGCTTGAGGCTTAACTTAAAATTCTGATAAATTACCATCCCTACTCATAGAGCATAATGCAGGTAAGTGGATCATTTTAAGAATACTAAACATTTGATGTAAAATTGCTACAATACATAAGTATGATAATCATTGATGACTCGGAGTTACCTTACAAGAGACACAAGTCATAAAACAACAGAAGCAAAATGCAAGGAGCAAACACAATTTCAGGCAGTGCAGTCCGACATCAAGTAGTAGTGAATGCTTACATAATCAATAAAATTATACAGTAACGAAATAAACAAACAGGTATATCAGGCCTTCTCACAAACCTTAAAATCAAGATGAACAAAATTTTGTGTTATTGTTTGTTGATCGTTGTGCTCATAACTGTGGAATCTTTGGCCGATGTGATTGTAAATCTTGACCAAGATACCTTATATGTTATTTTAATTATTATTTAGTAGGTTCTTTTGATGTGAAAAATGTTGGATCCAGGTTTTAATTTTTTGATTCAATGTATGCAACTAATAATAGGTTAATGCTTTGAATTGAATTCATTAATATACTATTCTATATTAATGCTTTTCAAATATTATTAGTATTTAACTAATAATGGTTTTAATTTTTGGATTAATGCTTTAAATGTCGCTGTCAAGCCAAAATTCATGTTGAATTTGGCTTGACAGCGACATCGGATGGTGTATGTTACAATGTGAATTCTTTTCCAGATTGTCTAGAAAAAGAAAAAGATCAACAGTTGTGTACATTAATGTGCATGAAGAAATACACCCAGGGCCATGGAGAGTTATTGAATAGTTTTTGTGTAAATGGTAATTTCTGTACATGTAATTATGTGTGCTAAATTATGTTACTCTGATTATGAATGAAGTTCAATTATATGTTGATATCCCTAAACTCCGAATAATTTTGGACAATTAAATTTTGTTGTTGCAAATGTTGGATCATTTTTAATCTTGATTTGGTGCTGTTATGAGTGTGACTTACGAGATTTGCCAGATTCTTGATTGGCTGAGCTAACTTCACAGTCATATATTTATTTCTATTTAATTTTGATTTATTTTTTTACTCGCTGCAACTTTTGTAACTAAGATGAGATAACTTTATCATCCAGGCAATTTTAAGTCACTTCAAGTTATATTTATATATGTTCGATTTATATATTTTAGGTAACGCTCACGATCACGAGGCAAGAAAAGACCAGTTGAGTTAACTAAGGAAAAATTGATAAACTTACAATACTTAGAATATTAGAACCCCTAAACTCACGCTTTCTATGTTTTCTCCATTACATAGAAGAATTGAATTATGATTTACGATCAATGCTTCTTTAGTTATTTTGTTTAATTCACGCTTTCTCTGTTTTCTCCATGAGGAATATGATGATGTTTTATCGGTCTTATGTGCATTTGTTAATGCCAAATGATGAATAGTGTATATCTGATTCCTGTTTTGTAATTTTTTTGTTAGTTCATTTATGTAATTTTACCTCAGACAACTCGCATTGAAACTTTGTGAAAGGCATAATATACCTGTTCGTCTATTTCGTTATTGTATAGTGTATTGATTATATAAGCTTCATTTGATCTCTGACTGCAGGGCATGAAATTGCGTTTGCTCTTTGCATTTTACTTTTGTTTTCTTTTGTTGTTTTAGGATATTGACCTCTGTTATAGCATCCACTGGTCTCTTTCGCAGTCTAAGGTAACTCCATGTCATCAATGATTATCCTACGTATCTTCGTAGGCAGTTTCTTGGACCATTACTTAAATCAAATGTTTAGCATCCTTAAAATGATCTAGTATTGTTTAGCCAAAAAAAAAAAAAAATGATCTAGTATCTGGTATCTGCATTATTCTTTATATTAGGGATGGTAATTTTTTCAGAATCGATGGATAACTAATTCCATTTTGACCTGATTTAATTTCAAGTTTCAACAAACCCGAACTTTTGAAAAAAATCATTTTACTAAGGATATTTGGATGCATGAAAGGCAATCAGTCAAGGAAAGAGTACTTTGCACAAAAAAAAAGATGAAAGATCAAGGAGTTGCCAGAGAAAAAGTCCTAAAATAAGTTCAGTAAAACTTATAATTTATTGTTGGTATATGTATATAGGTATTGCGAACCCCCAAGAAGTGGCCTAGTGGTTGTTAAGTGGGCACTAGAGTGTTGGAGAGTTCGTGGCCAGGGTTTTAATCCCCGGAGCCGACAAACATGTCTTTAGGGTGACCTAGCAGTGTGCAAGCAGCCAAACACTCTAATTACGAGGTGCTGGGCCTAGCAGGGTGGTCCACTCGCAGGGTTCACTTGTAAAAAGGTCCGCTGTAATATATATAATATAGCTATAGCTATTGGGTTCGAGTTTGATATGGGTATTTCTGGATGGGTACTGTTTGGCTTAAATCTAATCAGGTCAGAACGGGTTAGGTTTTCCGTCATATGCCATAAATTACAATGATAATGCAAGCTACACTTGAAGTTTAAGAGAAGGCAGCAGAAGCTTGTTTTAGGAAGAAGGCTGCTGCGTTGGCAATTTCACAGGATGCTATGTCAAATTCGTCGGTGAGAACTAGGACCGGTGGAGCATTCATAGTACACATTAATTAAAAGATTTTTCTTTTGCTTATCAAGTGACTAATGATGTGATAATACAACTTCTAGAGTTCTAGCTACGCTTCCAAAATTTTGTTGTTCTTGTTCATTCCGAGTATTTGCCACATGGTTGTCAACTGTTTGTTTTTGCAGCAAGAACATTGATGGGATTGGCATTCCTTCTGTGCAAGAATAAAATTTCACTTTCAAATTTAAGTTTATAATAGTTGACTGTACACTGTGTTTACAGAGAGAAACAGTTCCAACAAGTACTTCACTTTAGTTATTCTGAAAGATTTTATAGCTATAATAAACTATAATTCTATGTGCTTAATTAACCTGCAAAATTGTAACAAGTAATTTTTGTATTATTAAATATCTACAAGGTTGTAATTTTTTCCAAGTAATTGCTCCCATAGGTTACTCCTTTGAATCTCTGAACCACCCTTGTAAAGGACTGTGATGGCTCTAAGTGAACCTTTTCATTTTAATTTCAGTCATCAACAGATTAGGGCCATAGACAAGGCAAACCAAGTCGAACACTGTCAGACTGAGTCGATCTCGGGTAAGTAGTTCAGGCTCGAGTTTAGCATTAAACTTGACTGAGTCATAATTTTTAAGAATCCAGCTCGATCATTGTTGAGCTGAATTTGAATATTTTACGAGTTGACTGGAGTAGTTCACGAAAAGTTTGAATCATTTACAACCTTACAAAACCTTGTAGTTTATGCATTAAAAAGTCATACAACTTGTGAACTTGACAAAGATTGGGCACCAACTATACAAACATTGGACTTGCCTGAAATCTGAAGCGACCATAATGCCAACTGGTTATCTCTTCCTACATCCACCACTTCCCTGACTACGAGCATTATGGATTGTATAAAAACAATGAACAAATGCATCATTGTCTCTGCATTAATTCATTTCGAAAAGTTGATTACAAGTGAGTAAACAGATTTATGTAATCATTTGATAATCAATCACAAGTACAACAAGCCAACATTCAGAAATTCTACAGTTTAAAAGAACAAACGTATGCATATACTCTTATTGAAATGACAAAGGTTTGTTTAAAGTACTAAAGTCTGAACTAGATATATATATATATCTATTCACTCTCATAAATGTCATGAAAGCGAGATACACAGCACACACAATAAGTTTAGCGAAGAAAATCTGAAATAAATTTTAAAATAAAATAAAGTGAAAACTACAACGAAAAATTACAGGACAGCAGTATAGCTAAAATGTGTATATATATGCTGCCTGCCAAAATAATACTACAATTACTTAGAACCTAATTAGTTCCTCCCAGAGTCCCAGAGCAAGATCTTGCAAATAATCTTAATAGGAAGATATTTATGAAGACAAAAAGAGCAAGTCCACGTGCTGCTAAGATCTGCTCCTTGTTGCTTCATATGCCTCCTTGCTCCAGTCAAAACTCCTATATGCGATTTCTGTAGAAATGGTAACCGCAAAGGCTTTAAAGCATTGGTCTTTGACTAACTCTCAAGAATCACAATTTATAATGAAATCATGTGCAATGAAAGCAACAAAATATCATTACACAATATGATGACAAATCCCATTAACGCTGTTCTCAAAACTTTCATATAGTTTGGAGGAACAATAATGTAGAAAGACTACTATATTCCAAGAAGTCTATGATGCACTTTTCTCAAAAGAAAGGTTGTCTGTAAATATGATAATCAGTGGCATGCTCATGTTTTGAGAAGGCCTCAATCTTGTTTAAAAAAACTTAGCTTACTCAGTTATAATACCACTCAAAGTGGTGTCTGAGGAGGGTAGTTGTACGCAGACCATGCCCCTATACAATAGGAAGGCTGTTTCCGAAGGAAACCCGGCCATTACAAATACAGAAAGAAACCTAATACAAACTAATAAACTCACGCACACACAGGAGTCGAACCCCTGGCCTTCTTTGACTCAACCACTGCACCAACATGTTGTTGGCCTCAATCTTGTTTGTGACCCATATAAGAAGCACGTAACATGTGTCAAATATGGAATATGCAGATTATTAAAAGTTATTTTTGTTTGTCGTAAATTACGATCAAGGCAAAGCATACAGAAGAGAACCTAGACTTTCAAGGCCTAGTTTTTAATGTCTACAACCACTAAATGTTTTTTTCATGTTGGATCTGTCATATATTTTGGTCATGCCATAAATGTTACCACTAGGGATTCACCTTCTCAAAAGCTAATGACTTATTTTAAAATCATCAATACATTGGATTCCTTATAAGTTTTAAGGTCTTATACTATGCATTAGTACAAACCTAGAATATAACTCATGTCAATTCTCTTTGATATCAAAATCATAGTAGTCTTCATTATGCTACTTGGAGTTAACTTTGACAGACAATCCTATTCGATTATTAGTAATTTTGTTTACTCCAATAACTTATATTCTAATACTATATCTGAGAACCAATAAAGTAACAAGAAAAAAACAAACTTCTATGCACATTATTTAATAATATAGTCTAATCTTCATTCATTATTAGTATAAGAATACATCATTTCTTAAACATTAAGGTTGATCCACATACATGACGACTAGTATCACAAACACTTAATGATTTCTCTACTGAAAATGCATATATTATGATCAAAAAAAATATAACGCTAGTGAACACGAAGCAAAGTATAAATGGGGTTAATTTGATACATATGCAAATTAAATGTAGTAGAGAAAATAATGGGTTTGGCAAGTCAATACCATGTCTGATTTGGAACCACTATTAAAAAAAAAAGATTACACTAAAAGTTATGGACCTGTGTTATTTGAACATGTGATTGTTCTAATAAACGATAAGAACAAATATCGCAACTTATTATTGAATATCTGATGGGTATTATAAGAGTGGTACATCTGCCAGTAATACTCAATTTGATATATATAAATGAAATCATTAAATCATTAAAGAAAATTTGATGATATGTAAATTAAATATGTATAAAGATTTTTAGCAAAACAAAAAATATTTATATAGATTTTAAATCAGAAAGATATTTATACCGAATATTAATATAATATAATTCAAAATATAATAAAATGAGTAATGCAGCATTTCATTCCACCGCAATATATTTTGCAATAATTAATTATTTTTGATTAAATTTCCTTTTTTAAAAATCGAGTATATAGATTGTACGGGTCTATTACGGGATTTAAGAGTTGACTAACATTTTGGAATTATAAATGCATGTAGGTTTGGTTCAAATTTGACCAAACCAGCACATGTCATTGACACCCGACACAACCCGACAAATTTAAATCTATTTCGTTTCCGGTTTACAAATTTTTAAGTACTAACACAACCAACAGTAGATATGAAACCATTAGAGGAAATAAGTCTAACATTTAATTGCTACAGGTAAAACTTTATTCCCGATATCTTAGGTTTGGTATGGTTATCACGGGGCCAAGTCGAGCCTCGGTGTTAGCCGACAAGGTCACCCGAGTAGTCGTAAAAAGTCGACAAAGTGTTCTTTATATATATACTTACTAGATTAACAAATAATATAGCGAAATACAACCATAATTTAAATTAAAAGTACAAGACTAATAAATTCTTAATAAGCATGATTACTGCATAATAACATCCATATTCCAAATATATCAAACATGTCCAAGCAAATAAAAACATAAGTTTTATGAATATGAAGCAAAGTCACCCTTCTTAATATCATTTTCATCTCCATCTCTTTCTAGTGTACTGTCATTTGGTTGGATCGGGTCACTGGTTTGATCAGATCTTGGTATACCACATGATAATCATGTTTATCAAAGCCCCAAGTCGGGCTTCGAGACTCTCGGGCGAACCTTCATATCAACTAGTCGACAACAAGTGGGGCTTCAAGATTCTCGGCACCCGAGTACCTTCGCGTCGACTAGTCGTTGAAACAATGCATATGATACAAAATAAATAACCAAGACCACATTAAAAACAAATACTATCGTGTAAAATTAAAATTTCTTCACAGACAAGCAGATGAGAAGCTACATGCAGGTGAAAAAAACCTTAAAATTTGGAATAAAAACAGTAAACACGTGCAAACCTGAAATGTACATAATCATATAAAGCCACCCACCTGTAGTCACCTATCGGAGCTTGTAAATAACTCAAAGATTCCACAACAACTCTTCAAGGATGTTTTTTGCACAGCTTGAGGAGCCGAGGCTACAAAAGGCTGCAAGTTACTCGAAATAATAAATTAATTTTCTACAATCACTTTTCTTCCAACTCTTGGCATAAAGCATATATAAGTAATGAAATAAAATAACTCGATGAACAAGAACCCAAAAGCCATTACCTGGTTCTCTAAACATCTCGGACGATCAGAAACTTTGATGTGATCCGCTTTATCCTCCTCTTTCTTCAATCCCAAATCCATCAGAATCGGTGAGTTTCCAGTACCGTTTTCATTGTCTGGTAAAATTTTATCAGCACTTTCTTGAACTTCCAGTTTATTACCCACTTCTTGAACTTCCAGTATATCACCCACAGGAGTTTCAGAAAAGTCGCCAAAAGAACTTTCATTTATTTGGATCAAGTCTTCTATCAGAGAAGCCTTATCCGGCATCCCCACGGAGGCTGTCTCACTTGCTGCATTACTGTTTTCTCCAGCTGAAATAATGTAATCAACTTGCTTTGCCACTTCGGACAAAGTCTCAACAGCATGGCCACTTTCATCCACTTCTATCTTTTTCTTAACGTGAGAGTCATCATCCGAACTGCTACGGCTACTATTGCTACTACTAGAGCTTGGGCTAGAGCTCCCTGACGACCCTCCAGTGTGCACTTCCTTGGATTTAACACTTCCCTCCTTGCTTCCATAATCCTCCTCCGACTTCAATTCCCATTCAATCTGAACAATACCGCCCTCTTCTGAGGTAACATTCTTTCCAGAACAAAATCCTACTTCCTGAGGACTCTGTTCTGAAACAGCCAACTGACCAGATAAACTTTCTACTCTTTCCTCTACATCTTTATCATCCCCCTCCGCAAATGGATGCTCAGAGTAACGATGTTCTTGAGATGCAGGCGAGCCACCATCACTCTCCTTGTCAGCGAAATGCTGCACATCATCACTCCCTGCCATAGTTTGATCCATTCAAAATAAAACAACCTAACTATTAAACCAAACGATTCCAAACAACAATCTGAATAGGCTTATTTACTAATAATAAACATATTGTACATATTTATTCCAAGCGTAAAAACACGACCACTCAAACACTTCACCTATGCAAATTTAAAGAAAAAAAATCAATGTTTAGTAGAACTCCTAAATGCATATTCCATAAAAGAATAACCTCGTTGAATGAAATATTTTACCCGGTCCCAACCTAATAAAAACCATGTATTTTGTCCCTCACTAAAAGAATAAAATTTTCCAGTCCCAACTTAATAAAGACAGTGTATTTTATCCTGATTAAATGAACAAAATTTTCAAGTCCCAAGGATATTCACCTATAGAGGTTTAACAGTACACCAACAACTTCACACACAAAGTTAATCTAACCTAATGTATGAAACTATCAACACCAATAACTTCACACACAAAATTAGAAGGACAAGAAAATACAAATATACACCAATTACTTGACACATTTTACACCTATAACTTCACACACACACACAAAACTACATAGCTGATTCAGAGATGGCTAAAAGTAAATTCTCTAAAATCAAAGTCAAACCAGAATCAATACTTTAAGGTGTTGGGTTTGTGGAGTCTATCAGGTTTAAGAATCGGATTCCGACTTGAGTTAGGAATTCCAGAATTGGACTCTAATTAGAGTTAGGATTAGAGTTAGGAATTTCAGAATTAGACTCTAATTGGTTGACCCAGTTTCTTCTCTTATAAATACTCGTGTAATTGTAACATAACATAACACAACACAATGTGAGAGATCAATACAAAATTAGTGCGACTTGTGGAGTAGGAATTTCCGAACCACGTAAATCTTTGTCTTGTGTGATTGTCGTTATTTTCTTGTTCTTGTTTATTCGCTTTGGGTTTTGCTTTCGTTGTTGTATACTCAACAACTGGTATCAGAGCCAGGTTTTCAGGCGAGTGGGAGCGATGGCAGAAGAAGGGAAAGTAAAGATCGACAAATTTGATGGCAAAGATTTTGGGTTTTGGAAGATGCAAATTGAAGATTATTTGTATCAGAAAAAACTACACGAACCGCTGGAGGAGAAGAAGCCAGAAAAGATGGATGAGAAAGATTGGAAGCTATTGGATAGGCAGGCCCTGGGTGTTGTCAGATTGACTTTGGCGAAGAACGTTGCTTACAATATCGTCAAGGAAACGACAACTTATGGATTGATCAAGGCGTTATCAAATATGTATGAGAAGCCGTCTGCTTCGAATAAGGTATATTTGTGTCGCTTGTTGTTTGCCACAAAATTGAATGAAGGTGATTGTGTTGCTGATCATGTGAACGAATTTAACTCTATCCTATCAAGATTGACATCAGTGGATATTAAATTCGATGATGAAGTACAAGCCTTATTGTTGGTATCCTCGTTACCTGACAGTTGGTCAGGATTTGTCACTGCTATTTGTAATTCATCTGGGAGCAGTAAGATGACTTTTGATGGAGTTCGAGATGCGATTCTTGGAGAAGATATTCGTAGGAGAAACTCAGGAGAGTCGTCAGGTTCCTTGTTGAGTACTGAGAGTAGAGGCAGAAAGTCCGATAGGGGGCAGAATCAGGGGCGTAGCAGATCGAAGTCACAGAAGAGAGGACAGTCCAAAGATCGCAAGGAGATTGTTTGTTGGAATTGTCAGAAGAAAGGTCACTTCAGAAATCAGTGTACGGCTCCCGCAGCTCCTAAAGGAAAGAAGAAAGAGGATAATTCAGCTAATGTAGTTGAAGAGGTGGTGAGTGACGATGCTTTGATTTGTTGTGTTGAATGTTCGGTTGAATCATGGGTTATGGATTCTGGTGCATCATTCCATGCTACCCCTTGCAAGGATTTGATGTTAAATTTCAGACTTGGAAATTTTGGTAAAGTCCGTCTTGCTGATGATGAGACTCTGGATATTACGGGCATGGGAGATATTAATCTCAAGACCTCTTTGGGGACTAGCTGGACGTTGAAAGATGTAAGGTACATTCCTGGACTGAAGAAGATGTTGATATCTGTGGGTCAGTTAGATAAGGAAGGGTATCGAGTTACTTTCGGAGACGGACAGTGGAAGGTTATAAAGGGGAATCTAGTTGTTGCTCGTGGAGAGAAAAAGGGGACGTTGTACATAGTTGAACAATCTAGCTATGAAGCAAATACAGTTGCTGATGAGATTGGGTCTTCAACTTTGTGGCACCAAAGACTTGGTCATATGAGTGAAAAAGGTATGAAGCTATTAACTTCGAAGGGTAAGATTCCAGAGCTGAAGAATGTGGAAGTTGGGTTCTGTGAGCCATGTGTTCTTGGAAAGCAGAAACGAGTTACTTTTGCAAAATCAGGGAGGACACCCAAGGCTGAGAGGTTAGAGCTAGTTCATACAGATGTATATGGTCCAACAGCAGTTGCGTCGTTGGGAGGATCTCGCTACTATGTCACTTTCATTGACGATTCCACTAGAAAGGTATGGGTTTATTTCTTGAAGAATAAATCAGATGTGTTTGCTACTTTCAAGAAGTGGAAGACCGAAGTTGAAAATCAGACCGGTTTGAAGGTTAAGAGTTTGATGTCAGATAATGGTGGTGAGTACAGTAGTGATGAGTTTAAAAGCTATTGCGCAGAATATGGAATTAAAATGATCAAAACTATTCCAGAGACACCGCAGCAGAATGGTGTTGCAGAGCGCATGAATAGAACCTTGAATGAGAGGGCCAAGAGTATGAGATTGCATGCAGGGTTGCCAAAGACTTTTTGGGCAGATGCAGTTAGCACAGCATCGTATCTCATAAATAGAGGACCTTCAGTTCCTTTGGGGTTCAAGATTCCTGAAGAAGAGTGGCAGAAAAAGGAGGTAAATCTTTCACACTTGCGAGTTTTTGGTTGTGTTTCTTATGTGCGTGTTAAAGATTCTGATAGGGACAAGCTTGATCCAAAAGCAAAGAAGTGTATCTTCATTGGTTATGGCTCAGATGATATGGGTTACCGTTTCTGGGATGAACTAACGAAGAAGGTCGTTAGAAGTAGAGATGTTACTTTTAACGAAAGTGCAGTGTACAAGGATAAGCTTGCAGTCGATTCTGAGTTTGCAAAGGAACAACATGAGAAAGAGAAAGCAGTGCTTGAAGAGATTACAGAAGAAGATCTTGCAGGAAATAGTGGGAGTTTGGGGAATGGTAATGACACGGTTCCAGTTACTCCACAGGCTGAGGTAAGAAGATCTAGCAGAATTGTGAGGCCACCACAAAGATTTTCTCCTTCAGCATATTATATGTTATTGACTGAGGATGGAGAGCCTCAGTGTTATTCAGAGGCAGTTCAGGTGGATGATTCAGTTCAGTGGAAATCAGCCATGGAAGAAGAGATGAGTTCTCTTGAGAAGAATGAGACTTGGTCTTTAACAGAGTTACCAGCAGGAAAGAAGGCTTTACAGAATAAATGGGTGTTCCGGATCAAAGAAGAACCTGATGGCAGCAAGAGATACAAGGCGAGGTTAGTAGTCAAGGGTTATCAACAGAAAAAGGGTATTGACTATACTGATATATTTTCTCCGGTTGTTAAGATGACTACTGTTAGAATTGTGCTAAGTATTGTGGCTGCAGAGGAGTTACATCTAGAGCAACTAGATGTTAAGACCGCGTTCTTACATGGTGATCTTGAGGAAGACATCTACATGGTACAGCCAGAAGGATTTCAGGTAGCTGGGAAAGAAAACCTTGTTTGTAAGCTTATAAAAAGCTTGTATGGTTTGAAGCAAGCGCCAAGACAGTGGTACTTGAAGTTTGATAGCTTTATGATGAAGAATGGGTACACTAGGAGTGCTATGGATCATTGTTGTTATTTTAAACAATTTGATTCATCTTATATCATATTGTTGTTGTATGTTGATGACATGTTGATAGCAGGATCAAACATGAGGGAAATCAACAGGTTAAAGAGACAGATGTCTGAGGAGTTTGAGATGAAAGATATGGGTGCAGCAAAACAGATACTTGGTATGAGCATCATAAGGGATAGATCTGAAGGTACTTTGAAATTATCTCAAGAGAAGTATATTGAGAAATTGTTGCAGAAATTCAGTGTCCAGGATGCGAAGACCAGAAGTACACCGTTGGCGACTCACTTTAATCTCACGAAAAAGCAGTCACCTAAAACGGATGAAGGCAAGAAAGATATGGCTAAAGTTCCGTATGCATCTGCAGTTGGCAGTTTGATGTATGCTATGGTGTGTACAAGGCCAGATATTGCTCATGCAGTGGGAGTTGTTAGCAGGTTCATGTCTAATCCAGGAAGAGAGCATTGGGAAGCAGTCAAGTGGTTGTTGCGCTACTTGAAAGGCACATCCAAGGTTGCATTATGTTTCAGCAAGAAAGATGTTATCTTGGAAGGGTTCTCTGATGCAGATTTGGGTGGATGTTTGGATACAAGAAAAAGTACTACGGGATATATTTTCACGTTGGGTGGCACAGCAATTAGTTGGATGTCTCGACTTCAAAAGAGTGTTGCTCTTTCAACCACAGAAGCAGAATATATGGCTATCTCTGAAGCTAGCAAGGAGATGATTTGGTTGAAGAATTTTCTTGAGGAGTTGGGCAAGAAACAGGCGGACAGTGCTTTGTATAGCGACAGTCAGAGTGCTATTCATCTTGCGAAGAATCCTGTGTTTCATGCTAGGACGAAGCATATTCAGCTGAGATATCACTTTACAAGAGAGTTGATTAGCAATGGTACTTTGTCCTTGAAGAAAATCCTTGGTTCAAAGAATCCTGCAGATATGTTGACTAAGGTGGTTACTAATGAAAAGTTGAAGCTTTGCATAGTTTCAACTGGCCTTCAGAACTGATTGATGAGAAGGTGCTGCACTAGTTAGAGTTATTGATCGAGGGATTATTTGTTACTAGATTTACAAGAGTGAAGTGAAGATGTGGTCAGACTCCAAGTGGGAGATTGTTGGGTTTGTGGAGTCTATCAGGTTTAAGAATCGGATTCCGACTTGAGTTAGGAATTCCAGAATTGGACTCTAATTAGAGTTAGGATTAGAGTTAGGAATTTCAGAATTAGACTCTAATTGGTTGACCCAGTTTCTTCTCTTATAAATACTCGTGTAATTGTAACATAACATAACACAACACAATGTGAGAGATCAATACAAAATTAGTGCGACTTGTGGAGTAGGAATTTCCGAACCACGTAAATCTTTGTCTTGTGTGATTGTCGTTATTTTCTTGTTCTTGTTTATTCGCTTTGGGTTTTGCTTTCGTTGTTGTATACTCAACATAAGGTGCATATGCAAATTACTAAATCAGTTAAACATTCCCATAATCTCAATTATAGACACCGATCATAACAAATATGACCAAATAACAAATGGGTACACACAAATTAGCCCAAACAACTAATACAAAAAATAAAAAAGAAGCACCTTGAGACTGAACTGAAGAATTGGGGCTGCTTAATGATCCCTGCAGACCCTTCTTCTTCTTAGCAATTCTTCTCTTCTTTGCACCAGAAGGCATGATGATTACATACAATTTCTTGGGCCGTATAAAATTCTATAAAAATCAAGAACTTGGGGTATATAAATCGTAGGGTGTCTGAAAATTAAGGAAAGACTTTAACTTTGTTGTTTAAGGATGAAGGGGGGAGTGAAGTTTGAAACTGGAAAGTGTATACGTGTTGTGTTATTATAGAGACAAAAAGAGTGGGTCTATTGTGGGGTAAACAAAAAGACACGCACGAGAAGATTTGTGTGTGTCGATTGTGTGTGCGTTGTTTTTTTTCTTTTGAGAATATTGTGTGTGCGTTGTTAGGCGGTGAAACGTTGTTGCCTTGTGTGGCAAACGCGTTTCATTTATTTTTTCCTTTCTTATTTTGTTTCCTTTATTTGTTTTAAAAAAGTTATCCAACGTCGTATTATAAAGATATAGAAGTACTATACTCCATCCATTTCAATTTATTTATTTTATTTGATTTTAACATTTAAAAATTAAATTAATTTAATAACAAAAATCAAAAAAGGCAAATAAATTGGGAAGAAAAAATATTATTAAACTAAAAATTTTATTTTTTGACATGTTTTGACAAAAATAAAATAAAATAATTTATGACCTATAAACATAATTTTGATAAAAATAAAATAAAATAATTTTTGACCTATAAACATAGAAAGGAGGTTGAACTAGGGTATTCAGATACATTTTATATGGTATAAAAAATAACATCTTTTTTTTGAAATGTTAAAAATAACATCTTAAAAGACGTAGACGTTGATTATTAGATAAATCAAATAGACATAACATAGATATATTTTCCATTTCAAAAAAAAAAACATAGATATATTTTATTTGAATTTTTTGCGAAAATTGTCATTAATTTCATAGGTATTTCACTAGTTGTATACACAATTAAGTGCCTGTTTGGGAAATTTAAAATAAGATCTTATGAACTTATTTTCTGGTAAAAATTTTATATTTTGATAATTTTTTTTGTACAAGTATTTAATATATGTTTGAGATTCTATAAGTTGTAAAAAAAAGTTAATTTTTTTCAGAAAAAAGTTAGTAATCTCTAATTTTGTCTTAAAATAAGTTAACATGAAAATAAGTTCTCAAACACCTCCTAAATAATTTAGTTCAAAAAAAAAGGAGAAAAGTTCAGCGCTTAGAGATTTCAAATTTAAGAGGGCTACTGGACAAATTCACCAACAAAGGGTTTTGAATCACTTTAGTTTCATTTTTTTTTTTCATTTATGTCATGAAAATGTGATATTAGGAACAATATAAATAAAAGGAAACTATGGTAAAAACATTTAAATATGTATAATAAAAATAAAGCAAATAACTCCATAACACAAATTTAATGTAATTTAATAATCTTATTTAAATTTGTTGATATTGTTAAAATTATTAGAAATGTGTAAAAAAATTTGGAAAACATTTTTACAATTTGAATCCACGTTTTTCCTCTCTTCAAATTTTATCCTTAATGTCATTTTTCAATGTAAAAATTGGAAATTTTACTCTATTCATGTGAATTACTGAAAAGACAATATTATTTAAAATATATTGTTCGAATTTGATGTGTTATATATATGATTAACTTATGATGAATTACTTGTTTTATATAATTTATCTGAGTGAATATGTGAATTACATGTTTAAGTTGTGTTATTAGGAAGTACTAGTATGCTCTAGATTACAAATATTTATAAATTACTCGTTATCGGGTTGGATTGTTGATATCTTCGATTGTTCATATCTTCGCAGCAATTATTGTGAAAAAACATAATTTATGCAATATCCAATCGTGAGGTCAATGTTAAGATCAAAATCGTACTTCGAAATATAAATATATAGAGTTAATACAGAGATACACACAAGTATTAATTACATAATAATAAATACATATTAGTTATTATTAGTTATTATTATGTAATAAATATATTAGTATTGTAATACCTAAATAGCCCCCGGATAGAATTAATAGGGGTAAGCATGACTTTTTATAAGAATAAATAAATATGTTCATGGAACCCCCCATTTGCTATATTATATATATATATATATATATATGTAGTTATTTTGACTTTGAATATTGATAATACATATTATATCTCTGTGTGTAACGCTTAAACGGGATAATATTTGGTTTTATATAAAGAAAAAATGTGAAATACATAATGTATTTTATTCATGATTTGAAAACACCAATCTACCCCTAAGTTCATATTTATATATAGAAGTATTATTTTCAATGGTGATTGAACTTGGAACACCGAGTTAAATTGTGCATCTTCATATCATTAGGCCACACATTCACATGTATTTTAAATCATACACACAATATGTATGTATGTGATACTGATAAAATATTATTAATTAAATATTACTGAATTTTAAATGAGTTTTAGACTCTTTTATCATTTATCGATTAAAGAATTACGTAAAATACACAATTGGACTATAAAATGACATTATAATTAATATAAAGGATATTATTTAATAATATATTAGAGTAAAAAATATTTTAATGATTTTATCCATAATAAATTATAAAATAAACATGAATATAATTTTTTTGAGTGTGTGGGTGTCATGTGTTTAATTCCCCTGAAAATCAAAATTATAGTCAATGAATAAGTTATAAAATAAATATTACATTGATAGCGGTAAGAGGATTATTCGAGCATGTAGTCAATGATTTTAAAATGTGTTACAAAATGTGATTTGGTTTCGTTGTTGTATATGTGATAATAAATAAAAATTGCATAGAATATAGTTAGGAGTTATTCAAGAATGTAGTTAATGATCTTAAAATGTGTCACTAAAAGGAATTTGGTGTAGTGGTTGTACATGTGAAATATGTATATATGAAGGTCATAGGTTCGATTCTTATCAAATTCAAATTTTTTGATATTGATATATACTTAAGGGTATATTGGTAATTTAATACGGATCGATAAGGAATTAGGTTATACTTAAGGATATATTGGTAATTTAATATGGATCGATAAGGAATTAGGTTTGGAGTGTGGGTTTGGAGGTTCAGAGGGACCGAACCTATGAATTAATTTGCTCAGGGAAACCCCTGTTGGTGTATTATATATATATATATATATATATATATATATATATATATATATATATAATAGATAGATAATAGATTTGTTAAATTATTCTAAAGTGCTAAAAAAAGTTTAGAAAATTTTTTTGTGTCAAAATTTATTTAATTAAATTATTTTGGACTTATAAAAAAATCTGAGTTATATTTTAGGATTTAAAAATCATGATTTGAGGAATTGTTTAATCGATATTGGTATGTGTGATATCTGAAAATACACACCTAGAGGGGAGGGGTGAATAAGTGTTATGACTAACAATTATCAATTAAAATTATGCTCGAAAAAATGTCTGGCAGCTAACTGGATGAAATAAATAAACAAACAAGCAGCTAGCTAGGATATGCAGTGCAGTAAGAATAAAGTGCAGAAAGTAAAGAACACGCATCAATTTTAGCCAGGTTCGACCCCTACAGCCTAATGGTCTACGTCCTGGTCCTCTACCAACTCGGTAAAGGAATATATTATTGATCATAATGAAATACAATTACACGATACAATAATATATCTCCCTGATTCTCCCAGTCACTGACAGCAGCTTGCTGAAACACCCTGTTCCCTGAACACAGCTCTCTAAGTACTATACTAAACCAAGTATAAACTCCTCTAGCCTACTATCCCTTGAACCCTTGTTCCACAAGCTCAACAATCCAGCAACTACCAACTTTACAGGTTGAACAATACAAAGATAGAAAGAATTACAAATCAAACTATGAACTCTAATGAGAAATCTAAATCGTATTAGTATATAGAGCTCAAGTGTATAAAGATATATCAAATCAGCTTAGTGAAAATTCTTGTATTTTTCGAATGATGTTCAACAACCTTTAAAAGATAAAACCACAAGTCTTTTATAGTGAACAACAGATCTAAATTAAACACTCAACAACACAATGGTCGTGACACCAAGTCTCACAAGTTTTTTGAAAGATTAATTCAAATCAAACATTCAAAATAACAACGTTTAGAGAAGAAAAACAGATGAGGAAAATAAACGTTAATAAAGCAACGTTTTACAGTTTTGGAAAACTCAGAAGAAGAAGTTTGTTTAGATAAAAATTGTTTAGAAACAAACTCCTATAAAATAGGGTTTTAAAAGATAAATAAATAAAAACGTTGAAAAACATTTTAGAGCCCATAAATATTGATATGATCTATTTTTCTAATTAAAATCCTTACAAAGTTTCAATCCTATTAAAACTCCAAAAAATTCGGACTCCCAGTGATTCTGGACTCTATCTGCCAGCTTGCTGCGATATAGTAAGACTTGTGATTCCAGCTAGCTGATATACCCTGTTTTGCTAAGAAATGATATAAATTCTAATCCTGCAAAAACAATATTAGTCCAGTACACATATCCAGCTTGCTTATTAAGTATGATCATCAAAATCATGAGAGTTGCAATCTCCCTCTTTTTGATGATTATACACCAATTTTAGGAGAAAAATCAAACCTCCCCCTAAATCTAGCAATCCTATAATAAGTGAGCATCAACAACAAATTATCACATAAATATTGAATAAAACATCATATTGCAACAATACCAGTTCAAAATACCACAGATAACTTAAAACAAATCAAGTACTAAAGCATAACATAAATCCAAACTAAAACCCAAACAAACTTAAACAAGTTCACATATAATAAACATAAACATAATGAAATAAATCCCCAATCCTAAAATTTTTCTCCCCCTTAATCATTAAAAAGAAGAAAATTAGGACTCAATATTTTCGTCATTCTCTTTAGCCTCCACCGAGCGAGCAACAACATGAAACCCATCTGCAGGGTTAGAAACATCCTGAGAAGCAGTGTCTTTGTGAGCATCCCAAACAACCACATTAATAAAATTCTGAAGTTCTTGAGCAGCAGAGACATTAGCAGAATGAACACCAGTACAAGCAGAGGCAAGAGTCCGTGGACCAGCAAAAACTTCACGTAGAAAAACCAATTCTTCAGCCATTTCATCTAATCGAACATTGATCTTCTTAACTGCATCCTTGATCTCCTTTATATTATCCGAATGATTGAGCTCAGCAATAGTTTGCATAACTAAGTCAGCAGATGAAGGAACAGGGGTAGGAGGTGGAGGAACTTCCACGCGAACAACTTTACCATTAGATTCAACCCTTAAGTGAGACTACTGTAAACTATTAAAATCCAAAAACTTCTTAGTAGTGTCACGATCCTCTTCCTTGAGATCAACTCCATACCAATCAAACACTTTAGTCAACAAACACCCATAAGGAAGACTTGGTGAAGTATGAGGCTCATAAACATCCATCATATTCTTTAAAATTAGGCCAGCCAAATTAAAAGGTTTCTCAGACAACAGCACAGAGACAGCAGTGACATCTTGACCCGCAAAATTGGAACGACTACTAGTACGAGGATTCACATTATCGATGCAAATCTTAAAAAAAACATGAGCAATAAGCGAAACAACAACAGTAGTCGGAGGAGCATATTCTAGCAAACCAGGTATATCTCTAATTATCCTCAATTGATCCAATTCAGTAAAACAATCTAACTCAGTAGGACCCTTTTTAGTAACAATGGACACATTGGAAGAATTTTCAATACCAAGAATGGAACTAAGAATAGGAACAGTTAACAAAATCTTTTGACCCTGAACAAAGGAAACAAATACGCCAGGTTTAAAAATAGCCAAATTTGCATAAAATTCGTAAACATACGAAGGATAACAATCACGAGGTAAATACTTTAAAATTGACTCAAACCCTAGCTTCGAAAAATACCCAACAACACCACACTTAGTATAAGTATTAATTACCTGCTAATGGACGATCGAATACAAAATGACAATTACCTAAATTGAGTTGTTTGAATCGAGTCTCAAGTTCCTCAAACACGAAGACGATTCCATACTTGCTACGCTTTACAGATATACCATTTGAGATCTCATCACCACGATTAGTGTCATCATCCTCATCATGCAATCTTTTGTTCTTGCCCTTCTGTGATTTGGAACCCACAGTTGGAGTCTTCTTTGATCATCGAGTTGTCCTCATGATTCGACAGAGCAGAAGAAAAATACCGAGAAAAATTGTGTATCGATTGAAAAACGGCTTGAAAACCCTAATAGTGATTTGGGGCCGAGTATATACAGAACTAAAGAGTCGGAATGATAAAGTCTCTATAAAACCTCTTTTTACGAATAAGGGGAAAATAAAATTTTTAGGATAAACTTTAAGTATATCCACCCCCGTACAAAAAGATACATGATAAAATAAAAAGAGTAACTACTAAAATTAAATCACATTATCACATAACAGACGGACACTATATATAGCATAAATTCAAAATTAAAAAATAAAATTAAATGCTCGTCTAGAGACTATAAACAGTCAGCACATAAAACATTCAAGGACTAAAATTTAATACGACTAGATACTAAAAAAAACAAGAAATATAAAATACGTAATCAAATTGCAAAAAACCAATAAAAATGTACCAACCATCCATAGCAGCTCACTGGCTAAACATTACACATGGCCAAATCTCGACAAAGAATAGGAAAATGCTTCTCGGCTAGTGGTTTTGTGAAGATGTCAGCTAGCTGCTACTCTGTACTTACAAAGATTAGCTCAATCTTGCCTTTTGCAACATTGTCTCTCAAGAAGTAATGTCGAACATCGATATGCTTTGTTCTTGAGTGATTCACTGGATTCTTTGATATGTTGATAGTGCTAGTATTGTCACAATAGTTAAGAACTTTGCCACATTTGATCCCAAAGTTACGAAGTATTTGTATCATCCATAGTACTTGAGAGCAACAACTACCAGCCGCTAAATACTCCCCCTCAGCCGTGGATAATGCAACAGAAGTTTGCTTCTTGATTTTCCAAGATACCAAATTTTGTCCTAAAAATGAACAAACACCACTTGTACTCTTGCGATCAGTTTGAAAACCTGCATAGTCTGTATCACTATACCCAACAAGATCAAATGCATTTGTGATTGGATAAAATAAACCAAGAGAAATAGTTCCACTTAAATATTTAAATATTTTTTTAATAGCATTAAAGTAAGACTTTTTAGGTTTATCTTGAAACCTAGCACAAACACATACACTATACATAATGTCTGGTCTAGAGGCTATAAGATATAATAAACTACCAATCATACCTCTATACTTTCGAACATCTACATCTTTACCTTGTTCATCTGCTGTTAGCTTGCTGGCAGAACTCATAGGAGTAGATTTTGCCTTGATATTCTCATAACCAAACTTCTTGAGCAGATTTTTGATGTACTTGGATTGATGCACATAAATTCCATATGAAGTTTGCTTAATTTGGAGCGCGCCCCAAGAAGTAATTGAGCTCACCCATCATTCTCATGTCAAACTCACTATGCATACACTTAGAAAACCACTTGCACATATCATCATTAGTAGATCCAAAGATAATATCATCCAAATATATTTGCACAACTAGAATATCATTACCATTAAATTTATTAAATAATGTGGGATTAATTTTACCTCGAATGAAGCCATTCTTGATCAAAAACTTACTTAGCCTTTCATACCATGATCTAGGAGCTTACCGAAGTCCATATAATGCCTTCTTCAACTTGAAAACATTATTAGGAAATTACTCACTTTCAGAACCAGGAGGTTGCTTGACATATACTTCTTCCTTCAAGTAGCCATTAAGAAATGCACTTTTCACGTCCATTTGATGTAGCCTGATCTTCTTGAAACATGAAAAGGAAAGTAGCGTCCTTATTGATGTTGGGGTGTCCAGCATCTCCCTAAATCGAAACGTGGCGCTAGGCACATTGGCTAAAGGGTTATGGAAATAAAGTTGTGCCTAGCTATCAGTCCCGAGACTTTTAGCGCAGTGGTAAGCGCTTGATCCTAACATTTCGTATCAGAGCTAGGTCGCGTGTTCGAATATTACGGAGTGCATTTATGCCGAAGGCATGCTGTGCAGACTTGTTAGTGCTGGCAGATGCCGGGGGGAATTGTTGGGGTGTCCAGCATCTTACTAAATCGAAACGTGGTGCTAGGCACACTGGCTAAAGAATTATGGAAATAAAGTTGCGCCTAGCTAACAGTCCTGGGACTTTTAGCGTAGTGGTAAGCGCTTGATCCTAACAATTGACTCTAGCCTTGCAACCGGGGCACAAGTTTCACCAAATTGATTCCTTCTTGTTGATTGTATCCTTGTGCAACAAGTCTTGCTTTGTTCCTAGTAACCGTACCAAATTCATCAACCTTGTTCTTGAAACCCATTTAGTACCAATAATTGAAGCATCTTTAGGTGGCTCTACAATTTCCCAAACATCACATCTTTCAAATTGATTAAGTTCCTCTTGCATTGCCATGATCAAATTTTCATCTTGAAATGCTTCATTGACATTCTTTAGTTCCTCTTAAGCTAGAAAGGTAGCAAATGCACAAAAGTTAGCTTGACCTTTTTTTGTCTTGATGCCTTCTAATTTATCACCAATAATCAATTCTGGAGGATGGTTCTTGTAATAACCCGAATTTTTGGTAGAATTAAAACTTTTCTTATTATGATTAAGTGCATCAGTGAATAGTGTTTTTCATGCATGAATAGTATTTTTCATGGATGAATAGTGAATTTTTAGGCTAAGAAACTTTTCATGCTAACCAATGTACGGGACATGTTATGGAGATTTCGAAGTCATATTATTGATCTACGGAGTAAATAAGTGTATGTAAAGACGATCGGAATTCAGAAAATCCAAAGTTTATTTTTATGGAATATTTGACTGGGCAGTGAATTATATTTCAGTACTATCAAGAAATGAGATATTTAATTTGAGGAATTGAGGATTTAATATTTTGGAATTTTATTATAATTGATTTGAGAATATAGAACGAAAACCACTGAGACGATCGCAGAAATCTTTCGATGAATCAAATGACGAGAGAACTTTGACCGAGACCCAAAACCTAAGCCTTGCACGTCCAAGAGGCTCCAAGGAGCTGCAAATACAAGTGATTAAAGAGTATGGCTCATGGAATTAGTGAAGGGGCAAGGGCATGAGTGGAAGAAAGGGTGAAAGGGCAAGGATAAGGATGTAAAATCACCAAAAAGGGAGTAACATGGTGGATAAGCTTTAATACGTGACCAACACATCAACATAGATAAGGATGAGAAGATATTTTGTGTAAAGTAAGCAAGAAAAGAATACTTCCCCCATTTTTCATGAAAACCCCGAGAGCAAAAGAGGAGAAAATGGGAGGAGGAAGAAAAGCTTGTATCTTGAGTTTCCCTTGGCCGTTTCGCGTGTTCTACCAGTCAAATCGAAGCCCTCGAGAAGATCTATGCATATAGGGTAACCACTCTCCTCACCTCCTTAATTCCCATACTCGTTTTTAATGATTTGCAGTTAGGTGTATAGTAACCATCTTTGTGTTCTTGGTTTTATCTTGATGGGTTGATCATTTTAAGGTTATATAAGGATGATTCAAGGCTTGTTTAGCACTACCCACTCATTAAGGAAGGTATGGAACTCAAGAACCCAAGTTTTTACTTTGAGTTTTATTGATGATTTGGTAATGAGATATGATAGTATGTATAGATCTTTGTATGTATAGTTGTTTGTAGTTGTTGGTTAGCCATATCAAGTACTTGTTGGTTCTGAGATATTCTTGAGAAATCATGGTTTATAATAGATGATTAACTTGAGATCTTGAAGTGTTTGTTGTTGGTGGATGATTGGATTAAGTATTATTTTGGGGAATCGATAAATTATAGCCGTTATAATGACCAATTTTACACTATCCTGTTTTGTGTGTAACATTAGAACATGAAACCTCAACTGGTTAACATCACCACTGCCATGATAAGTTAGTTTGTGTTTTAAGCTTCGTTTTGATATAAAGATCATGTGAAACGGATATACGGTTTAGGAGAAACATTCGTTTTAATGAATGGTGTTCAACAAAACCAAACTTCTATGGAGTACCAACTTGTAAAATATATTCGGACCCCTTAACAATATTTAAAACTCATGAAATTTGGATGGTATGAAGTTTGGTCAATGGAGAAGACAATTCAAAAAGAATTGTACAAAAAGAATTTTTTTTCGATTTTATGAAAATGTGTGAATCTAGGTTAAGTGCGAAGGAACCCCTTAAAGAAGTACTTGGTTATAACTTTGAAAACCACTTAGTAAAATGGGCAAAACGAGATCCGATTTCTAAATCGAATCTTCGACTTAAGTAATTGTCGATTAACATGGACTTAGTATGAGCCTAAAGCAAGCTAGTAATGCCTTGGTTGCGTTTCGCTCACGTGTTTAAGCATTGAGTTATAAGTGGATTATACATGGGATTAATCATATGTTTTCTTTTATCTTGTCTAGATTGTCCGATATTGTCGCGAACCCCTATCACTTCTCGAGCATCAAACAAGTTTTCTAAATTTATACTTTGAAGTATTGATTATAAAACTGCTTTTGCCATGTATAAAGTTGTACAGTTTTGCGATATATCTTATTTCCTGTTGGAATAGAATTTGACCTTTGGATTATATACGATCTTTGAGTTAAGTATTGTTTGCACAAAATCACACAAGCGCACGTGGTCACAAGTAATATAGAATAAAGTAGAGTTCGTTCCCACAGAGATTGTATAATTTAGTTCTTGTACCTAAGCATCAATGTATGATTATCGTTCAATGCTAAGACAATGGACAAATTGGTTTTGATTATCTAAATTAACTAAGAAGAATTAATTAACAACTAAATTAAATTAACTAAGTGATTTCGAATTACTTATGAGATGGAAAACATGGGATCCTAACTTCAATACAAACTTCCTTTAGAGATCATGCCCTTTTATCAATACATGTGGTGGTTACGATAACTAATCGGACAACACGAAATAAGTATACGTTACCTTTCAGTACACGCACACCAATCTACACAATATCCACATAAGACAGAAATCATGCAGGCACCAATTATGCTTATACCCTATATGTCTATAGAATTTGAAAACATAATGGTTGAAGATCAAGTGTCCATAAGATTACATAAGGTAGTATGAGACGGTTAGAAACACACCACAAACATGAATAACATTCATGGACTTATGCTAGCATGGCAAGTTCTAAATCTAAAGATCCACTGTCGCTTCACTAAAGATTAACAAGATAGATGTTAGCTACGCATCTATATGAATTAAATACAACACTACAAGGATATCGCAAATTCACCACACATATATCAAGTTAGGCAAGCAACATCTAAATTCCATAAGTAAATCCGTTAGGACCCCATGACGGCGATTAGTTCATAATCGAACCGTTCGTCATCATGGGGTTTGATGAAAACATGATATGAAACAAGAAATCAATAATGTAATAGATGAAAAGAGTAATAAGGTTCAGAAACAAATCCGTAAAAAGCATCCAAAGCTAACTCCTATTACAAAGATGGAAAATTATGAACTTCGTTGCTTCTTCTTGCTCTCGAACTCGTCTCCTTTGCCTTCAAACTCGTGTGGTATACGAATGTGCTATGGTGTATGAATGATGGTGTATTGTGATCTGATGGTGATGATCAAATAGGCCTCCAAGGACGTGTATTTATAGCTCCACAATGCCCTTGCTCCAAGTAATTGCCGTTTCTTAGTAAGAATTAAAAATTACAAGTTTCCATCTTAGAATAAGATAAGAATTACAATTTCCATGTCAAATAATGTTTCTAGACTATTCCCACCGTCCTACAATGTTTCCATGATGATTAGGAAAAGAAAACGGCAATTTCCCTTTTCAAAATTCGAATGGCAAAACAATTCTGGCGGCAGCAAAACGACATAGCGCGGTCGCGCTATGTTAACATACAGAGATGGCGCGGTCGCGCTGCTTGAAATCTGACAACTCCCCTAGCGCGGTCGCGCTGTATTCCTTTACAGCTGTGGCGTGGTCGCGCTACCCTGATAGAATTTCTGCAGATTTTTCCTCAACAGCTTTCTTCTCACGCCGCTTCTTAAAACGCCCACATAAAATCTCAAGTACACCATATTAACCTGTAAAATCATAAAACCTGCACAACCTCACAAAACGCATTAAACCACACGATTACTCGAGGATTAAGCGATCAATTCAAGCCAAAATGGAATGTTCCAAGTGGATAAAAATCCACTTATCAAGTATTTATGAACCGATATACCTTGTAGCTATAGAGATAAGAGCATATTCTTTGTTTTCGACTCTAAACCGGGAGTCGGTATTTTGAGATATAGAGATAGTCATGGAAACCCGGAGGGATTCCAGCGGCATATTATTATTTATTTTGAGGAATGTTATTTATAAATATTAATTATATTTCCATAAAGTATTAATAACTTGGAAACCATTCGAGGACTGTTATTTGAATATGATATCATTCGAGGAATGATATTTGCTTATTATATCTTTCGAGGAATGTTATTTGAATATTATCTGTTAGGAATATGTTGTACTTGATGATAACTTCACAATCAATCAAATTGTTTAAGGTTTTGTAGCTGTCGACGGATGAGGATTTATAACTCTATCCGTTGACAGGTAGCTCATCAACGGATGAGGTTTTGTAGCACACTGTAGTATCTCTATGTTATCAGTTGATAGTGTTTTTATCCACAGTCATGTTGACTATCAACGGATAGGCAGAATAGGGTAGCCAATTGTAAATAAGCTATGCTATGTAATTCTGTCTAAGTGAAAGTGTATCAACGGATGAAGACTAAACTCTATCAACGGATACAACTCAAATCCACTCTATCAACGGATACAGCTCAAGTCCCAATATCAACGGATACTGCTCTATACATCATCAACGGATGTCAGTATACATCATCAACGGATGTCAGTGTACATCATCAACGGATAATCATTGACACTGATTTCTATGATTAGCTGGAGATTAGCAGTTGATAAGGACATGTTTGACTGACAGATCACATGAGTTGAAAGTAGATACAAAAAGCAGTATGGGAGCCATACTTTGGAAACACAGAAGAAAGAAGCATTCCATTTACACTATGAATACAAGAAAGGTACAGGAGACATGTCTGAACACAAGGACAACCTTTCGGCTACATGTGTATTTGGAGTGTAGTAGCAAGTCAACTAGAATTAGATTAGTATTATCTTATTCCAGTAGTACTTGTAAAACTTGGGATATATAACCAAGTGTAGCAACTCTTTGTAGGTTAAGAAAACAGACATATTTGCTTAGGGTTTCTTGAATATCCTTAGAAGCAAAGAGTTGTAAAACGGCAGCTGTGTACATTTTGTATCACAGAGTTTTCTTCAAATAAAAGCTTCAGGTGGTGCATAATAACCACCTGATTTTATATGTGTTTGTGTTTAAATCTTACATTGCAATTATCTCTTCATAAGTTTCTGAAGTTCTTATCAGAAATTTATAAATATCAAGAATTGTATTCAACCCCCCCTTCTACAATTATACAAGTGTGTAATCTGGGAATAACAATTGGTATCAGAGCAAGCTTCTAACATATTTGAAGTTTAAAGATCAACACACTTCCAACATGTCTAAGAAGGATTATGGAGTGAAGATTCCAGTTCTTGATAGAGAAAATTACTTTCACTGGAAAGTAAAAATGCGTCTACATCTCTCGTCTATTGATGAGGGTTTTGTGGATTGCATTGACAAGGGTCCTCACGTTCCAATGAAGACAGCAACAAGAGTTGGCCTGGCTGATGATGTGCCTGACACTTTCATTCCCAAACCTGTTTCTGAGTGGAGTCTTGAAGATATTGCAGAAGTCCACAAAGACAAAAAGGCCATGAATATTCTGTTCAATGGTCTAGAAACAGACATGGTTGACAATGTCATTAACTGCACTACTGCCAAGGAAGTATGGGACATTGTTCAAACCCTGTGTGAAGGAACAGAACAGGTAAGGGAAAACAAGATGCAACTACTAATCCAACAGTATGAACATTTTCACTTTAAGAGTGGAGAAACATTGAATGATACATTTAGTAGATTTCAAAAGCTACTAAATGGTTTGAAACTGTATGGAAGAGTCTATCAAGTTAAAGACTCTAATCTCAAATTTCTGAGATCACTGCCCAAGGAATGGAAGCCAATGACTGTTTCTCTAAGAAACACTCAAGAGTACAAGACATTTACTCTTGAAAGGCTCTATGGAACTTTAAAGACCTATGAGCTGGAAATGGAGCAGGATGAAGAGATTGAGAAGTCTCAAAAGAAAAGTGGGTCAGTTGCACTCGTTGCCAATTTGGAGCAAAAGGAGGAAAGGACAGAAACTGCTAGTTCTACACCAAACAGGGAGGTTTGTAAAGGTAGAGCAGAATCAAGCAGGAGCAAGGAAAAGGTGTCTGAGGAATTGAATGCCCTTCAGCAGGATGAATTGGATGAGATAGATGAGCACTTAGCTTTTCTATCTAGGAGATTCTCTAAGCTAAAATTCAAGAGAAACTCTGGGATGGCCAAGCCATTTAACAAGGATTTTTCCACAAACAACTATGTGGATAAATCCAAAATTAAATGCTACAATTGTGGGATTGCTGGTCATATGATAAGTGAATGCAGGAAACCTAGATCTGAGAACAAGGGAAAGCCAACTGAGGTTGTTGACTATAAGAAGAAATATTTTGATCTTCTCAGGCAGAAAGGAAAGGCATTCTTGACCCAAGAGTATGACTGGGCTGTTGATGACAATCATTCTGATGATGATGCTGAGTTAGTCAACCTTGCTTTAATGGCTGATTCTGGAGAGCAGGAAGCAAGTTCAGCTAGCAATCAGGTATTTTCTACTAATCTCTCTGAGCTCACTAAAGAGGAATGCAATAGTGTTATAGATGAAATGTCTACTGAACTATATCACTTAAGTGTTACTCTTAAATCACTTACTAAAGAGAACAATAGAATTAAAGAGTCTAATCTGTTTTTAAGTGATAGAAATGCTGCTCTAGAATCTCAATTTCTAGAATTTGAGAAAATGAGAGTTGATTGCAATAATGCTAAAAGTGAACTTGAAGCTGTGTTAAAAAGAGAACTGATTTTAAAAGACCGGCTTGAAAAAGAACAAGGGATAATTGCCAAATTTCAAAGTTGTAGGAATATTTCTCAAAACATAATAGAAGTTCAGGGAATAGAATCATTTGTGAAGGATACCTGGACTCAAAGGAAAAAGGAGCTAGAACCTGGCCTTGAGGATCTAGAGACTATTTGTGAATCAACGGATAGTGATCATCCGTTGACAGATGAACCGTCAACGGATGAGAGGTATCCGTCGACTAACAAAAAGTCTGTTAGTAAGAAGGAACTTAGGAAACTGGATATCAAGTATGGTCCAGTAAACAAGAATTTTGTTAGTGGTGAGTGCAGCAAAACCAAATCCAGTGGGAAGGCTAAAACAGGTGATTTACACAACAAAAAGGCTGTTGGTAAATCAGACAATGAAAAGGTAGAAATTGAGGGCAAAAAGAAAAAGAACAGAAATGGTAAGATAGGCATCAACAAGAAAAACAATTACTCTCCTGACAAGTTTGCTCCTAGGAAAACTTGTAGTAATTGTAATAGTGTCAATCATTTATCTTCTAATTGCAAGATTGTCAACAAGGCTCCTGTTCATGTACCTCAACCAATGCCATGTATGCCTGCAATGCCTGTTATGCCTGGTTTGTATCAAAATGCTAGTTTTTCAAATCCATATGTGAACATGCCATATGTGTCTAATCCATACTTTCAATCTATGAATGTGCCACAAATGTCATGGAACCTACCTAACATGAATAATATGTATGCCAATTTTCCACACATGCATGCATCCAATATTCATGCAAATGAGCATTTGTCAAACCCCATTACTCAAGCATCTACACCTGAGATGAAGAATGCTAAGAGTGCAAAGTCAAAGGCTAACAAGAAAGGACCCAAGGAAGCTTGGGTACCAAAATCAACATGATTTGTTTTTGAAATGTGTGCAGGGAAACAGAAGGAATCTATGGTACCTAGACAGTGGATGTTCTAGGCACATGACAGGAGATTCAACCCTGCTCACAGAGTTCAAGGAAGGAGCTGGCCCTAGAATTACCTTTGGAGATGACAGCAAAGGATATACTAAGGGATATGGCCTGATTTCAAAAGACAATGTCATCATTGAAGAAGTGGCTCTAGTTGAAGGTTTAAAGCACAATTTGCTGAGTATCAGTCAGATTTGTGACAAAGACTATGAAGTAAAGTTCACAAAAGAAGCCTGTGTTGTTTCTGCCAAGGAAGACAACAATGTGGTATTGACAGGCTTTAGAAAAGGAAATGTTTACATAGCTGACTTCAATTCAGCATGCTCAGAATCCATTACTTGTCTCTTCAGCAAAGCAAGTAAGGATGAGAGTTGGCTATGGCATAAGAAGCTGTCACATTTGAATTTTAAAGTTATGAATGATTTGGTAAGAAAGGATCTTGCTAGAGGAATCCCTCATTTGGAGTTTGTCAAAGATGGGCTATGTGATGCCTGCCAATTAGGGAAACAAAAGAAATCATCTTTCAAAAGCAAGACAGAGTCATCCATTGTTAAGCCTCTTCAATTGCTGCATATGGATTTATTTGGTCCAGTAAATGTCATGTCTATTTCAAAGAAGAAATACTGTCTGGTGATTGTAGATGATTTTTCTAAGTTCACATGGACTTTCTTCCTGCACTCCAAGGATTGTGCAAGTGAAATCATTATCAATCACCTCAGAATGCTAAACAATGGTTCTGAAGACAGAGTACAAAGGATCAGGAGTGACAATGGTACTGAATTCAAGAATTCCACAATGAAGATTTTCTGTGAAGAGAATGGAATTGTCCATGAGTTTTCTGCTGCCAGAACACCTCAACAAAATGGGGTTGTTGAAAGGAAAAACAGAACTCTCATTGAAGCAGCTAGAACAATGTTAAGTGAATCAAGATTACCAACATATTTCTGGGCTGAAGCTGTCAACACTGCATGCTTTACTCAGAATATTTCCTTGGTCAATCAAGCTAGAGGAATGACTCCTTATCAGTTATTAACCAACAAGAAACCAACTTTAGCTTTTCTACATGTCTTTGGATGTAAGTGTTTTGTGCTAAGGAATCATGGAGATAATTTAGGCAAATTTGAAGCAAAGGCAGATGAAGCTATTTTCGTTGGATATGCAGCAGGGAAAGCCTACAAGGTCTACAATCTAAGAACCAACATTGTTATGGAATCTATACATGTTGTGTTTGATGATCAAAAGATTCTAGGCCTAAATGATGAAGGTTACCATGAAAAGTTGGAATTTGAGAATGAAGGTGAAGGAAGAATGTACTATGATGATGATGAAGAGAATGAAGATCATGACCACAGAGATCCACCTAGAGCTGTTATACCAACTAGAAGTGATGCTTACACTGAAAATGAAGCATCCGTTGATAGTCATTCTGGAACATCCGTTGACAGTCATTCTGCAACATCCGTTGACACTATTAGAGATGCATCCGTTGCCAGAAATTCTCAAGCATCCGTCGACAGGCAAAATGATGCATCCATTGACAGTCAACTTCATAACTCAGCAAGGATAACAAACTCAGGGGGAGTTTCTCAAGGTCAAAATTCAATGCTAAATCAACATGATCATGGAAATGAAGCAACCTCATCAAGATCAAATCTTCCACCTGCAAGAAAATGGACTAGAAATCATCCATTTGAGTTAATCATTGGTGAATCAAATTCAAGAGTCCAAACTAGAAGGGCCACTCAAGCAGAATGTCTATACAGTAGCTTCCTGTCTCAAGAGGAACCTAAGAAAGTGGAAGATGCCCTTCTAGATCCAGATTGGGTGTTAGCAATGCAAGAAGAGCTAAACCAATTTGAAAGAAATAAAGTATGGAAACTTGTGCCCAAACCTGATGATAGAAGTGTCATAGGTACTAAATGGGTTCTCAAGAATAAGACAGATGAAAATGGCATAATTGTGAGGAATAAAGCTAGATTAGTGGCAAAGGGCTATTCTCAAGAAGAAGGAATAGATTTTGATGAAACTTTTGCTCCAGTAGCAAGACTTGAGGCAATAAGAATCTTTCTAGCCTATGCAGCACATGCCAATTTCAAAGTCTATCAGATGGATGTCAAAAGTGCCTTTCTAAATGGGGAACTGGAAGAAGAGGTCTATGTCCATCAACCTCCTGGTTTTGAGGATCCAGAATTTCTAGAATATGTATATCTTCTCATGAAAGCACTTTATGGTTTGAAGCAAGCACCAAGAGCCTGGTATGACACTTTATCTCAATTTCTTTTGGAGAACCACTTCACTAGAGGTACAGTAGATAAAACCTTATTTCATAGGGATATTAATGGCTCTTCAATACTTGTTCAAATCTATGTAGATGATATTATTTTTGGGTCTACAGATGAGAAGCTTTACAAAAAGTTTGCCAAACTTATGCAAAGTAGGTATGAAATGAGTATGATGGGTGAATTAACTTACTTTCTTGGCCTACAAGTAAAGCAAGTTAATGAGGGCATTTTCATAAGTCAAACAAAATATATTTATGATCTCTTAAAGAAATTTGACTTAATGGATTGTACATATGCTAAAACACCTATGGCCACTGCAACTAAGCTTGAGTTGAATACTAAGGAAAAGTCTGTGGACATCTCAAGTTATAGAGGCATGGTAGGTTCACTTTTATACCTAACAGCTAGTAGACCTGATATAATGTTTTCTACTTGTCTTTGTGCTAGATTTCAGCTGATCCTAGAGAGTCTCACTTAATAGCTATTAAAAGAATTTTCAGGTATCTCAAGGGAACACCAAACCTTGGCATTTGGTACCCAAGAGAATCTGGTTTTGATCTAACTGGCTATTCAGATGCAGATTATGCAGGTTGCAGAGTTGATAGGAAAAGTACTACAGGTTCCTGTCAATTTCTAGGAAACAGGCTTGTGTCATGGTTCAGTAAGAAACAAAACTCAGTCTCCACTTCTACAGCTGAAGCTGAGTACATTGCGGCTGGAAGCTGTTGTGCACAGATTCTATGGATGAGAAACCAACTCATTAACTATGGTCTAAAAGTTGAGAAGATTCCAATTTTCTGTGACAACACAAGTGCTATTGCCATCACAGGGAATCCAGTGCAACATTCGAGAACCAAGCACATTGACATCAAATACCACTTCATTAGAGAACATGTGATGAATGGTACAGTAGAAATGCACTTTGTGCCAAGTGAAATGCAGCTTGCAGATATCTTCACCAAGCTTCTTGATGAATCCACATTCACAAGATTGGTAGGTGAGCTAGGTATGCTTAACTTGTCATAATTTCTAGTGATATTTGATTTCAATGAATTGAAGCTGGAAATGTGTTTTGATTTACTTGAAAGTTAAAACTTTCAGAAAAATTTTCTGCAGAAATTTTGCCTAAGGCAAAATTAGCTTATCAACGGATATCCTTTTATCCGTTGATAGTATAAACACATTACTAGATTTTTGCATGTCAACGGGTAACAGGCTATCCACGTCATCAACGGATAAACTGTATCTCAACCGTTCATTCTATATCCGTTGATATACAATTTTTTTTTAACCGTTGGTAACCGTGTATATCTAATCATGGCTGTACTTATTTTTTTTTATTTATTATCTGACAGTTACTTTTGACCAATTGAGTAATTACTTTTAATTATTTCATTTTTAATTCTTGAAAAATATAAAAGGCGGACTTGTTCTCTCACATCTCACTTTTATTCATTTTCAAGCATATCAAAAGTTAACTGCATCTTCTTCCCTAAAACTCTCTGTAACCAAAGTTCAATCACTCCAATGGCGCCTATTGTTAAGATGATGTCCTCCACTGGGTTTACCTATGAGAAGAACAATTTCGCGGCCTTTGTTGACACAGTGAATGCTCCAGAAGCTTACCACACTTTGATGAGTTTCGTGAAGAAATGCAAACTGTCATATGCTATGACGGCTACCACTCCCTTAATCCACGAGGTAATTGAAGAAATGTGGACATCTGCTGAGTACAATGGCACAGACGGTACAATTGCTTTTTCTTTAAAGGGTAAAAACTATGTGGTTAATTCTGATGTAATAACTGCTTGTTTAAAATTGCCTGAGAATAACTGTCTGAAAGTACCTACTGATGCTGAAATTGTTGCCATGCTTAATTCTATTAATTATGCCCTTAGTACTGAAAACTTAGGGAAAATTGCTAGAAAAGGAATGGTTAAAGAATGGAGCTACTTCTGTGATGCCTTCATTAAAACTTTTTCAGGAAAAATTAGTAATTTTGATGCTGTTACCCAGTCCATGCTAACAATGATGTGTATGCTTTTAAATGATAAATTCTATAATTTTGGCACATTAGTTATGTATGAGATAGCTGCAAAGTTGGGTAAAAAGGAAACTAGGAGCAAGAATATCTATTTTGATAGATTTTTAATGCTCTTAGCACTGCATGTGTCTGAGAATAAGCTATCCATTGCTAACCCGGATAGCAAGTTCCAATGTTTTGTTCAGGAGAAGAGAGTCTTAAGTGACCTGATTCGAATGAACCTCAATGCAGGAGTATAGTTGGTATAACTACCAATTGTTCAGGTAACTATCTCTAACTCTGAAACCCCTATCTCCAACCCCCAAATTTCTTTGCCTTCTAGTGTCACAATGGAGTCTGTAGTTGTGACCAAACAGGCTCCTACCAAAGTGACCAAATCCAAAGTTCCAAAACCACATTCTAAAAGGCAAACCTCAAGTGTCTCTCAAAAGACACCTGTTGTAAAATCTACCAAACCTCTTGAGGGGAGTGTGAAGGTGGTAGTGAGTGGTGAGGGACAGGGTGAACATCAAAGAAGCCCTAAGGATAAGGAAGGAGAGATGAGTGCAACCACCATTTCAGTCTCTCAAAAGACTGCTAATGTAACTACAGGCCAAATTCTAGTTACACTCTCCCAAAAGAGTGTGACTACTGAATCAAGTTCCCCACAAGGAACACTGCACAAGAGGGTTAGGGACACATATAGCCCAATCTCAAAAACCTATGGAAGAAGAGTGAAATCTAAAACCACAGGGGAATCACAGGGTGCACACACTGTACAGGAAACTGTGCCTTCTCAAACTCAGTTTGATGTGGCTTCAATAAATGTGGAGTCACAGCCCCTTGATCTTAATCTTCAAATCGACACACATTACAATCCACCATCACCAACTCCATCTCTGGATGTGGATATGATATCTACATCAATTCCTGATTCTCCATCTTTAAGATTCTTGGAGAAGCCCCACTCTGTAATTGGTGGTCATCATCTTTTGGATGATTTGTTGGACCATCAATCTTCCCTTCCAGAATTCTCAACATAGACTGTGGCCTCGAACTTAAAATCAATCTCCACAGATTCAGTGTTGGTTTTCTCTTCAACGGATAGAATTATTCCTTCCTCAACGGATATCCTTCATCCGTTGACAAGTGTTTCTCCATCAACGGATGCGCCTCTATCTAGCCATCCGTTGACAGCTATAACTACTCCATCAACGGATATTCCTTATCCGTTGATAACTCACTCTACCACTGCTATATCTGACATTCCAGTGTCAAGTGTAGAGGAGTTCTCAGTAGTTGAAACACTTTTAGGTTTGAGGGAAGGGAGTGAGAGGCTGCCTTGTGAGCAGGCAAAAGGAGAGATAAATAATGAGAGGCTGGCCAATTCTTCCGGTCAGGCAAAAGGAGAGTTTGAGAGTTCCACCTTAGTAGGTGAAGGTGAGGGTGTGAGAGGTGTGAGCCAAGGGGAGCCCTTGATGCAAGAAAAGAGAGATGAGGGGAGAGAAGGGACTACAGGAGAGATAAGGATGGAAGAAGCAGCCATTGCTAGTGAGTCAATGGGGGTTGAGGATGCATCCAAGGAAATGGAATTTCAAAGAGAATATCAGTCCATGATTGACTCCATTTCTTTGGATGCTGAAACCTTTACTCACCCTGTTCCTGCCTATCAAATTCTGGCACAACAGGGCAATGTGGAAGCAGAGGAGGCAATGCACCTAGTGCACACCTCACAATCTCTACTTAGAGCTAAGGAATCTATAGCAGCTCTGCCAACCACTGCTGAGAGTGATGAATTTGACAACTCTGAAGATGAAGACAGCCAGAGCTCTGAAGATGAAGGTGGTAGCAGTATTCATGATTTTGCATTTGCTCAAAACTACACCTATCATCAACTTGATATGGAAATCATAAGGCAATATAAATCTGCCCTGGCTGAGCACCCAGAAGCAGATCCACAGAGAAAGGTTGTTCTTCAACAGGCAATTGACTCCCTAAAGTTACAAAAGATGCAAATGGTGATTCAGAGATCCAATTTAGAGGAGGTCAAACAAGAAATCAAGGATGTGAAGATCTCTGTGGATTCCAAGCTAGAGCAACTAGCTCCTACAGCCACTCAGAGGGTGTTGCAACAAAGGTTTCTCAAAGAAGACAACCTGGCTAAATCTGTGCAACTTCTCAATTCAAGAGTGGAAAAGATGGAATCCCAGATGGAGCAATTTCTTCAACATCAGAAACTGCAAACCCAACTGCTAGAAAAGTTAGTTGCAGCCCCAACTTCTAGTCAAACCCTTGATGCTAACAAAAAGGGGGAGAAAGTGGAAGAGGCTGTGGCAACTACAAGTCAAATCTTAATTTCTGAAAGAAGGGAAGCAGCAAGTGAGGGGGAGCAGCAGCCTACCATAGTGGTCAATCCACAAGAATTCATTGTCACAGCTTCCCCCAGCAAATCCAAACCTCTATCTGAAGAGTTTGATCTTTCAAACTTGACAGAAGAAGAAAAGCTAGCCAAAATTGAAGCTCTCCAAAAGATGAAAGAAGAAAACTATGAAAGGATAATGAGGACAGAAAGATTGATCAATCAATCTATTGCATCAACTCTGTTCTCTAGCCAAACCTCAGCTCCAACAATATCTACAACAATTCTGAAGGTGCTCACTCCAGCAATTGTGGCTCCTACATTCTATGATGCTGAGCCTTCTCATGTTAAGGAATTTGAACCCTACATCAAATCAAGACCCTTCTCACCACCAAAAGCAAATGGGAAGAACAAGTTACAACTGGACTTTCCATTTCCCAAGGATGATGAAGAGAAGTTGATGGGTAAGGCAATCAAGGAATTCAAGGAGAAGACTAACAGTTGTGTAAGAGAATGGATGGCTGTAATCATAAGGAATGGAAAAGTTCTAAACATATCAAACAGCCATCCTAGATTTGTTGAAGCCAAGAGAGAAGAGACTTCAAGGCTGCTAAGAGAATCTCAACCAAGCACTGAATATCAATATGAAAACTCAGATGAGAAGCAAGCAAGGCTGGCTCAAGAGTTATTGGATGAGGTAGATGATGAATTGAGGGAACCTGAGGAAGTCCCCAAATTCAAAAAGAAAGGGAAATCAGTCCCCAAATCCAAGAGATTAAAATCACATGCAAGGAGGCCTGTCTCTCCAGAAACTGAAAACAAAGAGACAGTTGGTTCATCACGACCTATTGATGTAAAAGTATTCAACCCAGATGTAAATTTCCATGGTGAGCCTATAGTACCTAAAGAGGAACCAATGAATCTTGACTCCATTAAGGTTCCTTCATTCTTGCTGAAGCCTCAACAGAAGCCTACACAGAAGAAAAGGAAACCAAGGAAGCAACCTTCAAAGGAACCAATTCAAGTTGCTAGGGTACCTGCAATTGTCAGGCAGCCAATCTTGGAAAACAAGGATGATTTTATCTATCAGGCAGATATTGAAGAATACTCTGACATGAATCTTTATCTAGATGAATTGTCAGAAGTAAGAGGAATTGACAAATATAAACATTTTCCTGAAAGATTGGTCTTTGTATACAAGGGAGGAACGGAAAGGACATGGCCACTACAAAGGGTTCTTGGAGAAAATTATCATACCTTAACCAAAGTGTTCTCTGCAATCAAGAGATACACAGGGTTCTCCAAGATAGCAAAAGGGGAGATACTGGACAAAATAGAACAAATAAGGAGGGATTGGAACTCACCATCAAGTCTACCAAGGAAAATGAAGATCCCATACAATGGACAGAAAATCCACCTCCAACCTTTCTGGATGATGGAGTTCAGGGATGAAGATGGTAACAGGAGATTCTTCAGGTTAGAAGACCAACTACCAAAGGCTAGTTCTCAATACCTGAGATGGCTACAACAGAAGCTAAATCCAAAGGTAGATGAAGAAGATGCCTTCTATAGGCAACTCCAAATACAGATTGAGTCCAACTCAGCCAAGGAAGGAAAATCAAGGGTAATGCTAACAAGAGGAAAGAAACAGTCCTAATCTGCTCAGTCTAGAGGAGCACTTCTCTGTAAATTTCTCAAACTTTCAGTTTTTAATTATTGTAGCTTAATACAATTTATGTATTGTTCTTTATATATCTTTAGGAATGTTTTGTTATCATCAAGGTCCTGAATTTATGCTTTATTGCCATCAAGTATAAATTGGGGGAGATTGTTAGGAATATGTTGTACTTGATGATAACTTCACAATCAATCAAATTGTTTAAGGTTTTGTAGCTGTCGACGGATGAGGATTTAGAACTCTATCCGTTGACAGGTAGCTCATCAACGGATGAGGTTTTGTAGCACACTGCAGTATCTCTATGTTATCAGTTGATAGTGTTTTTATCCACAGTCATGTTGACTATCAACGGATAGGCAGAATAGGGTAGCCAATTGTAAATAAGCTATGCTATGTAATTCTGTCTAAGTGAAAGTGTATCAACGGATGAAGACTAAACTCTATCAACGGATACAACTCAAATCCACTCTATCAACGGATACAGCTCAAGTCCCAATATCAACGGATACTGCTCTATACATCATCAACGGATGTCAGTATACATCATCAACGGATGTCAGTGTACATCATCAACGGATAATCATTGACACTGATTTCTATGATTAGCTGGAGATTAGCAGTTGATAAGGACATGTTTGACTGACAGATCACATGAGTTGAAAGTAGATACAAAAAGCAGTATGGCAGCCATACTTTGGAAACACAGAAGAAAGAAGCATTCCATTTACACTATGAATACAAGAAAGGTACAGGAGACATGTCTGAACACAAGGACAACCTTTCGGCTACATGTGTATTTGGAGTGTAGTAGCAAGTCAACTAGAATTAGATTAGTATTATCTTATTCCAGTAGTACTTGTAAAACTTGGGATATATAACCAAGTGTAGCAACTCTTTGTAGGTTAAGAAAACAGACATATTTGCTTAGGGTTTCTTGAATATCCTTAGAAGCAAAGAGTTGTAAAACGGCAGCTGTGTACATTTTGTATCACAGAGTTTTCTTCAAATAAAAGCTTCAGGTGGTGCATATTAACCACCTGATTTTATATGTGTTTGTGTTTAAATCTTACATTGCAATTATCTCTTCATAAGTTTCTGAAGTTCTTATCAGAAATTTATAAATATCAAGATTTGTATTCAACCCCCCCTTCTACAATTATACAAGTGTGTAATCTGGGAATAACATTATCTCAGTCGAGAAATACTATTCTAATATTTTTTCTGTTGAATATGCTAATGGAAGGCATAACTTTTTTCGAAAGTATATGTTGTGTGATACTTGAGCAATGATTTGATTATTGGCTTATAAGCTAGATACGAGTTATTAGTTATAAGCCGGGTTTTACAAAAGGCCTTAGTGTAGGGCGTATGATACACATTCTTTAATTTGGACCAAGAGTCGATATTTCCGTCTTTCTTGAGATTATTTTTTGATAAAAATATTGAATGAATGTTATTCGAATTATTATTTTATTAAATGAATATTATTTTAAATATTCATTTAAGGTTTTGTTTTATTAAATGAATATTATTTTGAATATTCATTTAGGGTTTTATTATAATGAATATTATTTCGAATATTCATTTAAGATTGTATTTCTTTATTGAATATTATTTTGAATATTCACTTAAGGTTTTATTCATTAAATGAATATTATTTTGGAATATTCATTTAAAAATTTATTTATTAATTAAATATTATCTTTGAATATTCATTCGAGGGTTATTTATGGGCAATTATTTTGATTAAAAACATTTTGTAAATATTTATGATTTATTAAATACTATTCGAATATTTATTAATACTTTTAAATTCATTTTAAAAATGATTTATCTTATTCAAAAATTATCTTTGACCTTCAAAATTATGTAAAATATTTTTGAGCCTTATTATGATTATTTCTTTCAAGGGGAGGTTCCCAAAACTCTGTTTTCCATTTAAATCTATATTATAAGAAGGTTTAAATGTTCGCTCAAAACTTCCAAACTATAAGGGAACCTTACTTGAGACTGTTATTTATTATGGTTGACTGCCCGGTCATAGACTTTCAAAAAGTATTATTTTCACTCGCAACTTGGTTGCTATACATCAAAATGAGTCTTTTTGTTACTTCCTCAACCCTCGATGAGTAAGATTGATGGAACAAGTTATAATCCATTAACGAGCAATAGCTCGGGAAATATTGGTGAATTTTCCTTTCCAATCAGATACGACTACTTTGTGGAGTCCTATCAACAAGTATTATACTTGGGGAAAGGAGGACGAACTTTACGTTTTAGAGTCATGGATTCTATTCGAACTAGGATTCGTATAAGAGGCCGAGTAGCGCCAGTCCAAGGCCCAACCATTGGCCAGGGAGTTACTAGAGGGCGGTAGACAAGTAAATCCATCAGTTCTTCCTTCTACCGGTAGTAAAACCATTTCTGTGTTGTACAAATGGCGACTGATCATCATAGGTTGGGACAACTGGCGCTGTGAATACTCCAGTATTAGTTCATCATCCAAATTTGGATATTTCCTACAACACGTATCGAAAAGACTTCGATTAGGTTGATGGGTATTACCTGCAACACGTATCGAAGAGACTTCCGATCAGGTTGGCAGGGGTTTGAAAAGTGTTCAAAACTGACGTTATAATAAGTTACCTTGTAACTACATCGTTTATCTTATATTTTATGACTTACATAACATGAGTTTTGATAAGGAGGTTTTTTTGATATTGGATCATCTTATAACTTCATCTTTTATATTATACTAAAACTTGGTTCATAGTATGAATAACGAAAGTTTGCAGAGATATTATGAAAATGATATTTGAAGTACTACAATCGTATTGTTTTTGAATATATTCCGATAAGGAAATACTTTCGGTAAAAAGATATTTTTGACAATTATTGTCTTATACCCGCCTTATTTTAAGTTTAAATTAAAGGCAGAGTTATGCCATACTTTCATTACCTTGCTGAGCTATCACTCACTCTTGATATTGTTTTATATATATTATATAGCAGTGAAGTAGGATGCCAATGGGATGGCACATACCCCGCAAGGCATGTTCATAAACAGTTTCTAGCAGTGATCCCGAGAGTAGTCGTACGAACCAGTCGAATCAGACTGTAGCTTTTGGTATTCATTTTATGTATAGATATGCATGGTATGAGAGGATTGTGAGCATCAGAAGGCTAAGTTGGTAATGTAACATTACTTAGAAATTGTATCAGTGACTGATTCAAAAGACACTTGGGTATTATAATAAAAATTATTTATTCTACAGTTGTTGTATTGTGTCGTTTCTGAGACTCTAACCTCTGTGTGTGTGTGAGAGACATATATTGTGGGGTCATGAGTAGGTGAATTATGAACATTTCGAGTAATACAGGTAAGGCAAGGAGTAAATGGATAGTGACTACTCTAAATCCCTGACCCCGGATTTGGGGCCGTTACAGTTCTTCACTGTCCTTGTTGACTTTGGCAGAGAATGTTGAGCTATGACTTCCTCTTTGACTCTAATTCTCTTAGATGGTGGGGAAGCTTCACCTCCATCGTAGAGTGGCATCTTTTCTTTTTCTTTTGATCTCTGACCTCTAGGACCATCCAAGGTGAGCTTAAATAACTTATCAATTGTTTCATCTACTGGAGAAGAGGTTTCAGCTGGTTCATCATTAGCTGAAGTTGATTCATGTTCCTTGTCAGCTTGCTGAGTTGCTGTATTTGATCTTGGCAGCTCGCTGTCAGTACCCGTTTCTACAATTTCTTCCTTATCTCTTTGATAGATCAACATTAGATTCTTGAAATGAAACATCAATTGACTCTTCAACAATATGTTTAGAGATATTATAGACTCTATAAGTACGACTTGTTAAAGAATAACCCAAAAATAATGCTTCATAAGATTTAGCATCAAATTTACCATCTTTATCAATAGTTTTGAGTACAAAGCACCTGGAACCAAAGACCTTGAAGTAGCCTATGTTTGGCTTCTTGTTCAGCAATTCATATGGAGTCTTGTTGAGAATATGCTTGATCAGTACTCTGTTAAGAACATAGCTAGCTATGTTGACTACTTCTACCCAGAAACTCCTTGGCAGCTTGCTCTCTTGCAACAATGTCCTAGCTATTTCCTATAAAGACCCGTTCTTTCTTTCCACAACTCCATTTTGATGTGGGGTTCTCCGAGCAGAGAATTCATGAGTAATGCCTCTATCTTCACAATATGAGATAAAGTCCTTTTGGAATTCACCACCTCGATCACTCCTTATACCTACAAGTCTTGTTTTAAGCTTGTTCACAAGTAACTTAATTAGCTCTCAAATTCATTGAAAGCAAAATCTTTAGTTCGAAGAAACAATACCAATGTATATTTAGAATAATCATCTACAATAACAAATGCATATTGTTTACCTCCAATGCTCTTATATGCTTCCGGACCAAATAAATCTAAATGAAGAAGCTCTAAAGGTTTAGAAGTTGATACCACATTCTTTGACTTATGTGGAGTCCTGATTTGTTTGCCTAATTGACAAGCTGAACAGGTTTCCTTCTTGACATACTTCAATTTGGGCAATCATCTAACTAGCTTCTTTGCAGACAACTTATTGAGTAAGTCCATGTGAGCATGTCCAAGCCTTTTATGCCAAATATCTGGATATATATATATATATATATATATATATATATATATATATATATATATATATATATATATATATATACAGAACACCGTTATATAACAAACAATAAAGAACACCTTAGATCTAATAGATCCAATGGTCCTGCTAGGGGCACCCAATACAAAAAATTGTTACTTTTTTACCTTCTATCCATCCAGGAAAAAACAATAAAAAAATTACTGTTCATGATAACGTCATGCTGACGTCATCAGTGACGTCATCATGAATAGTAAATTTTTTTTAAAAAAATTATTATTATTTTTTTGCTGGATGGATAGAGGGTAAAAAATAACAACTTTTTGTATTGGGTGCCATGACGGAACTCTTATATTAGATTAGATATGAGGCGTTCTTTATTGTTTGTTATAAAAGGTGTTTGTTATGGAGTGTAACTCTCTCTCTCTCTCTGTATATATATATATATATATATATATATATATATATATATATATATATATATATATATATATATATTTCCTTCCCTTCTAGCAACTAGGGGGACTTTGTTAGTGCCAACATTAATAGTAAATTTCTCTTTATCAAAATTAACAGTATGTCCATCATCATATAACTTACTTATACTAAGCAAATTATATTTTAGACCTTGAACATATTGTACTTTTTCAATAGAAATGACAATATTACCAATTGTTCCTTTGCCAAGAATTTGGAGTGTTTTACTATCACCAATTGTGACACTTCCATTCTTTTTCTTGTTGAGAGTAAGGAATTGTGATTTGTCTCCACACATATGTCTTGTACAACCACTATCCAAAATCCACTGATTTGATTTCTCCTTGACAACAAGACATACCTATAAAATAAATGAAAAATAACTCAACGTTTTAGAGCCCATATTTATTTGGGTCCAACATGGTTAGTTGATAGAACATATAGAACATTTAAATCAGATTTCTTGATCCGCATTTGGGCCACTTTAGGAGCTTGATTTCTAGTTCCTGCTATTCTGTCAGTTTGCTACCTCTGGGTTGTCTTCCTTTCTAGCTTGCTGGCTTAGCATTCATTAAATTACAATTGTTTGCCAAATGACCTTTGTTTCAACATTTGTAGTAGATTTTCCATGGCACGGCATAGTCATAAGGAATACCACATACTTTAGACCTAATGTTGAAGCCCCTCCAAGTCCTTCTCTTTCTAGTGGAACCTTTGTTTGCTTCATCATGGATTTGAGTGTCTTTACCCCTTGAACAAACTTTCCCATTCCTTTCTAGAGATTCTTGATCTCAGCTTCCAACTCTTTGATCCTTTCAGCTTGTTGAGATACTTCCAATGAGCATGATTCCTTTGGATTGAAAGCCTCCAAGCATGCATCTTGAGCATCAATCCCTATTTTCAGCTCACTGAGTTCCTTCATTAGAGCATCATTTCTTTTGAGAAGTACTTTGTTGATCCTTTCAAACTGAGATACCTTAGCTTTAAGATCAGCAAGAATCTGAGCATGATTACTTGTTGGAGTCTTCTCGACCATTAGATCAGCAATGATCTTTCTAAGTTGAGAATTCTTCTTCTCAAGTTCATTGTTCTCATTCTTTAACTCCATGGACTCCATAATAGATATATTACTATGATCCTGCATGGTTAGTTCATCTAGTATAGAAGTATGAGAAGGTACATCAGGACTCAAAGAATTTACCTCACTATTATTGTCATCTGAATCCGAGACATCGCTTTCCACAAGGCCATCTTGATTGGTTCCTTGAGCATTATTCTCATCATCAAGACCAATAAGATCTAGGTTCACCATCTCATCACTTGATTCATCATCAGAAGCTGAATCCTCATCATCACTCCATGTCAAAAGTGCCTTAGCTTTCTTTCTGTCCTTTGAGGTAGCTTGCTGCTTGTTCTTCAGCTTGTAGCAATCCCTTTTGTAATGTCCTTTTTTACCACATTCAAAACATGCTTCCTCCTTGACATCTTTCTTTGTTCTAGAAGTCCTGCTTTTCTCCTTCTTTAGCTTGTTTCTCTTGTCCAGCATTTTCTTGATTTTCTAGACAAAAGTGCCAATTCTTCATCAGAATCAGATTCTTCCTCAAAGTCCAGCTTGCTGCTACTGGAGTGTAAAGCCAGATTCTTCACCTTTTTAACAGGAGCCTTGACTGATTCCACCTTGCTGTCATTGATCTTGCTTTCAAACTGCTCTAACTCAGCAAACACAGCCAAATGATCCATAGTATCAATGGTGGGAGATGATTCCAATGTAGTAACTTTAGCTTCGAAGATGAATGGAACTGCACTTAGAACTTTCATGTTGATTTCATCTTGAGGAATAGTCTTTCCAAGTCTCTTCAGTGTGTTAATAGTAACTTGAAACCTTGCTTGACCTTCTTTAATGGTTTCTCCATCCCGGAGCTTGAAATTCTAAAATCATTCATGAGCTTGCTAAGTTTCACCTTCCTTAGAGAATTTGAACCCTCGTGATAAGTCTCTAAAGCATCCCAAATTTCCTTAGTTGTTTTGAGTGAAGATACTTTGTCATGCTCTCCTTGATCCAAAGCATTCATGAGAGAATTCCTTGCTTCTCCGTTGTATCCAAGCTTGATTACTTCGTCAGGAGTGAGAGCATCAACATCTTTAGGTTTGCCATATTTGTCACGAAATACATAATTTCCCTTTTGAACAACCCTTAGAACCAGAGGTTTCTTGGATAGATAAGTCTCCATTCTGTAGTACTCAGAACCAGTGAGACGAGGAGCCCATTAATTAGACTTAGCCTCAAGGTAATTGTCATCCATTTGATCAATACTTTTCCTGTTACAGAAGTGTTAGTATACCAAGGCTTTGATACCAAATGAAAATACACACCTAGAGGGGAGGGGTGAATGGGTGTTATGACTAACAATGATCAATTAAAATTATGTTAAAAAAACTGTCTGGAACCTAACTGGATGTATAAATTAACAAACAAGCAGCTAGCTAGGATATGCAATGCAGTAAGAATAAAGTGCAGAAAGTAAAGAACACAACAATTTTAGCCAGGTTCGACCCCTACAGCCCAATGGTCTACGTCCTGGTCCTCTACCAACTCGGTAAAGGAATATATTATTGATCACAATGAAATACAATTACATAATACAATAATATATCTCCCTAATTCTCCCAGTCAGTGATTGCAGCTTGCTGAAACACCCTGTTCCCTGAACACGGCTCTCTAAGTACTATACTAAACCAAGTATAAACTTCTTTAGCCTACTGTCCCTTGAACCCTTGTTCCACAAGCTCAACAATCCAGCAACTACCAACTTTACAAGTTAAACAATACAAAGATAGAAATAATTACAAATAAAACTATGAACTCTAATGAGAAATCTAAATCGTATTAGTATATAGAGCTCAAGTGTATAAAGATATATCAAATCAGCTTGGTAAAAATACTTGTGTTTTTCGAATGATGTTCAACAACCTTTAAAAGATAAAACCACAAGTCTTTTATAGTAAATAAAAGATCTAAATTAAACACGCAACAACATAACGGTCCTGACACCAAGTTTCACGATTAATTCAAATCAAACGTTCAAAATAACAATGTTCAGAGATGAAAAACAGATGAGGAAAATAAATGTTAAAAAAGCAACATTTTACAGTTTTGAAAAACTCAGAAGAAGAAGTTTGTTTAGATAAATAATCGTTTAGAAACAAACTCTTATAAAATAGGGTTTTAAAAGATAAATAAATAAAAATGTTGAAAAACATTTTTGAGCCCATAATATTTATATGATCTGTTTCTAATTAAAATCCTTATAGAGTTTTAATCATATTAAAACTCCAAGAAATTCGGAATCCCAGTGATTCTGGACTCTGTCTGCCAGCTAGCTTGCTACGATATAGTAGAACTTGCGATTCCAGCTAGCTGATATACCCTGTTTTGCTAAGAAATGATATAAATTCTAATCCTGAAAAAACAATATTAGTCCAGTACACATATCCAGCTTTCTTACTAAGTATGATCATCAAAATCATGAGAGCTTCAATATCAACTAATAGCTATTTTGATATGTGTAAAGTTGATTGTTTTATCGATATTATCACATTTAGATTATTTCAAAATTTTAGAGCACTAATTTACATTTTTATCTGTGCCACAATTTTTATTTTATTAAATTTACAAAAAAAATGTTCAAAAATTTTATATGTTTTCTTTTTTATTAATTTTAAATTATTTAACAATTATACAAATTATTATATTTACGTAAAAATACTAATTATTATTTTTATCTGCCTAAATATTTCGGGATCGAAATAGGGGCTTAGGAATCAGATATTTATAGTTGACTTTACATTTATATAAAAAAAAACTCTTGCTTCTCTTACCCACTAACCTCTGTCTCCCCCGTTTTCTTTTCCCTCCCCTATTTTCTTGGCTCTCTCTCGTCTATTTCTCTCTCTCACCACTGCCACCCTCAACCTACAACATCGCCACCTGAAAACCATTGCTCGACGCCGATTTTTGAAGCCCAAATAGCCAAGAACGAAGCCTTCCTTCTTTTTCCTTTTTACCACTCGTGCCTACAACCGACTCTGTAACTTTAATTTTTGCCAAATTAGAATCGAATTCGTTTTTGAGCATTTGTTCTTTGATTTTGATGCTAGAACTGTGTTCTTGATATTCATACGGAGCTTGTTAGGATCGTATCCATTATAGATCAACGTTAATAAAATACAATAACAAACACAAAAGTAAAGAACACAATAAATTAACGTGGAAACTCCTCAAGGAAGGGTAAAATCACAAATCCACTAATATGAATGTATTAAATTATTGAAGTCGCTCGCTCATTCAACACTCTTAAATACAATCAGCTCACTTTGATCATAAAAGTTCGCACTCTCTTTATCTAGCAATAATTTACTTACTATTTAATATTAGTAGGGAAAACCATCTTTTTATCTACTAATAAATAATTGTAGAAACTATTAGTAGCTAAACATGTAAACCGGGAGAGCTTTACAAAACTTTGTTCGTGGACCCACATACGTGACAGAGAAACTATACTTAGTTTTACGTGGTCAAATTCCAGCCCTGATATGATGTGTGGCTGACATTTCTGTTAGATTGCTATGTAATATCATTATTATTTATTTTAATCTATTTAAATTATAAATCCTGAAGGATTTTTGACAGACTTTTTACCATACCATCCTTCTCATTCTTCCGTATTTACTTACAATTGCCACTTGACCATCTTGATTTATACGATCCAACTCTCCCCCATAAGGCTTTCAAAAAACTCTCCCCCATCTATGTTCAATTTGAATTTAAAATACACTATGACTAATACGAATTCTATCAGTCTCCCCTCTTTAAATTCTGACTAATTTGAATTCTGAAATTCAAATTTATTTATCTCCTCCGTTTCACACAAAAACCCTAGGCCCCTATTACATTGAATTCATTTGCAGGAGTAGTGGCGGGACGCAGAACAAAGAATCAGCAGCCATGATTTGTCCAAATCCCTCAATTATTTACATTTTATTAAAATTATAATTCATTTACGTTAATTTCTTTGTATGTGTTTATAATCTATTTTTGAATTAAATTACAGGGTATCGATTTGATAGCTGGTGGAAAAGCAAGAGGACTAAGAGGACTGCTCCCAGATCCGATGATGTTTACTTGAAGCTCATTGTCAAGGTATTTTTTTGTATTTTTATTTGTGAATTATTAAATTGGTTTTGTGTATGTGTTAATGGAAGTGTTGTGCCTGATGGATATGTTTATATGCATTTTGTTAGTTATACTGATTTCTTGTGAGGAAGTCTGGAAGTAAGTTCAATGCTGTTGTTTTAAAGAGTTTGTTTATGAGCAAAACTAACAAGCCTCCCATTTCACTTTCGAGGTTGATTCGATTTATGATCGGAAAGGTATTTCTTTCACTCTCTGCTTAAATTATATGTATGTTTATGTGTGTCAAAGTATATGTTCTATATGAATTTTCTTTTTCTTGATTATCTTATGTGCTGCGGTTAATTGTAAATATCTTAATAATTTTGATATATACATTTGCACATCAAGTATTTGATTATAGTTTTGAGAGAGTTTTAGTTGCTTTTAAATATTTAAAGTTATAACAAATTATATGTCCAATATTAATTTGTGTGAACAAGTTACATGACATTGTTTGATATAAATTTTACCAGTGCTTGTGGCTATGATATTCATGGAACAAGAGCTTCTTTGTACTCCTCCCTCTCAACTATTTTCACTCATTTCATATCTTTCATTATGTTGTTTAACCTGAAATTTACAATAATTATGGTTGTATTTTGTGCAGTGTTAAAATTTATGATTTAGTAGTATAGCGGTTCACTCTTTAACTTGATATCAAACATGGATAAAGGAAACCATTGAACAGGTATCTTTCTCAATTGCTTCAGTCTTTCGGTTGATGTAATAGTTGTATTTTTTATTAAAATTGATAGTAGCATTTAATTTAATAATATTAAATATAAAGATGTATAACACTGTAGCTGTAGACCAATTTTTATCTACTTCACAGCAAATGGAAATTGGCCTGGCTAGATAACTTCAAAATTGTAACTTTTAAAATACTGGATATCCAAATGTACAGATGAGATGTGCTGTTGTTAAGTTTTTTATATTACGTATGTTGCTATTTTCTGCAGGTTTAACATGTATTTTATGCGGCTGGAAGAAGAAATTTGAGAATTGAAGTTCATTATAATGATCGAAATGAGGTAGCTTTCTTTACAATTTTGTTGTTCTGTTCTTCATTCTCTACCTTTTTAAAAATATGTACAGTGTTCTATGTATGATTTATCGTTACAGCAATAGTTGAGGTGTAATGAAGAGCATATAAATGTTTGGCATGTCCGTCTAGCAGAAATGATCATTCTGAGGTATACCCAATTGTTTGACATGTTTCGTTTTTCGTAGTGTTCGAGGCCTTGAAATCAGGGTAGAGTTATAAGATAATGACATATGTGATGTAAGTTTTCATTGCCTGCATTGGCAGAAAACGAAACCTTCACGACACTGTGCGGGAAATAAAAGTACTAGGTTTAACTTCTCATTTTCTGGCATGTCATTCTGTAGAAGTGTGTTTTTTAATCACACACATTTTCTTGGATACCATGTTTACTTCACGCACCAGCCAATTTTAAAGAACTTGCTTTTATTAGTACGCCTTCCTAAATTGTAGGCAATGTTTTACTCTGATAAACAATTTTACCAGACTCTGGCCTGTACAAATTTTAAACATAAAGTATCTGAAATATATTGCTCATTACATGTTTTGTTTGCTTTGAAACTCAAATCAAGCATTTTACTTTTAAAATACAAACTTCTCGCAGTAGGTTTGATTACATCAGCATTGTTGTGTTTGTGAAAATGACAGACAAATAGTATTATCTTACATGGTTTTATCTCTTAAATGAAATAAGAGTTTTGCATTTTTTGCTTCTTATTCATTTTGTTGTTTTGGCGTAGCATTAACATTTTTATGCATCACTAGCATCTCTTTTAATCTGGGGAATCTTACAACATTGAACATCTCTTTCTACTACCATTTACAGTTATTTATAGATATTACTATTTGACATGACTGCCCAAGACATTCAAATACACACATGAGTTAAGCTTCTTCAACAACTTTCAGCAAAAATTTACATAGATTCAAATTTTGAAATTTAAATTTCAAATTTACATTCTACAATTCATGTCTCATGTATAATTCCTTACTGTCCTTTTTGATTCAAAATTTGAAACTTGAATTTTACTTTCCTCTTTTTTTGTAGTTTCATTCTCTTCTCTCCCCCTTATGCACCCGATCTTTTCAAAATTCTCTTTTACTTCTTAATTTGTTTCATTCTTTGTTTCTTTTAATTTTGGCATGTCTTAATTTTATTGTATATGCTTTTAAAGATTTGAACTAACAAATTTAAAATTGTAAATTTTTCAGCTTTGTAATCGAAAATCAAGTTTGAGGATTTTTCTTGCAAAATTTGTGACGATTCTCGAACATCAAAGGTAATTAAGTTCTTTTCGATTGAATTTCATATAAGTTTATGAGGATTTTGCTATGTCCTTGATTGAATTGCATATAAGGTGTTTGACTTGAGTTCTCTTCGATTTTATTATACTTTTGATCTACACACATAGTGAATAAATACGTATAGGATGTTTGCAACATGATTTCAAATAAATATATTATTAGGTGCTATTATCAATTATTAGGTGCTACTATGTTCATGGTTAAACCTTTAAATTGACAATAATAGAGATTGTTGTCTAAATTGATATTGGAGTAATGACAGGTCATGAGTAGTTATATAGATGTTAAGAAAATCTATACATTGTATCGAGTGGTTAAATGGTAGTATCAAAGTATCAACTCAATGTTAGAAAGATTTCTTGCATTTGAATCAAAAGATAGATTTTCAACTGAAAATGTTAAATAAATCTTATTTTATGTCTTGCCATATATGAATTTGTCAATTTATCAGTATTGGTGAATCTGTATTCATTTTTTCCAATACGAGCTAAATGCCAAAGGTTCCACGCCTGCGGAGGTGCTAGGAATAGACTACAAATTGAAGCTTAAGCCTGTACTTGCTTGTTCACTAAAAACTACGCAAGTATACGCAGTCAAGAGTAATATGGATAAATAGGGATCATTCCCACGAAGACTCGGTGAATTATGTAAATGTGCCTATTCAACAATGTATGGCTAAATTACAATTGCTTGGTGTAGTAACAATTTTTGTGTTGTTTTAATTAGATTATACTACTAAAAACTTACTAAGGAGATTTTACTTATATGAGAGAAACACAGGGTTCCAACTTCATGAGTTGTTTCATCTATATTAACTGTTAAGACTCAATGCACTGTGATTATTAAGGTAGCTAGTGGGAACACGAAGGAAGTACAAGCTATCTTTCAATAAACTCATACCAATCCATAAAATCATTTACAATTAAGATAGAAGTTTTACGGGCATCAATTACATCCAAATCACTATATGTCTATGAGATTGGGTGACATAATCAATTTAATCATAAGTTCCACTATCAACTACATAGAGGAGTAATGTTCTTTCGAATATATACTACCGATATGCGGAGAAGCTGTCATAAGCCTATGCTAACATGGCAAGCCCTAATCTTTAAATCCACTTTCGCATTCATTAGAGATTGACAAAATAGATGTTAGCTACACATCTATATAAATTAACACAACCACGTCAGGCAACCTTATTTTCAATCACAAGCATATGTTGTCAAAACTATCAACTACTAGAATCCACAAAACACTCCATTAGAACCCCATGAAAGTGTTTAGTTCATGATTGAACTTAGCACCATCATGGGTTCAATTGATAACATAATTAAAACAAAGAACAGAAAACAATTAATGATTGAGAATAGAATACTTGATAAAAATCCAATAGATAACAAAGTACTAAGTTGAAGATTCAGAAAATAAACAATATAAAAAACCCTAGATCTTGAACTTGAGTGTGATTCTTCCTTGCCGTCACCTTGGAAGTTGTTTCCCCTCTTGCTCTTGACCTCTCTACTGTGTTACAATGATAATTCCCCTAAATTAAAAGACTAAAATATGTTTTTATACCATTAGAATTAGGTTTGGGAACCAAAAATACAACTAGAATTCGAAATAGAGGCAAAACGGACATTCCAGGATGTTTTCCAGCGACTTTGTGTGCTCCAGGCGCACATTTGTGTGCTCCAGGCGCACAAAATTTCTGATCCATGTGCTCCAGGCGCACATTTGTGTGCTCCAGGCGCACATAATTTCTGCCCAAGGCTGATTTTCCTCCATTTTCTTCGTTTTTGAGCCGTTTTCTTCCGTTCTTTTTGCACGAACTTCCCGTCTTCAATTCCTTGAATCATAACCCTCTTGGCAGTTGATATTAAGACGCCATTCTTCATTCCATATCATAAATCAACTCCAAACAACGGAAAATTCATCCCTAATCGACATTCTTGCAAACCTGCACAATTAAGCAAAACACATAAAAAATACCACAAACTTGAGTCCAAGTACACCAATTTAAGCCGATATGGAATGTTCCAAGTGGATATAAAATCCACTTATCATTGCTTCATTGGTTGAGGAAACCAATAAAAGTTCAATGGTGAAGGTGGAAGGATAGATATCTCTTTAGAAACTCTCTGTTGAAGCTGCAAATAAGATTGAGGCAAAAAGGAATCATATTACTGCCTTTCAATTCCATATTAATGAAGTAAGTAAATAGAAACTCTGGATGATTATACATAAGATGATTTGGTTGCCTGCCTTGGGTTGCCTTAGGTTGTTTATCTATGTTTCGATTTCAAGCATCCTAGGTTGGTATTTCTTTTGGAGCTCATTGCAGTGAGTAAATTCTTTGCATTACCTCTAAATATCTCTTATTTAAATCTGTCTTTTTGGAATGGAATTACGGTATGACTAGAAGTTGCAAGATATATCCTTTGAATCTATTAATATTATAAAACCAAGATATAAATAGTGAACTTGCATCAAGCTGTTGGACAGTGAATTTGACAGTTGAGATCTTATGGTAAAATGAAGAAGGAACTTTTTTGATTTTGTAGAATAAAATAAAATTACTTTTATATACCAAAGAAGATAACTTCACTCACCCCATATTGATGCTAAGAAATTGATTCTAAGAAATTAATAGAAATAAGGTGTAATCAAAGGGAAATAAGGGGTGAGTGAAAAAATGTGAGGGTTGCAAATTACTTATGATGAGATTTGTGAAGGAAATGGTGGAATACATGAAATTTAGTTTACATTTCATTCAGTTCTCGCCTCATATCAGTCCATCCAAGCTGACTCAACTTTAGAGTTTAGCATGATCTATATGGCAACTGCTTTCTTTTGATTACCTATAAGTAGGTTTTGTAGACAAGTCTTCAAGTAAAGTAATTGCCCTGGCTAGCTATCATACATCTCAAGGAAGACACATAAAAGTATTCTAGAATATAATGCCGTATTTCAGCAAATGAAAAAGCACATCCTGAAAGGCTTACTCTAGAGAGTTTAAGAGTTTTAACATGAGGGATTTTATAAGCTGAAATGTGCATTTTATGGACCATGTTAATTAAATATGCCAACTTATCGATGTGTGGTCAACTTACAAACAGGTAATGGCAAGCAAAACCAAGATCTTCATTGTACTTGATTATGTCGACGGAGGAGAGCTCTTTGATAAAATTGTAAGGTTTTATTTTTTTCATATGTATGTTTCTAGCATATTAACTATATTTACCGAATATAAGAATTTAGCTACTGAAAAGGGGGAAAAGTGTATAAGCAAGAGTACCAACATTATTGTGGCTCTTTCCATATTCTACACATAGTTCGTGTTGTTTTAGCTGATAACATGATGTTATATGCTTTGATCATGATATATAATGGTTCTTCTAATATTAGGCCCAACAAGGGAGACTCAATGAAGACGAGGCCAGAGGATACTTCCAGCAGCTCATGAATGGTGTGGATTACTGCCACAGTAGAGGTGTCTACCACCGAGACTTGAAGGTTAACAAACTTTACTTTATATTATAATTTAGGGCTGAGAGTTAGGCTTCAACTGACTATCTTGATAAACCAAGATATATCCTTTGAATCGATTAATATTTTTAATGAGAAAATTCATTGTACAATAAATATTTTCTTTGCAAGACACAAATCTTAGTTTTTAATTTTCTTTTGTGTTTTCGTTAATCTGTTTAAGTGTGTTACCTTAGAAATACCTTTATATTTGATTAAAAATCGGTTTTATAGGGTTCAATGCTTCTATTGCATACTGTAACTTGGAGTATGGCAAGAATTTTAATTATATAATTTCTTTTTGTGAGTATAATTTGTTGGTTTCGATCTGTCGGAATGCACATTCTCTAATATTTGATAGTTGGAGGTTTGATTTTGTCAGGGGATATTCTCCGAGTATTACCAATGTATGTATGCAAAAAGCATCCCCAGAATTTTGCTGTTGGCTTGTATAGAGATGGTCATTCCCTACCAGGAAGATGAAAAATTGGACTAGAACGAAGACAGTCATCAGTCATCGTAATGCAAGATGGGTTCAAACTGGACTATTATCAAATTCTTAGTTTAGTATAAGATTCACAATTATTTCCAAGAATGGGATTCTTACCAAATTAAACTCTATTACCATTGTATTTGTAATTTAATTATAAATTTTTATTTTCATTTTTTTGAAATTATAATAAAGTCATTTTTAATTTTTGGTCAAAAAGCGATCTATTTGATTAAACCACCAAATTACACTATTTGTATATATATATACTTTATCTTTCAACCAACAAATTACATTATTTGTAAAATAAAAAATAAAAAAAAATTCATTTCCCATACAACAACAAACCCAAGTAAATGGGTCAGTTTTTACATAAAGCCCAATACAGGTTTACAGAACAATTTAAGGTAAGGAAGATAATTTTTTATAAAAAAATTCATACTATTACATCGTGCGAAGCGGGCAAGAAATCCTAGTTTTTGACATGTCCTCCCGTAACATGAATACAATATATAATAATTCTTTTTAAGAAAATATTATCAAAATAAAGTAAGTAGCAAAAGCATATTAGTATACATCAACCCTACTTGCTTCTTCGTAAGTTTTCCATTTCTCATTTTTGCCTAATTTTCTTCCCCTAATTAATTATCAAAAGCTAGCAATGTACTGCCTTTAAATACTACATTGATTATGAAAGTATGAGTTTTCGACAATTATCTTATATTATATTGTTTACTTCAATTCTAAAAATACATTAAGAAATTGATATTTAAATTAATTTATAAATTTATTCCAATAAAGCTATAAACTAAATATCCTTAATTTAATCTCTTTTTTACAATTAAAATATTAAAAAAAAATTAAGATCAATATATTCTTAATGCATCATCTCACCCATTTAGCAAATTTACCGAGTGGGTAAAATAATTTACCCAACTCCTCATTTTTATACTACACTTAAACTATTTTCTAATGACCCATGGATAGTCCATAGAATTTATCCAATGGGTAAATAAATAACCCATATAATGATCCATTAGCTAACTAATCACATTTCCCTATATCTTTCACCCATTTAACCCATTAACTCACCCATTAAAGCACCCATTATTTGATTTGCTGTCAATCTATACAATCTTTTAATTATGTTTTAAATATATATCTTCTTCTTTTCTAACCACGATCAATACAGAAAAACCACGATCAATACAACAAATAATATTGTCATTCCTTGCAGCAGACAAACCTAAATCAAATCATATTCTTCGATTTAAAAATTTAACAAGCAGTAATGAAGAGGGTGAAGAATAAGAATTTTCGAAAAAGAAAGCTAGACGAAGAAAAGCAACCCAACGCTGATGTTGATGATGATGAACAACAAATAAGGTTTCTTCTCCTGTCCCTATTATTATGTATATTGTAACAACCTGAATTTTCAAAATAAAATTTTATTATTATTTTACGTTGACAGATAGGTGTGATGAGAGAAGAGAATAGTTAAATATTTTTTTTTATTTATTCGATTGTGGAGCATTAATGTGATTAAATGTTGTTTGTGTATAATTAAATGGAAAATGGGTTTGTTTTAAATTTTGTGAATTAAATCAATGTGACTTAATTGCTAAATGACTATGTGAGTTATCTGAATCAAATTGACATTATTTGGGATTATTGTGGTGATCGTCTAGTTGAATAAAATGATAAGGATTTTATTCTAGTTTAATTAGTTAATTTTATTTGTATGAATTTATGATCACTTATTGTGTTTATGTGACTTATATGTGAACTTGTATGATTAATTGTGCTTGTATGAATTTTTAATGCATTTAAAATGCAATTTTTAACGCTGTTTGATTTTTTTATAAAATTCTCGGAGTATCGAAAAATCATGAAATCTCTTTCATAATGTTTCTTCAATATTTAGAAACATTTTAAAAAAAATGCAAGTTTATTTTATTTGGTCTCCAATAATTCTTAGTGATTTTTTAAAGTCTTACCGTCTTTTAAGATAGTAAATATTGTAAATTCTATAATAAAATAATTACAAGTCGTAAAAATATATTTTTGCTACGTATGTGTTCCTGATTTTATACTCTTGATTATAAAAATAAGAGAGTTTGATTTATTTTGGGCTTTACGAATTTTTAAATGATTTTAGCAAGGATATTTCTTTTTAAAAACTGTTTCTTGTAAAATCCATATCTTTTTAATTACAAGTCCCAAAAATATTTTAAAAATATGTGTGGATTGAGAATTTCAAGATCTTGATTTTAATAATATAAAATTTTTACATTACCAGCAATTACCATTTATTAGCATTTTAAATGTTAAGAGAAGAGTATTTGTATTATTAGTGAGGTGTGCAAATTACTAAGCTACCCCTCCCTTGCTTATAAAAGCCCACCCACCTTCTTTTTTTTCTTTTGTGCCGAGACTCTCTCCCTCTCTTCTTTTTTTTTTTGCCGAGAGGCTCTCTCCCTCTCTCACTTTCTTTCATAAATTCTTCACAAAAAAATCTTGTTCAAAGTCTTTTATCTTGTTGCTTCTTGTTTAAAGATGAGTGTTAATGGGTTCTCATAGTTTTGCAAGAATCGACGTACGAACTCGATCACGGTGAATCGGACTGGTGGCAATCGCAAGTGTATCGAATCGAAAGAGGATAAAATCAGATGATTGGACACGTGGGATAAACGAAGGAATGTTCTCTCTAAATCGTCAAGCGTACTTATTAGCTAGGACCTAAGAATCGACGTACGGACTCGATCGCGGTGAATTAGACTGGTGGCAATCGCAAGTGTATCGAATCGAAAGAGGATCAAATCAAAGGATTGGACACGTGGGACAAACGAAGGAATGTTCTCTCTAAATCGTCAAGCATACTTATTAGCTAGGACCTATGGCAAGTCTACTAACCGTACTCTTTCGTTCAGAGTATACATGATTTTAAAATATTATACTTTCTTAAAAATGAATATTTTGCAAATGCTTAATTTAAACTCGTAATTCGCGAGAAATCGTTCAAGTCATTTAAATCAGTTTTATAACTGCTTTCAACTTATCGCAAGTGTTAACTCTTTTCTTTTAATTGAAATCTTATAGCATGAACCTTATTGATATTGAGATTTGCCTTGTGATTCTTATTCCTGAAATAATACCTTTGCAATACCCTGAATCGAAATCTCAAATATTATTCTAATTGTATCTTTGATTTACCATATCAGCTTATTTAACACCTATGATCAGTTCTTGAATCCCTTTCGAATGATTATTCAGATTTACATTCAACTTGTTGAAAAGCGTAAACCAGTTTTATTAAAATCTCCTTATACTAGGCTGATCTTTTGTTAGTAAGTATAGGGAATGTTTTATTGCTTGAATATTGAAACTATAAAAAATTGATTTTGAAATTGTGGGATAAAAATAAAAATATTTTAGACCGTGATGCCAGCCTGTTATTATATGGCTTTATGCCATGGCCAATGTAAATAAGAGCCACCAGGATCCTACAATAAAAAAGGAATCACATGTACGGGTGTGATATCCGGAGCTATTTGCGGGCTGATCACCCGGCTAGCTCGTAGCGTTCAAGTTGAAATCCCAAGTTTTTATAATGTTTTAAAATTGATGATTAAAGTTGTAAACTCTTATCATGATAACTCATTCCTTATGATTCAGTTCTTCAGAACTTAAACCAGATTTGGTATTGCTTATTCATCAGAACTTTGTTGAATACCCCTTTGCTACATTTGACAACTATAACATTATTAGTAGTTGAGCCTGATAAAGTTATTGTGAACCTCTTAATTATTCATTCCCCTCAAGTTTTTATACTTGTCTATGCTACTATGAGATTTGTTGAAGATAAATATCAAAATTGTTTTAAAGCTTTGGAAGTGAATCATTTATTGAATTCTACAAACCTCCCTCATATTTGGAAATTATTATTATGAATATTTCAAAAATAGTATCATCCACAAGTTGGATTTTAAATCCTTCAAAGCTTTTCCAAAAGTATCTTAGTATACTCTATTAATAAACTTGCTGAGCATTTCTTTCTCTCATTCTTTCTTTTATTTTAAATCTTATTTTACAGAGATAAATAGTTGATTGATCGATCTAGATTAGCTCAAAGCAGGGAAGGACTTGGATCAAGATGGTTTTTGGCTTAGAGCATTTTGTCTTCCGAAATAGTCTACTAAATGTATTAGTTAAATTTGTAACGTATTTATTACTTGTGTTGAAATATTTGTTGTATCAAAATATTGTGGTTGTTGTATACCTTATATCAAGGTGATACCAACAACATAAGATTGTATAAGAGATTGTTGTAATAAGAGTTGTTAGTTAATAAAAGAAGTTAATATGTGTTGGATTTCTTGTTTTCTAGTCTATAACCTGAAAAGATCTTGTTAGGTTGGGGTCGAATGTCATGTTTTAGATTAAATATTGGTAGGTGATTGTTTGGTTATTAAGGTTTTCCGTAGTAGCGACCCATATCCCTGACCCCGGATTTGGGGGCGTTACAAGTTGGTATCACAGCCGAGGTTATAGAAAGTAGAAACAAGAGAGAGCGTAGGATTATATATTATAGTTATTTGAGGGTGTCTTAACTCACATAGAGTTTTTGTTGGACTATCGGATATAGTTCCAATGATTAAGTCAAGATTAGGATTCTACCTTAATTAGGATGATGGTTCAGAGTCGAGTAGAATTCCTTTGATTGGAGATAGTGGCAGTAGAGTCTTTAGAGACTACTGTGAGTTGTTATCGGCGTAGGGTATCATGTATCTTAAGACGTTGCGAAGAGAGTTTAGAATTGATCAATCGTTCGTCGGAGGAGCTGACAGAGGATACATCTGTGGAGATCGGGGCAATATTCTTTTTCATTTATAATTTATTTGATACTCTTTCACTGGAGGATTGTGTTAGAAGATATATTCCATCTTCTAAGTTATAGTTCTTTTAAACACTTGCATTCACCCGAATGTTGGGTTTCGATTGTGACAGAGGTCGTCATGATACCTATTTTTCAGGTTTTTCTGAGGCCCTGATAGGTTTGTTCAAATTGAACTTTCGCCTTAATTTTTCTAGTGGTGGATAAAATTTATTCGTGGTACAGCACTACTTGCTCGTCATGTGCTAGTATCATATCCCGTTAAATCTTTCTTTCGGGATTAATACCCTTGGAATTCTTTTAGTTTTATCCGAGGTGTGCGTTGAAAAGTTTCTTGTTGTAAGATGATATTTATTTGTTTAACCAATTTTTTTTTCAAAACTCCTTACTCTAACTGAGACAAACAACCCTATTATATAGGGGACACAAGGACTATCTGTCTGTGTGATATAAGTTGGATGGGACGCCATTACTTGTGTGTTGTGCAATACAAGAAGGCTGATTACCTTTAGTAATGTCTTAACTAAGAAACACAACGTTGAGTTTCTTAGATCATATTGATCTCTCAATTATTCTTTTGTAACCTTTGATGGTTATATAAAGCTTTTTAATCATGATCACATTGTGTGACATTTAGATTGATAAGGAATCACTTTTATTCAAGGATTCCATCATTTCAGTTGTTTTCATTATTCTTTTGTGTCTTAACGAATGGCGACATGGTGTTCGTGTTCTAGCATTGTTGCTCGTTAAACAGTTGAATAAGGAATGAATCGAGATCTTCCGATTGTTAGGTGCCTCGATCGACATTGTACGTTGAAAGTGGAATCGTGGCGATTAGGGACTTCTCGATATTCTTTTCACAAGTTTAACCCGAAGCACTATGGACATAAAGAACTGGAGATGTGTGTACCAAATCGTCTGAGTCGTGAAATAGTAAAGTTGCGAGGATTTTCGTAGGCCTTGGGAATTCAGTCGGAGGGAAGCAGTGCGTCTTAGAACCCCGTTCTTTCTTCTGCGGATTCCGGGGACGGAATCCTGTTAAGGAGGGAAGATTGTAACAACCCGAATTTTCAAAATAAAAATTTTATTATTATTTTACGGTGACTGATAGGTTTGATGAGAGAAGAGAATAGTTAAATATTCTTTTTTTATTCGATTGTGGAGCATTTATGTGATTAAATGTTGTTTGTGTATAATTAAGTGGAAAATGGGTTTGTTTTAAATTTTGTGAATTAAATCAATGTGACTTAATTTCTAAATGACTATATGAGTTATCTGAATCAAATTGACATTATTTGGGATTATTGTGGTGATCGTCTAGTTGAATAAAATGATAAGAATTTTATTCTAGTTTAATGAGTTAATTTTATTTGTATGAATTTATGATCACTTATTGTGTCTATGTGACTTATATGTGAACTTGTATGATTAATTGTGCTTGTATGAATTTTTAATGCATTTAAAATGCAGTTTTTAACGCTGTTTGATTTTTTATAAAATTCTCGGAGCATCGAAAAATCATGAAATCTATTTCATAATGTTTCTTCAGTATTTAGAAACATTTTTAAAAAATGAAAGTTTATTTTATTTGGTCTCCAATAATTCTTAGTGATTTTTTAAAGTCTTACCGTCTTTTAAGATAGTAAATATTGTAAATTCTATAATAAAATAATTACAAGTCTTAAAAATATATTTTTGCTACGTATGTGTTCCTTATTTTATACTCTTAATTATAAAAATAAGAGAGTTTAATTTATTTTGGGCTTTACGAATTTTTAAATGATTTTAGCAAGGATATTTCTTTTTAAAAACTGTTTCTTGTAAAATCCATATCTTTTTAATTACAAGTCCCAAAAATATTTTAAAAATATGTGTGGATTGAGAATTTCAAGATCTTGATTTTAATAATATAAAATTTTTACATTACCAGCAATTACCATTTATTAGCATTTTAAATGTTAAGAGAAGAGTATTTGTATTATTAGTGAGGTGTGCAAATTACTAAGCTACCCCTCCCTTGCTTATAAAGCCCACCCACCTTCTTTTTTTTCTTTTTTGCCGAGACTCTCTCCCTCTCTTCTTCTTTTTTTTTTGCCGAGAGGCTCTCTCCGTCTCTCACTTTCTTTCACAAATTCTTCACTCAAAAATCTTTTTCAAAGTCTTTTATCTTGTTGCTTCTTGTTTAAAGATGAGTGTTAATGGGTTCTTATAGTTTTGCAAGAATCGACGTACAGACTCGATCGCGGTGAATCAGGCTGGTGGCAATCGCAAGTGTATCGAATCGAAAGAGGATCAAATCAGATGATTGGACACGTGGGACAAACGAAGGAATGTTCTCTCTAAATCGTCAAGCGTACTTATTAGCTAGGACTTAAGAATCGACGTACGGACTCGATTGCGGTGAATCAGACTGGTGGCAATCGAAAGTGTATCGAATCGAAAGAGGATCAAATCAAAGGATTGGACACGTGGGACAAACGAAGGAATGTTCTCTCTAAATCGTCAAGCGTACTTATTAGCTAGGACCTATGGCAAGTCTACTAACCATACTCTTTCGTTCAGAGTATGCATGATTTTAAAATATTATACTTTCTTAAAAATGAATATTTTGCAAATGCTTTATTTAAACTCGTAATTCGCGAGAAATCGTTCAAGTCATTTAAATTAGTTTTATAAATGTTTTCAACTTATCGCTAGTGTTAACTCTTTTCTTTTGATTGAAATCTTATAGCATGAACCTTATTGATATTGAGATTTGCCTTTTGATTCTTATTCCTGAAATAATACCTTTGCTATACCCTGAATCGAAATCTCAAATATTATTCTGATTGTATCTTTGATTTACCATATCAGCTTATTTAACACCTATGATCAGGTCTTGAATCCCTTTCAAATGATTATTCAGATTTACATTCAACTTGTTGAAAAGCGTAAACCAGTTTTATTAAAATCTCCTTATACTAGGCTGATCTTTTGTTAGTAAGTATAGGGAATGTTTTATTGGTTGAATATGGAAACTGTAAAAAATTGATTTTGAAATTGTGGGATAAAAATAAAAATATTTTAGACTGTGACGCCGGTCTGTTATTATATGGCTTTATGCCATGGCCAATGTCAATAAGATCCACCAGGATCCTACAATAAAGGAGGAATCACATGTACAATTGTTATATCCGGAGCTATTTGCGGGCTGATCACCCGGCTAGCTCGTAGCGTTCAAGTTGAAATCCCAAGTTTTTATAATGTTTTAAAATTGATGATTAAAGTTGTAAACTCTTATCATGATAAATCATTCTTTATGATTCAGTTCTTCAGAACTTAAACCAGATTTGGATATTGCTTATTCATCAGAACTTTGTTGAATACCCCTTTGCTACATTTGACAACTATAACATTGTTAGTAGTTGAGCCTGATAAAGTTATTGTGAACCTCTTAATTATTCATTCCCCTCAAGTTTTTATACTTGTCTATGCTACTATGAGATTTGTTGAAGATAAATATCAAAATTGTTTTAAAGCTTTGGAAGTGAATCATTTATTGAATTCTACAAACCTCCCTCATATTTGGAAATTATTATTATGAATATTTCAAAAATAGTATCATCCAGAGGTTGGATTTTAAATCCTTCAAAGCTTTTCCAAAAGTATCTTAGTATACTCTATTAATAAACTTGCTGAGCATTTCTTTCGCTCATTCTTGCTTTTGTTTTAAATCTTATTTTACAAAAATAAATAGTTGATGTGATCGATTTAGATTCGCTCAAAGCAAGGAAGGACTTGGATTAATATGGTTTTTGGCTTAGAGCATTCAGTCTTCCGAAATAGTCTACTACATGCATTAGTTAGATTGGTAACGTATTTATTACTTGTGTTGAAATATTTGTTGTATCAGAATATTGTGGTTGCTGTATACCTTATATCAAGGTGATACCAACAACATAAGATTGTATAAGAGATTGTTGTAATAAGAGTTATGAGTTAATAAAAGAAGTTAATATGTGTTGGATTTCTTGTTTTCTAGTCTATAACCTGAAAAGATCTTGTTAGGTTGGGGTCGAATGTCATGTTTTAGATTAAATATTGGTAGGTGATTGTTTGGTTATTAAGGTTTTCCGCAGTAGCAACCCATATCCTTGACCCCGGATTTGAAGGCGTTACATATATAGTTTATGTATTTATTGGTAAAGTTGATTGCTTTAGTGTGTGTTGGTCCCGGAGTATATTGCAGAAGGGGGGTTGAATGCAATATAGATAATTCCAAATCTTTACCTCAACAGCAATGATAAAGATTGTAAACTATCTATACAAGAAATGCAAACACTAGTAGTAACTCAAGATATTCTCACTAAATAAATGTTTTATTTATTTTTCGAAGTGTTGCTACAACCTCGAGAAAAAGTATTTTCTCAAGCTTCAACTTCTTGAATCGATTATAGAAAGAATGAGAGATGTTTCTCTACAAAGACTAATCTTCTCTGACATCTCTGTCACATGGGTTGTGGAGCCGCTGTCATTTTCAAGTGGCAGCTCCTTACAAATTGCACACCCATGTGACTTTCCCAAAATGCTATACAAACAGATTATCATTAAGCATAAAGCAATCTGGGTTCTTTTTAAAACTAGCTAAAACAATTCTAGTAGATGCAGACTTGTCATACTCTTGAATTGTCGAGCTTCGTCTTGTGATCTCTCAAGCTTCGATCGTAGTCTTGCAGGTCTGCTACAATCTTTGACAAGATGCAATAAATCTGTTTCTTGAACATCTAAACTATCACGAGTTTGATTGAGATAAATCCCCAATTCAAATATTCCATTGAGACAGTAACCTTTGATGCCAAGTTTGTTGTCATGAGAATGTCCTTGGATGACAGTATGAGTCCCCGCCAATGATGCTGTCAGGACTTTAAAACTTGTTGTCAAAGTGTGAGAATGTTTCTGTCTTCATGCTTCCGCAAATGTTGCTGTCAGGTGAAACATGCTGTCGTGACTTTGCAACATGTTGTCTTATTGTAACCTTACTGTCAATGTTGTGACAATCACATTTATTTTTTCTGTCTTCTTTTTGTATAACTTGAGGCTAGAATTAATGTATGAACTTCTTCCAAAAGATACAATTATTACATGATAGTGGTTTATTCGATTACAAGGACACACTATGGCCATAGCAGTATGTTCTACTTAGTCTATACAAATAAAACTAAGTACTAGTTAAGTTGTCTCTAAGCTATCACCCATAAATCCTAACAATCTCCCCCAATTTGTTTTTATGGACAATAACATCAAATTTACAATTAAAGTATGTTGACAACTTAACTAACATAGATCACAATAGTTAAAACACCATGTCTGATGAATGTTAAAGAATCCAGAATACAATATTGATGTTCTAACTGCAAATCAATTACTACTTTATGTTGAGCAAATAAGAAATTTTACTTAGCTTGATTTGAGCAGTCCTCAGCTGTCTAGATTCTTCCCTCTCTTTTGAGAGATTCTTGTTTTGCCTTCTTGAGGTCTTCTACTAAAGCCTTTTCTTCAGGAGTTTTAGCATCATCTTCAATGTCTTCAATGTACCCATGAATCACTCGAGAAGGAAACACTTTAACATCTTTTAGGTCAAACCAAGTTTTGTAGTCATAGGTATATGTTCTGAACTTTAAGATGCCTTCGATGACCTTGAATCTCCTTCCAGGGAAAGCATTGAGGGATACTCTCCTTTTTCTATCTAGTTTTAGATCTTCATCTCCCCTTTGGTCAAAGATAACTTCAAGTTCCCAAGCACATAGCATTTCAAGCTTCTGAGATGATCCAACAACTTTCTAGTAGAGATTCTTCAAGATACTGGTCCTCAGTTTGTGAAAACTATCTACATAGATTTCTTCTTCTCCATCTATAATTCTGAAAGGATCTTCCAGTACACAGAGCTGATAATATACTTCCTCACTGTTCATTTTGTTGACCTTTTTGCAACTTTCTTTCAGTTGAGCTTCTAGATCTTCAGCAGTATGTTTGGCAGATTTTGGTGGTTTGTCAGCATTTTTGAATTCTTCTTCAGTAGCCCTGAAAGTTTCTGCTGCTTCATTCACTTCTGCAGGTGTATTAGATGACGTTCTTTCTGCCTAGTCATACTTACACGTAACCTCTAATTCATCTAAACTTATAGTCAAGTTGGCATCATCAATTTCCATCCAGTCACCATGTTTCTCATAGAATTCAACATATCTTTCAGCATAGTATTTCTGGACGTATTCCATGGCTGGTTTATGGACATTGCCATGACTCACCATAAGCTCCACCATCCTTGCCAACACAAAGAAATCAATTCTACGTGTTACTACTTCAGATGTCATTTTGAGGTTGTGCCTGTCTACCACTGTTGACCCTATGATCATATTGAAATCCATGTCAACATCCATCATTCTACTTCCATCTATATGCCAGATGGTGTATTTGGTTGCATGTTGCTTACTTTCATCCAAATCCAAAGAGACGAATTTCATGTCTCTTTCAACATTTGCTTTATGACATTCGAAGCTGTTCATCATTTCTTTTTTCTGAAGAACAGTCTTATCAACCCCTACTCCATGCTTCTTTGTCTTATCTGTAGCCTTTGTCTTCCCCTTTGTAGGAGTTGAGCGCCAGGCTCTTGCTTTTCTTTTTGTCCTTTTAGTTTTGAATGCCTTGTCCTTGACAGCATCTTCATTCAAGCTCTTGACAGTGTCTTTTTCAACAGTGTCCTTCTTGACAATATCTTCATTTGAGTTCTTGACAGTGTCTTTGTTAACAACATCCTTTTCAGCATTAAGGCAATCAACAGCAAACCTTAAAATATTTGCTTCCAAGGCTTCAAGAATGTCTATCTCCCCTTCATCTTTAGCATCAGCATCTTTCTTGTCAGTTTTAGGAGTTTCTTCTTTTGTTTTCTCCTGAGTTTGACTTCCAGCAATCTCAACAATTGCTTTGGCACCATTTCTAGGTGCACCAAGTCCTCCACTACCATCAGGTTCATCTTTAACATCATCAAGGGTGTCATCAAATGTGCAGCTTCCACCTCTTTCTGAGAGATAAATTCTCATCTCTCGTTACCAAAAGTTTGTCAATGTCCTTGACAGCCTTGACCTTTTCTTTGGTAATTCTGGATTTGAGAATGTGTCTCAGTACTATCATAACTGAGTTAGTTTTCAACTTTGTTTCTCCATCCAAATGTAGAAAACCAATTTTCTTTACTCCTGCACTTGTGGTTATCCTGTAGCAAACACCATATGGATTGTCAATCACTTCTGGGAGTTTGTCTTCAACAAGCCTCTTGATCCGTGCCAATAGACTTTCATTAAAGGTTGTTGAATTGGCCTTTACTTTTGTTGCTAAGGAATTTAGTATTCTTGCTTGCAAGCTTTGCAGTAGTTGCATTGTGATGAATATTGAAATTCCAGATTTCAGATATACATCAATTGCCCATCTTTTCTCCAACTTAACTTTCATAGAGATACTTATTATTTTATCCTTCAATATTGTTGACAGTTTGTTGTATACTCCTCCTGCTTCTGTGATTGAGTTATCCACCAACATACTGAATTCTTTATCCTTGTTGTTCAAAGTACTCTCCATGTGGCTAACCATCATTATTACTGCATCATCTGGGTTGTACTCACTTCCATCAGACCAGGTGGTTCCAGTTGTCAGATTTATGTACTCAGGCATTTTATCTTTGCCTTTACCCAGTCTGTTTTGCTCTTCCTGTTCTCTCCATAGTTTTTCCAGTGGAGTTTCCATGATTTCTGAAGTTGGCTCTATAATTTTCAGAGGAGGCAGTATTGGTCTTTCAGACTTTTGAGTTTCTTGTAATTGCTCCATTACTTCTTTAGTTACCAATACTGGCTCACCATCCATTTCATGTTCAATAAGATCACCATCTCCAGAGGCTTTCAGTTCTTCACCAAAGTTTCTTTCTTCCTTTTCCTCTGGCTCCCCCTCACTCTCTTCTCCATCTTCAACTTGTACTTTCTCCCCCTTACTTCTTGACTCCCCCTTGCTTGTTGCTTCCGGTTGTTTCTCCTTCTCTACCACTTTGTCTGGGGTATTTGGATCTACCACTCTATTCTGATCAACCAATTTCTCCTCCTTAGTTAAGTTGATAGCACTAAGAGCAACAGAGAATGATAGCAGAGTCTGTTGAATCTCAGCAAAACCAATAGCTACCATAGTGGACAGATTGTCAATTTTAGCTTCCATAGATGCACATCTGTCCTCAAGGGATTTCAACCTTGAATCAGCTTGTTTAAAAGGACCACCAGATCTTAACCTTTTTGGAGGCAAAGGAAAAGATTAGGGCAAGGAGGCTGTGGGGGTTTTCACACTCTCATTTTTTTTGAGTGATCTCATCACTCCTCACAGTTGAACAATCAAGGCCTAGAGCCTGTTTACTGGGGTTTCTCTCTTTTTCACTCTGGACATGCTCAAGTCCCTCTCCTTTCGCCAGCTCATTTGGCTGCCTCTCATCTTTATGCTCACCTCTCTTTTCTTTTATCTCTCTTTTCTTTTTCACACCCTCACTCAACCTAGATGCATGGGTATGAGAAGTACTAACATGCATTGAAAGAGAAGGTTTAGATTTTACCTTTTTGAAAGAGGATATTGGTACATGATAATCATCAGAAGCATCTTCAACAATGATTGCGTCTTGATCAAGCTGTGTAGAGGTGACATCATCTTTATCCAAAAGGTTACTGTTAGCAGGTGGGGTGACAGCAACTTTGGTTGTGTCCTTGACAACAGCTGAGGTTGTGACAACAACTTCTTGAGGGTAAGTCGTTTTCTGGAGATCAATCATGATGCTAGCTGTTTCAATATCTGGCAGAATTGCATCATGATCTAACTCAATGTTTAGGAGAGTGGTGTCCATCACACTTTGAGCAATGGGTTCTTGTGGACCACTTGATGGGGGCTCATCCATGATAGAAGATGGATGATCAAAACCTGAAGGGTTGGTACTATCCCCTTCTCTAGGTTGTTGAGAAGAAACAATTGATGGATTAGAGAATAAAGAAGGTGACGGTATAGATGTGAGTATTGGCTGTTCCACAGGGGTAACTTGTGGAACATCAATATTAGGAGTTTGATCCTCACTGTGCCCTTGCTTCATGTGTGTTTCTACAAGTGTGGGCTTCTCATGAGTGAGTTCATGAGTTTGTGCAGACTCTTTACAAGATGCCCTGGGAGACAGGCCAATTTCAATAGATACTCCTTGTTGAGAAGAAGCATCTAGGGATGTGTTTGATTCCCTTGTATCCTCCACAACCTTTTGTGAGACTGTGGGGTGGCTGACAGTGGCTTTGGCCCTCTTAGCTCTCTTCTTCTTAGGCTCAAGAGGAACCACTGTGGGTTCACTTTCACTAACATCCTTATTTGCTGCATCAAGTGCAGTTTCTCCCTCAACACTCTTAGAATTACCTTCAACACCAGTTTCCAAGGGTCTTTTCTTGGATTCTTGCAGGGCTATTTTGGTGGCTTTTGGTAGTCTAGATGGTCTGACTCGTATAAATTGAGTAGAATGAGGGTTGACTGATTAATTCCGCTTCATTCTCAAGAGAGAAAATAGTATACCCAGAGGGCAATGGAAAATCAAGGTTGGGCACTTGATCAACCATGTGCTGTGTAAAACAGAGTGTATAACGCCCTAGAAATATCGTACTTATAATTATTATTATTTAATATTAAATGTGGATTATATGAGGTGATTTTTTTTGTTTTAGGATTGAATATATGTGAAATCATGTTTACATGCTTGAATGATGATTTATGTGTGTCGTGTAAGTTCGTGTATTTTTTTTTATATTTTCGAAGATTAAAATCTATATAAATCATGCATTATTGATCTTCTAAGAATTTTATAAAATTATCGGAGTTAGTAAAAATTATGAAATCTTCTGTGTTATTACATTTAAGTTATTAATTAGTTTTTAAAATTGTTGGGAGAATTTATTTGGGTGTTTAAGTATTTTAAAATGATTTTAAGAGTTTTATTGCATTTAAAGTATCAAAACTTGTAAAATTCATATTTAATTCATTTTTTATCCTAAAATTATTTTAAAAATATGGGGGAGAAGGTAATTTTGTTATCTTTATTTTAAAAATACGAAAATTATTTTTAAATACCTTTCAGATTTAAATAACAATAGAGTTGCAATAGTTTAAGCCTTAGTTTAAAAAAAAACAAAAAACAAAATATTTGTTTTAATTAAAACCATCCCTGTTTTTTTAGAACAGTCGAGAACCTCCCCTCTTCAAATCCCTAATTCCCAGTTCTTCCCCAATTAATCTCTCGATGTCTCATGGCTGTGTCTCTCTTGTTCTCTCGGATTCTCTCCCTATCGCTCGAAATCTCTCTCCCGAACTCTCTATAGTCCTCTATCTCTCTCTTTCGTGAATACTCCCTCTCCCTCTATAAATTTCGGTTTCTCTGAATTATTGTAAGGTTCGAATCTGGGCCTTCTTGATAGTTCTTGTGGTCAATTAAGCCATCCCTCTCCTCTGTTCATCCCCCTCCCCAACAGTCATCGTTGTTATATGTATGTTCGAATATAGATATATACGGTGTATATGTTTATGCTGCAAAAATTTGTGGCTGGTGTGTGTGTGTGTGCTTCACTGTGTGTGTTCTACGTTGTGTGTGTAGAGCTTGGGGGTTCGAGTCTTCGTTTTTCAGGGTGTTCGCGGGTGGGTAAAAGCTCCTCTCTTCTTCCCTGTACCAATTATGATCATCGCTGTGTGTTTAATCTCGTGCGTGTGTACTTGCTGTCGAGTGTGTGCACATGGTGATTTGGGGGTTTCGTTTTAATTGGTACAAAGGTGATGTTGTTGAGCAGTAGGTTGGTGTGTACGAGCGGTGGTATGGTACTGGTGGGGTGAGTTGGGATTTTGATAAGGAGTACAGGGGAGTGGGTGATGTTCAAGTGGGATGTATTAGTTGTAATGTAGTGTTGAATTGAATGGAAGAGTTGCTGGGAATGTGTCCGTAGAGGTGTGCATCGGGTGGTTTGGGCGGTTTGGGACGGTCAAACCGACCAAACCATAAATTTCGGGTTTTTTATTTTTCAAACCATAACCAAACCAAAAACCATATCATTCTAAAAAAACCAACCAAATTATAACGGTTTGGTTTGGTCGGTTTCGGTTTAAAACCGTTATTAAATACACAGTGTCCGTAGATGTTGCAGTGGCTGAGCAGAGTGGATGTGTGTGTGGTGTTCAATTTCTAAGCGTGGGTGAGTGTTTGGTGTGAGTTATTAACCGAGTTTTGTTGAATATTAGTTAGGGCCGAGGTTTGGTTGATGTTTAAATTCAGTTTCTGCGTGTTTGTATGGTTTAAATGTTAGTCGTTAGACGATCTGAGCTGCAGGCATGTGATTTGATTTTGGTTCGAATTTTCGAGTCAGTAGTTATATAAATTTGATAAGTATTAATCGTTAAATGCTGATTTAGAGAAATTGATGAAAATATGTTGTTAATTGATAGTATAACGATACATATATGTGATGTTGTTGGGTTGAATTTTCGCAAGTGGTAAATGCTTTTATGATGTTAATTAGTAAGAGATTATATGTATATGTAAATTTAAAAGCTAGATAGTGATTTTTAGATATCACTTGTAATTAGTTAATATGATCAGTTATTTTTTTCTTAATTGTTTGGGTGCTGCAAGTCAGGGCAATTACTTTCTAAATTGTTTGCTACAAGTTGGAGTAGTTTTTTTTTTTATTGTATACATGGATAAATTATTGAATTGAAAAATAGGTGGATAGTCCTATTTACGAATATTGCATGTCGAATTTTTCTAAAAATCCCCTGTATCTAAATCCATTTAACTTTTTCGATTTCAAATGATCTGAAAATATGTTATGATTGTTAATAGTTTATGGGTATATATGACTCATATTTACATGATTATTATATGATATCGAGTCATAATACGTGCTAAGTGTTTATATGATTTATTTGATTGTACTAAATTATTTTACGAGTATAACCAATATGTACTATATTTGTTAAGTGTAAAGCGTTATAGGACGCGTTTGGGTAGAACAAGATTAGACGATTACGGTTATAAGCGTACTGAAGTAGTACTTTACCTATATATAGGTATGACTAGGAGGCCGGCTAAGAGCCAGTGCACGTGTAAATGGAATCTTGAGGAGTGAAAGAATTATCGGAATTGGCGAGTGTGCCTGAGTAGCGGTTGACAAGTTATAGAAGAAAGACAGATGTGTGATCGATTAGAGTCCAATGTACAAAGAAGTAGAGACTGATGTAAAGTGAGAAAAGAATTGAGATATTGGAAAATGGAAACCATGTGTATTGAAGCAAGTTTACTATCCCTCACTTATTGTTCAAGTGATGTGAAACCTTCTGTATTACTTAGTTGTTCTTTCGATATCTTTTCTTGCAAGCGACTACACTCTTCATATTTATTCTGAATAATGTGAACCTGTTCTGTTAATTATATGATGTTCCTTTTAAATCATTTTGTTAGGGCCTATACCTTTTTTCTTATTTCCAGTGATAATCTTCTTCTGTTAATTTATAAACATACATTCTCAAATTATTTTATTATTGTTTATGCTCCTCACCTATTGTTCAGGTGATGTTTTCTTTTAAATCATTTTATTTCAATATTCCTCGTCCATGCTAATATTATTTAAAGTATGTTTTCCTTCAAAATTTATGCAAACTAATTCGAGGTTTATACTGTTGTTGAGGCTTGTGTTGCTCGGTGACGGTTAAAACCGAGAATGAATTGAGATCTTCTTAATTATTGAAACTCATTATTGTCATGCCAGTTCTGGCAGCTAAAGCCTATGAGTGTTTAGCTGACAAGAGTGAGACCTTGGGTAATTGAGAATTTCTTAAATCTTCATTTTAATCTATTCTGGTTGTTCAAACTTTACAGTGTAATTTCATAAATTGAAAATCTTTGAAATAAGTGGTTATATCCAATGCAGTAACTTAAATCTTCTGTTGAACTTCGAATTTTCTTTATTCCTTGCTTTCTTTATAATTGTTGTTAAATTCTAGAATCTTAACAGTTGCTCATTTCTTAATTGATTTATGTTTCCTTGTTGAGATATGATTCTGTTTTACTGTACCATATCATGCTTAGTTCAATTTATTGCTTTGTCGTTTATAATTCCTTATATTGAATGCTTTCCTGAATCTTATTACTATGTTGTTCATGATTCTTTATATCAGATTGCTTCCCTGTCCCTTAATCTTTTATTGTTACTCATAAAAATACCTTAATCATTAAAGATGTTTTTTTTAAAATTTCTTATACTGGGCAGATCTGTTATCAGTGAGTATAAAGGACTTAAAAATGAAATGTTTTAAAGATTTTAATGTGGGGGAATTCCGTCAAAAGATTTTCTACGGATTCCTTCAGATTGGAGGCGTAAGAGGCCGGGTGATGCTGGTCCAACATTTTTTTTAGCGTAAGAGGCTGGGGGAGTGCCCAGTCTAGCATTTGAAAGGCCAATGTGTTACCTAATTGGGAATCCAATTTCAGAGGAAGGGGGACTTTACGCGGCTGATCACCTGTATTGTCCGGAGTCGTGGAAAAACTCCAATCAACTTAAATGTTTTTGAAAAGGTTTATGAAAAGTATGTTCAATGATAAAACAGTTTTATTGAAAAGAATGTTTTTATTGGAAAGCTATGACTGAAGAAAATGAAAAGCCTTGTTCCATGATGATAATTGAATTATTCTCTTGAGATAAGTTGGTCATTGATATTGTTCATCAATGAACCATTGAAATGTTATTGTTTTACTATATTATTAACTTGTTGAGCGTTGTTGGCTTACTCTTGCTTTATTTTCCCTAACCTTTTAGTTAGGATTAAGGATGGATGCCTACACCTTACAAATCATATGAGAGCGATGAGACTGCCTATACAGGATAAAGTTCGAAGCTAGAGCGGGTAAGCACGATTGAGATTAAGTTACAGAATAGACGGTATAGTGGTTTGAATTCAGAGCAGTGATAGAAATTGTAATAATTTGTATAATTTAGAGTCTTGTTTCATACCATAACCTGGAATCGAACCTCGGAGAGGAATCGTTGGTGTATTAAGTTTTATTATTACAGGTATTCTTATATGTTAATGTTTTAGGTGGCGAGCTATCCGGGATACCGGGTACAGGGGTGTTACAGAGTGGAATATGTGCATTTAAATTCTGTGAATTGAGTGTAGTGTGTGTATTTCTTTTCAAAACATTGCACTCCATTGTGAGAGATGTATTTTCATTAATTCCACATAAAGAATTTATACACATCATAAGAAAGTAAGGATAGATATGTACCTTTTTGCCTAGGGCAGATTTGAACTATCCCATGAGCAGCTTTCCAACATCCACTTTGTACCCATGAACAAGAAAGTGAGTGAGTTTCTTGATGTAGGCAGGGATACCATTCCACCCAGAGGTCTTTATTGAGAAAACCTTCACCATTGCATCAATTATCATGCTCCACTCTTTTCTTAGATATTTCCTGTCCATTTCTCTAGTTGGGTACCAGCTTGAAGTTCCTTCTTCAAGAACAGGGCCAGAATACCCAATTTTCAAGAAGAACTTCTTTAGGGTTTCATCACTTGCAAGCTCCTGGTATGATTCATTTTCTTGCAGCCCAATTCCTAGAGCTTCATTGATGCCCTTGATTGTGAGAATGTAGGTAATGTCTTTGATTTTGAAATGAATGGCTTCATTACCTGCACCTCCTTGAACAATAGCAGTTTGCAAAATTGTTCAAGTCTGTCTAGATCCAAAGATGGGGTAGAGGTTATAGCATGACCTAGATAGGACTTGTTCAAGAAGGATACAAGTCCTTTGAAACCTTCACTAGCATCTCCAGCAGAGAGAAAACCAGCAAAGTTTGTTTGAGAAGAGGATTGTTTGGGTACCATTTTTGCTTTGAGATTTGGGAGAGAGAGATTTAAGCTTTTGAGAGAGAGAGGTTCTATTGAGAGTTATGTGTTTGTGTTTAACTATTGCTTATATGAGAGTAGCAAATGTTTTACTGAAGAGGGAAAAGTAACTTTGTCTTAACCCATTAAATGTTCACGTGGTGTAGTGGGTAGTTACTTTTTAGTGGCTGTAAATCGTGAAGGAAAAAATCCCAATTTCAACGGTACACTAACTCTTGACAGTAACCTGTGCGCTGGAACAAATCGTTAGTAATCTTGGGGTGGTGACAGTATGTTTTGCTTGACAGTAACATTGGCGCGAGAACATGCTGTCACCATTAAGTAATTTATAAACAATTTTCTTTTAAAAAAAAAATCTCATGACAGCACCTTTCCTTGTTGACAGCAAGTTGTACGGAAATTCCAAACGTCATGGGTTTTAAATGAATTTTGTCTATTACTTAATTAAAATTACCAATTATCATTTTAATCGATTAAAGCGCATACTCGTTTCAGGCACACATACACACATTCACATATACACACATGCATACATGCATTTACTCAATAGATAACCAAGGTAGGAGAATAAAGTAAAGAGACAAGCAAGAACACTGAAGAAGACGATGAACTTTTCATTAAAAAAAAACATTACAAAACAACTTCATGTTTCATCATCTGAAACAAGTTCATACAACTCCACTTCAACAACTTCTCCTGCTAATCCTTCTGCCTCAAGGAAAGACTCGACGAAGTCGAGTAACTCCTTCCAGGCTGCCATATCTCCTTCAGCCTCCTTTTCTTTCTCCGCTTCTTCTTCCTACAGTGTTGTATCCATTAAATCGAACATCTTTTCAATCTCCTCCTCGTGACCGGGCTCGCACCAAATCTTGGGTTTGTAGTCCATTTGCTCTCTTATTCTCTCTCCTTAGTGTGTTATGAAAAAATAGGGGTTTGGCCTCGGGTTCATTTTATAGCACGCTAGGAGACGCTACAGTTTCCCACACGCTTCCTATTAATAAAGTATTTAACTTTAAAAAAAAGGACTAACAATTAACCCTGGTCATTTCAAATGACAAGACTAATCATCCATGGCACGCGTGTAATTTAAGTTAAGGTCAGGTGATTACTCATTACATAAGTTAAAATACGCATGTAATTTCAATTTAGCATAGTCATAGCAGACATGATGTCAATAATAAGTAGCACATAAGACAGAAACTTCTCATGATAGCAACATTGAAGGCTACTGTCACGAGCTTCAATTTAACACATTGAAAATATAAAAACTAGTAAGTTAACATACCAGATTTAGCATTCCCAATTCACTTACCATCCTGTTGAAGGTTGCTTCATCCAATGGCTTGGTGAAAATCTCTGCAAGTTGTTTTTCCGTAGGAATGTAGAACAGCTTCACAGTTCCCTTTTCAACATGTTCCCTCATGAAATGATGCCTTATATCAATGTGCTTTGTCCTGGAATGTTGAACTGGATTGTCTGAGATGGCTATAGCACTAGTGTTATCACAGTAAATAGGAATGTTTGATAACTCTAAACCATAATCCAAAAGCTGATTCTTCATCCAAAGAATTTGAGCACAGCAACTTCCAGTTGCAATGTATTCAGCTTCTGTAGTTGAGGTAGATACAGAATGTTGCTTCTTGCTAAACCATGACACTAATCTTCCACCAAGAAATTGACAGCTGCCTATTGTGCTTTTTCTATCAATTTTGCAGCCAGCATAGTCTGAATTGGAATATCCAACTAGATCAAATCCAGTGTCTTTAGTATACCAAAGGCCTAAATTTGGAGTGCCTTTCAAGTATCTAAAGATTCTCTTAATAGCAAGCAAGTGTGACTCTTTTGGATCAGCTTGAAACCTTGCACAGAGACATGTAGCAAACATTATGTCTGGTCTGCTAGCAGTTAGATATAGCAGTGATCCAACCATGCCTCTATAAGTACTAGAGTCCACTTTATTTCCTTTAAAATCTAGATCCAGTTTGGTTGCAGTAGAGATAGGTGTCTTGGCAGGTGATGCGTCTTCCAAGTTGAACATCTTGAGCAGTTCCTTGACATATTTTGCATGACAAATGAAGATGCCATCACACTTTTGATAAATCTACAGCCCAAGAAAGAATAATAGTTCTCCCATCATACTCATCTCATATTTGTTTCTCATAAGAGATGAAAACTTCTCACACACCTTTTCATTTGTAGAACCAAAGATTATGTCATCAACATAGATCTGTACTAGAATGATGTCCTTGCCATGATGTTTATAGAATAGTGTTTTATCTACAACACCTCTTATAAATTGATTCTCCAACAGAAAGGTAATGAGTGTATCATACCAAGCTCTAGGGGCTTGCTTGAAACCATAAAGTGCCTTGAACAGCTTGTAGACAAAGTCATACAACTCAGAATCTTCAAATCCAGGTGGCTGTTCAACATACACTTCCTCATCTAGCTCTTCATTAAGAAAGACACTTTTGACATCCATTTGAAATACCTTGAAATTGCAGTTTGCAGCACAGGCTAGAAATATTCTAATAGCTTCAAGTCTGGCAACAGGTGCAAATGTCTCATCATAATCTATTCCCTCGTGTTGACAGTATCCTTTGGCCACTAGCCTTGCTTTGTTTCTTGTCACATTTCCACTTTCATCCAACTAGTTTCTGAAGACCCATTTTGTGTCAACAACGGATTTCCCTTTAGGTCTTGGTATTAGTTTCCACATATTGTTTCTTTCAAATTGCTTGAGCTCCTTTTGCATAGCTATCACCCAATCAGAATCCAAGAATACTTCATCAATTATCTTTGGCTCAATTTGTGATAGAAAATAGGAGAGCATGTTGTCAGGAGAGACATTTCTTCTAGTCCTTACTCCAGTGGATGGATTGCCAATGATTAAATCAGAGGTGTGATCCTTGTTCCATTTAGTGGATCTGGGCAAGCTTCTATTTTGTTCTGCTTAATCAGTTCCTTCTTGAGGAATTGATTCTTCCACATTGTTGTCTTCTCCATGTTCTTCAAGATCTCCAGAGTCACCATCAGCTTCATGATTAGATGTAATTGTCTGTGACTGAGCTGGAGCTTGATTAACATCATTTATGTTGATAGCATCTCCTCCAAACTCAAGAGTTTGAGTACAAGATGGTTCTTCAGTAACAATTTCTTCTTTTTCCAAGTATCCTTGATTCTCAAATCTCAGAGGCTGCATCTGACCATCTTCTTGCAGTCCTGGAAACTTGGTTTCATCAAATATGACATTCACACTTTCTTCAATGACTTTGTGTTCTATGACATAGACTCTATAGGCAGTCCTTTCGAATCCATATCCCATGAAAATGCCTTCAAGTGCTTTAGCATCAAACTTTTTTTTTTCATGGTTGTCTATCATCATGAGACACTTGCTTCCAAATACATGAAAGTATTTGACAGTAGGTTTCTTTCCAGTCAACAGATAGTAAGGAGTGTTCCATGAGTCTTGTTGATTAAGGTTCTGTTCTGTGTGTAACAAGCTATGTTGATAGCTTCTGCCCAGAAATATGTTGGTAATTTTGCATCATTCAACATAGTTCTTGCAGCTTCAATGAGAGTCATGTTCTTTCTTTCTATTACACCATTTTGCTGTGGTGTCCTGGTAGCAGAGAATTGTTGAACAATTCCTTCATCTTTGTAGAAGTTTCCAAAAGTAGCATTTCTGAACTCAGTTCCATTATCACTCCTTAGAATTTGAACTTTTGCATTAGGAGTTCTATCAAGAACCCTGATGTGATCAATGATCTACTGAGCAGCTTCATCCTTTGATTCTAGGAACTTTACCCAGGTGTACCTAGAATAGTCATCCACCATGACTAAGGCATATCTCTTTCTTGATAAAGATTGCACATTAACTGGTCCAAAGAGATCCATATGAATCAGTTTGAGTGATTCAGTGTTGGTGTTTAGTTGCTTTGACTTGTGTACTCTTCTCAGTTTTCCCATTTGACGGTCCTCACACAATCCTTCTTAATAGAATTCTTGTTGAGGTAGTCCTCTCACCAGCTCCTTCTAGGGATGGCAACGGATCAGATCGGATCGGGTTTGGCCAAATCCAAATCCAAAGTTTTCGGATCGGATCGGGTCTGGATTCGGGTTTGAAAATCAAAATTCAAATCCAAATCATCGGGTTTTATCGGGTATCGGATCGGATTCGGGTTTAAATCGGGTTTTTAATTCAAAATTCCAAAATTAAAATAATCACATTAAGCAAAACATAAAAGTACAAATATATTTAAAATTTAAAATTTAAAATATAAAATATTTTAGTTGCATAAAAAATATAGAATATTATAAATAAAATTTAAAAACTACAAGAAAAATAAAGAATATATATATTTATATAAATATATTAAAATTTTAATAAAAAAATAATATCGTGATTCGAATAAATAAATTAAAATGGTGGCTTATATATATATATATATATATATATATATATATATATATATATATTTATATATATATATATATATATATATATATATATATATATTTATATATATATATATATAGTTGCACTCCATAGCAAACACCTTATATAACAAACAATAAAGAACACCTCATATCTAATATAATTTAAGAGTTCTGTCATAGCACCCAATATAAAAAGTTGTTATTTTTTTACCCTCTAGCAAACCAGAATTTTTTTTTTTGAAAATTTACTGTTCATTGATGACGTTATCAGTGACGTCATCAGTGAATAGTAATTTCCATTTTTTTTTTGCAGACTTGATAGAGGGTAAAAAAATAACAATTTTTTGTATTGGGTGCCCCTGGCGGGGCCAAAGGATCTAATAGATCTAATGTGTTCTTTGTTGTTTGTTATATAAGAGTGTTCTGTATGGAGCAAAGGCCTATATATATATATATATATATATATATATATATATATATATATATATATATATATATATATATATATATATATATATATATATATATATATATATATATATATCGGGTTTTTATCGGGTTTCGGGTTCGGATCAGGTTTGGATCGGGTTTCGGGTCGGGTATCGGTTCGGGATACATAAGATCCAAATCCAGATCCAAATCCAAAAAATCGGGTTTGGGTAGATCCAACGGAACGGGTCGGGTATCCATCAGGTCGGATTTTTCTACCATCCCTTGCTCCTTCTTCATTAGTATATTCATGGTCTTGAAATTTAGGTGGGAGAGCTTCTTGTGCCAAAGAATGCTATCACCAACTGTTGCCTTACTGTAGAAACAGTAAACCTTGTCTTTCTTAGCAGAGTTTAAGTCTGTCACAAAGAAGCTTCCTTTTCTAACTCCTTTCAGAGAAATGCTTCCATCCTTCTTGTGATAGATATTGCAGACCATCATATCAAAATCAACCTTAAATCCTCTGTCACTGAATTGGTTGACACTGAGCAGGTTGTGCTTCAATCCATCCATAAGAGCAATATCTTCAATGACAACATTTTCTATTTCCAAACAGCCATATCCCACAGTGTAACCTTTGCTGTTGTGTCCAAAAGTTATGATTAGGCCAGCTTTCTCAACATAATGTGATAGTAAGGCTTTATCACCTGTCATATGTCTAGAGCATCCATTGTCGATGATCCACATGACTTGTTTATTTTTCTTGCCCTACAAAACCAATGATATTTAATTTGCATCTAGTACCCAATCCTTGTTGGATCCTTAGAGCTGTAAACGAACCGAACTCGGACGAACTTTTAACGAACACGAACAAAATCTTAACGAACCGAACAATGTTCGATAACCTTATCGAACAGATTTTCTTGTCCGTGTTCGTTAAGCAGTCGAACGAACACGAACGAACACCGAACTGTTCACGAACATATCGATCCAAACTGAAAACGAACCGAACACGAATAGTTCATTAATATTTTATATTTTCAAAATTTTTTAACCTATTTTTAACTTGATTTAATATAAAAAAATAGCTCAACTATTATTTAAATATTTTTAACCCATACAATATCTATTTTAGACAATTTTATAATTATAAAATTAAAAAATACATAATATATGGATACTATATATTATATATACATATAATATTGTAAATATTATTGTTTTTTATCGAACGAACGCGAACGAACGCGAACTCGGACGAACTCGAACGAACTCAGACGAACTTTTAATGAACACGGACTTTTAACGAACTGAATCATCGAACTTATCGGACAGATTTTCTTGTCTGTGTCCGTGTTCGTTAAGCCGTCGAATCGAGCTTAACGAACTCGAACACGAGCTCTATGGGTCCTGCAGTTACAGCATCACATTTTATATCATCGGTAATCACATTTGAATCAACACTTGAATCATCCTGTTTGACTTCTTTTGCTACCCACTCAGTTTTAGAATAAGACTTGGTCTTTTTCTCAGTGGAAGCTGCCTTTTTACCAACAATGGCAGGCTCAAAAGTCTCACAGTTTGCATATAGGAGCATGTTTCAGTAGACAGAATAGGCAGATTAAAGCTTGTACTCATGGCAGTGATTTTGCATGGCATGCAGTCAATGTTACTACAAACATTCATTGTTCTTTGCATAATGGGAGTTCTGTGTAAGTTACCTTTAACCTTGGTTGCATTAACTTTAATTACCTAATCAAATAAATTTATTATTTTTTTAAAATTTTGGAATAACATTTAAAATGATTGATCTTGACTCCCGTACGGTTCGATCATCGAAATTCTATTTCAAAATAATCGAATCAAGAATCGGGAACGAAAACTAGTTTGGGGGTTAAAGTCAAAGTACTAGTTGACCGTTAAATTACTTAATCAAATAAATTTATTATTTTTATAAAATTTTGGAATAACATTTAAAAAGATTGATTTTGTCTCCTGTACGGTTCGATCGTCGAAATTCTATTTCAAAATAATCGAATCAAGAATCGGGAACGAAAACTAGTTTGGGGGTTAAAGTCAAAGTACTAGTTGACCGTTAAATTACCTAATCAAATAAATTTATTATTTTTTTAAAATTTTAGAATAACATTTAAAAAGATTGATCTTGACTCCCGTATGGTTCAATCGTCGAAATTCTATTTAAAAATAATCGAATCAAGAATCGGGAACGAAAACTAGTTTATGGGTTAAAGTCAAAGTACTAGTTGACCGTTAAATTACCTAATCAAATAAATTTATTATTTTTTAAAATTTTGGAATAGCATTTAAAAAGATTGATCTTGACTCCAGTACTGTTCGATCGTCGAAATTCTATTTCAAAATAATCGAATCAAGAATCGGGAACGAAAACTAGTTTAGGGGTTAAAGTCAAATTACTAGTTGACCGTTAAATTACCTAATCAAATAAATTTATTATTTTTTTAAAATTTTGGAATAACATTTAAAAAGATTGATCCTGACTCCCATACGGTTCGATTATCGAAATTCTATTTCAAAATAATCGAATCAAGAATCGGGAACGAAAACTAGTTTAGGGGTTAAAGTCAAATTACTAGTTGAACGTTAAATTACCTAATCAAATAAATTTAATATTTTTTCATAATTTTGGAATAACATTTAAAAAGATGATCTTGACTGCCGTACGGTTCGATTATCGAAATTCTATTTCAAAATTATCGAATCTAGAATCGGGAACGAAAACTAGTTTAAAGGTTAAAGTCAAATTATTAGTTGACCATTAAATTACCCAATCAAATAAATTTATTATTATTTTTTAATTTTGGAATAACATTTAAAAAGATTGATCTTGACTTCCGTACGATTCGATCGTCGAAATTCTAATTCAAAATAATCGAATCAAGAATCGGGAACGAAAACTAGTTTAGGGGTTAAAGTCAAATTACTAGTTGACCGTTAAATTACTTAATCAAATAAATTTATTTATTTTTTTAAATTTTGGAATAACATTTAAAAAGATTGATCTTGACTCTCGTACGGTTCGATCGTCAAAACTCTAATTCAAAATAATTGAATCAAGAATCGGGAACAAAAATTAGTTTGGGGATTAAGGTCGAATTACTAGTTGACCGTTTAATTACCTAATCAATTAAATTTATTATTATTTTTTAAATTTTGGTATGACATTTAAAAAGATTTATCTTGACTCTTGTACGGTTCGATCGTGAAAATTCTATTTCATAATAATCGAATCAAGAACGGGAACAAAAACTATTTTAGGGATTAAAGTCAAAAATAAAATAAAATTATTGAATCTAGTGTAACACGCATCACAAAAACAGTGAGTATTAATATTTATGTTTTTTTGTATTTTAATTCGAATTTTATCTTTTTTCTATTATTATTGATATTTTTAATGTAATTCACAAACTAGTTAAAAATAGGGTGAAATATCACAAAAATAGAAAATTAGTGAATTCAGCGTAACATGAATCACATAATTAATGATTATTAATATTTGAATTTTTATGAATTTTAATTCAATTTTTTTCTTATTTTTTCAATTTTTAATTAATTTAACAAACATACGACCACAATAATACACGGTGGCTCATTTCCTACCGCTTATCGGTAGGAAATGTCTACGTGGCACGTCAACCAATCAGAAGCCGCCAAGCTGTCATTAGATGTTGAATAGGCGAGGCATTTCCTACCGTTTAGACGCGGTAGGAAATGCTACATGGCACTTGGGACCCACCACATTCATTTCTTACCGATATCGGTAGGAAATGAGTCACTCATTTCCTACCGTTTTTAGGCGGTAGGAAATGATATGGCTGAAACGACATCGTTTCATTGTGGCCAGACTTTGACGTGGCGATGTGGGTCCCGTAACAGTAATTTCCTACCAAATTCGGTAGGAAATGGCGACTCATTTCCTACCGGCCAGGGGTCCGGTAGGAATTTGGCCGTTTGACTTGAAAATCGGTAGGAATTGGTCGGTAGGAAATGATTCGATGGGAAATAATCGGTAGGAAAAACTCATTTTTCTTGTAGTGGTTATAGAATATTTCGGACTTGGTACTTTAGTAGTGCATTTAACGTTTAAATATAGATGGATATTTCTATAATATAAATATGTATGAATAACAAGAATTTACCAAGGTTTGAATTACTTGCAACAAGTTTAAGTGATTGACATTTTTCTACATCTTAACATTATATATAATTACAGGTGTGTGGTATTCTATCATTTGCTTACTGCACTTCAATTCTTATGTCTATTAGGTCAATCTACCACTTGCATGCCTAAGGCTCTAGGAGTAGTATAATGACTTTTGTGTCAACATTCTAATCTGTGGGGTGAGTGAAAATGTTTAAATGAGTTAAACCTACTCATCTTGTCATAGTTCTCCAGGTGGTTTGTTGGAAGCATCATATCCAGTAAAGAGAACCATTTTTTTAAAAATGTTACACACTTGGAAAAAATGTGCAGGTTGCGATTCATGTTCCCGGTTGTATCATTATCGGGCTTATGGGACTTTATATTGGAATTCCCCTTTTTTACTATTATAGCCATAGTCAAGAGACCATACTTGCTGTTCAAGGGATGGCAAAGACTTGTACATGATCTGATTAGCAGAGAAAGCCCATTTATGGAAACAGCTTGTATCCCTATTGTTGGGTTGACAATTCTGATATGGCCACTTATTATCATTGGAAGCGTTACCATGACTATATTCTCTAGCTTTTTTATATGTACCAGGCCTATAGAACTTCAGATATAAATATTTGAATGGGGATCACTATGCCAGAGGTTGTTCACATGTCAGATTCACGGAGAGAAGTAGACGTCGCACAATATTGTACTCAGTCTGGTAACATAGCTGCAGTTTTTGTAGAACCTATTCAGGGTGAGGGTGGTATATACAGTGCAACAAAGGACTTCTTACAGTCTCTGCGTGCTGCATGTGATGCGGCTGGATCTCTGCTTGTCTTTGATGAGGTACAATTGCTCTTCCAGAAATAGGCGCCATATAATTGTTTGCTTTTGGTTGCCACTTCCTGAATAAACAACAGGATGTGATATCCGAGTCTTATGTCCGAATCTTGTTACATAATGTTTTTCTCACCTGTCTCTGTGCATATCTTGTTTTAGTATATAATTGACATATTTTCTCTCAATAAAATTTAATGCATGACATGTTAGATGTTTTTAAATAGGTGATGAAATAACAGTCCCTACATTATGTTTAAGTTAAGTAGAATTTGCATATGCATATTGTTGACAAGTAATCACTGCACATGATGGAGGTATGGTGAATGGTTTGTTGTTTGAACAAATTGATATGTTGTTAGGGTGATATAATTACTGTGCTTGTAATATTCCTCACAGAAGCTGTAACAGGAGTACAGCCAGTAGTTTCTAGACATCTTATTTTAGAGATGAAAAAACACTTATAAATTTAATTTCAAACTTCTAAAAATTTAATTGCATTTGCGAATTCTTTCTCATTCCGTCTCAGAATTATTTATGCATATGATTTTAGATTATATATCTTCTTACATTAATGTTTTTACTCCATTTGCCTTTCACAATATAGCTAAAGAAGCAGGGATGTTTGTGGTTAAACAAACTGATGGCAGTGTTTTTTATGGCAAATGTGGTAATCCAATGTCACAAATGCAGTAACTATGTGTGTCAAGTGCTTAAGTTCTGAAGTTGACATTACATAGGTTTTAAAAATCATGATATTATCATTCATTGCATGAAATGCAATACATACTTACAGCCACCCAGAAGTTGGATTAATAGTATGTATGTCAGCTCTTCTTTTTCATGCATGCATGAGTTCGCCATTGGGTTGATGAGCTAATTTATATTTACGGCTCTAATTACTATACTCATTTAAGTTAGCTATCTAGATAATCATATATTTATCACTTGTAGACCGTAATTTATTTTCACATGTCACTCATGCAATATTAATATGGTATTTGTACCATTTCTCTTTATTGTGTGCTAGATTTTTATTTTTAACAAGGTGCATGATAAATAATATAGCAAACAGGTATTTTGAAGTTGAACCGAGGAATATCTTTCATTTTTAATGTGTAGTTTTCTCATTCAAGGGAGGCTTTCAATTTTAATGTATTTTTTTTAATCATGTTTATTTGTAGACTTAAAATGTTAAAGATGGCAGTGGTGAGCAAGTCAAAAAACCAAGTCATGGCCCCAGTTGGCTTTTGGGCAGATTGTGCAAATGTAGAATCATGACTGAAATGGAAGAGATGGAAGAGATGGTCGATAGAAAGGTGTCTGAAAAAATGACAAAGGTAATACTGAAACTGGGAGGACAACAATGATCAATGATCAAGAGGAAGATGATTGCGAGGATGACAATCACGAGGACGATCTAAACGAAATTCATGCTGATTGATGATCAGTACTTTTATTTTATATGCATGCATGCGTACTTTTGGTAGCTTGTTACTTTAAAAGTAAAGACCAAGTTTTATTTAGATATTTTGGAGTGTAAGTTGACTATATGTTTCGACTTTGGATTTATGTACTTTCGACATATATTCTGTTAGATTTGCTATTTTATGGTATAGGCCAACTCTGTTTGGGCTTTATGGTACATTCTGTTGAATTGGAAATGTGATTCTGGTTTGATATGCTTTTGTATTGGTTTATTGACATTTCATACAGGATATTGCAAATTGAATTAATACAAAGTGTTGCACATAAATGTTGCAATAAGTATATAAATGTTATATAATAGAAACAAAATTGTTGCATATAAATGTTGCTAAAAAAACAAAAAGCATTACAATAGGGGAGAAAGTGTTATATAAAAATGTTGCAATAAATTGACTTTGCAACACTTTTAACTAAAATTTGTTAAAAAATGGTGTTGCAATAGTCTATTGCAACATCTTAAAAGTGTCACTAAACATGATAAAAGTGTTGCACTAAAGGAGATATTGTAATACTTACAAAATGTTGCAATAAGTAGAAAAAACATTGCTTTTTGGGTCTATTGCAACGGCCGCAGATGCAACGCTGAATTTGGCAAAAATGTTGCAAAAACCTCTATTGTAACACATATGGGGTCTAATATGACACTTTTTGGCGTTGCAATAGCCCATATATGGTATAGTAATTTGAAGGGAAAACTAGATCGATTAGATAAAAAACATTTGGCCGCTTTAATTTGGGGATTGGGGATAGGATTAGATGATAAGTAGATTAAAATTTGATGTACATATCAAACCCTAAAATATAGAGACTGGGCCTTATATGTAGAGATCTAGTCAAGGTAATGGGCTTCATATGCAATGGACATCATGGCTAGATTGGGCTAAACTTATCAATATAAATATATTCATTAGCAATATCAGTCTTAATATTCAATATCAATATCAGTCAATGCCCAATTACAACTAGCATTCTCTTCCAATTATTTCTTAAATTGTCCCTTATTATTTAACATTCTTTCTCAAACTTTAGGGTTAAGTTCGTCATTTTTCTATCTAGACCCATTTCATTGGGGTTTTACCCCAACTCACATTGCACAAGCAAAACTGCAGATGTGAATTCATTGGTTGACTCAGGTAAATCCAACTTAGGCATAAAAATCATGGAAATAGATTCTTCAATTTCAGAATAAAAATTTCAGATGTACATCATTTTAAATTGGGATTTCAATTAATATATCCCAATTTAAAAATTGATTTATAAATATGTCCCATTTATAATTGTATTTATAAATAAGTCCTATTTTCAAAATTATTTATAATTTCAAATTAACCATGTTTAATTTAAGTACTTTATATTTTTAAATGATAAATATAACTTTTTTTTATAAATAATGATGTTTCACCCATGCTTGAATCTCTACGGGACTAAATATGTAAACAAAACCAAAATTAGAGAACAGAGCTTCCGGTACTTCAACAACGCCTAAACCTATCTAACCCTAGTGGTTTTTTATGTACGCTTCTGCCCTATTTCTTTGTTTATTATTTCCTCTTGTACAAAAGTATTTCTTTGCTTATTACTTCCTCATATACACAAGGCAATATATATGTAACAAAAAGAACATCATGCAAAAGTTTCAAAATCTGCACTAGTAAACAAACTGATACGGATCAGGATTTCGATGGGTTTTCTAATTGGGTTCAGGTATTAGCTAAATTCCTAGCTGATATTGAATTTCTTTTAGATTCCTATCTGAATAAGGGTTGAATAAAGTTATTTATGTACCCTATAAATACTCTTGTCTTGTAATCTTTTAGGTGACGATATGGATAATAAAATTTTGGAGATTCAGAGTTAGAGTTTTGTTTCTCCATCTTTGGAGATTCAGAGTTTATTCAGAATTTGGCTCTGATACCAAATTGATACGGAACGTGATTCTCTCGTAATAATATGTAGTAAATACAAATATAAAATAAACTCTGAATCCCCAAGAAAAAACACTTTCAAATGAAACGTAACAACTTGCCAGCCAAATATCTACTTTCTCAATAAGGTCCACAAACAGTTGGACTTATTATTAATAAACTAAATAATTAGAACTTGTTTAACTAATACCTATAATATATTTTCTGAATACTAGATATGAATAAAGTATATAGAAGCTCTATATTACTTCCGCTTCTCTATTCCTCATAATTGATGCGAAATGTGATGTTCTCGTAATAATATGTAGTAAATACAAATATAAAACAAACTCTGAATCTCCAAAGATGGAGAAACAAAACTCTAACTCCGAATCTCCGAATGGAGAAACAAAACTCAAACTCTGAATTCACTCCTGAATTCGATTCTTAAAGCTACTAAATAGCCTAAATTTTATTATCCATATCGTCTCCCAAAAGATTACAAGACAATAGTATTTATAGGTTACATAAATAACCTTATTCAACCCTTATTCAGATAGGAATCTAAAAGAAATTCAATATCAGCTAGGAATTTATCTAATACCTGAACCCAACTAGAAAACTCATCAAAATCCTGATCCAACTTGAAAAATAAAATTCTAAGTGCTTAAAACAAGAAAAACCTTTTCAAATGAAACGTAAAAACTTGCAAGCCAAATACCTACTTTCCCAATAAGGTCCATAAATAGTTGGATTTATTATTAATAAACTAAATAATTAGAACTCGTTTAACTAATACCTATAATATATTTTCTGAATACAAGATGTGAATAAAGTATATAGAAACTCTATATTACTTCCACTTCTATTCCTCATCATTCCCTCTTTGTTGAAAAAAACTCGCCCACGAGTTTTGTAGAACGCAATGATTACCATGCACGACTTAGATGGATCCAGAAAAACAAATTCGCACATCTTCAAAAGCGACGGAGGTGCAAAGAACTGTGAAAACATGCTTTTAGGTGAAGGCGGCTTAATCAAGGATTCTGGAACTATAAAGTCAATATGTTCGACCACAATGATATCATCAATTTGTTTTCTCGAACAAGGAAAACTTTCTCAACGTGAGATTTTTCGAATTTATCAACATCAAGAACCCCACTACTCTTGTGCTCTACACAACTTGAAGATTGTGGTATGATCACATTATCGTTATCTGATTGATTTTTCACATGTGTATCTTCAACTTTAACAATATCCATTTCAACTTCATCTATCCTGACTACTTATCTTTTGTGTACTCTTTTGGATCAAAATGATTATTCCATTGCCTTTTCATCTCAGTCCAAGTTGTGATCCTAGAAGCCTCTTCCCTCAGGAGCTTCAACTTCAAATTGTCAAACCATACAGATGCATATCTTGTTAGCTTCATGTTGGCAATTTTATAAGACTTCTGATCATCAAAAACCTTTATAATCAAAGATTTTTTCCATCTGTCTCACCCATTCTAAGAAATTCTCGGCATCACCTGCTCCATTAAATTCTGGTACATCCCACTTCAAGCTTTTATCATCGTCATTGTTGTTAGTGGATGGAGGGTTTCTTATAAAGGCTCTGCAAAGAAGTGTATTTTCTACCGTAGCAATAACCCCATCAATCCTCTCCTTTGAAACTTGTAAACCATCAATTCTCTCGTTTGTAGCTCGTAAACTTACCTGCAGTTCTTTTGTAGTTTTTGTAAATTGCTCTTCCATATAAGCAATTTGCTCAGTAATATTTTTAAGAGACAACTTCAAGAAATCTCAATCTGATCCTTCACGTTTTAAATTTTAAATCTTCTTCCCTGCCATTAATGTGCAACCATACAAACCCAAGAACTAATATACCAAATTCGAAGGCATGACGTCAATTTCAATGAATTGTGCCGTTGTAGAATATTATTTATAACCAACAACCTTAGCCCTGATGCCGATGAACATGAACAGTACCGTGAACAGTGCCGATAAACTATACGGTGAACAGTTCACGTGAACATCGCTCGTGAACATTACCCGTGAACAGTAACTGTGAATAGTATCGTGAATAGTACCCTTTTTTTTTATAAGTATATAGAAACTTTATATTACTTCCACTTCTATTCCTCATCACAAACAGTAATTGCTGTTACAGGTAACACATGGTTGATACTTTAGTCTGTGTGTGTGAGGTAATGGTCCGGAATGTTTGCCCATATAACATAAATAATTAGCATGTAAATTTTACTTTCTCTTAAACACCTAAAAATTATAGTACTCTAATATTTTATATGTATTGTATCAGGGTATTGTAGTCGTATGTAGTAGATAAATGTTTGGGTTTATGACTTAATTATATATAAATGAGTTATGTATGAGTTAAAAGTTAACATCAAGACATATTTTTAATTATAGAAAAGGGGGATATATTGATAAAGTACCTATTAATTTTGGACATTTTATACAAATTCCCTTTTAAATTTCATCATTGTAACACATTATCAGCTATTTATCTCATCTTATTATGCTCTTCTTCCATTTTAATGGTATTGATTTTTTCCCTCTTTTTTGTGTTAATCAATTTTGGTTGAGATAATGCTCCTATTTTTTGTTTTCCTAATATCAAACAATTCTAAACAACACTCAAGTAAAAATAGATGTGGATAACTTAATCGCCTCCATAGCTGAAGATAGTCTCCAATTTACTTTGATAACAACGGGATGGATGAATCAGGTTAGTAATAGATTCTCATGTTTATTCTTTATTTTGGATGACTTGGTTATTTCCGAATATACGAATCCCAATAACCAATTACCAGGTTTGCAGGTCATGATTTTTGTATTTAAGTACATATTGTTATTTGATTATGGTTGTCCCTCGATTACATATTTGTATCACATGTTATTTCTCAAAATGTATTACATCTAGCGAGTTATTCTATGTGCAGATGATTTTATACAAGGCGTAAAGGTGCCATTTTTTAAAGATCTCTGTACTTAAGATCAATGCAGGGAAGGAAAAGGTGGAGTTGGACCAGATAAGTGATGGATGTAGAAGTACCAAGCAATTTCAGAGTTTGACAAGCACAGTGGTGGGATTTTACAGAAGCTATGCACTCAAGATGCTTATAAGTAAAATTCATTAATTCTTAGCTTATAAGTAAGATGCTTATAAGTAAAATGCATTAATTCTAAGCTTAATTCTTGTCTGTGAGCAAATCTTTTTCTGTTGATAGACCTTGCATTAGCATCCTCCTCTAAAAATTTTATTCTCTTTAAAAAATTATTTATTATATGATAGTTTACAATTTTACATTCGATTATTAATTCTTAATTAAATAACTATAATTATTTTTAATTATTGTTCAAAAAATATTCCTTAATGATAATATATATTATGACTCACTATATTAACAGGATTTTACTTATTTTAAAATAAAAATTTATAAATGAATAAAAATTTTGAAATTATTAATAATGATAAAATAATATAATTCTACTTTGACAACCAAAATAATTTTTCCATATTCATTAAGGTTTGTCAAATTGATTATTTTGGTAATATTTATTTTTTTATAATCGGTTGTTACCTTGATGTATATTAATTATTTATATTGTTTTAAGATTATAAGTTAAAATAATGACCAATAAACACGGGCACTAACTACTAGCAACCATTATTCTAAAAATCACCGTTTCAGCCTTTTAGTTCTTGATAAATCTTCTATAATAAATCTAACTTGATTTTAAAAATTCCCGATTAAATTTTACAAGTACTTTTTGATCGGAGTATTTATAATAAATTATTAGAATTAAAATAATATTTTAATCAAATATGAAAAATTTCATATTTTATGACATGATAAATACCTTTGATTAATAAATAACTAAAAGAATAAAAAACACACTAAATTATATTAAAATAAATCCAATTTTTAGTTACTCCAATTAATCCCTCGCATGAGAAACAACATTAATATATGCTTTACTAATGTGTAAACTAGAACCACATTTGGTAAAAAGAAGAACCCATGTTAAGAAGTGCAATAACCACTAACATGAATTTGTACTTCACTAAATAATTTTTAGATATGCATAAAACCTGGATGTCTTACTAATGCTAATGAAATATCCCAAATATCATCGACATTTATTATTACAATACCAAGAAATTCACAAATGGAATGAAAATACAAACAAATGTCCAACAAAAACAATGAAAGTACTTGAATTTTAATAGGCCATGTAAAAGAGAAAACAAATTGCAGGTACAAAAGCCCGATCTTCACTTCTTCATGAGGGGGGTCCAACTATTTGTAGGTGTTATGCCCAAATCTGGCATAATGGCTGAATTGATTTGGTTAGCTAAATTGATGGTTCATAATCTATGATGGACCTAGAAGATGAAGATTGGGTCACTAAAGCCCATAATTGGCATCAGCCCAGCATGCCTTAGACATAATATCTCCATTACAGGGGCACCTCGCTCGCTACATGATTCCACCTCGCGGTGTAGCGCCTCGCCATAAGGCCACCTCGCTACAGGAGCACTTTGTCTATTCTCACACTAGGCCTATGCGCCTCTCATGCCGCTCAGCCTCGGGGTCGCATCTACCGGGGTCGCTACCTGGGGATCGCTTCGTTTGGCTCCCGTCAAGGGATCGCTTCGCGTGGCCAGGCCTCTCTAGGTCGCATGCAAGGGCCCTGATGGTCTGATGGATCTTTCATTCCAAACTTATCCGTTTGAGGTCGTAGGCTTCTACAGCTGGATCAAGGATAGGATTGATGACTCATTGCCATGTCAGCCCTAGCTACATGGGCTTGGACCTTGGCTTATCTCTTAAAACCCTAGCCCGCCTAGGTAACTTGTGGCCCAAGAACTACGTATGGCTTGATCCCTATAAATAGGGTACGTAGGCACCTTGATACGGATGAGAAACAGTTTACCTGAAAAACACCTATCAAGCTCAGCCACATTCATACACACAAACCCTCATCCTTTGTTCTTCTTTAGTTAGCAAAATATCCGTATTTTGCTCCGATAATCCAGCAAACCTCCAAAATATTGTTATACAATATTCTCCCTATAACATTTGGCGCTAGAAGGAGGGGGGTCATTGAATTGGGAGAACGATGACTAAATCACACAAGAAGAGGAACGATGGTGAGACCCCGGGGTCGCATAAGGTGAACAAGGACGATCCGCTGACAAGAGGCCCCCCAGAGGACGAGGCCTCCAAGGACAACTCTCAAACTGGGAACAGGGAGGAACACACTCCCCCAGTACAGAGGGTGACATTGAACAGCGAGGTCATGTCTTTCCTAAAAGGCCTCGGCGAGCAGGTGACCGCTGTGCATGAAAGGGTCGCAAAGGTAGAGAGGCGCTACAGCTCTAGAGGATCGAAGAGGAATGCGAGGACAGGCGGTAAAGCACCCGGGGAAGGAAGCAAACTCCCCCCTAAGAAACTTGTTGATGACTTCGATGATGTCCTAACAGATCGAACCAACCCTGACTGGAATGAAGGGGAGGACTCGCTCGGACAGAAAGGGGAATCGCATGACAAGGTCGACTCATCTGAAGGGAGATCGGTCAGTGTTTTTGATCGTCTCGGAAAGAAGCTAACTGAGCACGACCTTCGTCTAAAGTTGGAAAAGGCTAATGCGCCCCGTCATGAAGGACCTAAGAACAGAAGTCAGGGCACGCATCGACAATTGTCTCCTCGAGATCGCGAGCGGTCATATCGTCGCGATGACAGACCCCCCTCTCTCCGTAGAGAGCGCGAGCGGTCCCATCGTCGCGATGACAGACCCCCATCTCATCGAGACCAGGCACGATCTCAATATCTTGAAGAAGATCGTAAAAAGAAGGATCGTAGGAATGACCAGGAGGAATCTAGTGTCCTGAAAAAGACCCAGTCTCATCATGGAAGTACTGGAGGTAAAAAGGAGGCCGAAAAGGAGGTTAAGGTAGGAGACTATAAGCTGGAGGAGTTGAAGAAGGCCCTGGACGCGATGAACAGTGAGAAAGGGATCTTTAGCACTATGGGCTCGTCATCGCCCTTTACTCACGAAATTCGAACCGCTCCGCTTCCTGCAGTGTTTCGAGGCCATCAACATGATATGACCTATAATGGCGACACTGATCCAGCGGAGTTCGTGATTCGATTCAACAATGAGATGGATGTTTATCAGGTCTCGTTACTAGCGAGGTATAGACTATTTGCGGCCTCGCTGAGGGGAAGTGCTCAGCAGTGGTTTTCGAAGCTAGGGGCATTGATTGTCATCGATTCTTGGGAGCAACTCGTGGACATCTTTATTAAACAGTTCCAGTCCTCAATGCTCTATGCACCCCCTGTGTCCACCTTAGCAAACATAAAACAGAAGGAAGGCGAAACCCTTCATGATTACTTCAAGAGGTTCAATGCTGAGGTGCCTCGCGTGCGAGGAGCAAATGACGAAGCTGTGAAAAATTTCCTCATCGCTGGAGTAAGGGAAGGAACAGAATTTTGGAAGAAGTTACAAGAGCAGACCCCTAGTACTCTCTCTGAATTGCACAAGATCGCTGAGCCTTTCAAGCGTGTTGAGAAGTCACTCGCAGATTTGAAGAAGAATAATGAAAGGAGTGGCAGTTGGAATAGGAATCGGGGAGTAAAAAGAAAGGACTCCAGGAGTCCGAGGCGAGGACGGGATCGAAGTCGTAGCCCCAGCCCAAAAAGGAGAGATCGCGATCCTCTGAGGCGATCCCCACCGAGATCTCGCCCCGCAAGAGATGGAGACAGGTATATCCCTCTGGTCGCCCCAATTGATCACATTTATGCAGTCAATGAAAGCAAGGGGATATTCAGGAAACCTACACCGATGGGTCTGAAAGGGACTGCAAACACGAGCAGGTATTGTGCCTTTCATGAACAAACAGGGCATGATACATCAACCTGCCGAGAGCTGAAGCAGCAAGTGGATCAGTTAATTCGTGAAGGAAAGTTAACTGAGTGGGCCGTTCGCGAGGTGAAGAAACATAATCCCAAGTCTGGCCTTGGGTATATTCAAGCCCCCCCACCTGAACAGAACCCAGTCATTAAAGAAAGGGAAGCGCGAGGCGGAAGTATTCATGTGATAATTGGGGGACCCCACATCGGGGGAGACAGCAATAAAGCCAGAGAGAGGTATGCTCGCGAGGCCAGGGAGCGACCTCTCACCAATGTACATCACTTGCAAGAGCGACCCCCAAAGCTCTTTAAGGGGGAAGATACGAACATCATGTTCACTGAGGAGGATGCGAAGTGGGTTCATCACCCTCATTCTGACGCCCTCGTTGTTCGAATTCGCATTGGATCGCAGAATGTCTATAGAGTTCTGGTGGATAATGGGAGTGCTGTGAATCTCCTGACATACGAAGTCTACCAAAAGATGGGCTACGTGGATAAAGATCTCATCCCAACTGTGGGACACTTGTATGGTTTTACTGGAGCCTCGGTGAGTGTCAAGGGTCTCATACGACTTCCTGTGACCTTAGGAGACGAGCCCTGCATCACTACTCAGATCGCAGACTTCATGGTGGTGGATCAACCTTCAGCGTACAATGCTATTGTAGGGAGGCCTATACTTAAGGAAATGAGGGTGGTCACTTCTATCTATCATCTCTCCATGAAGTTTCCTACCCCAAATGGAGTAGGATGTGTGAAGGGGGCACAGCATGAATCACGAGAATGTTACAACAAGGCCCTTAAGTCCGCTGAAAAGGGTAGCATATCTATGGTAGACAGGATGGAAAGCGAGGAGGAAGATAGGGCCCGCAAATCGGCCTCGCGACCCTCAAATGAATGCAACATCATATCCATCGAGGAACTCCCAGCTGGTTATTTTGATAATTTGGGAATTCAGGTAGAACCAGTACCAGGTGCTTTAATGATGGAAACCTCGCAGCCAGTAATGGTTCTCCAGGAAGGGATTGTTGAAGAGGCCACAGATAGTGATAGCGAGGAGAGCCCAGAGCAGGCCGCTGTGCGAGCCCGAAAGGGGAAATGGGTTCGCAAAGAAACATCTACATTGACAGAACTGCCAAATGGTATCACTCAGACAACAACTGTTGTCAAGGAATTTGGGCACACAGGTGTAAACCCCTGCGAGGCGGAATCTAGTCAGGCTCGTGAATATGATCTAGACCTGGATCCTCGCATCCCAGAGCATGTGGAGCGAGCGGGGGCCGCTGAAGACACGATCCCTATTCTTGTTGATGTGCAGGATCCTTCAAAGGTGTTGAAAATAGGGTCGCAACTCAACCCTGGTCTGAGAGAGAGATTGGTCACTTTTCTGAAGGCCAACCTTGATGTGTTCGCCTGGTCGCATGAAGACATGATTGGGATCGATCCCAATGTAATGTGCCATAGGCTCAACTTGGATCCAAGCAAAAAAGGTGTTAGACAGAAAAGGCGACCAATAAGTGGAGAGCGAGCCGACGCTCTCAAAGAAGAAGTGGATAGATTACTCAAGGTTGGGCTCGTTAGGGAATCATTCTACCCTGACTGGCTCGCGAATCCTGTCCTCGTGAAGAAACCAAACGGAAAATGGAGAACCTGTGTGGATTTCACTGATCTCAACAAGCATTGCCCAAAGGATAGTTTCCCATTGCCAAGGATTGATCAGTTAGTGGACGCAACAGCAGGGCATGCACTCCTCTCTTTTATGGATGCTTATTCTGGGTACAATCAGATACCCATGTACGGCCCCGATCAAGAGCACACCTCGTTTATCACGGATAGAGGCCTCTATTGCTACATAGGGATGCCCTTCGGTCTCCTTAATGCTGGGGCCACCTATCAACGGCTCGTTAATATGATGTTTGAGAAGCAGATTGGGAAGACAATGGAAGTTTATGTAGATGACATGCTGGTGAAATCCAAAGAGGCTGGGGATCACATCGCCCACCTCGCTGAAATGTTTGATATACTGAGGAAGTACAGAATGAAGCTCAATCCGCAGAAGTGTGTCTTTGGAGTTGAGTCTGGAAAGTTCTTGGGGTTCATTGTCAATCACAGGGGAATTGAAGCGAACCCATCAAAAATAAAGGCCTTGGTGGACATGCGATCCCCAAGAAGTGTCAAGGAAGTTCAGAGTCTAACGGGACGGATTGCAGCCCTTAACCGGTTCGTCTCTAAATCGTCAGATAAATGTCATGAATTCTTCAAGGCAATTAAGAAGGTTGGAAAAAACTTTGAGTGGACCCCTCAATGCGAGGAGGCTTTTCAGAATATCAAGGAGCAACTTGGCTCGCCACCAGTGTTATCTAAGCCCAAGGACGGGGAGATGCTCATTGTCTACCTCGCAGTATCAGAACATGCGGTCAGTACGGTGCTAGTACGCGAGGAGGAGAAAGTTCAGTATCCTGTGTATTATGTTAGCAAAAGGATGTTGGATGCTGAGACTCGCTACACCAACATGGAGAAGCTAGCCTATGCCTTGGTGCTGGCCTCGCGGAAATTGAGGCCTTACTTTCAGGCCCATAGCATCGAGGTTCGTACAGCCTATCCATTGAGGCAGGTAATGCATAAGCCAGAATCCTCAGGAAGATTGTTGAAGTGGACAGTGGAACTCAGCCAATTTGATATTGAGTTCAAGCCTCGTGGTCCCATTAAAGGTCAGGCACTTGCAGACTTCATTTTAGAATTCCCTCAATCTGAGGAAGATAAATTGGCCATCATAGCGATCCCAGAGGCCGCATCTAGCGAGGTCAAGAAAGAAAATTCCGCCTCGTGGTGGGAACTGTATGTTGATGGAGCATCAAATAAGGAAGGAGCTGGGGCCGGCATCGAGTTAGTAACTCCAGAAGGTCGCAACATACAAAGTGCAGTGCACTTCGCCTTCGAGGCCACCAACAATGCAGCAGAATACGAGGCCCTCATTATTGGCCTCAGATTGGCACTTGAAATGAAGGTAGAAAATCTCACAGCTTACAGCGATTCCATGCTAGTAACATATCAACTCTGGAGTGGGTGGCAAGCTAGAGGTGAGCAGATTGAACTATATCTGCGATGTGCACAGAGGTTGATGAAAAAGTTCAACAATATCAAAGTGGTTCACATTAGAAGAGAAAAGAATCAAAGGGCTGATGCATTAGCAAAGTTGGGGTCGCGTCGCGAGGCCACCCTACTTGGAATCATTCCACTGGAAATTCAGACAAAGCCCAGTGTGCCAGAAGAGTTTGTTATGGAGATAGCGACCCCAAGGTCGACCTGGATGACCCCCATATGGGAGTATGTGAAAAATGGAGCCCTGCCTCAAGACAAGAAAGAGGCAAGAAAAATCAAATATCAGGCGGCTCGCTATGTCATCTATGACGAGGTCCTATATCGAAGAGGGTTCAACACCCCGCTCCTAAGATGTGTGGATGGGGAGGAATGCAATTACATTCTCAGAGAAGTTCATGAAGGAATATGTGGCAATCACTCGGGGGGTAGTTCTCTAGCCCAAAAGATTCTCCGCCAAGGGTACTATTGGCCTACTTTGAAGAGAGATGCTTTCGAGTTCGCTAGAAGGTGTGATAACTGCCAAAGGATCGCTAATTATAGCAATGCCCCGGTCTCGCACCTCACCTCGCTAACGAGCCCATGGCCCTTCGCTATGTGGGGCATTGACTTAATTGGGGAGCTACCTAAGGCCAAGGGAGGTGTTAAGTATGCAGTTGTGGCCGTTGATTATTTCACCAAGTGGGCCGAGGCCGAGCCACTTGCCACTATTACTGCAAAGAAACTCAAGGACTTTGTGTACAGGGCAATAGTGTGTCGCTATGGGATTCCTTATCAGCTCATATCAGATAACGGAAAGCAATTTGATAGCAAGGACATGAAAGAATTCTGTGAGAACTTGGGGATTAAGAAGAGTTTTTCAGCTGTGAGTCACCCCCAGACAAATGGTCAAACTGAGGCCATCAACAAAATCATCAAACATACTTTAAAGGCCAAGTTAGAGGAGAGCAAAGGCAGTTGGCCTGAAGAATTACCAAGGGTCTTGTGGTCGTACAACACTACCCCAAGGACCACAACTGGGGAGACTCCTTTTTCCTTAACATATGGCTGCGAGGCTATGGTCCCCGTTGAAGTGGGCTCCGGGTCGTTTAGAAGGGAACACTACGATCCCGACGCAAACGAGGTGAATCATAGATTGTACCTAGACATGATAGAAGAAACAAGAAGCGAGGCTCAGCTTCGCCTCGCAGCTTACCAACAGAGGACAGCGAGGTACTATAATGGAAAGGTCAAAGCAAGTTCTTTAAAGACAGGTGACCTTGTGCTTAGGAGAGTCATGCCTAACACTAAGGTCCCAGGCCACGGTGTCTTTGGTGCTAATTAGGAAGGGCCTTACAAAATCTATGCTACTCTCTCAGAGGGAACTTATTATCTCACAGACATGAAGGATAAGGTCATTCCGCGAGCTTGGAATGCGGAGCATTTGCGCAAATACTATCAGTGAAGGCATCGCTTCTGGTAGATTCTATCTATTTCGCATGAATAAATCCATACAAAATATTGGGGGGTAGTGGTCGTATAGACACCTTCCCTTTATGATGTAATGGCATTGGGCTTCGCCCCACTTACCACTTGTTTGGGCCTCGCCCCACTTATCATTTATTGGGCCTCGCCCGACTTATCAATTATTGGGCCTCGCCCGACTTATCAATTATTGGGCCTCGCCCCGCTTGTCAACTTGTTTGGGCCTCGCCCTGTTTATCAATATAAAAGTTCAATTTATCTATGAATTACTTTTTATTGTACATTTTATTTGCCTGTTTGTTAACATTAACATGCTAAGGTCCAAGCCATCTCAACGATGCAAGGATCGCATTTGAAGCTACTGCTACAGCAATCTAAGGAATCTAAGCAAAGGAATGCAAATCTAGCACTATTCAAGACAATTCAACAAAGATGAAATAAAGACATAATCTCGAAGTCAAAGTACTAAAGAAGCGAAGCTAAATTACTTGTGCAAATATGTCATGGACAAAAATAACGAGGCAATATTGGATGAAAAAGTTAAAATGCAATATTCATAAAGAAAGGGTCGCCATGCGATCCCAGTTCAGTTAGAGGTTATCAAAGTTAAATAAAACAATATTACATGATTGCGAGACATTCAAGGGGTGTCCGCATCCCCAGTTCAACATTCAGAAACAAAGAAATAGTTTAAATCTTGGAGGCTTCAGCTGTGTTGGCTTGGGTGGCTTCGCTGGCGAGCCTGGCCGCCTCCTTCGCATCCTCTTCTTCTATTTCCTTACGAAGAGATTCAGCGAACTCGGCATTTCCAGGCCCGAGCTTCTCCCAGTCAAAGTCAGGAACCCTTCGGATGAAGGTCTTCATGAATTCAACTTGGGCGGCCTCCACAACAGCATCATGGTCGAGCTTGGCAGCCTCGAGCTCCTTCTTCAACTTGCCGACCTCCTCCCCGTGCTCTCTCCGAAGAGTCTCCTCAAGCTCCTCCGCCTCCTTCAGGGACTTGCTAAACATGTTCCTCTCATCCGTGATTTTCTTGAGCTCGGATCGCAGAGAAGCAGTTTCTGTCTCGAGGGCGAGCCTGTGGGTCTTCATCAGCGATCTCTTGTCCTCTTCCTTCTGGAATCTAAGGACTGCGACCTCTTTCTCCAGTTTGGTTTTAGCGGAGGCAAGAGTCTTCAGTTCCTTTAGATGAGAAGTCTGACGGATGAACGCTTCAGACAAGCACTTGGACAGGGACTCGGCATTATCAATCAGCTCAGCCCCCACCCAGCTCGTGCACTCCTCTTCGGTAGCATGGTTATACCCATGCTTCGCGAAAAGGTGATGAATGGGGGTAGCGGTGGCTGGATGCTTAGGAGCGGGGAGCAGAGATTCATCCTTTCTAGCTTTCTTGGAGATATGGTCCTCAGGGGTACCCTGGGCTCGCTGGATGATCTCAGTGTTCAGAGATAGAGGTGGAGGAGGTGGCAGTTCAATAGATTTCGGTTTGGGAGGGACTGGAGCAGTCTTCGGAACGGGTATGGCCCCGCTCTTCTGGAGAAAAGGAGGTCTGCGACCACTTTTACCCGACATGCCTGAAAAATAGAAGTAAAATGATATTAGAAGCATGATAATAATACAAGTTATGCAAATGCGAGAACAGTAAGGATGAATGCAGTGTTAAAATTAGCGAGGACAGAATAATAGTCATATTATAACGAGGAGAATACCCTCGTCAGTGGTAACAACAACTCGAGAGGACGAGGCCTCCTCGCGAGCCTTTCTCTTTAAGGAGGTCTTCCTCGCTCCTGAGGGCCTCGTTTTCTCAGGAAGACCAACCCCTTCTTTCAGAAAACCGCACTCGATTAGGTTCTCAAGTGAAAGAAGAGTCCTAATGTTGCGAGCCTCCCGTGGGGTCTTCAGCACATCATCGGCACGTTGCTTCTCTTCGCCCTTTAGGACGGTTCGCACTTGACCAACTGCGATCTCAGGAAGGATGGGTTAATTCATGGATTGAATGAAAGGGGGATGAAATTAAAAGGTTAAGTTCCATACCTGGAAGATAGTTAAAAGAGGTCTTGACTCTGGGCACGTCGTGGACGTAGAAATAAGGGCCTTTCCACGACCCGGCGTTACTTGGGGCACTGTGGTATAGTTCCTTCTTGTTGAACTCTGGCCACATGGAGAAATAAACGTAGCCAAAGTCTGATGCCCCGCATCGCTTCAATTGCAAGAAGTATCCCATGGTCCTCGCATCCAATTCAGGGTAGCCGAGCTTGTGGTAGAGGATGTAAAGAGCAATCATGGCTCTGTAGCCATTGGGATTTATTTGGATTGGGGCCAGATGGTACGTTTCACAAACATCCCTGATAAAAGGGTGAAGGGGAGAGGATACGCCTATCTTCATCATGGCTGAGGTCAGAACCATACGAGGCACTCTGCCACCATTCTCTCGATGATCGAAGCGGTAGCATCGCATCGCAGATTTTGGAAGGATAATTTTGCCTTCTGGCCTGAAAATGTCAACCGCCTTAGATAAAGATTCTGTATCTAGGGTCGTTGACAAATCTCTGCAGCCTAAAACACGAGGTTGGCCGGGTTTTACTTTCGAGCCTGGCTCGATGTCTTCAGGACGAGGACCACCAACATAAATGGTTCCTTCTAACTCAGGTTGAGGAGTTGGTTCGTAAGGTTCAGGGGAAGCTTCTGGAACATAATTGTAGTCAGTAAAATTGACGACCTTGGCTACTTCATCGAGGCCGCCATCATCAGAGGAAGGCTCTTCGTAGTCAGTGTCATCAGAATTGGCTTCGTTATCAGCACCTCCCTCGATGTCGTAATAGGCATCGCCTAATGAGTCTGTTGGAGAGTCGCTAATGTGAATGGGTGACACGGTTTGTGATGGAGGCATGGTTCGCGGTGGAGGCGCTTTGGAGAGAATTTCTGCTGCCCTAGCGCTGAATTCATTTCCTTTCTTTGTCAAAGTTGCGATGTCATGCTCAATGTCAGTCATAGTATGGGGTTCGTCCCCGGCTGGGAGTACATCCAGAGATTGATCCCGCGAGCTGGAAGGGTGCTTTGTTCTCCACGAAGTCAAAGGCACCTCGCGGGTATATTCCTCGTTAGACCATAAAGGGTCGAAGTATAGTTTGAACGAGCTCTCACTAGTGCTCGTAGCTTTTGCGATGTTGGCTGCTGCAGCATCGCTGATTTGTATATCAGGCATAGGAGAAGGTGTCCTTGAGCTATCGTCTTGAGACATCTGAAAAGGGTGAAATGATTAAGTGTGTGTCCTTACAGAAAACAAATGAAGGAGGAAAGAAACAAGCGGACAGAAAGGCTCTATGTGTTCTTGCGTCGTCCACAGAGAATATGGGGGGTCGCAATCCTAAGGGAAAGGCTAACGTTCTTAACCTATGTTTCTATCTAAGTAATCACGGATCGCGCTCCTACAATAGCGAGGACGGGTCGCATCATGAAATTGACATTTTGGGATCGCAGTTATTTGGGTTCGCATCGCATGCAATTTACGCTATTTAATCGTGCAATTGTAATGAAGAACAGTAATTTAAATGCAAGGAGAGAAAAAATACTTACTTTTTGAAGAAGAAGGATGAAGAAATTGGAAGAAACTTGGGGTCGCTGGTGAAAGAGCCTGAGAATTCTTTGCGTTTGATCCGGGAGCAAACTGACAGCACTTCAATAATGTGTTCGTGAGAATAAAAAAGGAAATGATAGTGACAGGAGTATATATAGTCGTGAGGAGAGAGAAAGACATGGGACACGTGTTGAAATCTCGTCCGTTGGACACACATCTCGAGACACAACAGCTGTCAAAACCTTTCAAATTCTTGGGGTCGCGACTACTTCAATGGTTATATCTGTTTTTGGGCTCGCTTCGCAGTGACAACTCGTATTCTTTGAGTCCACATCGCATCTCCAATGGCAATATGGACTCGGGGGGTAGTTGTTATGCCCAAATCTGGCATAATGGCTGAATTGATTTGGTTAGCTAAATTGATGGTTCATAATCTATGATGGACCTAGAAGATGAAGATTGGGTCACTAAAGCCCATAATTGGCATCAGCCCAGCATGCCTTAGACATAATATCTCCATTACAGGGGCACCTCGCTCGCTACATGATTCCACCTCGCGGTGTAGCGCCTCGCCATAAGGCCACCTCGCTACAGGAGCACTTTGTCTATTCTCACACTAGGCCTATGCGCCTCTCATGCCGCTCAGCCTCGGGGTCGCATCTACCGGGGTCGCTACCTGGGGATCGCTTCGTTTGGCTCCCGTCAAGGGATCGCTTCGCGTGGCCAGGCCTCTCTAGGTCGCATGCAAGGGCCCTGATGGTCTGATGGATCTTTCATTCCAAACTTATCCGTTTGAGGTCGTAGGCTTCTACAGCTGGATCAAGGATAGGATTGATGACTCATTGCCATGTCAGCCCTAGCTACATGGGCTTGGACCTTGGCTTATCTCTTAAAACCCTAGCCCGCCTAGGTAACTTGTGGCCCAAGAACTACGTATGGCTTGATCCCTATAAATAGGGTACGTAGGCACCTTGATACGGATGAGAAACAGTTTACCTGAAAAACACCTATCAAGCTCAGCCACATTCATACACACAAACCCTCATCCTTTGTTCTTCTTTAGTTAGCAAAATATCCGTATTTTGCTCCGATAATCCAGCAAACCTCCAAAATATTGTTATACAATATTCTCCCTATAACAGTAGGTTCTACTTTGCATGCAACTTTCCTTTTTCCCGGTAGATTTTTACTCTGTCTCCGCTTCATTACACTTATACTGAATTTTTTTCACCCTTCTAGGGAATCAGCTTTGCTTCACATTTCTTGAACAATTTCTGCATTGATTGTAGGTCTTGCAGTGAATGCATAACTGATTGGAGAATTTTTCAAGAAATCCATCAGGAGGAGATGAAAGTCAGCTGATCTTTATCTAAGAAAGCAACATGATTAGTGACTGCATATGCAACTTTGCCTAATGAACTTAAATGCATAGCCATTGTTAAAATTTTATGAGAGTTTTTAACAAAACGATTGGAAAGAATTTTTGAATGAAAATTGAGAAGTGGGTATAAAAGATTTATACAGGGGGAAAGTTTCTCAAAGATTTCTTTTACTATTAATGCAGACCATATATCCAAGATAGAAAAAACAGCATCCAAATTTTGCAGTGTCCAAAACCTCAAAGATTTATAAAATTTTAACTAAATTATTCTCCATACTTGAATGTAGAATTTGAATTTGTGATTAATATATACTAAAATAGCAAATTTTGTACTTTAGGTGAATATACACAATGGATTTTTCAAAATCCAAATTAAAAGCCTCCGAATTTTACAAATCCATACCTAATTCTCTGTTTGAATATAATTTTAATGTTTTGTATATTATCTAGGTGTCTAACTAAGCACCTGGAAACTGTATCCAAGACTTCAAATTAAACAACTTATCTATAATCCACACTTCCTATAACATGATCACAAAATTTTTCTATAATCTAAGTGTTGGAAATTTTATCCAAAGATCATACAACAACTTCTTACCCATTTTGTGTATATTGTTCATGACTTTAATATTTTTCCTTCATATATTCCAAGTAGTTATTTACTACTAGTATAATATAATAAGAAACAATTTAAGATACTATAAAATTACCACGATTTTCATGCTCTGATTTGAACTTCCTCCACTCCTTGCACCATGATCCGTCAAATTTTTTTTTTCGAGCATTATCTTTATTGTTTCTGCTTAAAATGTAGAATAAAATACTCCTGTATAAAAAATAAATTTCACTTTAGAAATATAATAAATCAACTTTATCATAGAATATAAATTAAGTTGATCCACTACTTTTGCTACTTAAATTTTGTGCAAATGGATGTGATCGTTTACATTAATATAGAAATTGTAAGATGTTATAACCAACATATCAATATATCTTACAGTAACGCAAAATAGTCATGTAAATTTAAAAAAATATGAAATTGCACCATACATCAATCTCACCAAAATATCACCAAAATAATAAAAGATATGAAATCAAAACAGTCATGTAAATTTAAAAAAATATGAAATTGCACCATACATCAATCACGCCAAAATAATAAAAGATATGAAATCACACCATACATCAATCACACCAAACTTAAAAAGTTACTTGTACGAAAAGGAAATGGAGATGGAGCATACTGCTAAATTAAAGATATATGTTGTGAAAAGGAAATGGAGCATACCACTAATTTAAATACATGTGTACAACATATTCAATTTTTTTGTGGGTATCATGTTTTTAATTTCTCATTTTCATTTGTTTCGGATTCCTCCATGTGGATTCATTAAAGATCTAAGATCTTTTATGCAAAACAAAGCACATATACATGAAATCAAATTCATCTAACTAAACACATTTTTAAACAGAAGCTTACAGTTATTTAATCTATACATATGTGTATTGGAGCATACTCAATTAAACATTGTAATACATACCTTTGAATGTTTTAATAGGCCTAATGATGGTAGAATCATCCATATCACTGGCCTGGGTATACCTTTAATTGGATCTTAAGGGGTGATAAATAGACACATATTGGTATAGCTAGGCACAAATTTATGATGGATCTTAAGGGGTGATAAATAGACACATATTGGTATAGCTAGGCACAAATTTATGATTTGCAAATACTTTGAAGTGAAAACTAGATTAGATATAAAAAATGGGGCCGCTTTGGGAATTGGGGATAGGATTAGATGGTAAGTAGATTAAAATTTCATGTACATATAAAACCCTAGAATATAGTGACTGGGCCTTATATGTAGAGATCTAATCAAGGTAAATGGGCTTCATATGCAATGGGCATCATGGCTAGATTGGGCTAAACTTATCAATATAAATATATTTAACATTAATATGAATATGAATATTAATATTCAATATCAATATGAATATCAATCTATCCCTAATTACAAGTAGCATTCTCGTCCAATTATTATTTAAATTGTCCCTTATCATTTAACATTCTTTCTCAAACTTTAGGGGTAAGTTCGTCATTTTTCTATGTAGACCCATTTCATTCGGGTTTTACCCCAACTCACATTACACGAGCAGATGTCCCTCTTGAATTCATTGGTTGACCCTAGTAAATCCAAAGTAGGTGTTAAATTCGTGGAAATAGATTTTTCATTTTCGGATGTACATCACTATAAATTTCAGATGTACATCATTTTAAATTGGGATTTTAATTAATATATCTCATTTTAAAAATTGATTTATACATATGACTTATTTATAATTGTATTTATAAATATGTTCTATTTTCAAATTTCTTTACAATTTTAAAATAACCATGGTTAATTTCAATACTTTATATTTTTAAATGATAAATATAACGTTTTTTTTAAATAATGATGTTTCGCACATGCTTGAATCTCTACAGGACTAAAGATGTAAACAAAACCAAAATTAGAAAGCAGAGCTTCTGGTACTTCAATAACGCGTAAACCTATCTAACCCTGGTGGTTTTTTATGTACGCTCCCTATTTCTTTGTTTATTACTTCTTTTTTTACACAAGCTATTTCTTTGTTTATTACTTCCTCCTATACACAAGGCACTATGCAACAAAAAGAACATCATGCAAAAGTTTCAAAATCTGCACCTGTAAACAACACTAACTATTGTGTGAGGTAACTGTTGGAAAATTAATCTAAACTTATAGATTAACGTGGAGGAAAATCAGGAAACAAGTTCAGTTATGGAAATAAAGTGTTGATATGTCAGCATGATTTGGTAAATCGTAATTAAGAGATAAGAGATAATATGATAAGAGGTAAGATAAGAATAGGATAAGAGATAAGATGATATCAAATCATCGTTTTTATCCTTAGTTTGTAATGGAGGTAGTTTTTTTCTATTTAAACAATGTAATCATTTTCATTCAATGTATCATTAAGTCAGAAGCATAATACAATATAATCTTTAGAGTATTTGGGTCTTGTACATATCAGATTTCCTCTTGGTGATTTTCATTATTGTTCTTGTTAAACAAGTTCGATTATGAAAATAAAGTGTTGATATGTCAACATGATTTGGTCAATCGTAATTAAGAGATACGAAATAAGATGATAAGAGGTAAGATAAGAATAAAATAAGAGATAAGATGATATCAAATCATCGTTCTTATCTTTAGTTTGTAATGGTTAGTTTTTTTTTCTATTTAAACAATGTAATCATTTTCATTCAATGTATCATTAAGCTAGAAGCATAATACAATGTAGTCTTTAGAGTATTTGGGTCTTGTACATATCAGATTTCGTCTTGCTGATTTTCATTATTATTCTTATTATTATGATTCAGTTTTTTGTTTAATATCTGTGTGTGAGGTAATGGTCCAGAGTGTTCACCCACGTAACATAAATAATTGGCAGGTAAATTTTACTTTCTCTTGACACCTAAAAATTAGTACTCTAATATAGTGGATAAATATTTGGGTTTATGACTTAACAATATATAATTGAGTTATAACTGATATATGAGTTACAAGTTAACGTGAGGACATATTTTTAATTATTAAAAAAATTGAATATATTGATAAAGTAACTATTAATTTCGGACATTTTATACAAATACCATTTTAAATTTCGCGATTGCAATACATTATCAGCTATTTATCTCATCTTATTATGCTCTTCTTCCATTTTAATGGTATTGATTTTTTCCCTCTTTTTTGTGTTAATCAATTTTAGTTGAGATAATGCTCCTATTTTTTGTTTGCCTAATATCAAATAATTCTAAGCAATGGTCAAGTAAAAATAGATGTGATAACTTAATCTCCTCCATGGCTGAAGATAGTCTCCAATTTACTTTGATAACAACGGGATGGATGAATCTGGTTAGTAATAAATTCTCATGTTTATTCTTTATTTTGGATGACTTGGTCATTTTGGAATATATGAATCCCAATGCCCAATTACCACGTTTGCAGGTTATGATTTTAGTATTTATGTACATACTGTTATTTGATTATGGATGTCCTTCGATTACATATTTGTATCACATGTTATTTCTTAAAATGTATCACATCTAGCGAGTTATTCTATTTGCAGATGATTTTATACAAGGCGTAAAGGTGCAATTTGTTTAAAGATCTTTGTACTTTACATGGTCATGTAAAAATTTGTGAGGCCTCTTGTAACCGTACGACTTTTCGGACTATTAAATCGAAAACAAAACTAAAAGGAAAATATAATTTATTAATCAAAAAGTCTATTACAAAGGTACTTATTACAAAAGCGCACATAACAACAATAACTTGAAACCCACAATTCATACCACGACCACTATAACCTGGTGATAACGGTCCTAAATTTTAAAAATCTATCACTACAATCCGGTGACTCGGTCCTTATTCTTATTTACGCAAATCATGGCATAAATCAGAATTCCAAGACTATTGTTTACACATAATACATATATACAACAATATATATAAATTCAAAATATAATCACTTAGGCCATGTTTTTATAACAAGTACGTACACATAACACATAATTTCGAAAACACTAGATATATCAATCAGACATTTATCTCGACACGGAAAATCAAGAATTCAAATCGTGTTACCACTCCTGACCATATCTGTATTTATCCATTTTGACCATCTAAACGATGTTTTCTTGAAAAATTCAAAGAACGAAAGTTGTAGAGAACGAAAAGATATTTCCGAAAAGTCCAGAATCAACGAATTCTGACTGACTATGAATTTTCTACGAATTTTACAAGACTGGTGAATTGTGTGTGAACGAGACCTACGAATTTTGTTATAGAAGACGAGGAAGAAGAATATGATGTATTTATAATGTTACAAAACCCTATGTCCAAACCTACAAGTTATCAGTATTCAAATCTGATCCATATTTTAGGTCCAATTAAGTTAAACCAGTTTTAAATCCTATTTATTATCTAATATTAATCCCTTTTATTCCATTATTCTTTTATTATTATTATTCTAAAAATTACGAGTTATTACATACTACCCTCCTTAAAAAGAATTTGGTCCCCAAATTCATAACAATCTTAAACTCCAAAAAGTTTATGATACATCTATTCCTAATGTGTAGTCCTAAGGATCGCATTCTAGAGAATGTACTAGTCCCATACCTAATACACTCCGAAGGACAGCCTGCTCTTGATACCAACTGTAACAGCCCGACTTTTCGGACTATTAAATATAAAACAAAACTAAAAGGAAAATACAATTTATTAATCAAAAAGTCTATTACAAAGGTACTTATTACAAAAGCGCAGCTAATGATGACAATTTACTCCGAACCTAAGATCCTTAAGATCCAATGCTATCCCAGTCGATCTTACACCGAACCAGAAAATAGTAAGTAATGAGCTATACAGCCCAGCAAGTAACTAATCGATCTAACCAGCCATACAAAGTAACGTATAAACACATATAGAATAATACAATAATCGATACGATACAATACGAAATACAAAACAATCACTTTAGATACACATATGCTTATTCTTATTGATACGACACCACATAACAACAATAACTTGAAACCCACAATTCATACCACGACCACTATAACCCGGTGATAACGGTCCTAAATTTTAGAATACTATCACTACAATCCGGTGATTCGGTCCTTATTCTTATTTTCGCAAATCATGGCATAAATCAAAGTTCCAAGACTATTGTTTACACATATATAACACATATATACAATAATATATATATATATAAATTCAAAATATAATCACTTAACCCATGTTTTTATAACAAGTACGTACACATAACACATAATTTCGAAAACAAAAGATATATCAATCAGAAACTTACCTCAACACGGAAAATCAAGAATTCAAATCGTGTTACCACTCCTGACCAGATCTGTATTTAGCCATTTTGACCCTCTAAAAGATGTTTTCTTGAAAAAACTCAGAGAACAAAAGTTGTAGAGCACGAAAAGACCTTTCCGAAAAGTCCAGAATCAACGAATTCTGACTTACGATGAATTTTTTACGAATTTTACAAGACTGCTGAATTGTGTGTGAAAGAGCCCTACGAATTTTGTTATAAAAGACGAGGAAGAAGAATATGATGTATTTATAATGTTACAAAACCCTATGTCCAAACCTACAAGTTATCTGTATTCAAATCCGATCCATATTTTAAGCCCAATTAAGTCAAACCAATTTTAAATCCAATTTATTATCTAATATTAATCCTTTTTATTCTATCATTATTTAATTATTATTATTCTAAAAATTACGGGATATTACATACTACCCTACTTAAAAAGAATTTGGTCCCCAAATTCACAACAATCCTAAACTCCAAAAAGTTCGTGATACATCTATTCCTAATGTGTAGTCCTAAGGATCGCTTCTAGAGAATGTACTAGTCCCTTACCTAATACACTCCGAAGGACAGCCTGCTCTTGATACCAACTGTAACAGCCCAACTTTTCGGACTATTAAATCTAAAACAAAACTAAAAGGAAAATACAATTTATTAATCAAAAAGTCTATTACAAAGGTACTTATTACAAAAGCGCAGCTAATGATGACAATTTACTCCGAACCTAAGATCCTTGAGATCCAATGCTATCCCACTCGATCTTACACCGAACCTGAAAATAGTAAGTAATGAACTATACAGCCTAGCAAGTAACTAATCGATCTAACCAGCAATATAAAATAACGTATAAATACATATAGAATAATACAATAATCGATACGATACAATACGAAATACAAAATGATCACTTTCGACACACATATGCTTATTCTTATTGATATAACACCACATAACAACAATAACTTGAAACCCACAATTCATACCACGACCACTATAACTCGGTGATAACGGTCCTAAATTTTAGAAATCTATCACTACAATCCGGTGACTCGGTCCTTATTCGTATTTACGCAAATCATGGCATAAATCAGGGTTCCAAGACTATTTTTTACACATAACACATATATACAATAATATATATAAATTCAAAATATAATCACTTAGACCATGTTTTTATAACAAGTACGTACACATAACACATAATTTCGAAAACACTAGATACATCAATCAGAAACTTACCTTGACACGGAAAATCAAGAATTCAAATCATGTTACCACTCCTGACCAGATCTGTATTTAGCCATTTGACCCTCTAAACCATGTTTTCCTGAAAAACTCAAAGAACGAAAGTTGTAGAGAACGAAACGATCTTTCCGAAAAGTCTAGAATCAACGAATTCTGACTTACAATGAATTTTCTACAAATTTTACAAGACTGCTGAATTGTGTGTGAAAGAGACCTACGAATTTTGTTATAAAAGACGAGGAAGAAGAATATGATGTATTTATAATGTTACAAAACCCTATGTCCAAACCTACAAGTTATCTGTATTCAAATCCGATCCATATTTTAGGCCCAATTAAGTTAAACCAATTTTAAATCCTATTTATTATCTAATATTAATCCCTTTTATTCTATTATTCTTTTATTATTATTATTATTATTATTATTATTATTATTATTATTATTATTATTATTATTATTATTCTAAAAATTACGGGATATTACATACTACCCTCCTTAAAAAGAATTTGGTCCCCAAATTCATAACAATCTTAAACTTCAAAAAGTTTGTGATACATCTCACTAGTACAAAACTGACAGTATACGTCGCCCCTTTTACGTCGGCTAAACATAAAAGCGACGTATATACTACTTTTATACGTCGGTTGTTGGTTTAACCGACGTAAAAGGGTTAAATTGATGACTTTTTATGTCGGGTTTTTATTTGACCGACGTATATGAGTGTTTTATACGTCGGTTGAAGAAAAGGCGACGTATATGATACTATTATATACGTCGGTTGAGTAAAAGGTGCCGTATATGATAGTATTATATACGTCGGTTGGGTAAAAGGCGACGTATATGGTACTATTATATACGTCGGTTGAGGAAAATGCGACGTATATAATATTCTCTTTTACGTCGTTCTTAATATAACCAACGTATAAAAGTGGGTGCTAGGCCACGTGTCATATTATTATTGGATAATACTTGACCACATGGATCGTTACTTAGAACCGTTGGATGCAATTAATCTCGGCCATTCATTTTGACACAATTATCTAATTTCTCCAATCTCACTCTCGTCAATCTCAAATCTCTCCCTGTCTCCTTCATCTTCCTCTCTCAATCTCTACACCACCGCCTCTCTTTCTCCGCCATCGACTCTCTCCCACCCCAATCTCTCTCTCTCGCCGCCTGCCTCTCTCTCCCTCAAACCCCATCTCCATCTCTCTCAACCTCTCCTCCCTTATCTCTCCCTCAGCCCTTATCTCTCCCTCTCTGTTCTTAATCGTGAATAACAATCCAGAACACTGTTAACGAGGTTCATCCCAATGTGAAGTAAAAAGATGCAATTTTTAAGCGATTAATGTATGGAAAAGAAGAAAAAGAATTTGATTTGATGGTGAGGTTTGTAGATTTTGTTATGAATTTTAAATTTATTGATTCTTGGTATATGAATTTTGTAAAAAGATTAAATTTTTATGTGGGGTTTTGGAAATGTGTGTTTCTTGATAATGTGAAGAAAAAGTTAGAAATTTCAAATTTGAAATGGTTAATGTGATTGGAGAAGAAGAAAAAGAATTTGATCTAATGGGTTTTTTTTATTGGTGATTGTTTGTGATTCTTGAAAGTGGATGGAGTTTCTTGATAATGTACGTAATTTAATGGTGATTTAAAGAATACTTGATTTTTAATTTTATTTTTGGGATTTTATTGAAGTTATTATTTTTAAGAGTTTGATTTGGATTTTAAGTTATATGATTTTCCAGATTGAAGATTTGTAATTCTTTGTGCTAATGAGTGACTGCAGCATTTATGTCTTGTTTATCATTGTGTATATGTCTGCATCATTTTTTTATGAGTTATTTCATGTCATAGTTGTTTGTCAATTTTTTCAGCAGGATCTAGTAAACTAATTGGTTGTAATTACTTTTATTTCACATGTCCCTTATTGTGAAAACTTTATAATTTTGTAATGATTTTTTCCATCATTGATCATCTTATTAAGGCTATTATGATATCCGGTGATAACTGGAGCCTACATAAGTTCAGTGATTTCTCCGGTGTTTTTTTACAGTATGGTTATGACTATGTATATTTCTTTTAGTGTTCATGGTGAAAATTATTGCAGGTAACAAGGCAACTAATTCCAAATTAGGAAGCCTTCTTTGCTCTTTGCTGAAGTTTTAGAGATGAAGAAGGAAAATCTGTTAGCTGCTAAATGGAAAGATAAATATATTCAGAATATAAAGTATTTATATTGTTAGAGATATGTGGTCATTTCATTGTGGTCGACTCACCCCAGTGCTTGTTCTGCTGCCCTTGATTTTGATATCAGTGATTGTTTGTACACTTTCTTTCTCTTCCCCATTAACTTGGAGGGATAAATCTTCAGTTTTAAGTCTCTTAATTTCCGATGAACACCAAAATCAGCCTTTGAATTTAATTGGAGAGGTTGAAGATTTATCATTATACAAGCATCTTGAAGCCCAAAACCCAGTTTACTCTCCTTCTGTAAGCTACATATATAAATATGTTTTAGTTTTTTCATACTGCTCAACGCATGTGAATATGTGATATATTTTTCCTTCTACTAATTACTTAAAAAAGTTTTAACTTTTTTCAGGATGATCAAAATAGGAAAGGAGCGATTTTGCAAGCAAACACCCTGTCTCTTGATGGAGGTAATGATTCCACAATCAAAACAAAGATTATCAGGAGATTTAGCAAGCTAGAAATGGTAGAAGCACGATTAGTGAAAGCCCGAGAAGCAATAAAAGAGGCAGCACGAAATAGAAACTTGACAGCTATACATGAAGTCATGAAGATCCTGATTATGTACCTCAAGGCCCCATCTACAGAAATGCCAATGCATTTCATAGGTACTAGACTACTAGTTTACATACATATAAGTCTTGATCAACTCTTGCTAACTTATTTAATTCTAAAATCCTATGCATGTCAAAAACTTAGTAACCCTCTTTCGTTCAAGACTTTTAAAGTAAACCTTGAGTTTGCCCTCTCTTTCTTTGTTATAAGTTACTTTGTATGTTCTGGGAAAATGCCTGGATGTGTATAAAATCTTTTGAACCTATTAGTGGAGGCAAATAGCTAAACTCAAGCTTGGAATATGATTTTTATAATTTAGGAGCTACTTGGAAATGGAAAGAGTATTTAAGATATATGTATACAAAGAAGGAGAGCAGCCAATGTTCCACAATGGGCCATGCAAAAGTATATATTCTACCGAGGGAAGGCTGATACATGAAATTGAAAAGGGAAGCTTGTTCGTAACAGAGGATCCAGAGGAGGCACTTGTATATTTCTTGCCATTTAGTGTGGTCATGATGGTTCAATACCTCTATGTTCCTGGAGCAAAGGAATATCACGCTGTTGGAAATACTGTTGTGGATTACATAAACATCATTTCTCAGAATTATCCTTTCTGGAATCGAAGTCAAGGCGCTGATCATTTCATGCTTTCTTGTCACGACTGGGTAAATACGAGAAAATGCATACATGTTAAGATACTCATCATCTGATGCAGATGGACACATTGAACCCCGACATTTGAATTAATACTCTCTAAACATGGATTTTAATTAGACTGATAATTTGAACCTTATAAACTATTCCGACATTTTACTTGCTTTACCCAGAAAGATATCAGATGCCGCTGTATTTAATTATGATTGATTGTACATTTGTCAGGGGCCTCATACAACTTCCTACGTGCCAAACTTATTCAACAATTCCATCAGGGTTCTGTGTAATGCTAATACCTCAGAAGGGTTTAATCTGAAAAAAGATGTATCACTGCCAGAGATCCATCTGAGGAGTGGTGAAATCACCGGCCTTCTTGGTGGTCCCTCTCCTTCAAAACGTCCGATTCTTGCTTTCTTTGCTGGCCGCTTACATGGACACATAAGATACCTTCTTCTGGAGCAATGGAAAGAGAAAGACCATGACGTTCAGGTCTACGATAGTCTTCCAAATGGAGTATCATATGAAAAAATGCTTAGAACAAGCAGATTTTGCTTGTGCCCAAGCGGATATGAAGTAGCTAGTCCACGAGTAGTGGAGGCCATATATTCAGAGTGCATTCCGGTTTTGATTTCAGATGGATATATTCCACCTTTGAGTGATGTTCTTGATTGGAAAAAAATTCTCAGTTCAAGTGGAAGTGAAGGACATTGCAAATATTAAAAAGATACTGATGAGTATATCTCAAAGTCAGTATGACAAGAGCACGAGCTGCTACTGCCTCACAATCTTCTGAAGGACTGCTTAGTTTGGACTCATCAAAGCAGCAATGCCAGAAGCGGGATTCACGGAAAACCTCCAAAAGAGTAGCTCTGGCTGAAAAGGACAGTTGTGCTCCTACTAATCAGAACAAAAGGAGGGCAGTGCTCAGGGATGTAACAAATGCTCGTGGTGGTAGTTTGTATACAAACTGCTTCAATGCGTCTAACATTACGGTATTTACTTTTTGTTCATTTACGAGAAGTGAGTTTGTAACTCTATTCTTTTTATATAGATCTTGCTTGTGTAACTACTTGATAAGATAAAGTGTTGGTTCAAATATTCCCTTATTGTATCATCTCCGCTCTTATCCTACCATAGCGTGTAATCCAGAACACTGTTAATCGTATAAGGTCCTGGAACACCTGAATACCTTGAACTCACAATGCTGGGTGCTGGGAATGGATTTCCAGAACATTGTTAACGAGGTTCATCCCAGTTTAGGCGATTCAGATGGAACAAAAAGCATTAGTAATGATACTATAGATAGTTTAGCAGTTGCAATTAAAAGGTTGTTAGAGCTAAAGATACAAAGGATGCAGCGGGTAATAATGCTTGCACAGAATGCCATTTGGTTTGTATAGAATGATATAAATTGCTTAACACATTACCTGTTATATTGTACCAGCTGCAAGACCTTGCTACATCCATGCTGGAGCTTTGGAATTGCTTAGCAGATGTTTCAGAATGTTACCTGCAATATTGCTTAGCAGGTGATCACACCTTGTTTAACTTTTTGCAGGGGCAATGTCCAATACCTGTTCTACCAAGACAGATAATGCCAGGCCATCGAATTGATCCTCCTTGTGGAAGAGTATATTTGCAAATGCACTCCAAACTATTCCAAGAGCTTCTTTCTGGACCTGATGGACAGTTACCAGGGCTATGACTGAACTTCAAGAAGCAATGCCACGGCTTGTTGATGAAATTAAATTCTTTTCAAGCTATAAACAGCATATATGTATCAGCAATAGTGGTGAGGCTGTGATTAATATATATCAGTTCCCACAAAGAAGTGTTCATGTCATACTTAGTGTCATACTTAAGGGCCACAAAGAAGGTTCAGAAGTTTATTCCTACATATACATTGTAATTTTTGTGGATTGGCTCTATTGTGTGCCCACTGAAGCTCAAATGTAGTTTAATTTCCCTATTCTTTTATTGTATTCTTTACTTTTAATTATTGGGTTTGGTATAATGAGCCTTTCGGTGGAGATGAATGAAAGGGGAGGAGGTGGGTTTGAAAAGGCATCGAGATTTTTTTTTTTTAATTTTTTGGACCTTATACGTCGGTTGTTTAGAAGAACCGACGTAAAAGGTTAACAATATACGTCGGTTACTAATGAATTATTTTTATTTTTTTTTTAATTTTTTGGACCTTATACGTCGGTTGTTTAGAAGAACCGACGTAAATGGTTAACAATATACGTCGGTTACTAATGAATTATTTTTTTTTTAATTTTTTGGACCTTATACGTCGGTTGTTTAGAAGAACCGACGTAAAAGGTTACAATATACGTCGCCTTTTTTAACCGACGTAAAAGGGTCATGACTTTATACGTCGCCTGCCCATACGTCGCCATTTAACCGACGTAAAAGGCTGTTTTAACCGACGTAAAAGGCCATTTTTGTACTAGTGTCTATTCCTAATGTGTAGTCCTAAGGATCGCATTCTAGAGAATGTACTAGTCCCATACCTAATACACTCCGAAGGACTTCCTGCTCTTGATACCAACTGTAACAGCCCGACTTTTCGGACTATTAAATCTAAAACAAAACTAAAAGGAAAATAAAATTTATTAATCAAAAAGTCTATTACAAAGGTACTTATTCCAAAAGCGCATCTATTGATGACAATTTACTCCGAACCTAAGATCCTTGAGATCCAATGCTATCCCACTCGATCTTACACCGAACCTGAAAATAGTAAGTAATGAGCTATATAGCCCGGCAAGTAACTAATCGATCTAACCAGCCATACAAAGTAACGTATAAACACATATAGAATAATACTATAATCGATACGATAGAATACGAAATACAAAACAATCACTTTCGATACACATATGCTTATTCTTATTGATACGACACCACATAACAACAATAACTTGAAACCCACAATTCATACCACGACCACTATAACCCGGTGATAACGGTCTTAAATTTTAGAAAACTATCATTACAATCCGGTGACTCGGTCCTTATTCTTATTTTCGCAAACCATGGCATAAATCAGAGTTCCAAGACTATTGTTTACACATAACACATATATACAAAAATATATATATATATTCAAAATATAATCACTTAGCCCATGTTTTTATAACAAGTACGTACACATAATACATAATTTCGAAAACACTAGATATATCAATCAGAAACTTACCTCGACACGGAAAATCAAGAATTCAAAACATGCTATCACTCTTGACAAGATCTGTATTTATCCTTTTTGACCCTCTAAACGATGTTTTCTTTTAAAACTCAAAGAACGAAAGTTGTAGAGCACGAAAAGATCTTTCCGAAAAGTCCAGAATCAACGAATTCTGACTTACGATGAATTTTCTATGAATTTTACAAGACTACTGAATTGTGTGTGAAAGGGACCTACGAATTTTGTTATAAAAGACAAGGAAGAAGAAGAATATGATGTATTTATAATGTTACAAAACCCTATGTCCAAACCTAAAAGTCCTATTTAAACTAATTTTAAATCCTTTTTATTATCTAATATTAATCGTTTTTATTCTATTATTCTTTTATTATTATTATTTATTACACCTCAAAAAGTCTCCGAGGTGGCCGGTGATCTTAAGATCAATGCAGGGAAGGAAAAGGTGGAGTTAGACCTATGAGTGAACAAATGGATGTAGAAGTACTGCAAGCAATTTCAGAGTTTGATAAGCACAGTGGTGGGATTTTACAGAAGCTAGGCACGCAAGATGCTTTTATTAAGTAAAATGCTGTCTAAGCTTAATTTTAATCTTTTTGTGTTGTTAGACCATGCATTAGCATCATCCTCTAAAAATTCTATTCTCATTAAAAAATATTTATTTTACATTCTAATATTAATTCTGAATTAAATAAATATAATTATTTTTAATTATTGTTCAAAAAATATTCCTTAATTATAAAATATATTATGACTCACTATATTAACATGGTTTTACTTATAAAAAAATTATAAATAAATAAAAATTTTGAAATTATTAATAATGATAAAATAATATAATTCTATTATGACAACAAAAATAATTTTTCCATATTCATTAAGGTTTGTCAAATTAATTATTTTGGTAATGTTTATTTTTTTATAATCGGTATTGATGTATATTAATTATTTATATTGTTTTAAGATTATAAGTTAAAGTAATGACCAATAAACACGGGCACTAACTACTAGCAATCATTATTCTAAAAATCACCGTTTCAGCCTTTTAATTCTTCATAAATCTTCTATAATAAATCCAACCGATTTGATTTTAAAAATTCCCGATTAAATTTTACAACTACTTTTTGATCGGAGTATTTATAATAAATTATTAGAATTAAAATAATATTTTAATCAAATATGAAAAATTACATATTTTATGACATGATAAATACCTTTGATTAATAAATAACTAATAGAATAAAAAACACACTGAATTATATCAAAATAAATCCAATTTTTAATTACTCCAATTAATCCCTCCATGAGAAACAACATTAATATATGCTTTACTAATGTGTAAACTAGAATCGCATTTGGTAGAAAAAACAACCGAGTTAAGAAATGCAATAACCACTAACATGAATTTGTACTTACACTAAATAATTTTTAAATATGCATAAAACCTGGATGTCTTACTAATTCTAATGAAATATCCCAAATATCATCATTTATTATTACAATACCAAGAAATTCTGAAATGGGATGAAAATACAAACAAATGTCCAACAAAAACAATGAAGGTACATGAATTTTAATAGACCATGTAAAAGAGAAAAGAAATTGCAGGTACAGAAGCCCGATCTTCACTTCTTCATGAGGGGGGTCCAACTATTTGCAGGTTCTACTTGGCATGCAACTTTCTTTTTTCCAGGTAGATTTTTCTCTGTCTCTGCTTCATTCCCTCCTAATTTGAGAGACTAATGAGGAGACTACTATTCCAGATTGAGATTGATTATGACAGCACTTGCTACTTGGGTAGGAGAAGTGTGGCCACTCTGAGGAAGTGCAATGCATAGCTATAGTTAGTGCTATAGCTATGATATAGAGTGGAGGGAGTTATGATGTAAGAATTACCCTTGATGCTGAATATTTTTCACCCTATCTGGGGAATCACAGCTTTGCTTCACATTTCTTGAACAATTTCTGCATTGATTGTAGGTCTTGCATTGAATGCATAACTTATTGGAGAATTTTTCAAGAAATCCATCAGGAGGAGGAGATGAAAGTCAAAGTCAATGATCTTTATCTAAGAAAGCAACATGATTAGTGACTGCATATGCAACTTTGCCTAATGAACTTAAATGCATAGCCATTGTTAAAATTTTCTTAGAGTTTTTAACAAAACCATTGGAAAAAATTTTTGAATGAAAATTTAGAAGTGGGTATAAAAGAATTATAGAGGGGAAAAGTTTCTCAAAGAATTCTTTTACTATTATGCAAACATATATCCAAGATAGAAAAAACAGCATCCAAATTTTGCAATGTCCAGAACTTCAAAGATTTATAAAATCTTAACTAAACTATTCTCCATACTTGAATGTAGAATTTGAATTTGTGATTAATATATGATAAAATAGCAAATTTTGTACTTTACGTGAATATACACAATGGATATTTCAAGATCCAAATTAAATGCCTCCGAATTTTACAAATCCATACGTAATTCTCTCTGTTTGAATATAATTTTAATTTTATTTGAATATAATAATACAACTCTTTGTATATTACCAACTCTTTTCAAATGTTTCGTACTTGAACTAGCAAAATACCATTACCAACTATATTGGTACCATTTTCTCTTATATCTAGGTGTCTAACTAAGCACCTTGGAAATTGTATCCAAGACTTCAAATTAAACAACTTATCTATAATCCACACTTCCTATAACATGATCACAAGATTTTGCTATAATCTAAGTGTTGGAAATTTTATCCAAAGATCATACAACAACTTCTTACCCATTTTGTGTATATTGTTCATGACTTTAATTTTTTTCCTTCATATATTCCAAGTAGTTATTTACTACTTAGTATTAAATAATAAGCAACAATTTAAGATACTATAAAATTACCACGATTTTCATGCTCTGATTTGAACTTCCTCCACTCCTTGCACCATGATCCGGTCAATTTTTTTTCCGAGCATTATCTTCATTGTTTCTGCTTAAAAAAATTAAAAATATATTAATATTAAAATGTAGAATAAAATACTCCTGTATAAAAAATAAATTTCACTTTAGAAATATAATAAATCAACTTTATCATAGAATATAAATTAAGTTGATCCACTACCTTTGCTCCTTAAATTTTGTGCAAATGGATGTGTTCGTTTACATTAATATAGGAATTGTAAGATGTTAAAACCAACATATCAATATATCTTACAGTAATGCAAATTTTAAAAAAGATGAAATTGCACCATACATCAATCACACCAAAATAATAAAAGATATCAAATCACACCATACATCAATCACACCAAACTAAAAAAGTTACGTGTACGAAAAGGAAATGGAGATGGAGCACACTGCTAAATTAAAAATATATGTTGTGAAAAGGAAATGGAGCATACCGCTAATTTAAATACATATGTACAACATATTCAATTTTTTTTGGGTATCATGTTTTTAATTTATCATTTTCATTTGTTTCTGATTCCTCCATGTGGATTCATTAAAGATCTAAGATCTTTTATGCAAAACAAAGAACATATACATGAAATCCAATTCATCTAACTAAACACATTTTTAAACAAAAGCTTATAGTTATTTAATCTATACATATGTGTATTGGATCATACTCAATTAAACATTGTAATACATAACTTTGAACGTTTTAATAGGCCTAATGATGGTAGAATCATCCATATCACTGGCCTGGGTATACTTTTAATTGGATCTTAAGGGGTGATAAATAGACTATTTGTATAGCTAGGCACAAATTTATGATTTGCAAATACTTTGAAGTGCAAACTAGATTAGATATAAAAAAATGCAGCGGCTTTGGGAATTAGGGATAGGATTAGATGGTAAGTAGATTAAAATTTCATGTACATATAAAACCCTAGAATATAGTGACTGGGCCTTATATGTAGAGATCTAGTCAAGGTAGTCAAGGTAATGGACTTCATATGCAGTGCGCATCATGGCTAGATTGGGCTAAATACATCAATATCAATCTTAATATTCAATATCAATATGAATATCAATCTATTCCTAATTACAACTAGCATTCTCGTCCAATTATTACTTAAATTGTCCATTATCATTTAACAGTTTTCTCAAACTTTAGGGGTAAGTTCGTCATTTTTCTATGTAGACCCATTTCATTGGGGTTTTACCCCAACTCACATTACACAAGCAAAACTGCAGATGTCTCTTGAATTCATTGGTTGACTCTAGTAAATCCATCATAGGTGTTAAATTCATGGAAATAGATTTTTCATTTTTGGATGTACATCAATATAAATTTCAGATGTACATCATTTTAAATTGGGATTTTAATTAATATATCTCATTTTAAAAATTGATTTATACATATGACCTATTTATAATTATATTTATAAATATTTCCCATTTTCAAAATTCTTTACAATTTTAAAATAGCAATGGTTAATTTCAATACTTTATATTTTTAAATGATAAATATAACTTTTTTTATAAATAATGACGTTTCACACATGCTTGAATCTCTACAGGACTAAAGATGTAAACAAAACCAAAATTAGAAAACAGAGCTTCCGGCGCGTAAACCTATCTAACCCTGGTGGTTTTTTATGTACGCTCCCTATTTCTTTGTTTATTACTTCCTCTTGTACACAAGCTATTTCTTTTTTTATTACTTCCTCCAATACACAAGGCACTTTGAAACAAAAAGAACATCATGAAAAAGTTTCAAAATCCGCACCAGCAACAGTAACTGTTGTGTGAGGTAACTATTGGAAAATTAATCTAAACTTGTAGATTAACGTGGAGGAAAATCAGGAAACAAGTTCGGTTATGGAAATAAGTGTTGATATGTCAACATGATTTGGTCAATCGTAATTAAGAGATAAGAGATAAGATGATGAGAGGTAAGATAAGAGATAAGATAATATCAAATCATCGTTCTTATACTTAGTTTGTAATGGAGGTAGTTTTTCTTCTATTTAAACAATGTAATCATTTTCATTCAATGTATCATTATGCAAGAAGCATAATACAATGTAGTATTTAAAGTATTTGGGTCTTGTACATATCACAATGTAGTCTTTAAAGTATTTGGGTCTTGTACATATCAGATTTCCTCTTGCTAATTTTCATTATTGTTCTTGTTAAACAAGTTCGGTTATGGAAATAAAGTTTTGAAATGTCAACATGATTTGGTCAATCGTAATTAAGAGATAAGAGATAAGATGATAAGATGTAAGATAAGAATAAGATAAGAGATAAGATTATATCAAATCATCGTTCTTATCCTTAGTTTGTAATGGTTAGTTTTTTTTCTATTTAAACAATCACTACAACAGAACACCGCTAAATTTGACCAACAACAAACGGTCGTAAATAGATGTCTTCGACCAACTAAATTCGACTATCTTATTTCGACCAACTAAATTCGATCGAAAACTGTTGAATTTGGTTGATCCCAATTTCCCTTGAAATTTTCAAATTCTCCCGCCCAAAACACTAAATTCGACCAAATTTGGTGGAAAATATTTTTGACCACCTTTTTTCAAAATATTAATTCGACCATCCTTTGTCGAATACTAAATTCGACTAATATTCGTCGAATATTGAATTCGACCAAAATTGGTCGAAAGGTCCCTATTTAAATTTGGTTATATCTGGTCGAAAATGATGAACTAGAACTTTTTTTTACCCATCTTTTTAGACTTTTTCTGGTCGAAAATAATTTACCAAAACTTTTTTTGGCACTTTTAATAGACCACTTTCAGTCGAATTTATAATACAATTTTACAATTTTATACAATATTTTTGACCTGCCACCTGTGGTTTCTCATTGTACAAGTACTATCCTAACCAACATTCACAAACTGCTAAAAACATGCATATCCGGAATTCACAAATGCTAAAAACATGCATATATTCGGCATTCATAAATAAAATGCTAAAATACCGTAAATAGTCATAATTTAATTGAAGTAACTTTAGTTACATACATAAGCTTAAAGTCTGCATAGAAAACCATTAGTAACTACCAATAGTTACTACCATCAGTACTACCATCAGTTCTTCACAAAAAACCCTAGGGAAACTACAATTTTCAAAAGCGAATTAAGTTCTTCATAAACTAGTAAGGCCTAAATTAGAGGATACATGTGTGCTAGTGGATCTTCATCTTCATTGTTGTTTATGTCGTCGTTCATCACCACAGCCTCCGTGCCACCCAACATTTCATGTCCTTCTTTAGCGGACTCTCCTGGAAAAACTACAATTAATATCAACATTAATTAATTCGACCAGATAACACAACATGTATTCAACTAGAAAAATAGTTGAGGGTCAAACATTGAAACAAAAGTAATGTATTCAACTATCCATCACTAAGTTTCAAAAGTGATATGTCTTATATCAAAGCACGTCTATCATATCCAATCAGAACGATCCCAAGACATACAAAATTACTTCAATTTATTTAATAAGTCCAAGTAGAGGGGAAAAACTAAAAGGGAGTTAAGTTATACAGCTGTTCAAGGCTATGCTAGTTCCTTAGTTGATTGTATATCAGCAAAATGACAAACTTATAAGACTTTGCACTATCTCATCTATAAATTTATTTTACATGATTCATCAACTATATGTAGTACAATGTCAGCTGATTGGTGCTTAATATTTTTATTAGAAGTCTGAAAGTAAAAACAATTCTTTTAACATGGCCCTAAAAATGATAACATGTAGTATGTAAGATCAGTTAAAGGACTGCATACTACATTAGATGGCCTGTCGTACAACATTAGCTTATTAGTCACATCTCAAGCTTATTTAATGGGAAACTAACCGAAGCCTAAGAGTTATATAAGGAAAGCGGTTAAATGGAAACTGGAGTACGTGTAGTCACTAAAAGACACTTTAAAGAGAATCCACTACATAATTATAGGTAATAGTCCAACATAATCAAGCTGATTTAAGATAACTGAAATGTGAGAAATAGATAAAAGAGAATTTTACCTCTACAATGATCTTATCATTGTCCTTCAATATAGAACGAAGCAAACCTCTGGCTGCCCTTTCATAATGTGCCTGCAATGACTTCTGACTCGGAGCCGGAATGCAGCAGCAGCTAAGTTCTCTACCTTCTCATCCAAAACGGATTGTTTCACCTCATGCATAAGCAAAGAACAGACCATCTGCCTCACCTCATCAAGAATTGTCGACACCGTCTCATGGGGATGGAGGATGATCTTCCCCTTCTTTGGGGGTCTGGCCAGCATCATCACAAAAATGTCTCTCTTCCGCTGAATTTCCTTTTGGGTTTGGGGGGATGACGGCTGATCAGTAGGCAACAGCTCAGGTGGCAATTCAACTTGAGAAGATCGCACCTTCTCTATTTTTTCCTGCAACATAAAATTCAAAGTCAAAAAAATAATAATCAAGCTAGTAAATCTCCAATTACACAGATATTCAATCTGACTATGTAGATGTATAGAACAAACCTTTAGATCTTTCACAGCTGGTTCACTAGGATTGTATACCAAGCCTAGGAAATCATTTTTAGTAATTGGATCTTCTCCATTTTCCTCTCTTTCGGCATCTATTTTCTATAAGATGGGAAACTATTAAACCGAATATACTTGTAGAAGGGAGGTTGAATACAAGTATAAGTAATCATTGATATTTTTTTCGAACAAATAAACAAGAACAAACGAATGATTCAAACTTGTTTGTATTAATAAGATCAAATACAAACTCTACCAAAGGTGTACAATACCTTTAGCATCTACTCTCAATACAAATCTCTCTCTGTTTGTTCACTCATATACTCACGATGATCACAAATCTCACACATATTACAATGTTATAGAGAGAGTATTTATAATGCTACCTATCAACTAATAACATAAATTAATGATTAATACATGGTAATGTTCTGCCGTCTAGTTGATAGTTTCCATTGATAGTCGATTCTTTTCTTTATGCACACTTCTTTCCATCTTCTGAATATCAGATCCTATAGAGTAGCACTTTCCAATTCTGTTGCTTCAGTCAGGGTCTGTCATAGTTGGATGCAAGTGTTTTGTACTGAGGAATCAAGGTGAAAACCTGGGCAAATTTGATTTAAAGGTAGATGAAGCTATTTTTGTTGAATATTAAGCTGGGAAATCCTACAGAATCTATGATCTAAGACTTAACACTGTTACGGAATTTGTACATGTTATCATTGATGATAGAAGATCCAAGGTTTGTTAGATGAAGAATTCCATGAATCTCTCTCATTTGAAAATGGGATTGGAGGTGAAGATAGTGAAGATGATGAAGAGATAATATCAATTGGTGTGAGGAGTCAACATGGACCATCCATTGATATCCAAATTGGTCCTTCCGTTGAAGAACATAAGACACCATCCGTTGATGCTAAGAATAAACCATCCGTTGATGATCATTTTGGGGCATCCGTTGAGAACCAAAGTGAAGCATCCATTGATCAATCTGCTAGAACTCCACCAATTTCTAAGACAAGGTTTACACACTCAGGGGGAGTTTCTCAGAATCAACACTCAATAAAAAAAAACCAAGAAAATGGACTAGGGATCATCCTTTTGAATTGATAATTGGTGATTCTAATTCTAAAGTCCAAACTAGAAGGGAAACTCGAGAAGAATGCTTATATAGCAGTTTTCTATCTAAAGAGGAATCAATGAAAGTTGAGGATGCTCTTTCAGATCCAGACTGGGTGTTAGCCATGCAATAAGAGCTAAACTAGTTTGAAAGAAATGAAGTAAGGAAGCTTATACCCAAACCATAGAATAAATCAGTGATTGACACAAAATGGGTATTCAAGAATAAGATGGATGAAAATGGCATAGTGACAAGGAACAAAGCTAGATTGGTTGCTAAGGGTTATTGCCAAGAGAAAGGAAATGATTTTGAAGAAACCTTTGCACTAGTTGCAAGATTGGAAGTAATCAGAATCTTTCTAGCCTATGCAGCCCATGCCAATTTCAAAGTCTATCAAATGGATGTCAAGAGTGCAATTTTGAATGGAATACTGAAAGAGGTGGTGTATGTTAGTCAACAACCTAATTTTAAATAGGTTATACTTTGTAATTCTGCGTAAGTGAAATGGTATTTCAATGAATAAAAAGACTACACCAACGGATGTGACTCATCAACGGATAGCAACTAACTTATCAATGGATGTCAGCTTCAATTGATAATCACTTCAACAAATAATGTCTTGATAGTGACTTGACATGGGTGACAGATCACATGGCACTACAAGAATTTGGGCCATTTACGACGGTTTTTTTGAACTGAAACCGTCGTAAATGGGGTCAATTACGACGGAATATTTTCGTCATTTTTGCTCGAGTAGGAAGTTCAGATTTCCGTCACAAATTCAAGTTTTCGTCACAAATTCAATTTTTCGTCGTAAGTTCAAATTTTCGTCGCAAATTCAAATTTTCGTCGTAAGTTTGAGCAAGGGTCCCACAGCTGCAATAAATTATTAAATCAACTTATGACGGAAAATTTCGTCGTAAGTTCAATCAGGGCCCATTTTCATTTAAAAATAAAAGGAAATAAAATCATTTTTCAACAATAAATTACGACAGAAAATCCGTCATAAGTTCCTCTTATTTTCTGAACTTACGACGGAATATGAATGATGAACAACCGTCGTAAATTCTGTCCAGAAAAATTCCTAGCCAAATTCCGGTGACTTTTCAAGATTCTAGCGACTCAAAAATTTGCAAAGAAAAATCCCAATAAATTATATTCAGTACTTAACACCCTTATGTACATATACACTAACCCATAATTTATGAAGAGAATTTAGACCATCGATTCTGGCCAACAATCCGGAATCCGGTGAACCGAAAACCATTTTTAATAAATCTAAAAAACATACAATCATCTACACATCAAAACCTAAACATTCGCCAATATACAATATCAAAAATAATTGGTTCCAACAAACTCTGGTCAACGGGAAAAACTCCGACAAACATCAACCACCTCAAAAATCTTGGAATCGTCCCCAAACTCATCCATCAAAAATACAATAAGCTCATAATCATCAAAAACACCTTGAATCATCAAAATCGAATTAAAAATAAAATAGTACCCAAAAAAATTGTTTCGGAATAGGTTAATATAAATATCAAAATGAAGATTTTGATTTTAGGAGCCCAAATATATATGCATAAATCGTAGATGATAAAAAGAAGTGAAGTTATGAATTTTTGAAGAATAATAATAATAGTATATATATATATATATATATATATGTGTGTGTGTGTGTGTGTGTTACCGTGAGAGGGGATGCAGGGGGGAGGGGGGAGGGGGGAGAGGGATTGATTTTTTGGAGAATAAGAATAATAATATATATATATATATATATATATATGTGTGTGTGTGTGTGTGTGTGTGAAAGGCAGAGTGTATAAACTTATAACACTATAACTAATGTAACTCAAACTAAAGGAAAAGATACTTAACCAGAAGACAATCAAGAACAAGAAGTCACAAGAAATCAACACTAAATGAAGACAAGGTAATTGATACAATTCAACATGTTAACTATGATCAATCCAAGAAGAAATCATTGAGAGAAGTTCAAGTCAAAGTTGTTCATGCCTCAGTGATTTGGAAAGCCAGAGATCAAGATCATAACTATTAGTATCAATAAGACCAATTGATTTCAAGTGAACAAGAAGGAAAGCAAATATTGGAAAGCCATATTTCTAATTGGATATGGTAACTTATTCAAGAAGCAAAAACCCTATCAAGACTAGTCACTTATGAACCAGACCGTTGCATCAAGTGTCAGGACATTGATAGCAAGTTTATGTCAGTAATAAAGATCCATATTCAAGAGCTTAGTGAAGAATAAAGAAGACATGAAGATATCACAAGTTCGAGATGTGCATTGAAGTTTCAAGTTGAAGACCAGAATATTTTCTAAGTACTAAATATTCTAGATAGCCAAGTAGAAGTTTCTAAGTAGAAGTTCTACTTAGAACTTCGAGATGGCTAAGTAGAAATTCTCAAGTAGAAGTTCTACTTAGAGTGCAGCTTCAACATGACACATGGCATCTTCTGATTGGCAGATTTCCAAGCTTTCAAGATAAGGCAAGATTTATGTGGACATCATTGGGCCACGTACATCTTAGTCTTTGAAGACTACAGGACATAGATTACATGTAGTATAAATAGAAGTACTTGTGTAATGTTTCAGTTAGTGAGCAATTCTAGAGAAAAACACAAGAGAAAAAGAGAGAGTACATTCACAGAGCTTAGTATCATTCACTTCTCTCTCAACTTCTGTTATACTTTGTAATGAATGTTGTAGCAACCCTTTCAAGTTATATATAAGACATATATTCCTTGAATCTGTGTGTTCATTTATTGCATCGTATTTATTGCTTCTCATATTCGAAAAGTTGTATTCACCCCCCCTCTACAACACATTTGGACCTAACAATTGGTATCAGAGCCATATGTTTAACATACAAAACATAGATCCTTGTGTTGAGTAGAAGAATCGTGAGTTTTCATTTTTCAGATCTACTTTTCATTTTCTCGAAAAGTGTGTTTTAATTCGTTGATAGTGAAAACTCATCTGAAAAATTATTTAAATACTCCAGGTGTGATTATTTAGCTTGGGTGTATTTTAACTAATTTTTGTGAATTTATCTGGGTTCGTTCATATTTGGTGTTCTTGAGTGTTCATCATCTGTTCTTATCAAAGAAGACAACCCAACAACTTTTTGATCTCCTTTTCAATAGTAAAAGAATAAAAAGGTGGTTTTTGGACTTTTTGATTTACTTTATTCGGCCGAAAGTAAAAGACATACTCAGTACCTAGCATGTGGGTTAGGTGGGTTAGGTGAGTAAAGCATTCAAAGTCAAAAGGTGTTAAAGAGATAATATTGTTTATTCAATATTAAAGTAATCTGCAGAGAAATTATTCTAAGGCAAAAATTTCTACATAGAATTTCTACTTGAGAATTTCTACATAGAATTTCGACTTGGACAATTTCTACTTGGTGATTTCGACTTGAGCAAAATTTCTACTTAGAGAAATTTCGACTTAGGCAAAAGTTCTACATAAATATTCTACATAGCCTAGTCTTGGGTACTTAGAAACTTTTAGTGACCAGAATTGAGATGGCTCCTAAAAATGCATTCAAGATCCCAATGTTCAACAAAGATCACTATGAAGAATGGGTTTTCAGAATGAGACTATATCTAGAGACTGTTAACCCTGAATATCTGGAAGTCCTTGACAAGGGTAAATTTGTCCCAATGGTAGTTATTCCTTCACATACGGAAGGAGGAGTGGTTATACCACCTCGGTCTGAGCCTAAAAAGGTCTCGGAGTTTTCGGATGCTGACAAGGAACAAATAGCTTGTGATACTGCCGTTCGACAAACCTTGATGGAATCTCTTGATCATGAAATGTTCAACATAGTCAAAGGTCTGACTACAGCGAAGAAGATTTGGGACAAGATAGAAGTTGTCATGGAAGGATCTGCAGAGGTCAGAAGCAACAAAACACTCATACTCAAGATGGAGTATGACACCTTTAGAATAAGGAAAGGAGAAGGCATAACAGATGTCTACCTACGATTCAGTCAGTTGGTATTGGATTTGAATCTGAGAGGTGTAACTCTCCCCATGGTTGAGACTAATACGAGATATCTGAGGAACCAGCCAAAAAGCATTGAACATAGGGTCTACGCAATAAGAGAAACTAGAGATTTGCATACAACTTCTCTGGATGAGTATTATGGAATATTAAAGACCTATGAGCTGGAAACTCTTCAAGATCAAGCATGGGACAATGATTCAAAGGGAAAAGAAAGTGCATCAGGATTAGTTGCTGATGAGGAAGAGTCTAAGAAGGCAATGGTTGCAGCAAAGCCTAAATCATCACTTGCACCACATCAAGTTGATAATGATGACGAGTGCGCATCTGACAGTGATGATGACTACTACACCCAAGAAGAGCTGGACAACATGGACGATAGTGTCGTGGCATACATGGCAAGGAAGTTCAGCAACATGAGATTTAGAAAGAGCAACCGACCACAGAGAAAATCTTCATCTTATTATCGGGCTGCTAAGGGTGGTGGTAGTTCGTCAGGCTACAAAGGAAAAGGCAAGAATACCAGCTACAAATCTCCTTTGGATTTCAAAATGAAGTTCAAATGCTATAATTGTGGTGAAGCTGGACACTTTGCCTCGGACTGCAAAAAGCCTAAACAGACTTATCCAAAAGAAACATTTGAAGCTCTCAAAAGCAACTATGAAGCACTGTTGAAGGAAAGACATGGAAAACGAGCTTTATTGGTGACAGAAGGAAGAGCTTGGGATGATTCAGATGAGGAAGATGTTACTCATGTAGCAAACTTTGCTCTCATGGCTGAGACATCAGAGGAACCAGAGGTACCAGTTCTGACTCTTAAAGTAGAAATGTCTATTGATGATTATAAAGAACAGAACGGGGCTCTTAGTGAAGAGATCTATATGTTGTGCAAAAGCCTAGACTCTTCTCAAAAGGAACAGAAAACACTTGTTGCCAAATGCAGAATGCTTGAGGCAAAAGTGGAAGAGCTAGAGGCTGCTTGCACTGTAGATACTTCTCTAAGAGACTTTATTAAATCTCTGGAACACAAGCTCGTCCTTAAGGAAGAAGTAGAAGCATGTCTTAGGAACAATCTAGCTGAGTTAGAAACTAAATGCGAAGCATACAAACTAGCTGCTAGTAAAGTGTATGTAGATAATGACACATTTAAGAAAATAACTGGAGTAGGTATAGGACTTGATTATTCTGACCTTCCTAAGAAAGAAGGAAAGAGACCTATTGACCCTAGTTCCAGTGACCTTAAAAAGGAAACACCTAGTATTCTTAAATCGACTGTCAAACCTATCTACAAACATCTTGTTCCTAGAATAGAAGAAGAAGAGACTGAATTGATAGCTAGATATGAGATTGAGATGGAAGATCGCCAGAAAGAACAACCTATGACTCCTATTAAACAAGTGAAAATCAATTTCCCTAGAGATGAATCTAGACTGGGATTAGGAGCTAAGGCTGTTAAACAACAAGGAAAGAAAGAAAAAGGCATAAAAGAGGTTAAGGCTGAACGAATAAAGAAAGTATGTTATCATTGTAAATCTACTGAGCATCTTTCTTATGCATGCAAAGCTAACATAAATGTTCCTGCTGCACATGCCATGCCTACCACACATACAATGAATAATCTGCATCAGAATCATGCACAGTGTGGTCAACCTAATTGTATGCCATGCACTTTTAATATCATGCAAACTTTTGTGCACTTAATGAATGCATCTAGCCAGTCATGCTCAAATACTGTTGCTAGTTCAAATATCAAGAAAAAGTATGGTAGAGCCAAGACTGTCAGTCCTCCTAAAGTTAGGAGTGACAAACCTTCTCCTAAGACTGACAAATCTGTCAAGTCTGAGAAAGGAAAGGAGATAGTCGAAAGCTCTAGTAATATGAAGAAAAGTGCATCTCCTGTTGTTAAATCTGTTGATTCTCGATCTTATCGAAAAGCCGGGCCCAATCAAAGTTGGGTTTCGAAGAATGTCTAACCAATCTGTCATTGCAGGGCATTAAGCAGAATAGAAATAAAGTTATATGGGTGCTAGATAGTGGAGCATCGAGGCATATGACTGGAAACAAGTCCCTGCTTACAGAGTTGGTTATGAAGGCTGGCCCTTATGTTACCTTTGGAGATGACAGCATAGGTGTGACTAAGGGATATGGCAAACTGAAAACTGGCAATGTCATCATTGAAGATATTTCCTATGTTGAGGGACTAAAGCACAATCTGTTGAGTATAAGTCAATTCTGTGACAAAGGTTACGAAATTGTCTTCAACAAGAAAGGTGTCTCAATCACTCACATCAAGGAAGGCTCACTAGCTTTGAGAGGAGTTCGAAAGGCAGATCTTTTTGTTGCAGATATGGATTCAGCAAATCAGAATGAGGTCACCTGTTTCTACAGCAAAGCCTCGGATGATGAAAGCTGGTTATGGCAGAAAAAGCTATCTCACTTAAACTTCAAAACGATGAATGCTCTCGCAAGGCGAGAATTGGTGAGAGATCTACCTCAAATGGAGTTCGCTCCGAAAGGACTCTGTGAAGCTTGTGAAATGGGAAAGTCGAAGCGAGCATCGCATAAAAGCAAAGAAATTTCTAGTATTACTGAGCCTCTACAACTTCTTCATATGGATTTGTTTGGCCCAGTGAATGTCCTATCTTTGTCTAGGAAAAGATATGCTTTGGTAATCGTGGATGATTTCTCCAAGTATACATGGGTATTGTTCGCAATGACGAAAGACGAAGTACCTTTCTTAATCATTGATCACATCACTCAAATTGAGAATGTTTCAACACTTACTGTGAAGACGATTAGATCAGACAATGGCACTGAATTCAAAAACGCAGTGCTAAATGACTTCTGTGTATCTAAAGGAATACGTCGTCAGTATTCAGCCCCGAGAACTCCATAGCAAAATGGAGTAGTTGAAAGGAAGAATAGAACTCTGGTTGAAGCAGCAAGAACTTTGTTGTATGATTCAAAACTTCCTTTGTATTTCTGGGCCGAAGCAGTGAGTACCGCTTGTTACACTCAAAATAGAACCTTAATCATAAAAGATAAAGAAAAGACACCATGTGAGCTAATGAACAACAGAAGACCAACAATCAAATACTTTCATGTCTTCGGAGCAAAATGCTATGTGCTTATAGATGATGAAAATCTAGGCAAGTTTGCAGCAAAAGCTCGTGAAGGAATCTTTGTTGGTTACTCTACAGACGTGGTGGCAGCTTATAGAGTGTTCTTGGTGAATGATCGAAAAGTGACTGAAAGTTACAACGTCAGATTCGACGATACCAAACTGTCATCAATTTCAAGAGATTCTAGTGAACCTGAGTCCCTAAAATTTCAGAATCTGGACTTAGAAGATCTTGAAGATGAACCTGAGTTGGTTGTTCCATTAAATGTTCCAAGCGTACATGAAGAACCTGAGTCTAGTGAACAAGCTAATTCTACAAGTTCAGGAGAGACTTCTTCAGTACGAACCGGCAACAACTCAGGGGGAGTAAATAGCAGCTCAAGGACTACTGTTCAAGGCTCGAGTCGAGTTGACTCTAGTTCTGTAGGAGCTGGCACTAACTCAGGGGGAGTTAGTGAAAATAATCAAAGTAGTCAGCACCCCATCTCAGAAAGTCAAGCTGAATCATCTAGACAATTTCCAGGTGAACGGGTATGGAATAGAGACCATCCGTTTGAGTTAATTATTGGTGATCCAGATGCTGGTGTGACTACTAGAAGAACTGCAAGAGCTGACATGGCTAATATCTCCTTATATTCTGGGTTCTTATCCAAGCTTGAACCTAAAGAAATAGAAGAAGCTCTTGGCGATGCTGATTGGGTGATTGCAATGCAAGAGGAACTCAATCAGTTTGAAAGGCAGAAAGTTTGGAAACTGGTACCCCGACAAAAGAACAAATCCGTAATTGGAGCTAGGTGGGTATTCAGAAATAAACTGGATGAAAACGGACTTGTAACACGAAACAAGGCTCGTTTGGTTGCAAAAGGTTATTCTCAGCGAGAAGGAATTGATTATGATGAAACCTATGCACCAGTTGCAAGACTTGAGGCAGTCAGGATGTTCTTGGCATTTGCAGCACATAAGAACTTCAAAGTTTTCCAGATGGACGTGAAAAGTGCCTTCCTGAACGGAGAGTTAGAAGAGGAAGTATATCTGGAACAGCCGCCTGGCTTCGTTGATCTAGAACATACAGATTTTGTGTATCTACTCTTCAAATCTGTCTATGGCCTCAGGCAATCCCCAAGGCGATGGTATGAAACCCTATCTCTATTCTTAATTGAAAACGGTTTTGTTAGGGGAGTAATTGATAAAACATTGTTCTATAAAGTTGTGAGAAATGACTTAATACTTGTTCAAGTATATGTGGACGATATTATTTTTGGGTCATCAAATGAGCGCTTGTGCGAGAAATTTGCCAAGCTAATGCAGGAAAAATATGAGATGAGCATGATGGGAGAGCTGTCCTTCTTCCTTGGATTACAGATCAGTCAGAGAAAAGATGGTATCTTTATCTGTCAATCCAAGTACGTCAGAGATTTACTCAAGAAGTATAATCTAGAAGATGCATCAGCAGCTAAGACTCCCATGGCAACAGCCACGAAGCTTGATGAAGACAAATCAGGTAAATCAGTTGACATCACAAGCTATCGAGGTATGATTGGCTCACTCCTCTATTTAACTGCAAGTAGACCAGATATAATGTTCGCAACTTGTTTATGTGCAAGGTTCCAAGCGGATCCTAGAGAATCACATCTCGTAGCCGTCAAAAGAATTTTTAGGTATCTCAAGGGCACACCAAATCTAGGGATTTGGTACCCAAGAGATACAGGTTTTAATCTTATTGGCTATTCGGATTCAGACTATGCAGGTTGCAGGATTGATAGGAAAAGCACATCTGGTGCTTGCCAATTTCTTGGCAGAAGATTGGTGTCCTGGCAAAGTAAAAAGCAACATACAGTATCTACTTCTACTGCTGAAGCTGAGTACATTGCTGCTGGAAGCTGTGTAGCTCAAATACTATGGATGAGGAACCAATTGAAGGATTATGGCATGGAGCACAAGAAAATTCCAATCATGTGTGACAACACAAGTGCCATTGCCATAACCAACAATCCTGTAGATCACTCAAGAACCAAGCACATCGACATCAGGTATCACTTCATAAGAGAACATGTCGAGGAGGGGACTGTGGAGCTATATTTTGTGCCCACAATGCAGCAAATTGCAGATATATTAACCAAACCTCTTGATGAAGTAACATTCAATAGGTTGGTTGGTGAACTGGGAATGCTTAACACAAGTTAGTAAAGCCTTCTATCTGTAAAATCCATGGTTATGTTTGTATATGCAAGCTATTTAATCATTATGTGCTTAGACTTTAAAATGCCTAATTAATGATTGTTATAGGTTGCATATAGTGTCATTTTACATGAATTCATTGTGTTTTAAGTGTCTTTTATAGCACAAATCTTTGAATTTATGATTGTTAGATTGCATGATCATAGGGGGAGTTAAATTCATCATATTCTAAATTTTGCATGATTTTTAGATGAATTTACCTGTGTTTTTCATGTAATTAGAGGCCTTAGAATTATCAAGGAATGTTTTAATTATGTCATATATTAAAATCCTTGAATTGATATTTATATTAATTTGGAAAAATTAATTGTTGAGTTTTTCAAAGAAAAATTGTCAAATTATTCTAAGTATCTTCAAAATTTTGAGTTAATCACTATCTCGAAACTCATCTTGAAATTCTAGTTGAATTTCGATTTGAGCTTCCAGAGTGAAGTTTTGAAAATTCTAAGTCTGGGAAAAGTTTCGAGTTAGCCTCTATCTCGAAATTTATCTCGAAATTCGACTTAGGGCTCGAATTTGAGTTACCAGTGTGCCTATTTCCTTATTCAAAATATTCCATATAATGTCTATCTTATAGGGGATATTTTTTGAAATGATCTGAGAGAATAACTTCGAATTAGTTAATAATTTCGAGTTATCCTCTATCTCGAAACTCAACTCGAATTTCGAGTTGATGTTCGAGATAGAGCTCTCAGTTGGTCTTAAGGGGATTTTTTCGAGTTAACTCCTAACTCGAAGTCTATCTCGAATTTCTACTTAAATTTCGAGATAGGTTTCCCTAGTACTGTTGGTGGTTTGTGCTGTTTACATGGTCTTTAATAGTTAAATGGTAAGTTTTTCGAGTTAACATCTATCTCGAACTCCATCTCGAAGTTCGACTTAAAATGTTCGAGATAGACTTCGAGAGAGACTTCGACTTAGACTTCGAGATAGATTTCGACTTGGGTTCTCCCTGTATGTACTTAGAGTTTTCATATTTTTAAACAGGGACACTTTAGTAATTTCACATTAATGTCTATATATACTTCTCTAACTCGATCTATTCTTTCACTTTTACCTAATTGAGTTTTACAGCCGCCCCATATACATACAAGCGATTTCGACTTACAACCACTGATTCGTGATTTTTGTGACTAATCTCATACGGACAACGAATTACTGCCCGATTTTTTACTGCCATTATCTGAGTGACCAGTAATATCTGAGTTTGTGTGTTTGTGTATTTGTTCTTCTTTCTCGACATATATACATACGTATATACACACACCGCTTCACAGTCATATACACACGATTTCACTGGTGTGTACACACATAACTTCACTGATTTCACTGGTATCAGATTCTGTTAATTGGTTGTTGATTTTCGCCTCTCACAGTGATAATTATCTATAACCCGTAGTTTAATTTTTCAAGAGTGACTTTTGGTCTTTTTGTTAAATCAAAAGGGATATAACTGATAATTCCTTAATTAATTGTTTTTCAAAAATTAAAATTAAAATTCACATTTGTTAAGGAAAAACATTTTAATTAAAATGGCTCACCAATTTTCCCTTGCCAAAAACAATTTTTATAATATTTCTACGGAAATTGGTGATCAACTCCCGCGGTTTAAGTTTTGGATACGATTTCTCAATTTGTATTCCAAAGCTAGCCATGCTTTTACTGCTAAACCTACACTAGTACATGATGCTTTACAGCAATTATGGACTAGTGCGGTTACTTTTGGGAGTAAATCAACCCCCTACGGTTTCAGGTTTACCTTAGCGGGTCAGGAATATGAGGTGACCGAACAAATTGTCAACAGAGTTCTGGGATTCCCAATTAAAGATGCCTTTGATCCAGAACCTACTGCTGCAGAACGCCTCAGATTCTTTGAAGAAATTGGATGTTATCCTCCAAAAGGCCCAATCACGGGAAATATCCAAAAGCAATTCTTCCATGCGGAATGGAATTACTTTTTCGAGGCCATCACAAGATGTTTTCGGGCACGCGAAAAAGACTTTCATCAAATTCCAATTCCAATGCAAACCTTTGCAGTTGCCCTAGCAAGAGAACTGGATATAAACTATGGACGCATAGTTCTCTCTGAGATAGTGGCCTCAATGGGATCCCTTTCAAGCAGAGACCTCTCTACCACTGATGTCGTCTGCTGGTTTCCTCGGTTTCTTCAAATGCTAATCAATGACTTAATACCGAAGGATGCTCTTGCTATTAGACAGGGATTTGCCAGAAGCCCCACATCTGAATCGCTAGGGATGGGCACTAAGTCACTTGCAACCATTGCTAATCAGGATAAACATCAAGGTAAACCAATGTCTACTCCTGAAAATATTCAAATGTGGCTTAGATATGATGCAGGAGTTACCAATTTGGAGGCATCATCACAAGTCTCATCACATGCTCAAAATCCATCTGTTCATGCTGAGGCATTTGATGAGATTCCTGATGAGGAAAGCGATGATGCACAAGGTAATCAATCAGGTAATCTCTCTCTGCATACTATTCATTCCTCCTCCTACGTTTCTGATTCCGCAACCCAAGAGACTGCTAACCCGCAGGATCTATCCCAGGGTAAGAGCCATATTTCTGACTCTGAGTCTGATACACATTCCTATTCTCTATCACCCCTGTTAACGGAAGTCAGAAAATCAGCACGTATATATATACAAGATGATGAGGAGAATGAACCCGAAGAGCAGCAACTTATTCGAAAAAAAGCCAAACTTTTCCACGCTGCTACTTCACAACCACAGTTAAACCCTAGCGTGTCACACGCAACCACTCCACCTCACGCGAGTGGTTCACCCCTTGAACATTCTGCACATAGGGATTTTGATTTTGGTGAGGATGATGTACCTCTTGAAGATACTGTTGCTTCAAGAGGACATGGAGTCTTAAGAACTTCAGCCGTACCTTCACTGGTACGTACTGATGCTGCAAAGAGGATCGGTTCTAATGTCGTACAAGGACACTTTGCAGCCTCTCAGCCTGAGATTCCAACTCAGGAACAAACAGAATTTGATCCCATAACTGTCAACAACATTTCTTATCAAGTTTCTGCAGGTACTGCTTCACTTTTTGGATCAATCATTGAAGACATACACGAGCGTGAGACAGGGAGTGTGTGTGAGAGGTTAGGGAGAGAGGGACCTTCATTTTCAAGGCCCGAAACCGAGCGTCAAATACCAACAGAACGAATATTAGAGCGAGGTCACCTAAACCAAACACCGTCCCTTAATATTGAAAATTTTGATACTCGTATGACTTCAATGGAAAATCAGATGAGGCAGTTCGGGCAGACAATGGGGCAGTTCAGGATCAATATTGGAAACAACCAAAGGGCTCTAGACGACTACGCAGCAAGAATGGCAAGTCAAGCTACAGCTTTTGATGATTTGATAAATAAGGTCAATGACTTGGGCCATGCTGGTGGTGTCTTGGGAAGCACTCTCAATGAGAGGATGGGGGCATTGGAGTCTACAATGCATACAATGACTGTGGAGATCAGTAGAATGATGTTCGCAGTCAGGAGTTTTGTGCCCCCGGAGTGCTTCGAGTCGCAACAACCTCCCCCCGATGCTGGTGCAGGTGGTGCAGGTGGTGCTAGTGGAGCGGGAGCCTCTGGTTCTGGTTTTGGAGGTTCCTATGCAGCTGGTGGATCTGAAGACCATGGTGGAGCTCAGGATAACTCACCTAAGGGGGAGAGTGGAAAGGAGACGAGACAGCAGGCAGTTCACATCGAAGAAATTGAAGAACCCGCTGATCTTGTCAAGGAACCAGAAGTTGAGCCGTCTGTTGATGAAGAGGCTCTGAGGATGAGAAAAGGTAAGGCAGTAATGGTTGATGAACCATTTGTTGATCTGAGTCATCAGGAAACAGTACAGGAGGTACTTGACTCAGATTCGGACATGGAAGACGTACCGCTGGCACATGCAATAAAAAGATCTTTGAAGGAACAAGGTGGAGGTGCTGGGATGTCTTCCGGAATGCCTGAAGAACTTCCTGTTGATGAGGAAACCCTTAAAGCTCAACAGTTAACCTTGGAACAAGCTCAGTTCCATAAAATGAAGATGATGCAAGAACATGCTGCATTCCTAGAACAGAAGGTGGAGCTACAAGGGAAGCAGTATGAGTATGAGCTTGCAAGGCTAGCTAATCCTCAAGTTGATCTGGACAAAAGAAGGATAGGGCAGAAATGGGATGAAGCAAGGAAGATAATGATGGGACCATGTGCAAAAGGAGTTCATAACAAGGATGCAGATGATCTGTTCTACAACTTGAATTTGCAGAATCCAATGATTGGGGACTATATAAATGCTTTGAAGAGATTAATTTCTAAAGTCAGGGTTGGATACAATGCAAATCTTAAGGAGTGGCAGGTTATCTTGTCTTTGGTAGAAGGAGTCCCAACATCTTTCCTATATGTGGATGACCAATTCATAATGAGAAGATCTGCGTCAGAGTTGTTCTTGCTAGCGACTAAAATTCAGTACTCTCAATCTGAGGAGCTAAGCATTCTGTACAGGGATCAGTTAATGCAGCTAGCAGAGGACAAAGGTCCAGAATTCTCAGCTTATCCGAATTTTGTCCGGATGGTAGTTGATGGAAAGATGAAGAGGGTTAGCATGGATGAAAATGATCTAATGGAGCTTTCAGTGGAATCTCTCAAAGCTGTATGCAGACAAATGATGGGTAAGGGATTCGCTTCTGAACTTAAAGATAAATCCGTGAAGATCATTGAAAGAGTAATATTCAAGAAGAGCAATGAGGTGTGGAAGTGTGATGTCATTGCTCCAAACCCTTTTGATGACGTGAAGATTGAGCCGGAGCTGATAGAGAAGAAATGGAATATTCTTCAAGCCATGAAGAATGTTGATGAAGCTCTGACTCTTCCTTCTGGAGCACTAGAACAAGGAGAAATAAGGGAGGCTATTGGTGTTCCAGGAAGTGAAAGTGTATACTGGATACATGCGTATGTTGAAGATACAGCTGATGCCTTAGTATTCATAGATGCAGACCAAAATCAAACAATCTTGCATATGAGTAGACAATGGCTGCTACGGACTCAAGATGCTGCATTTCTGGAGAGAGTATTGTATGTATTCAAATGGGGCGAAGTGGAAGATAAGTTTGTTGAAGAAAAGCAGAGACTCATGAGTTACCTGTCTGAAGTAGTGGTGGAAAAGAAGCAAATGGAGCGAGATGCGGCTAGTGTCCACAATACTAACCGTGTCAAGGGCTACCCCAAGATGATCTATTGTCAGTTTAAAGCTGATAAAACACATTGGAAATCTCAGCTCATCATGAAGAACTTTGAGGATATTCCAAAGATCAGGACTACTCAGGAGGTGGACAAACTCAGAAGGCTTTTCAAACATCCTTACCCAGAGCCCAAGAACCCTCTAGAAATGGAAGCTGTAAGTCTGTTGAATGCTAGGTGGAAGCAGCTTAAAGATCCAGTATACAAGAAAGAAAAGCAGCAGAAGGAGAAGCTCAAAAGGCAGAAAGAAGAGAGAGACCAAGCTGCTGAAGCTAGAAAGAGGAAACGGAATTAGGGTTAAAGGTCAGAGTGGTGTGAACTTGAAGTTGGAAAAACTTCATGTCTTTTGGTTGCTTTAACTCACTTGAGGAAAATTCACCTTAGAGTGAATATAATAAGGTGATACAAGTTTGACTAAAAGGTATGAAATAATCCAGGTGATAGGAATCACTCAAATGATCTTTAATTCGAAGTTCGAATTCTGTCTCTAGTTTAAGTTCTTTGTATTGTTTTCATGTAAATTTCAATTGTAAATTATTCAAGACTGTAATGTTAATTATCTTTTCTCGTCTCATTGTTTAGTTGAGTTATCCTTCATTAATTTGAATGTCATTGTTAGACAATCAAATTGGGGGAGATTGAAAGGCAGAGTGTATAAACTTGTAACACTATAACTAATGTAACTCAAACTAAAGGAAAAGATACTTAACTAGAAGACAATCAAGAACAAGAAGTCACAAGAAATCAACACTAAATGAAGACAAGGTAATTGATACAATTCAACATGTTAACTATGATCAATCCAAGAAGAAATCATTGAGAGAAGTTCAAGTCAAAGTTGTTCATGCCTCAGTGATTTGGAAAGCCAGAGATCAAGATCATAACTATTAGTATCAATAAGACCAATTGATTTCAAGTGAACAAGAAGGAAAGCAAATATTGGAAAGCCATATTTCTAATTGGATATGGTAACTTATTCAAGAAGCAAAAACCCTATCAAGACTAGTCACTTATGAACCAGACCGTTGCATCAAGTGTCAGGACATTGATAGCAAGTTTATGTCAGTAATAAAGATCCATATTCAAGAGCTTAGTGAAGAATAAAGAAGACATGAAGATATCACAAGTTCGAGATGTGCATTGAAGTTTCAAGTTGAAGACCAGAATATTTTCTAAGTACTAAATATTCTAGATAGCCAAGTAGAAGTTTCTAAGTAGAAGTTCTACTTAGAACTTCGAGATGGCTAAGTAGAAATTCTCAAGTAGAAGTTCTACTTAGAGTGCAGCTTCAACATGACACATGGCATCTTCTGATTGGCAGATTTCCAAGCTTTCAAGATAAGGCAAGATTTATGTGGACATCATTGGGCCACGTACATCTTAGTCTTTGAAGACTACAGGACATAGATTACATGTAGTATAAATAGAAGTACTTGTGTAATGTTTCAGTTAGTGAGCAATTCTAGAGAAAAACACAAGAGAAAAAGAGAGAGTACATTCACAGAGCTTAGTATCATTCACTTCTCTCTCAACTTCTGTTATACTTTGTAATGAATGTTGTAGCAACCCTTTCAAGTTATATATAAGACATATATTCCTTGAATCTGTGTGTTCATTTATTGCATCGTATTTATTGCTTCTCATATTCGAAAAGTTGTATTCACCCCCCCTCTACAACACATTTGGACCTAACAGTGTGTGTGTGTGTGTGTGTGTGTGTGTGTATGTTTGTATTAGGTAGGGGAAAGGGGGAGGGTTTCATTTAGACCATTAGATTTGTGCTACTTGGTTTTAATCTAACGGTAGAAAGGTGTGATCCGCGTGAATTGTGAGTAGCCAATGGGAGGCGTTTGTTTTTTTTTTCTATGACGGAAATCAAAATCCGTCGTAAGTTTATAATTTTATTATTTTTTTTAAAAATTAAGAAATATATAAAATCCTATAAAATTTTTAATATGATCCATATTTCGACTAATTGAAATAATAATTTGCAGGATCTTATATAATTTATCATATTTTAAAATCTTATCTTGGTTAACATAATTCGATAGTTTAAAATCTTATCTTGGTTAACATAATTCAATATTTTAAAATCTTAGTAGTCAATTATTGATTTGACTTGTACTACTAACTAGTATTTTGTCCCAGATTATTGTGTCTATTTTTTTGAAAATATTTATGCATATCGTCGCAAATTCAAATTTTCGTCGTAAGTTTGAGCAAGGGTCCCACAGCTGCAATAAATTATTAAATCAACTTATGACGGAAAATTTCGTCGCAAGTTCAATCAGGGCCCTTTTTCATTTAAAAATAAAAGGAAATAAAATCATTTTTCAACAATAAATTACGACGGAAAATCCGTCATAAGTTCCTCTTATTTTCTGAACTTACGACGAAATATGAATGATGAACAACCGTCGTAAATTCTGTCCAGAAAAATTCCTAGCCAAATTCCGGTGACTTTTCAAGATTCTAGCGACTCAAAAATTTGCAAAGAAAAATCCCAATAAATTATATTCAGTACTTAACACCCTTATGTACATATACACTAACCCATAATTTATGAAGAGAATTTAGACCATCGATTCTGGCCAACAATCCGGAATCCGGTGAACCGAAAACCATTTTTAATAAATCTAAAAAACATACAATCATCTACACATCAAAACCTAAACATTCGCCAATATACAATATCAAAAATAATTGGTTCCAACAAACTCTGGTCAACGGGAAAAACTCCGACAAACATCAACCACCTCAAAAATCTTGGAATCGTCCCCAAACTCATCCATCAATAATACAATAAGCTCATAATCATCAAAAACACCTTGAATCATCAAAATCGAATTAAAAATAAAATAGTACCCAAAAAAATTGTTTCGGAATAGGTTAATATAAATATCAAAATGAAGATTTTGATTTTAGGAGCCCAAATATATATGCATAAATCGTAGATGATAAAAAGAAGTGAAGTTATGAATTTTTGAAGAATAATAATAATAGTATATATATATATATATATATATATATATATATGTGTGTGTGTGTGTGTGTGTGTGTGTGTGTGTGTGTGTGTGTGTTACCGTGAGAGGGGATGCAGGGGGGGAGGGGGGAGGGGGGAGAGGGATTGATTTTTTGGAGAATAAGAATAATATATATATATATATATATATATATATATATATATATATATATATATATATATATATCTGTGTGTGTGTGTGTGTGTGTGTGTGTGTGTGTGTATGTTTGTATTAGGTGGGGGAAAGGGGGAGGGTTTCATTTAGACCATTAGATTTGTGCTACTTGGTTTTAATCTAACGGTAGAAAGGTGTGATCCGCGTGAATTGTGAGTAGCCAATGGGAGGCGTTTGTTTTTTTTTTCTATGACGGAAATCAAAATCCGTCGTAAGTTTATAATTTTATTATTTTTTTAAAAATTAAGAAATATATAAAATCCTATAAAATTTTTAATATGATTCATATTTCGACTAATTGAAATAATAATTTGCAGGATCTTATATAATTTATCATATTTTAAAATCTTATCTTGGTTAACATAATTCGATAGTTTAAAATCTTATCTTGGTTAACATAATTCAATATTTTAAAATCTTAGTAGTCAATTATTGATTTGACTTGTACTACTAACTAGTACTTTGTCCCAGATTATTGTGTCTATTTTTTTGAAAATATTTATGCATATCGTCGCAAATTCAAATTTTCGTCGTAAGTTTGAGCAAGGGTCCCACAGCTGCAATAAATTATTAAATCAACTTATGACGGAAAATTTCGTCGCAAGTTCAATCAGGGCCCATTTTCATTTAAAAATAAAAGGAAATAAAATCATTTTTCAACAATAAATTACGACGGAAAATCCGTCATAAGTTCCTCTTATTTTCTGAACTTACGACGGAATATGAATAATGAACAACCGTCGTAAATTCTGTCCAGAAAAATTCCTAGCCAAATTCCGGTGACTTTTCAAGATTCTAGCGACTCAAAAATTTGCAAAGAAAAATCCCAATAAATTATATTCAGTACTTAACACCCTTATGTACATATACACTAACCCATAATTTATGAAGAGAATTTAGACCATCGATTCTGGCCAACAATCCGGAATCCGGTGAACCGAAAACCATTTTTAATAAATCTAAAAAACATATAATCATCTACACATCAAAACCTAAACATTTGCCAATATACAATATCAAAAATAATTGGTTCCAACAAACTCTGGTCAACGGGAAAAACTCCGACAAACATCAACCACCTCAAAAATCTTGGAATCGTCCCCAAACTCATCCATCAATAATACAATAAGCTCATAATCATCAAAAACACCTTGAATCATCAAAATCGAATTAAAAATAAAATAGTACCCAAAAAAATTGTTTCGGAATAGGTTAATATAAATATCAAAATGAAGATTTTGATTTTAGGAGCCCAAATATATATGCATAAATCGTAGATGATAAAAAGAAGTGAAGTTATGAATTTTTGAAGAATAATAATAATAGTATATATATATATATATATATATATGTGTGTGTGTGTGTGTGTGTGTGTGTGTGTGTGTGTGTGTTACCGTGAGAGGGGATGCAGGGGGGGAGGGGGGAGGGGGGAGAGGGATTGATTTTTTGGAGAATAAGAATAATATATATATATATATATATATATATATATATATATATATATATATATATCTGTGTGTGTGTGTGTGTGTGTGTGTGTGTGTGTATGTTTGTATTAGGTGGGGGAAAGGGGGAGGGTTTCATTTAGACCATTAGATTTGTGCTACTTGGTTTTAATCTAACGGTAGAAAGGTGTGATCCGCGTGAATTGTGAGTAGCCAATGGGAGGCGTTTGTTTTTTTTTTCTATGACGGAAATCAAAATCCGTCGTAAGTTTATAATTTTATTATTTTTTTAAAAATTAAGAAATATATAAAATCCTATAAAATTTTTAATATGATCCATATTTCGACTAATTGAAATAATAATTTGCAGGATCTTATATAATTTATCATATTTTAAAATCTTATCTTGGTTAACATAATTCGATAGTTTAAAATCTTATCTTGGTTAACATAATTCAATATTTTAAAATCTTAGTAGTCAATTATTGATTTGACTTGTACTACTAACTAGTACTTTGTCCCAGATTATTGTGTCTATTTTTTTGAAAATATTTATCGACGATCCAACCATACGAATGTCAATATAAATCTAATTTAGTGATATTCCCAAAATTTTAAAAAATAAAAATTTAATTTGGAATGTAAAATTAGTAGTCAACTTTTGATTTGATTAGTACTAATAACTAGTACTTTTTCTCAGATTATTGTTTCTATTTTTTAAAAAACAGTTTATCGATGATCCAACCTTACGAATGCCAATATATATCTAATTTAGTCGTAAGTTATTTGCCGCTTTTTTTCTTGATGAAGATTTGAATTGGCCGCCTATTTTTCAATGAAAAGTTGAATTTGCCGCCTGACAACTTACGATGGATTCCGTCGTAAGTTTAATTTAAGAATTTTCAAAAAATAAAAAATTAATTTGATTGGACTAATAAAAGATTTTAAAAAATTATATGCTAACTTACGACAGAATCCGTCGTAAGTTATTTACCGCTTTTTTTTATGAAAATTTGAATTTGCCGCCTGACAACTTACGACGAATTTCGTCGTAAGTTCACTGCTAAACGAATTTACGACGAATTTTCCGTCGTAAGTTCACTACTAGAAAAAGTAATTCATTTTGAAATTAAATTAAAATAAATGAATTTACGACGGATAATTCGTGTAAGTTGGCTGCAAAAACGACATCGTTCCGTCATCAGTAAAAATATTTCATTAAGCATTTAAATTTAATTGAAAAAAAATCAATTTACGACGAAAATTCCGTCGTAAGTTTGCTGCCAACACCAAACTTCCGACGAATTCTTTTTCCGTCGTAATAACTTATGACGGTTTTCCATATCCGTCGTATGTTGGGCCCGAAAAAAAAACTGTCGTAAGTTTGCCGTCATAAATGGCCAGATTTCTTGTAGTGTGGGTTGATGAACTTCAAAAGAGCATTGTAGCTCTGAATAGAGCCCAAAGCGGATTTTGGCACTACGCCATAGATGGGCGTCCACAATGCTTTTCTATTGTAACGCCCACTTTCTGTTACATTAGAGGTACCTTTTTTGACCTACTGCAACACTATTGAGATTGTGTTACATTACCTGTGAAGGTACTGTTGCAGTTGAACATGTACCGTTGCAGTAGCTTCGTTGTGTTACAGTAGCGATTAAGCGTTGCATTTGCTATTTTTTTAACATTTATAAATATAAAAATGAATAAACATGTGGGTCCCACATAAGTGTTGCATTTTCAAGAAGTAGTGTTACATTTGCTGTAATCAGTGTTACATTTGAATGCTACAAGTGCCACGTGTGACAAATTGCCACGTGTCACGTGGGCCCACTGCCACGTGTCACGTGGGCCCCACTCACACGTGTTACATGGACCCCAAACAGCCATGTGGCACGTGGGTCCCACACTACCACGTGTCATTTATGGGTCCCTCACTTCCACGTGTAAATGGGCCCACACTGCCACGTGTCACTTGTGGGCCCGCATTGCCACGTGGCACTTATAGGCCCACCCTGCCACGTGTCACTTGTGGGCCCACTCTGCCACGTGGCAGTGCGGGCCCTTCTCTGCCACGTGTCAGTTGGGCCCCACACTGCCACATGTCTGTGTGGGTCCCACACTGCCACGTGTCACCTGTGGCACCACTGTGTCACTTGTGGGTCCCACTCTGCCACGTGTCAATGTGGGTCCAACACTACCACGTGTCAATGTAGGTCCCACAATTGACACGTGTCAGTATGGTCCCACAAGTGACACGTGATAGTGTAGCCCCACAGCCACTACCACGTGTCAGGTGGACAGGCTGCCACGTGTCCCAAGCAAATTGTAGTGTAAAATGCATGTTACTTAAAAAAATGGTGTAGAAGGGGTTCAAACCCCTGACGTCCTCTATGTTGGACCAACAACACAACCACTACACCAACAACAAAAATTGGTTTATTTCCCCAATCACTAATATATAAACTATGTACTTAAATTTTTTTCTTTACATTATTATTATTATATAAATAGAATTAAAATAATTTTCATTTTTATATATGTAGATTATATTATATTATTCACTGAGGGGAATAAACCATTCAAGTGTAGTGAAGTGCTCTCAATATTGAAAATATTTATATAATTTAAAATTGAATCATTATATTATATTATTCCGGTCAAAGTACTAGTTGATCATTGAATTACCCAATCAAATATATTTTTTTTAAAATTTTTGGGAATAACATTAAATATGATGGATCTTGATTCCCGTACGGATGGGTGGTCAAGAAATATTTTTTAAAAAATCGAATTCTTAAACCCTGACAGAAACCCTGTTCAGGGGTTCCGATCAAAGTACTAGTTGATCGTTGAATTACCCAATCAAATAATTTTAATTTTAATTTTTGGGAATAACATTAAATATGATGGATCTTGATTCCCGTACGGTTGAGTGGTCGGGAAATATTATTTAAAAAATGCAATACTTAAACCCTGACGAAACCCTGTTCAGGGGTTCCGGTCAAAGTACTAGTTGACCGTTGAATTACCCAATCAAATAAATTTTTTTCTTTTAAATTTTTGGGAATAACATTAAATATGGTGGATCTTGATTCCCGTACGGTTGGGTGGTCGAGAAATATTTTTTTAAAAATCGAATCCTTAACCCCTGACGAAACCTTGTTCAGGGGTTTCGGTCAAAGTACTAGTTGACCATTGAATTACCCAATCAAATAAAATTTTTTTTCTAAATTTTTGGGAATAACATTAAATATGATGGATCTTGATTCCCGTACGGTTGGGTGGTTGAGAAATATTTTTTAAAAAATCGAATCCTTAAACCCTGACGAAACCCTGTTCAGGGGTTCCGGTCAAAGTACTAGTTGATCGTTGAATTACCCAATTAAATAAATTTTTTTTCTAAATTATTGGGAATAACATTAAATATGATTGATCATGATTCCCGTACGGTTGGGTGGTCGAGAAATATTTTTTAAAAAATTGAATCCTTAAACCCTGACGAAACCCTGTTCAGGATTCCGGTCAAAGTACTAGTTGATCGTTGAATTACCCAATTAAATAAATTTTGTTTTCTAAATTTTTGGCAATAACATTAAATATGATGGATCATGATTCCCGTATAGTTGGGTGGTCGAAAAATATTTTTTAAAAAATCAAATCCTTAAACCCTGACGAAACCCTGTTCAGGGGTTCCGGTCAAAGTACTAGTTGATCGTTGAATTACCCAATTAAATAAAAATAAATTTCTAAATTTTTGGGAATAACATTAAATATGATGGATCATGATTCCCGTACGGTTGGGTGGTCGAGAAATATTTTTTAAAAAATCGAATCCTTAAACCTTGACGAAACCCTGTTCAAGGGTTCCGGTCAAAGTACTAGTTGACCGTTGAATTACCCAATCAAATAATTTTTTTTTTAATTTTTGGGAATAACATTAAATAAGATGGATCTTGATTCCCGTGCAGTTGGGTGGTCGAGAAATATTTTTTAAAAAATTGAATCCTTAAACCCTGACGAAACCTTGTTCAGGGGTTCCGGTCAAAGTATTAGTTGATCGTTGAATTACCCAATCAAATAAAATTTTTTTTTTCTAACTTTTTGGGAATAACATTAAATATGATGGATCATGATTCCTGTCCAGTTGGGTGGTCGAGAAATATTTTTTAAAAAATCGAATCCTTAAACTCTGACGAAACCCTTTTCAAGGGTTCCGGTCAAAATACTAGTTGACCGTTGAATTACCCAATCAAATAATTTTTTTTCCTAAATTTTTGGGTATAACATTAAATATGATGGATCTTGATTCCTGTACGGTTGGGTGGTCGATAAATATTTTTTAAAAAATCGAATCCTTAAACCCTGACGAAACCCTGTTCAGGGGTTCCGGTCAAAGTACTAGTTGACCGTTGAATTACCCAATCAAATAAATTTTTTTTTTCTAAATTTTTGGTAATAACATTAAATATGATGGATCTTGATTCTCGTACGGTTGGGTGGTCGAGAAATATTTTTTAAAAAATCGCTGTTAAGGGGTTCCGGTCAAAGTACTAGTTGACCGTTGAATTACCCTATCAATTAAATTTTTTTTTTCTAACTTTTTAGGAATAACATTAAATATGATGGATCTTGATTCCCGTACGGTTTGGTGGTCGAGAAATATTTTTTAAAAAATCGAATCCTTAAACCCCGACGAAACCTTGTTCAGGGGTTCCGGTCAAAGTACTAGTTGACCGTTGAATTACACAATCAAATAAATTTTTTTTTTCTAAATTTTTGGGAATAACATTAAATATGATGGATCTTGATTCTCGTACGGTTGGGTGGTCGAGAAATATTTTTTAAAAAATCGAATCCTTAAACCCCGACGAAACCTTGTTTAGGGGTTCCGGTTAAAGTACTAGTTGACCGTTGAATCACCCAATCAAATAATTTTTTTTTCTAAATTTTTGGGAATAAAATTAAATATGATGGATCATGATTCCTGGATGGTTGGGTGGTCGAGAAATATTTTTTAAAAAATCGAATCCTTAAACCTTGACGAAACCCTGTTCAAGGGTTCCGATCAAAGTACTAGTTGACCGTTGAATTACCCAATCAAATAAATATTTTTTTTTAAATTTTTGGGAATAACATTAAATATGATGGATTTTGATTCCCGTGCGGTTGGGTGGTCGAGAAATATTTTCTAAAAAATCGAATCCTTAAACCCTGACGAAACCCTGTTCAGGGGTTCCGGTCAAAGTACTAGTTGACCGTTGAATTACCCAATCAAATAAATTTTTTTTTTCTAAATTTTTGGGAATAACATTCAATATGATGGATCTTGATTCTCGTACGGTTGGGTGGTCGAGAAATATTTTTTAAAAAATCGAATCCTTAAACCTTGACGAAACCTTGTTAAGGGGTTCCGGTCAAAGTACTAGTTGACCGTTGAATTACCCAATCAATTAAATTTTTTTTTTTCTAACTTTTTAGGAATAACTTTAAATATGATGGATCTTGATTCCCGTACGGTTGGGTGGTCGAGAAATATTTTTTAAAAAATCGAATCCTTAAACCCCGACGAAACCTTGTTCAGGGGTTCCGGTCAAAGTAGTAGTTGACCGTTGAATTACCCAATCAAATAAATTTTTTTTTTTCTAAATTTTTGGGAATAACATTAAATATGATGGATCTTGATTCTAGTACGGTTGGGTGGTCGAGAAATATTTTTTAAAAAATCGAATCCTTAAACCTTGACGAAACCCTGTTAAGGGGTTCCGGTCAAAGTACTAGTTGACCGTTGAATTACCCAATCAATTAAATTTTTTTTTCTGACTTTTTAGGAATAACAATCTTGATTCCCGTACGGTTGGGTGGTCGAGAAATATTTTTTAAAAAATCGAATCCTTAAACCCCGACGAAACCTTGTTCACGGGTTCCGGTTAAAGTACTAGTTGACCGTTGAATTACCCAATCAATTAATTTTTTTTTCTAAATTTTTGGGAATAACATTAAATATGATGGATCATGATTCCCGGATGGTTGGGTGGTCGAGAAATATTTTTTAAAAAATCGAATCCTTAAACCCTAACGAAACCCTGTTCAGGGGTTCCGGTCAAAGTACTAGTTGATCGTTGAATTACCCAATTAAATAAATTTTTTTTCTAAATTTTTGGGAATAACATTAAATATGATTGATCATGATTCCCGTACGGTTGGGTGGTCGAGAAATATTTTTTAAAAAATTGAATCCTTAAACCCTGACGAAACCCTGTTCAGGATTCCGGTCAAAGTACTAGTTGATCGTTGAATTACCCAATTAAATAAATTTTGTTTTCTAAATTTTTGGCAATAACATTAAATATGATGGATCATGATTCCCGTATAGTTGGGTGGTCGAAAAATATTTTTTAAAAAATCAAATCCTTAAACCCTGACGAAACCCTGTTCAGGGGTTCCGGTCAAAGTACTAGTTGATCGTTGAATTACCCAATTAAATAAAAAAAAATTTCTAAATTTTTGGGAATAACATTAAATATGATGGATCATGATTCCCGTACGGTTGGGTGGTCGAGAAATATTTTTTAAAAAATCGAATCCTTAAACCTTGACGAAACCCTGTTCAAGGGTTCCGGTCAAAGTACTAGTTGACCGTTTAATTACCCAATCAAATAATTTTTTTTAATTTTTGGGAATAACATTAAATAAGATGGATCTTGATTCCCGTGCAGTTGGGTGGTCGAGAAATATTTTTTAAAAAATTGAATCCTTAAACCCTGACGAAACCTTGTTCAGGGGTTCCGGTCAAAGTACTAGTTGATCGTTGAATTACCCAATCAAATAATTTTTTTTTTTCTAACTTTTTGGGAATAACATTAAATATGATGGATCTTGATTCCTGTACGGTTGGGTGGTCGATAAATATTTTTTAAAAAATCGAATCCTTAAACCCTGACGAAACCCTGTTCAGGGGTTCCGGTCAAAGTACTAGTTGACCGTTGAATTACCCAATCAAATAAATTTTTTTTTTCTAAATTTTTGGTAATAACATTAAATATGATGGATCTTGATTCTCGTACGGTTGGGTGGTCGAGAAATATTTTTTAAAAAAATCGAATCCTTAAACCTTGACGAAACCCTGTTAAGGGGTTCCGGTCAAAGTACTAGTTGACCGTTGAATTACCCAATCAATTAAAATTTTTTTTCTAACTTTTTAGGAATAACATTAAATATGATGGATCTTGATTCCCGTATGGTTTGGTGGTCGAGAAATATTTTTTAAAAAATCGAATCCTTAAACCCCGACGAAACCTTGTTTAGGGGTTCCGGTCAAAGTACTAGTTGACCGTTGAATTACACAATCAAATAATTTTTTTTTTTCTAAATTTTTGGGAATAACATTAAATATGATGGATCTTGATTCTCGTACGGTTGGGTGGTCGAGAAATATTTTTTAAAAAATCGAATCCTTAAACCCCGACGAAACCTTGTTTAGGGGTTCCGGTTAAAGTACTAGTTGACCGTTGAATCACCCAATCAAATAATTTTTTTTCTAAATTTTTGGGAATAAAATTAAATATGATTATTCATGATTCCCGGATGGTTGGGTGGTCGAGAAATATTTTTTAAAAAATCGAATCCTTAAACCTTGACGAAACCCTGTTCAAGGGTTCCGATCAAAGTACTAGTTGACCGTTGAATTACCCAATCAAATAAATATTTTTTTTAAATTTTTGGGAATAACATTAAATATGATGGATCTTGATTCCCGTGCGGTTGGGTGGTCGAGAAATATTTTCTAAAAAATCGAATCCTTAAACCCTGACGAAACCCTGTTCAGGGGTTCCGGTCAAAGTAGTAGTTGACCGTTGAATTACCCAATCAAATAATTTTTTTTTTTTCTAAATTTTTGGGAATAACATTAAATATGATGGATCTTGATTCTCGTACGGTTGGGTGGTCGATAAATATTTTTTAAAAAATCGAATCCTTAAACCTTGACGAAACCTTGTTAAGGGGTTCCGGTCAAAGTACTAGTTGACCGTTGAATTACCCAATCAATTAAATTTTTTTTTTTTCTAACTTTTTAGGAATAACTTTAAATATGATGGATCTTGATTCCCGTACGGTTGGGTGGTCGGGAAATATTTTTTAAAAAATCGAATCCTTGAACCCCGACAAAACCTTGTTCAGGGGTTCCGGTCAAAGTAGTAGTTGACCGTTGAATTACCCAATCAAATAATTTTTTTTTTCTAAATTTTTGGGAATAACATTAAATATGATGGATCTTGATTCTCGTACGGTTGGGTGGTCGAGAAATATTTTTTAAAAAATCGAATCCTTAAACCTTGACGAAACCCTGTTAAGGGGTTCCGGTCAAAGTACTAGTTGACCGTTGAATTACCCAATCAATTAAATTTTTTTTTTCTAACTTTTTAGGAATAACAATCTTGATTCCCGTACGGTTGGGTGGTCGAGAAATATTTTTTAAAAAATCGAATCCTTAAACCCCGACGAAACCTTGTTCAGGGGTTCCGGTTAAAGTACTAGTTGACCGTTGAATTACCCAATCAAATAATTTTTTTTTCTAAATTTTTGGGAATAACATTAAATATGATGGATCATGATTCCCGGATGGTTGGGTGGTCGAGAAATATTTTTTAAAAAATCGAATCCTTAAACCCTGACGAAACCCTGTTCAAGGGTTCCGGTCAAAGTACTAGTTGACCGTTGAATTACCCAATCAAATAAATATATTTTTTTAAATTTTTGGGAATAACATTAAATATGATGGATCTTGATTCCCGTGCGGTTGGGTGGTCGAGAAATATTTTTTAAAAAATCGAATCCTTAAACCCTGACGAAACCCTATTCAGGGGTTCCGGTCAAAGTACTAGTTGACCGTTGAATTACCCAATCAAATAAATTTTTTTTCCTAAATTTTTGGGAATAACATTAAATATGATGGATCTTGATTCCCGTACGGTTGGGTGGTCAAGAAATATTTTTTAAAAAATCTAATCCTTAAACCCTGACGAAACCCTGTTCAGGGGTTCCGATCAAATTACTAGTTGACCGTTGAATTACACAATCAAATAAATTTTTTTTTCTAAATTTTTGGGAATAACATTAAATATGATGGATCTTGATTCTCGTACGGTTGGGTGGTCGAGAAATATTTTTTAAAAAATCGAATCCTTAAACCTTGACGAAACCCTATTCAAGGGTTCCAGTCAAAGTACTAGTTGACCGTTGAATTACCCAATCAAATAAATATTTTTTTTAAAACTTTTGGGAATAACATTAAATATGATGGATCTTGATTCCCGTGCGGTTGGGTGGTCGAGAAATATTTTTTAAAAAATCGAATCCTTAAACCCTGACGAAACCCTGTTCAGGGGTTCCGGTCAAAGTACTAGTTGACCGTTGAATTACCCAATCAAATAAATTTTTTTTTTCTAAATTTTTGGGAATAACATTAAATATGATGGATCTTGATTCTCGTACGGTTGGGTGGTCGAGAAATATTTTTTAAAAAATCGAATCCTTAAACCTTGACGAAACCCTGTTAAGGGGTTCCGGTCAAAGTACTAGTTGACCGTTGAATTACCCAATCAATTAAATTTTTTTTTTCTAACTTTTTAGGAATAACTTTAAATATGATGGATCTTGATTCCCGTACGGTTGGGTGGTCGAGAAATATTTTTTAAAAAATCGAATCCTTAAACCCCGACGAAACCTTGTTCAGGGGTTCCGGTCAAAGTACTAGTTGACCGTTGAATTACCCAATCAAATAAATTTTTTTTTCTAAATTTTTGGGAATAACATTAAATATGATGGATCTTGATTCTCGTACGGTTTGGTGGTCGAGAAATATTTTTTAAAAAATCGAATCCTTAAACCTTGACGAAACCCTGTTAAGGGGTTCCGGTCAAAGTACTAGTTGACCGTTGAATTACCCAATCAATTAAATTTTTTTTTTCTAACTTTTTAGGAATAACAATCTTGATTCCCGTACGGTTGGGTGGTCGAGAAATATTTTTTAAAAAATCGAATCCTTAAACCCCGACGAAACCTTGTTCAGGGGTTCCGGTTAAAGTACTAGTTGACCGTTGAATTACCCAATCAAATAATTTTTTTTTCTAAATTTTTGGGAATAACATTAAATATGATGGATCATGATTCCCGGATGGTTGGGTGGTCGAGAAATATTTTTTAAAAAATCGAATCCTTAAACCCTGACGAAACCCTGTTCTAGGGTTCCGGTCAAAGTACTAGTTGACCGTTGAATTACCCAATCAAATAAATATTTTTTTTAAATTTTTGGGAATAACATTAAATATGATGGATCTTGATTCCCGTGCGGTTGGGTGGTCGATAAATATTTTTTAAAAAATCGAATCCTTAAACCCTGACGAAACCCTGTTCAGGGGTTCCGGTCAAAGTACTAGTTGACCGTTGAATTACCCAATCAAATAAATTTTTTTTCCTAAATTTTTGGGAATAACATTAAATATGATGGATCTTGATTCCCGTACGGTTGGGTGGTCAAGAAATATTTTTTAAAAAATCGAATCCTTAAACCCTGACGAAACCCTGTTTAGGGGTTCCGATCAAAGTACTAGTTGACCGTTGAATTACACAATCAAATAAATTTTTTTTCTAAATTTTTGGGAATAACATTAAATATGATGGATCTTGATTCTCGTACGGTTGGGTGGTCGAGAAATATTTTTTAAAAAATCGAATTCTTAAACCTTGACGAAACGCTGTTCAGGGGTTCCGGTCAAAGTACTAGTTGACCGTTGAATTACCCAATCAATTAAATTTTTTTTTTCTAACTTTTTGGGAATAACATTAAATATGATGGATCTTGATTCCCGTACGGTTGGGTGGTCGAGAAATATTTTTTAAAAAATCGAATCCTTAAACCCTGACGAAACCTTGTTCAGGGGTTCAGGTTAAAGTACTAGTTGACCGTTGAATTCCCCAATCAAATACATTTTTTTTTCTAAATTTTTGGGAATAACATTAAATATGATGGATCATGATTCCCGGATGGTTGGGTGGTCGAGAAATATTTTTTAAAAAATCGAATCCTTAAACCGTGACGAAACCCTGTTCAAGGGTTCCGGTCAAAGTACTAGTTGACCGTTGAATTACCCAATCAAATAATTTTTTTTCTAAATTTTTGGGAATAACATTAAATATGATGGATCTTGATACCCGTACGGTTGGGTGATCGAGAAATATTTTTTAAAAAATCGAATTCTTAAACCTTGACGAAACCCTGTTCAGTGGTTCCGGTCAAAGTACTAGTTGACCGTTGAATTACCCAATCAAATGAATTTTTTTTTCTAAATTTTTGGGAATAACATTAAATATGATGGATCTTGATTCCCGTACGGTTGGGTGGTCGAGAAATATTTTTTAAAAAATCGAATCCTTAAACCCTGACGAAACCCTGTTCAGGGGTTCCGGTCAAAGTACTAGTTGACCGTTGAATTACCCAATCAAATAAATATTTTTTTTCTAAATTTTTGGGAATAACATTAAATATGATGGATCTTGATTCCCGTGCGGTTGGGTGGTCGAGAAATATTTTTTAAAAAATCGAATCCTTAAACCCTGACGAAACCTTGTTCAAGGGTTCCGGTCAATGTACTAGTTGACCGTTGAATTACCCAATCAAATAATTTTTTTTTGCTAAATTTTTGGGAATAACATTAAATATGATGGATCTTGATTCACGTACGGTTGGGTGGTCAAGAAATATTTTTTAAAAAATCGAATACTTAAAGCCTGACGAAACCCTGTTTAGGGGTTCCGGTCAAAGTACTAGTTGACCGTTGAATTACTCAATCAAATAATTTTTTTTTTTCTAAATTTTTTGGAATAACATTAAAAATTATGGTTCTTGATGCCCGTACGGTTGGATCTTCGGGAAATATTTTTTAAAAAATCAAAACCTTAAATCAAATTATTTAAAAAATTATCTTAATAATTTTGCTATAAAATTAATTTTTTTTTTTGTTATTATTTAATTTTAAATTAAAACCCATATTTATCTTAATAATTTGATGTAATTTCAAAATATTTAATTCAAAGAATGAAATTACTTTATTAGCGATCAAAAAAAAAAGAGGGGTGAAAATTGTGGGCGGCAATTTTCCCCCCAATTTCCCAAACCCACATTATTGTAAGCTAAGTCCACATTATTGCATTCGCTCTAACACACTCAGCCGCCATCAAAGAACTCTCCACCATTGCCATAGTTTCAAAAACTCTTTATTCCCTTATGTTCTTTCTTCACTTTTCTTTTTTCTTTTCTAATTAGTTTTCGATCTAATTGATTTTTAATTTTTCAGGTGATTAATTAGGGTTTTACTCTCTCACTTCGATTAATCGGTAAATATATACAGAATTTCATTACTACGTTGGTTTTATATACATAATTGCCTCTTTTTCACTCTTAATTTTAGAGCCCGTTCGGGCAACTTGCTTATGGCTTATAAAAAGCTTTAAGCAGAAAATGAAGCGTTTGGCACTATGGGCTTTAAGCCCGCTTTAAGTTAAAAAACTGCTTTAAGCCATAAGTTCCATTTAGGTACTTTTGACTTATAACTTATGGATTTTTTTTTTCACAATTCTTGTAAAGCTTAAATATCATGAATTTAAATTTTTTTAAAATCAAATTTCACTTTAAGCCAAAATTATTAAACCCCCATTTCACTTTAAGTAAAATTACCCAAACACTTTCATTCAACTTAAAATAAACAACTTTACTTTTTCCTTAAAATTAAAAATACATCTATTAAATCAAAATTAACTTATTTTAAGCAATCCCAAACAGACTGTTGTTGTTATTTAGACCTTTGTTGGATTTTGTCGAAGATTTCAATTAGGGTTTTGATACCGACAGGTCCAATTGATTAACGAAATCCACAAACAGTCCTCTCCTGACTCACTCACTCTCTCTCCCACTCCCCCTCTTTCCCTCTCGCTCCCCTTCGCTCCCATTCTCTCTCTCTCGCTGTATCTCCCTCATCTCTCTCCCTCCCTCTCTCTCTCGCTATATCTCTCTCTTTCTCTCTCTCGCTGTATCTCCCTCATCTCTCTCCCTCTCTCTCTCTCGCTCTCCCTCGCTCTCCCTCGCTCTCTCTCTCTCTCTCTCTCTCTCTCTCTCTCCCGCTATATCTCTCTCCCCCTCTCCCTCTCTCCCTCCCTCTCTCTCTCCCTCTCTCTCTCTCTCTCTCTCTCTCTCTCTCTCTCCCTCTCTCTCTCTCCTCTCTTTCTCCCTCTGTTTATATATATATGTATGTGAATGATATAACTGTATGAAGTAATTGAATACAGAGAAATTCTTGTTTTATGTGTGTGTGAAATGAATTTATTATTCACATTTAATGTGAGCATTGGTGATAATTGTAGCTATTTGATGGAATATTCCGGTGTTACGCGGTTGTGATTGCTATATTTGTGGTTGTTGCTGAGACAGAATGGGAATTGGTAATGAGGTTTTCAAAGGTACTTTATTAACCTTGTTTCTACTTTATTAGTAGTTTATTGCTTGGTTTCATTTTTATTTATATAACTTTACTCGAAAACTAGCTATCGTGGAACTTAAATTCTAATAATGAATTGTTGTGATTTTTCTGTTTTGTTAGATCAAGTAATTTTAAAATAGTGTGCATATTGCTTGTCGATTATTTTAGAATTTTAGAAGTTCTTAAACGAGCACATTAATAGGATTTAATCTTAAACTCTAGATGTATTTATTATTGTTTGACATTTCATTTGATGAAATTATGTGAATGATATATAGATTTATCTGATCTTATTATAGGTTTTACTTTACTGGTGCAGGTTTTGGAATATTGGGTTGGCAGGGGTACGCTGCAGATATTGTATGTTCAAACTTTAGATAATTTCGATATCAGTGAACTAGTTCTTTTGTGTAACTCGAATTTTCTATTTTAGCTGGTTTACTGACCAACTTGATAATTGTATTTTCCCCTTAGTAACATGTTCTGAAAAGGGTAAGAAAGGTCCAGGGGGAGTAGGGGTTCGTTCTTGTTTTGTAGTTTTCACTTTTTATACAAGATGCTATAAAAATGAATAAGTGATTCCAAAACCAAAAAGTCGAATAAATTTTTTTAAGGTAATCTTCAACTTCTAGATAAGCACACCTTGGCCATTTATTAAACTTGAACTGTTGCATTTGATTTCTCAAGTTTATCCTTTCAGTGTTGAATTTATTAAACTTGAGAAATCGAAAATGCTAGCACTTGCAATTCTTTTCATTTATTATTTTTTAAGTTAACAATACAAGAAATCTAATCATACTATTATTAGATGTTGAGTAGTCAATGCTAGTAAACTGTAAGTCCAAAATGAGTAAAATCATTCAGTTGTTCCTTATTTTTGTTATAGATCAGACTGCTCTATACACACATGTAACACTTTGAGTAATTGAATCTGTATAGCTTCAATACCTGTTTATATGGTAATGGTTCAGCAGAGGTGTGGTGTGCAATGTGTTTGCCTCTGCATAGTATACTAGCAGAAGTTGGTAGTAAACTGTTGGGTATTCACATAGTCACATACTATAGTAGTAAGTATTTGCTTTGTGTTATTTGTAGTAAGAGTTATTATGGCAATCTTCATCTTTATTGAAGGATGAATGTTTGATGATATGAATTAGTAATATAGTATATATAATTTTCGAAGTATAATTCTTGGAATAGAAAATGCATAATAATTTTACCATTCTTGGGGTGAACAATATATGCAATGATTATTCTTTATCTACATATGCAGAGTTGTTTTCTCTAACGTAATGTGGTTGGCTTTATAAGCAAATCTCATCCATCTAGTACACTGAAAATATTTCTTAGCTTGTTGTAAAATAACTTTCTAATTAGGATTCGTTTTTTGGTCCTTGTGAACATATGCAGCACGAGAACTAGATTATTGGCATCATCATTCCTGTTATTGTTGCAGCAAAATGGGGCATTGGTAATGTAATATCTAGCACACAGCTTACTGTATTGATTGCATTGCTGTTCAAGCATGATATGGTATTAGTTGCTATCATCAGTTTTGCTTAATCCAACTTCCATATGGTCTTGAATGATATAGCTTTTCAACATATTATCTTGATAACATAGGGACAAAATGAGACAGAAAAAACTACATATGAAATTACCTACATATGAAACTACATAAGAAATGGTAAGAGTTATTTTGTATTGTGTATCGATATTTGTAATTGTAAAGTACATCATGAAATCAAGTCTAATAAGTTGTCCCATTTATCATTGTATAGGCATAGATCAGGCTTTAGTTATAATATATCACCTTTTTCCATATTAGAAAATGAAATCAAAATCATTAAGAGGTTACCAAAAAAGTTTACAATAAAATATGGTCACCAGCCACTGGAAATGCCTCCTGTTAGATGGTCGAGTGAAAAATACTACTTGGAACAGGTCTCGTCGAGTGAAAAATATGGCCTCACTTTAGTACTCTTAGTACTCTGCCTCTCCCTGTTTATTTTACTGATCACATTTTACGATTTTATTCCCTTGCACAGATTCTGCCTCTAAAATAGGAATATCTAACAGCTAACTATAATATTCAGTCAGACACATTAAGTATGATTTCCGACTCTACAGGTAGCTGTTTACGCTTTATTTAAAGCAGCAGCTGAGGTGGAGTTGTTTCTTTCCCACAAACGTCACACCAATGCTTCTGGTTCTAAGATGCAAGTATACAGTGCCCTTTATGCTTTTAGAAATTGAGGTTAATTAAAAAAATGAAAGGTGTTATTTAAGAAGTTATGTTACTAGATATCATTATAACCTTCTAAATTTTGGTAGCTACTGAAGCGTGGTTGTAAAAGTTACGACCATAATACTCAGAATCCTATAATTTTACCAGGATTACTTCTTCCCATGGAATTGCTCTTTTAGTAAGCTTATTTATTGAATTGGTTGATGTTTAAAGTATAAAAGTTGTAGCTTTATATGTCAATTATAAGTCTACAGAATTATTTTGGCACCAGACATGTATATGCTGAGATATGAGCTATTGTATCGGACCTAATCAGATTGTTGTCATACTGAAAATGGGGCAAAATTTGAATGATTGTCTAGAATTATCTGGTGAACGTTTTGTGATGAACTTTTGACAATTTACAGGCCTGGTTATCTGAAATAATTGAAAAAAAAAAGAATCAGCCATTTTAAATTATTATGTCAAAAATTATGACCATCACAGTGTGGGAGTATAAACATATATAGTAACCTCAACTTTAATTAGATATATGTAGACATTAAGGCACACATGAATTTTAAAGGCCTTGTAGACTTTTAAAACCTGGATTTAAAAGGGTTGCTCGTGCTTGTTTACTACGTACTAGATAATTTTTTGTTCATTAAGTATAATATGTCTAGATGGAGGCTTTCATTGCAAGAATACTGAATCTGAGAATTATATTCACTGTTATTAAACTAGGTTGCACTGAAGACTTATGGTGATTTTAGTTTGAGACATTACATTCTTCCCTTTTTCTCGATCTTCTTTCTTGCCAGGTAGTGCATCATTCAGTTATATTATTAAAGTTTATGGTGATTTCAGTTTGAGACATTACATTCTTTCCTTTTTCTCGATCTGCCTTATTTTAATTTTGAACTATTGTTTGAATTCTATGCTATTCATGCAGCCAGCTGGAATGACTAAGTATAATTAGCTGATCCAGTATACCTTCTCAATTCGTTGCCAGTATACTCATGGAAGTTCTTTCTTGTTATTATCTTAAAACTATCTGCCTTATTGTAAGTTATATTTGTAGGCTCAGTTGTACACTACTTGGAGCTTTGCCGTGCTTTTGACAAACTTTTTAAGTAGCATCTTGATGGAGGGTAAGTGGTTTACCTTTTAGCCTAGAATCTAGTTCTTTAAATTTTTTTTTTCTTCTTTTGTGTTAGATTTTCAAACATTTGTCCTTAATATATTCATTTGTTTCCAATTATCAGGCGACGTGGAGGTGATCGAATATATCGTGTTTTTGACCACCAACTTCCAGCTGCATTACGGAAACTGCCTTTTGATCGACATCTTCTTTACAAAATGTCCGCAAAATTGTTTCATAGGCTGATGGGTACCAGCCACACTTGATTATTTCATAGTCGTAGGTAGTTGGACTATGTTTTGGTGAAATGGTAGATTTAGACTATTTTGGTGAAGTGGATGGAGGAAATTTATGAATCATTTGATTTTGTATTTGACGATTGCGGTTTGTTGGTTTGTAATGGGATTAGTATATTTACAAATCGGATATTGCAAAATTTTAAATATTAGTGTTGCAATTGCTATAGTTACTAATGTTGCAATATTAAATTTTGTGTTACTATAACAAGCAGATTTACTGTAACATTTGAATAACATAGTGTTACATTAGCCTTATTTTTATATTTCTTAAAACAAGATTGCAGTGTTGCATTAGATAAGACAGTGTTGCACTACATCATTATGTAGTGTTGCAATAGAGAGTGGGCCCCACATGACACATGGCATGTACAAATTTGGAATGTGGGTCCCACCTGACACGTGGCATGTGGAGGCCCACCTGACATGTGGCAGATAGGTCCCACATGCCACGTGGCAGGTAGGCCTCCACATGCCACGTGTCAGGTGGGGGGCCCACTGCCACTGCCACGTGGCACCCCATGACACGTCACCTGTCCCCCACATGACACGTGTCACGTGGGACCCACGTGACACATGTCACGTGGCCCCACATGCCACGTGTCCCCCTATCTGTTTTTGGCTAAGCTATGGTAACACCTTTCTAATGTTGCATTTGTTTGATTTAGTGTTACTGTATGGCCCTAAGGTAATACTTTTCTTAGTGTTACTATTGAGAACAAAAGCGTTACATTAGAGAGCAGAGACAACATTAGCGGATGAAATGGTGAAAAGTGTTACCTTTGGCCTATTGTAACAATTTTCGTGCCTAATGCAACACTAGAAGTGCGTTGCATCTGGGCATCTATGGCGTAGTGTGGGCACAACACAAGCCTTTATTGATCCTTAGACAATGCATCAAACCTATATCAGTACATTACATCTTCATACTCATGTCTTCTCCTACTATGCCTCTGCTTTGAATATCTATAAACTTTATTCTGTTAATCTTAGATTCTCGTGAAGATTTGAATTTTGCTTGAATAGCTATACATGAATTTTGCTTGAATAGCTATAGAGTTATATAGTTATCTAGTTAACTGTTGTTAGTAATATTTTTTTTATACTCTGAGATAGGTTAGTGGCATGCTACACCTGAACAAGATAAAGTTAGAGAAATTAAATTTAGTTATTGTTTTAAAAATATTACTTATTTATATTATACTAGCCTATAATCACGGTTGCTTGTAAACTTTTTAATTATATTTTATTGTTAAAGTTTTAAGTTGTATATATATTTTAATTATTAAAATAATTTTTTAACTTTATAAATCTCATGTATATAAATATTATCGTAATTATTTGTTTTGAATTGATACTTTAAAATGTAAACGTATATATAAATATTACATAAAAATTGTTTTTTAAACTTTTATTTAATATAAAAAGTGAAATTTATCTAATTATATAGACCTTTTTTTGATTTTTAAACAAAATTTTCTATATTGTAACTGTTTTCCAGATTTTGTGAATTTTTTTACTATATAGCTTATTACTAGTGTGATGCACAGATGTTTTTTTAATACTTTTTTATTTTATTACCCATATTTTCATATATATATTTTTTAATTAGTAGGAAGATAAATTATAAAAGATAATACAATATTATAATACATGTTTGATAGTATTTTTAACGATATTGTTTTAATTAATAATATGTTGTTGACAGGATTTGAATCTTAAACTCGTGAGAGTAGTTGATAAAATAATATATATGTTATCGGTGGGATTCGAAATTGTAAACTAAGAGTATTTTAAATATTAGAAAAGAAATATTCTTTTAGCATTATATTTAATGGTTCTCATTTATTTTCTTAAAATCTAATGGTTGTTATTGAGTATAAAAAAAAAGTATACCAAACCTATAACCAAATGAGAAAAAGCATCCTTAGATTAACCTCGGGAAAGTTTCCTGAGATATTTGCTTTTAAAACTTACTAGGCCCATGGCTAACTAATAATATTGTAAAATTTCAAAAGAATCTTGATTTTACAAAAATGTCCACCCCATGGGCCTAACTAATAATATTGTAAAATTTCAAAAGAATCTTGATTTTACAAAAATGTCCACCCCATTTTTGCATATAAAATTGTATATGTGAGGGAAGTTACTAAAACATATCTTAGGCTCCCTATCTTTAACCAAATATACTGCTTATAATATTATAGTATAGATAGTATGACTCACTATATTAACCAGATTTTACTTATTTTAAAATAAAAATTTAGAAATAAATAAAAATATTAAAACTAAATTAATGATGATAAAATAATATAATATAATTTTACTTTGACAACCAAAATAAATTTTCCATGTTCATTAAGGTTTGTTAAATTAATTATTTTATTAATGTATTTTTTTTTATAATTGTTGTTATGTTGATGTATATAAATTATTTATATATTTTTTTAAGATTATAAGTTAAAGCAAAGTCCAATAAACACTAACACTAACTACTAGAAACCACTGTTCCAAAAATCACCGATTGAGCCCATCAATTCCCGACAAATCTTCTATAATAAACCCTGTCGGTTGGATTTTTTTTTTTTGCTAAGCTTATATTTATACAGACAAAGAAAAAATAGGGATTAACCCTTGCCCAACCACAAACCGAAGGGGAGGACTATCTTAATGCAATCTCCGCGAAAAGAAGAGTGCAGCCTGCCAGCTAACCTCTAATCCATCCAACTAGTACAATCATAATCCCTAGCTATGTTTACAAACCAATTAGATACAAGTAACTGAAAGGAATATAACTGAAAGGCATATGACTCAGCTTATTTGTAGTTCGAGGATCCTAATCCAATTAAACTAGATTGTAATAAGTAAATAATATCAACTGTCACAGGAATCTCAAAAGATGATAACAGTCAGAAGAAAAATCAACAAGCCAATCTATAGTTTTGATGTTTTACACTGGAAGAAGATTCAGATATCTGATCAAGCCTCAAGGTAGCATTGAAACACATGGATTCATTTAAGGGACAGAGATTTTCTATAAGTAATAAGAAACAATTTCAGTACCGAATGATTGATGAGAGTGAAGAGTATAAAAAGATCACAGTGTTAAAGTCACGATGAAGAACAGAGATTGGAGTTAGTCGTTCATGAACCAGACAGTACATCGAGCGTCAACATCGTTCCAGTATATGTTCCTTACCATAATTACGTGGTTCGCAGTGAAGTATTGACTATTAAAGGATTTATATTAATTCTACTTTAATTGATTAAATCAAGTAATTAATTTAATTAAATAAATTAATTCTATCAGAATTAATATATTTGTTAAAGTGATTATTAGATTAATTAAATAAGAATTAATATGAAAAAGAAATAATTATTTAAATGATTTTTATAAATCATTTAATTAATTATAAACTGAAAAAATATGATAATATAACTATCAATTGATAGTTATACCGATAGTCATATACAGTTCAAAAGGAGATAGTCATATACAGTTCAACTGGATAGTCATATTTCATTCATGGGATAGTAATACCGAATGTTATATTGGACTGGATAATAATACCGAATGTTATATTGGACTGGATAGTTATACCGAAAGTTATATTTAAACTGGACAGTCATATTACATTCAATTGATAGTCATACCGAATGTCATATTAGTGTTAACTGATTGTTATATCAGTTAAAACAAAGCAATATGACTATGGTTGTGTTATATAAAGCAGCAGAATGCAGAAGGAATCAAGGCAGTCGAGCATAACAGAAAAATTACACACATCAGCTCATATATCTCTCTCTCAAGCTCAAGAACACTTACCAATTAAATTCTGTAAATTCAAGTTCATCTCAGTTGTAATATTCTATCCATTGGAACTTGTTTACTTGTGATTCTTGTACTACTAGCGAATTAAGTTTCCTAGTTCACAAATTGATATCTTGATTTTTATTAACTAAATTAGCAAAGTTCATGTTGAATTTTATAATTAGTTATTAATTACTTGATAATCATTTGGACTGATTTTGTAACACCCATCAAGTTAATATATTGTTATATTCAACTTGAAATTTGTGTTATATTATTCCGCACAAAATATTCGTTTAAGTGAAAATTGTTTAACGAATAAATTTCGAGAAAATGGTATAGATTGTATTCAACCCCCCCTTCTACAATCTTATCGGACCTAACAATTGGTATCAGAGCCTATTGATTGATACACAAATCAAGATCCTATTTTTATTCCGTCAAAAATCTATCTCGAATTTTTAACTCACTTAAAAATTCATCATGTCGTCAAAAAGCATTGTTAAAATTCCCATGTTTAACAAGGACAATTATACAATGTGGAAAAATAAAATGGAGTTGTTTCCTGAATCTATTGTTGGAGGAAGTGTTGTAACACCTGCATCATCTATTCCAAAGCATGCTGATTCTTTTACTCCTGTTAAAAAAGAGGACGCATGACTATATAAGAATTTGAGACTTATTTTAATAGATTCCCTGGATCCTGTGATGTACAGTCATGTGATAAATTGTAAAACTGCAAAACACATGTGGGAAACTATTGAAACTATCAATGAAGGAACTGATGAAGTCAGGGAAAACAGACTTCAGATTTTAACCTCTGAGTATGAACACTTTAGAGCTGGCCCTAATGAAGGCATTCAGGAAGTGTTTGAAAGGTATAAAAAAATTATCAGCAACTTGCAAGTCAATGGCAAGCAATATACACAGAAGGAGATTAATATGAAGTTTTTGTTGACAATGCCCACTCATCTTGAACATAGGATAACAGCCATATGAGAATCAAGAGATTTGAATAAGATTGCTCTTGAAAGATTGTTTGGTGTTTTGAAAACCTATGAAATGGAACAAGTACAGCAGAAGGAGGTCTCTGGTAAAGGAAGGGTGCCAAGTTCATCTACAGCTCTTGTAGTTGAGGCACCTAAGGAAGTGGAAGCTAAGGTTGTTCTACCTTACAGCTCAGACAAGGAAAAGACTGAAGTTGAACTTGGTCAAACACCATCCACTCAGGATGATGGAGACTTCTATTCATTGGAAGAGTTAGATCAACTGGAAGATGAATCCATGGCATTGATGGTAAGACAATTTGGCAACTTCAGATTCAGAAGAAATCCAAAGTACAGGTTTAAGTCAAATAACAGATTCCAAAGCGGAGGCTCTTCTTCCTCTAGTAACAGGGGAGGATACAAAACTGGATCTGTTGACAGAAGCAAGATTCGTTGCTTCAACTGTAATGAATTAGGGCACTTTGCCACTGAATGTCAGAAACCGAAGCAAACTCAAAGAAGAGATTTTGCTGCTGAGAAAAAGAAACCTGGAAAAGCCTATGTTGCGGCTAGTAAGAGTTGGGATGACACGGACAGCGAAGAAGAAGAATATGGAAATTTTGCACTGATGGCAAATGATCAAGCATCTGATCATCATAACAAACCGGTAACTCTTACTGACACTGAGTTGATTCGTAGTCTTTATAATTCATTAGGTAATGCACAAACTGAATATAGAAGACTAGATCTGTTAAGCACTAATCTTGGCAATGAAGTGTCAGAATTGAAAAAGGTGCATATTAATCAAGATCAACAAAGAGATGAAATAACAATGCTTTATAAAAAGGAGAAAGCTATTCTAGAAGTTGTAGGCAAACAAATGATTAGATTTACTGAACTTGAAACACAGGTCAGGGCTTGTTATAATTCGGTTAAAGTTTCCAAAGAGTTCTTTAACAATCAAGTTGTAGAACGAACAACAGGTATAGGGTATGTTACAATGAAGCTGTTGGATCGTTGGGCATAAATTCTCCTAACCCTGTTAGTGCTAAAGAAAGGGGAATACCACATGTGCTCAAAAATGTTAAAGAACCTCTATTTAAAAAATCTGATGCTGGTCCACCAGATATTCTTTCTATGGTTATCCAAGAAAAAATGAGAAATGAGGATAGTGCTAATGGCACAGTCTTTGTTAAGGATAAATGTGTTAAGGATAAAACTGTTAAGAACACTAATACAAAGAATGTTTCATCCAAGAAAGATGTCACAGTCTTTGTTAAGGCTAAATCAGTTGAGGACACTAATACAATGAATGTTTCATCCAAGAAAGATGTACCTAAAGTGTCAGTCAAAGTTGTTGAATCAGCTAGTTCTTCTAAGACTGGATTAGGTGGTAATAAGTTGAAACAGAAAAATACCATGCCTATCATTGATTCTAATCATAAAGCATGTGGTGTTATCAATTGTATGTCTTGTGCTTTTAACAATATGCGTGCTTATTTTAATGGTAGTTATGCATGTATTAAACAGAATGCTCCTCGACAGCACATGAACAGGAACAATAATGTTCGATCAAAGACTGCTTTTCCTCCTCAAGTTAGGAGAGAGACATTTGTACCTAAGCCTAAACAAATGGTTACCAAGAATGTTTACCAGGTCAAATGTCCAGTCAATGACACAAGTGTTATTGCTGCTAGAGAAACATGGATACCCAAGATAAAACAAAAGATTTTCAAATCTGTTTATAAGGTTAAATGTTTATTGACTAAAGATGTTGTTTTGCCTGATAAAGGTCAATACTTTAAATCCGCAGGACCCAATCAAATTTGGGTCCCGAAGAAGGTTTAATTCAACTGTCATTTCAGGGTATTGAACAGGTTGAACGAGTAACCTGGATCTTGGACAGTGGATGTTCAAGGCATATGACTGGAGACAGAACCCTGCTGACAAATGTGGTGGAGAAGGCCGGCCCAGTAGTTACCTTTGAAGATAACAGCAAAGGTAGAACTGATGGATATGGCAGACTTGAAGCTGGAAATGTTATCATTGAAGAAGTGTCCTTTGTAAAAGGACTTGAGCATAATTTGCTCAGTATCAGTCAATTCTGTGACAAGGGATTTGAAGTCTACTTTAACAAAAAGAATTGTCTGATTACACACAAAAGAAGTGAACAACCATCTCTAACGGGAGTCAGAAAAGGAAACTTGTATGTAGCCAACATGAACACTAGAAGCACTGAAAAAATCAATTGCTTCTATTCTAAAGCATCCACAAATGAAAGTTGGTTATGGCACAAGAAACTTTCTCACCTAAATTTCAAGACCATGAACTCTCTGGTCAAGAGAGAATTGGTGAGAGGTTTACCTTCTATGGAATTTACACAGGAAGGACTATGTGATGCCTGTCAAAAAGGCAAACTAAAAAGGGCAACTCACAGAAGCACTGATATGTCTTCAATAACTGAACCTTTACAGTTACTTCACATGGATCTATTTGGTCCAGTGAATGTGATGTCTATGTCAAAGAAAAGATATGCTCTTGTGATTGTTGATAATTTTTCAAAGTTCATATGGGTCTTGTTCCTGAATTCTAAATATGAGACTCCACAACTGGTGATTGATCACATCAAGTTAATTGAGTTGGATTCCAAGTATCCAGTGAGGGCTATAAGGTCAGACAATGGAACTGAATTCAAGAATGCAGTTCTGAATGACTTTTGTACTGAAAAAGGTATAACTAGACAATACTCAGCTCCAAGAACTCCTCAGCAAAATGGGGTAGTTGAAAGAAAGAATAGAACCTTGATTGAAGCTGCACGTACTATGTTAAGTGAATCAAGGCTTCCATTGTATTTTTGGGCTGAAGCTGTCAACACTGCTTGCTATACTCAGAATCGAACTCTTATCAACAAAGACTTGATGAAAACACCCTATGAAGCTATGAATGAAAAGAAACCAACACTCAAATACTCTCACGTATTTGGAGCAAAATGCTTTGTACTTAAAGAAGGAGATGATCAAGGTGGGAAATTTGAAGCCAAAGCACATGAAGCAATTTTTGTTGGTTATGAAAGAAGAGCTAATAAAGTGTATCTGATTGAACATCAGAAGATGATGGAAAGTGTCAATGTAACATTTGATGACACTAAACTCCCTAGTATCCAAACTGAAGATTCATCTGAAAAGCTATCTTTTGAAGATATGACAGGTCTAGATTCAGATGATGATAGTCCACCTAATGTTTTTGCTGATGCAAATGACAACAATGACAATGATGAGTCTAATCAGAATAATAGTGGTGAAAATAATGATAATATTGAAAACACCACTCATACTTCTGAACACTCATCTAATCATCCCGACAACAACTCAAGGGGAGCTAATGAAGGATCTACTAGTCATACTCAACATCACAATGAAGAACAAGGTGAATCATCAAGACTAAATCTTCCCAGACAGACTGTTTGGAATAGAGCTCATCCTTTTGAGCTAATTGTTGGTGATCCAGATGTTGGTGTAAAGACTAGAAGAGCTTTGAAAAATCAATGTAATTATTCAGGGTTTCTATCTGAAATGGAACCTAAGAAATCTGAAGAAGCTCTTTCCGATCCTGATTGGGTGATTGCTATGCAAGATGAACTCAATCAATTTAAACAACAAGAAGTATGGAAGCTGGTACCCAGACCTACAAATAGAACAGTGGTTGGTACTAGATGGGTATTCAGAAACAAACTTGATGAAGATGGCACAGTAACAAGAAACAAAGCAAGACTGGTAGCTAAAGGTTATTCACAATCTGAAGGCATTGACTATGATGAGACCTATGCTCCAGTGGCTAGACTTGAGGCCATTAGAATATTCTTGGCATTCGCAGCCTTTTCTAATTTCCATGTTTATCAAATGGATGTCAAGAGTGCCTTTCTGAATGATAAGCTGGATGAAGAGGTATATGTAGAACAACTACCTGGTTTTGAAGATCCAGATCTGTTGGATTATGTCTACTTTCTCTTCAAGGCTATTTATAGTCTTAAGCAAGAACCAAGAAAATGGTATGACACTCTCTCTGAATTTTTACTTGAAAATGAATTTACTAGAGGTGTCATAGACAAAACTCTCTTCACAAAGAAACATAAGAATGATACAATAATAGTTCAAATCTATGTGGACGATATAATATTCGGGTCTACTAATAATCTTCTTTGCAAGAAATTTGCTAAGTTAATACAGGGTAAGTTTGAAATGAGCATGATGGGTGAGCTGAAGTTCTTTCTTGGGTTGCAAGTAAATCAAAGGACAGATGGAATATTTATCTGTCAATCCAAGTATGTCAAAGAGCTTCTCAAGAAATATCAAATGGAGGACTCATCTTCAGCAAGAACACCCTCATCCACAGCAGTCAAATTTGGAGCATGTGAAAATTCTGCAAAGGTAGATATCTCACAAGCTACAGAGGTATGATAGGCTCATTACTTTACCTTACTGCGAGTAGACCTGATATTATGCATGCTACGTGTTTTTGTGCAAGGTTCCAATCGGATCCTAGAGATGTTCATCTCATTGCTGTTAAACGAATCCTGAGATATCTTAAGGGTACGCCTAACTTAGGCATCTGGTACCCTAAAGGTTCTGGTTTTAATCTTGTTGGATATACAGATTCAGATTATGCAGGAAGTGTTGTGGATAGAAAAAGCACATCTGGGAGTTGTCAATTCCTAGGTGGTAGACTGGTTTACTGGTACAGCAAGAAACAAAAAACAGTTTCCAACTCAACAGCTGAAGCTGAATATATAGCTGCTGGAAGCTGTTGCGCACAGATTTTGTGGATCAGGAATCAGCTGAGAGACTATGGCTTTGTACTTGATAAAATTCCTATTTTATGTGACAATACAAGTGCCATAGCAATCTCTAACAATCCTGTGCAGTACACAAGGACAAAGCATATTGACATCAGGTATCATTTTATTCGAGAGCATGTCATGAATGGTACCGTGGAGTTACTTTTTGTACCTACGGAAGAACAAACAACAGATATTTTTACTAAGTCTCTTGATGAATCAACATTTACCAGAATTGTTGGTGAAATGGGTATGTTAAGTAGTCCTAGTAATTAAACTGGTTAATATCTGAGGTTTGATCTTTAATAATTTACAAGTGATTGATGTGTTAATATTTGTTATTTAAATCACTTGTATAATTATTTTATCAACTTATACTTTTGCTTCTTTCTTCTTAAATCATTGTTATTATCTTCTCTATATATTTTTAATTACTTCTTGTGTTTTTAGAATAATTCATTTTCTTTAAAAATATTTTTCTCGAATTTTACAAGCTGTAATTTATGAGAAATCTATTTTTCTTGAAAATGTTATTATCTTAAATTCAGTTTAATTATTTTTGATGTTTTAAATAAATTATAGTTTCTTTTTGAATAATTTTCTATATGGAAATTATTTATTAGAAAACTTATAGATTTATTAATTCATCAGAAATAATTATGTAAATATTTAGTATGTTATTTTATTTTATTTTATTTGTAGTGTTTGTCCTTTTGTTATTAATGTTTGATTTCGTAAAAAGGACCATCTATGATCGTTTTATTATTTTTTATTATGTCTGCTAATGTTAGTGTAAATTAATGTGTTATTTATATAATATATTATTTAATAATTAAGTTGTTTTATTATTAGAATTTATTACTTGTAAAATTCTGTTAATATTCGATTTTTAGGATAGTTATATTAGCTGTTTTGTTAAAATATAACTATCGGTATAACAATCCATCTGATTGTTATATTCGAATTTGTCATAGTTATATTAGTTAAATTAGTGTAATATAACTCTAGATATAACTTAGTAAGTAGATTGTTATATTTCTGTTTTCTGTAAATATAACTGTTATTAGTTTATAGTTATATTTTGGGTTTTACTCGAAATATGGCTATCGGTATAACTATTTATTCGATTGTCATATTATTTGTTTTTCGGTAGTCATTTTAGTAAACAATATACAATATAACTCTGTACAGATTAGTTATATTTCGTTTTGTTCGCAATATAAATATCTGTATGACTATCAACCGATAGTTATATTAGGAACGTTTTGTATATGTACTAATAGTTATATTGGATAGTTATATCACTTTATTGTTCTAATTACTCGCGTGTTAAGTCACCGAGTCGCTCTCTCGATACATACATATACACGCGTATATACTAACGAATTGCTGCCCGATTCTTGACTGAAAATCACTCTGTTATCACGTTTCTGAAATCAACAATCGATTATCCAGTCGATTAGCTTCATTTCAACGATTTAAATGTGAGATTTGATCGACTTTGATGTTCTTGAGTTTCAAAACTTCGATTTTTCGATCTAAAATTCAAGAAAACTGGTGGTGATTTTTCAAAAACTAAAAATATATGTGTGTTTGTACTGTTATCAAGATCTTTGCCTCAAATTTTAAGAATTTTTGGTGAAGATTTCGATTTTTCGAATTTTTAAGTATGTATTAATTCGAATTTTGTGATTTAATTGGGTTAATTGTTGAATTTTGCAGATTTCTTAATTTTAATCCTTGATTTGGAATGGCTGGTGCTTATAATAATTTTGAGCTTGTTAATCACAATTATATTCGATATTTTAATCCCGAGGATTGCTCGGTGGAACGGTTCAAGCCCTGGATAAAATTCCTGAACGAACAAAATATCTGTAGCCATCCTATAACTGCAAATGTTCCTATGAAATTTGGTCCACTTAAACTAATGTGTACTACAGCTGTCTCAGATGAAAGATCGTTTTCTTTCAACTTTAATGATAGGACATATACAGTGGATGAATCTGTCTTCAAAGCTGCTCTGAAACTTCTACTGAACAATTTGCTGAAGCGCCATCAAATGATGAGTTGGCTCAATTCTTTACAAATCTGAACTATCAAGGTCAACTGGATCTTAAACGTCCACTCAAAAGCAATCTTGTTCAAGAATGGAACATTTTCTTCGAGATCATAGCAAAGGTGTTTGCTAATTCTACCAAGAGTAACAATACTGTTATCACAGGTATGTTACAGTCAATTGGTTTCTCAATTGCTCACAATAGAAGTATTAACTTTGGCAGCTTGATATGGCCTATTTTGTTAAATCGTGTGAAGAAGGCTAGAAAGAACTTTGGGAAAGGTAAAATGGTTAAGTGTCATTATCCTCGATTTTTGACATTAATTGTTAATCATCTTATGCCTAAGGATCAACCTGCTCCTTTTCCAAATGATCGAATTCAATGGTCTGGTAAACCAAACAAGAAGTTCTACACTAGGTTGGATACTTCTAAGGTTTTGTTGCATGTTCCAGTGGTCATAACATCATATATGTCCACATTCATAAATTTGCAAAATGTTATGCCTCAACCAGTTGATGGGTTACTTGAAATTGAACAAGATCCAGAACATGAAGCAGAACAAGCTCCTGAACATCAACCAGAACCAGAATCTCAACCTGATCCAGAACCATTAACTGCTTTTGAACCTCAACTTCAAGTGGATCAATCCACTCAGAATGAAGATGATGTACCTATCAATGATTAGGTATTTGACTCAACTGCTTTGCAATCTGAATATCTTTCTGATAGTCAATTAATTGTGAGAAGTGACCAAGGGGCTGTAGAACCACACCCTTATCCCAGGTCAATGCACCAAACACTGATCCTAAATTCTCCAAACACTATCGCAGAAAGAAATTGTCATTCAAAAGAGCTAACCCTAGTAGTGATGTCTTGAGTGAAACACATTTGCCTTTACAAAAGAAAGGTAAAACTATGTCAAAGGCAATCATAAACCCATTCATTCCTTCAAGCACACCCCTGTTACTCACAATGGGGGAAGATATTTTCTTACATGAAGCTGAAAACATTGTTATGCAAGAAGAGCAAGTTACAGTGCCTGCCATTGTTACGGTAGAAGAACCCTCACAGGTTGATCGGGATTTGCGAACTCCAATTGCACCACCACTGACCTTCCAAGAGGAGGCTAGGGTGATTTCTAGTGTAGGTACAATGGATGCAGCTCAGGAATATGAGAGGAGTGATGTGAGAGAATAACCTCAAATCTGAGTGAAACACTAGCACGTGAGGTGAGTGATACTCATAGAGCGATTGAGGTGAGAGCACACAATGACACATACACTTTATCTCTCATGATATAACTCGATCAAATGAAAGAAAGTCTTGCTCAAGCTGAAGAAGACAATAAAAACTTAAGGTTTGACATGGATAACATGAGAACTATCTTCAACAACAAGATCAATGCACTTAAACTCTCTCAGTAACAAGCAATCGAAGACTCTAGAGATGTCACAGTGGCTCAAGATCTCATTATATCTTCTATGTCAAATCAGATTGAAGATCTTCATATTAACATAAATGAGAATCACTTATCCACTGAACATCGTCTCAGTCAAATTGAAAGGCAAAATGATCATCAAGCAAAGGGGTTGAGACACTTATATAATATCATTAGCAGAACTCACTCACTTACAGCAGAAGAGAAGAAATTCTTTAGAAGTAGTGATGAAAGTGACCCTGGAGCTGGTACAAGCCATAAAGCTGTAGAGGATTCCTCAACTAAGGGGGAGAAATCTAGAGGGGGAGGAAGTGTGAGTAAAGAGAAAGATGAAGATAGGAGTAAGGGGAAGAAGAAGACAACTCAAGCAGCAACTCAAGCAGCAGAACAGGATGATGATGATGCTGTATAAGGTTATTACTATATAGGTGAACCTGATATTAATCTGTTTACTGACTTATAGTTTCCTGATGTTGGTGAAGAATTCGATGAACCGGATCTCAGTTTTTGGGATGATGAAGAGCCAATAATTCCTGATTCTGTTGAAACACAAAGAATGAATTTTGAAGCAAATAAAGAACTTGAACAGAATGATGCTAATCTGTCTATGAGAGAAGAAAGACTCAAGAAGACACTCGAACAGTTAGCCCATAATGAAAGACTTCAAAAGGCTGAACAGGAAGCACTTCAAAAGCAACATGCTCAAAAGCTGGAAGCTAGGAAGATGTACATCAAGTACAAAAATGGTGATAAGTGGAAACGTGCTCAAAAGGTAATAGACTCACCACAAACTTCTGACTATGATGATCGTCGGATGATTGCTATTTTTGAAAGCTTTAAAGAGAAGAACCCTGTACATGACATGTACTTAAAAGCTTTGAAGACAGAAATTGTGAGAATAACTACTGCATCTGATCGTAAGAATGGTGAGCTACTAATCTTTGTTGAATGTCATAAGCTTGGATCTCACAAAGTATCTCTTCAGTTCTTCTATGATAGATCTCTGTCAGAGCTTTTGGTGCTGAGACCAAAAGTAAGAACATCTTCTGAGCTAGGTATACTGCTTAATGAAAAATTTCAAGAATTTGCTGAAAGAGCTCGTCCTGAAGTTATAGATAACCCTCCACAAGTTAAAATTCTTAAGGGAGAAGTTATTCACACTGTTAATCTTCAGATAGAAGAATTATATACACATCTTGCCAGGCATTTGGTGTATGTTGAATATGCTCTTCGAAATCATGGTTTTGCATCTCAAGAAAAAATTGAAGCTGCAGATCATATTCGATCCTATGCTCAGACCAACATGAAGAAGTACAAGCAGTATCAAGGTGAGTTGAGAAAGAAACTTGGAATACCACTAGTATATCCTACAGATGTGTCATCCAGAAGGGAATTGTAACGTCCCGACTTCCCAATACTGAAAATACACTTTTTATAATAAAACAGACTTTGATACAGGGGAATTTTAGAAAATTTCCGGCATGAAGTATTCGTAAATCGGACTATCCACCTGTATTTCAACCCAAACCAAATTTCAATTAACAATTACAATTAAAACTTAATACACCAGCGATTCCTCACCGAGGATCGATTCCAGGTTATGGTATGAAACAAGAATCTAAACCATACTTATTATTACAATTTCTTCTACTATTCTGATTTCAATAACTATACCGTTTAATCTGTAGCTTAACTCCATTCCGTGCTTACCCGTTTTAGCTTCGAGATCTATCCTGTAAAGGCTACCTCATTGCTCTCATATGACTCGTATGATGTAGACATCCACCCTTATTCCTAACTGAAAGATTAGAGAAAATGAAGCAAGAGTGAGCCAAGGAATGCTCAGCAAGCGAACAGTATAGTGAAACAGTAATACTACAATGATTCATTGGTAAACATATCACTGACCAACTAATCATAAAGGAATAATTCATAATTATAGAAGCTCAAGAACTTTAAAGATATAACATTTTATTTAATTCAGGAAATGGAATAGAATTGGACTATTTTTCATTTTATTAATAAAAACAATAAGGTTAGGCTGCTGATCAGTCACGCACTAACCCCGGACAAACGCACACAGCAATGTCCTTTAATGGATCCATGGCATACATTGGCCTTAATAACTTCTGACCACGAATCTGGTCCGACCCTTTAAGGTCCACATTTTTTTTTAAAAAAAAACAACATTCCAATCCTATAATCTGAACGTCAGGTGTCGGAACAATCGACCACCTCGACCAGCCAAGCATCCTGAAAACTCACGCTCCAGGTTAACAACTCAAATCTCAAGAAGAAATGAGGTCTAGTAAAATTCTGACCTAGATATCGACAAGTTCGATATAGAGAAGGGTATTATTCCATAATATATCAGTGAAACAGGGACAACAATTCCAGCACTATTGAATGGGGATATGATAAACCGCTATTCATATTTACTGAAAATTTAAGAGCAATAATATCAACGGCAAATCGAATTAATATAATGATCAAGTGACGAAAAACATGGTTCATTTGAGTGAAATGATTTACTTGCAACATGAATAACAACAATTGTAATTATAAGATAAGGCAAGGGTATAGTCAAGTGCTAAACATTTAATAAATTTACCAACACATTGTCAAGTTGAATCAACATAAGCGAATTAAGTAGTGTTAAAATGATCATTTGTAAAATAACTCCAAGACAATAAAATTGTAGGACAGGTTGAAGAAAACCTCTCCTAAAGGGGTCCATTGGTGAAAATCCGTTACCAAGTTTAAACTAACATGAGAGATTCGAATAGTTTAAAACGAAGATTTAAGAAATTCTCAATTACTTAAGGTCTCACTATTGTCAGCTAAGCACTTATAGGCTTCAGCTGCCAGAACCGGCATGACAAATATGAGTTTAAATAATTAAGAAGATCTCAATTCATTCTAGGTTTTAACCGTCACTGAACATCACATGCCTCAACAACAGTATAAACCTCGAATTAGTTTACATAAATTTAAAAGAAAACATCCTTTGAAAAATATTAGCATAGACGAGGAGTATTGCAATAAAATGATTTTAAAAGAAATCGTCACCCGAACGATAGGTGAGGAGCATAAACAATAATAGAAAAATCTAAGAATATATGTTTATAATTCACAGAAGAAGAATGTCGCAGGAAATAAAAATAAAGAGTATAGGCACTAACAAAATGATTTAAAAAGGAATATCATAAATTAATAGAACAAATTCTCATTATTGAAACTAAAAGAGAGGGTATAGATGCTTGCAAGAAAGAAATTTGAAGGTACAGATAATTAATACAAGAGGATTTCACGTCACTTGAACAATAAGTGAGGGATAGTAACTTGCAAACTAATTTGACAGAAACGTTGTATAAATAACAGAAACAAACTTATCCCACTTGAACAATAAGCAGAGAATAGTACACTTGCCTCAATACATGCAGTTTCCAATTCCAACATCTCGATCCTTTACTCACTTTACATTAGTCTCTCCTTCTTTAAAAGTTGCCCTCTGCTCGACTATACATTCGTCTTTCCCCTATCTTTAGTCAGTCCCTTTGCTATTATACTCGTCAGCTTCGATGAATACCTCCTTTTCCAATATTCCATACTTTTGTACACTGGCACCTAGTCGGGCATCCTACTCGTACCTATATGAAGATAAAGTACTAGTTCAGTACATAACCAATCAAAACCGTACTGTCTCTCTAGTCTACCCAAACTTTACCTATAACGCTTTACAACTTAATACATATATCACATTGGTTCATAATTAATCCTTGTCTACTTTAAGAATTAGAATATAATTTTAAGAAAATCGGACAACACCTCCTTTATAGGACCTTACCTGACGGATTACAATCGACCCAATCAACAATCAAACAATTCCAAACTCGTATATCAACTTTAAGTTATAAGTACGACTTACGACTACTACTCAAATACAATACGGATTATCACATTACTTTCCCGCGCGAGAATCAACATACAGCTTTATTCAATTCACGAAATTTAATTAACCAACCCACTCAAACTTATGGAATGATCCACAATACTAATACATATTACGATTACCAATTGTTAACCAATAATTCTTGACACCAAGTCATTACTACAACAATATTTCTAAGTAACATAAATGATTAAATTATACACATCTAACATTTATACAATTGTAACAATTACAACCCCAGCAACCACTTACCAAATTCTCACGCATATATCCCCGTATAACAATTTCAACACCATCACAACTTTCGATTACATTCTCCTCTATCTACCCTTTGTCTCATTTCTTTACTTCTTTCTCATTCTCTCTTTTCTTCCTCTTGTCTTTCCTCGGCTTCACTTCCTAACAACAACACGGCAACACCCACGGCACTCTTGCACCTCACCCAACTTCCTCCTCTCGACACACTGCATCCTCTCTTTTCTACCCCTAGTACACTCTGTGCCATTATCAATCACATTAGCACCCACACACACACTTTTGACATAAACTTTCACTCACCCCCTCCTGCCTCCTTCCACTTACAAGTAAAATCTATATATAACATACAACCAATATATATATTCATAACCACATACTACACCAGCCAAGGCACCCAAGTACTACCCTTTCTCTACTCCTTCACCATTACAACATCATTAAACACACTCCTGAACTCCTACCTCTCCTTCATTCAACTCCAAACATACTTACAATTTACATACATAAAATTTACATACTTACAATTTACTTACAATTGATATCACATTCACTTCTGGCCAAAATCGAACCTCCCAATTTAACAACCCAACGCCGCAAAACAGAGTCTTTAATTCGTAGTAAATACAAAACCCCCACCCATACATTCCGAACACCACCATTCCTTACCACAAAACTCAACTGACGCATACACATCAGTTCATCTCCCTTCTTCCTCAATCTACATCACTGCTTCGGCCCCTCCCCTGTTCTGCCCATAACAATAAAACCACAAGTGAACCCAGCTGAAGTCGTCTTCGCAACCCTCGATCGAACTCAATTTCAACACTAACAAGATGCTTTCAAGCCTTACATCAAAGAAACCGAGCCCTCACCTCCTGCTAGTTTGACTTTTACTTCATCCATATACACTTCATCCTCCCTTCTTCCTCTTTTAAACTCTCAACTTCTCCCTCCCCTGTTCTCCCTCAATCTCTACAGCCCAGACCCCATAACCCCACACTCGGCATCACCTTACACCCAAAACATAAATACACATACACCCCAACAATACATACAAACAGCGACATACTAACACAACGACCACCAGTGGATAATATACCATCGTCAAGAAGATCGATTGAGCTAGGAATTCAAGAAACCCAATTCGGTTTCAACTACTCACGCCTAGCACCTACAGTCCACGCACGAACACACACCCATACCTTATACACACACATACACCACAGTAATTGAACCTGTAAATATCAAACCCACCGATTCGACACCACCCCCAACTCGTCATGTACATACACGAAGTCGACACACCAGTAGCAGGACACACACACGCACGCGTGTAGAGCTAACAGAGTAAGGAAGAAAAAGAGAGTGAGGTAGAGAGATTGAATAAGAGATGAGAGTTTGAGAGGATAAAAGAGAAAGTTTGTCGAGAGTTTTCAGGAACAATCGAGAAGAAAATGAAATGGGGTGCTGGGTTTTGGGAATAAAAAGGATAAGGGGTAATTCATATTTCCACTCAAGCTGAAAATCTATAAAAATTTAATTTAAATCATTTTAAAATCTAAATTAACTAGAAAATAAGGAGAAAACAAATTTTAGTATTTTAAAATAAAGTTTATGGAATTACAAGCACTCCTGTATTTTTAAAATAATTTTAGGATCAAAAATGAATTAACTATGGATTTTACAAGTTTTGATCCTTTAAATACAATTAAAATTCTTAAAATCATTTTAACATGCTTAAACACTCAAAATAATTCACCCAATAATTTTAAAAACTAAATAATATTATAAAGAGGATAACATAAAAGATTTCAGAATTTTTACATACTCCGATGATTTTATAAAATTTTTCGAAGATCAATAATGCGTAGATAAAATATATTTTAATCACCAAAAATATAAAAAAAAAAAATACACGAACTTATCCGGCACACGTAAATCACCATAAACATGATGTCACATATACTTGACTAAAAAAAATTCACACCATAAATTCCACATTTAATATTAAATAATAATATTTACAAATACGAATTTTTCTTGGGCGTTATATCCTTCCTCCCTTAATAGGATTCTGTCCTCAGAATCGACCGTAAGAAAACATATGACGGTATTCTCAAACATTTCTCTTTCAATTTCCAAGTCATTTCTTCCATTCTAGAACTCCTTTATATCGATTCATATACCGGTAGGCTCGTCCTATAATCCCGTAAATTCTAACATAAACGTAAACCTTTGGTTTACATATCTCGTAAATTCTAGATACTTATCACTCGTACGTGACGATCCTTTTCTACTGAAAATCGGACATGTCCAATTCGTATAATGGACTAGGCCCTGTACACAACGCCTCAAGTACTAACCCAAATCATCCATAAAAATTTATTCATATACAGTACTAAAACAAAACCTGTCTTGATTTGCAGCAACATATAAGCGAAGAAATCCGTTTTGACTTGCCATAAATAGGTAAATAATTAAATCTTTAAAACAACATCCACAAGACTAGAACAATTGATACCACTCCCACACTCCTACTCATAACCATACTGCCTCAGATAAAATTTTGAGAAAAAGAATATCAATAAATCCCCCAATCATTCTTACTCCCCTTTCAACGTACAATGTTACTCGCAACGGGAATAATTGGAAAACTTCCATCTATCCTTAATCCCATTGTTTTACTAGTAACAATTTCGAACTACTGACCCTTTACCTTGAAACATATATACCTTATTTGCAATATAAACTATCCTGGGGTCATCGCCCCTCAATACCATTCAAACTCCAACTTTCAATCCAATTGAGCTCTAAAAACTCCACTAATATCGAAACCTGACTTAACATACGTAAACCCAAGTATACTTCACCAATAATTAACTTATAACCTTCAAAACCCATTTAAACTTCACTATCTCAAGTCCGCAAAACATCAACTTCCGAAACATTACTCTACATACTCTAAAAAAATCCTCAAATTTAGACTCTGCACGTGATAACTCCAACATTTATCGATAACTGAATAAACGAAATAAAATACGAGTCCAACACTCATTTCCTTGAACTATTCCATTTCCTTCTTGGTAAGGGTGTCTACTGCTGTATCGATCTTGGTACAACCTTTGACGACCTTCGGTAATTCCTAGCTGGTCCTTTAAAGTTTTCGATCTCTGCAGGCGTCTTAAGCCTTTCCCGATTCATTACCGCTTCGTCTTCCCGAATTTTATTTCGATTCTTTCGTCATCTCCTGGAAATTTTACTTCATCCAATTCCAAAGCCCGTACTTAGAAATCTTATGTATACTCTTCTTATATCCTTGAATTTCTTGAGATGTCTTCCGATCTTGAATTCTTGCAAGTCGTGACATACCTGGGAATAAATAATTAACCGACTTTATATCTCTGTCTGGGAAAAATCCTAGCAATTCATCAATACATACGTCCGAGAAAGTTTAAACACTGTAATTTGCATCACTCTAATCATCTCCTTACTGGTATCTCTCACATATATAAGGTAACCTTAAAATTTTGTCATAATTATCTCTTGGTCTGCATGACCATTAAAACTTCCTTTGTCCGCTTCCGACCTCGAAACTCAACTTATATATCTCTCGAAAATCATAATTTCACCTTTTTATCCTCACACCATGCCTGTACTTTATAGTTAATTATACAATCCAATCTCAACTCACACTCAGCTCTTTTAACTGCCATCATCTTCATATTCTTCATATTGTCATTCATAATCATAATGAACTTCTAGTTTCTAATTCTGTCACTTCTCACCATACTGTTCTTTCTGCTTACAATTACATCTTTTCATCTTAATCTTAGTACAATTAAAGTAGGCTTCCTCTTGAAATCATACCTTCCTTTCTAGCCAAATCTCACATCCTCTGCTAACACAATTCCTGCAAATTTCCTGTTGAAATTCTTAATACAAATTGTCTAGCTCTACTTTTCTTCGCTCAAGTTTTTCTTCCGCTTCAATTCTAAAATGCATACCCGATAATTGGTCTTAAATCATTTAAAATCTCATAATATCCCTTCTACTATATCCAAAGTAAAATATACGATAAACTACTGTTCCTCAACAATCTTTCCTCAACATAACTCTCACAACTAACTAAACCCATCATCACTCCACTTCCAATTTAAATAGAGTTAATAATCTCGTCTCCTTTTTATCTGCTCCTTATCCATACACAGTCCTCCATTTTATCGCATCTTGTACGTGTGTTGTCAATCCAAGGAGTAATCCAACTGGATATTCAATCTCTGTTTTAGCATCAATTCTCAAACCAGACAAACCAATTCTTCCTTGACATAATTGTATCTCGGACAACTTAGAATGTCATCGTTTCTATTTTTACTACTTTCCACCACTGGTAACTTTAGGAATCATAAGGGTTATAACAAAAAGGAAGTAATGAAACGACAGGTGTTAACATGTATGAATATAAGATAAGTTTTGTTTGATAGGAATTTTTGTAAAAGAATTTAACCGAGAGATCAATATGATCATTGAACTATATTCAGGTTGCATTTGTCACTTAGGTCAACCGCCATAGTACAAAAAGGTGGCCAGCCTTCAGTACTTTCATGACAAACAAAATCAGTGGCGTCCCACCAGACTTCTATCACATAGATAGATGTCCCTGGATCCCCTATATACATAGGGTTGTTCTTCCCAGTCAGAATAAATAAGGTTAAATATTCAAAGAGAAACAAAAAGAATTCAAAAGTTTCAAAAAGTTTATAGATATACAACGTTGAATAAGGAATAGAAATTATTCGGGGAAATTAGAAAGAATTCAAGGGTCTCAATAATTTATATGCATAATATTGAATCATGTTATCCCCTGGAAAATAGAGGTATCTTTGAAAAATAGAACTGTGTTTAAATGAATCTGAAAAAGTCGTTCTCAATTGAAATATAGTTGATTATCAAAGGTGATGGGGTATTATCAAGATAAGAAGAAACAGAAAGAAAGGTTGAATCGAATCTCCTTAATCAATAAACTAAATAAAATCAACTGCTAGTAATGAATAACCACGCCATTCCTCTAACCCATGCCAGTAATTGCATTTCACATCTTGTTTTCAATCCTTTCGCACTTTCTATATCACTCGCGGAGTAACTAAAGTCACAAAAGAAATTCTAGAACATACACGAAGGTCTACACGTGACATCCTCCAAGCTGGTAACTCCGATCGTCTATTTAACGTAGGCGGCGCTGAATCAATTACCTCGTCCAAAGTCGTACCTTCGAATGAATCGAATTCTGGCTGGCACGATATGTCAAAATACTAACTAACGTCGTAATTGTTATCCTAATAACCTAAGGCGAATCTTATCCTAAATCGTTCTATCTAACGTCCTACTTAAATATGTATACCTAATCATCCTAACTTGTTTCAGTGACCATAACCTGTCGCTCTGATACCAACCTGTAACGTCCCGACTTCCCAATACTGAAAATACACTTTTTATAATAAAACAGACTTTGATACAGGGGAATTTTAGAAAATTTCCGGCATGAAGTATTCGTAAATCGGACTATCCACCTGTATTTCAACCCAAACCAAATTTCAATTAACAATTACAATTAAAACTTAATACACCAGCGATTCCTCACCGAGGATCGATTCCAGGTTATGGTATGAAACAAGAATCTAAACCATACTTATTATTACAATTTCTTCTACTATTCTGATTTCAATAACTATACCGTTTAATCTGTAGCTTAACTCCATTCCGTGCTTACCCGTTTTAGCTTCGAGATCTATCCTGTAAAGGCTGCCTCATTGCTCTCATATGACTCATATGATGTAGACATCCACCCTTATTCCTAACTGAAAGATTAGAGAAAATGAAGCAAGAGTGAGCCAAGGAATGCTCAGCAAGCGAACAGTATAGTGAAACAATAATACTACAATGATTCATTGGTAAACATATCACTGACCAACTTATCATAAAGGAATAATTCACAATTACAGAAGCTCAAGAACTTTAAAGATATAACATTTTATTTAATTCAGGAAATGGAATAGAATTGGACTATTTTGCATTTTATTAATAAAAACAATAAGGTTAGGCTGCTGATCAGTCACGCACTAACCCCGGACAAACGCACACAGCAATGTCCTTTAATGGATCCATGGCATACATTGGCTTTAATAACTTCTGACCACGAATCTGGTCCGACACTTTAAGGTCCACATTTTTTTTTTAAAAAAAAACAACAGTCCAATCCTATAATCTGAACGTCAGGTGTCGGAACAATCGACCACCTCGACCAGCCAAGCATCCTGAAAACTCACGCTCCAGGTTAACAACTCAAATCTCAAGAGGAAATGAGGTCTAGTAAAATTCTGACCTAGATATCGACAAGTTCGATATAGAGAAGGGTATTATTCCATAATATATTAGTGAAACAGGGACAACAATTCCAGCACTATTGAATGGGGATATGATAAACCGCTATTCATATTTACTGAAAATTTAAGAGCAATAATATCAACGACAAATCGAATTAATATAATGATCAAGTGACGAAAAACATGGTTCATTTGAGTGAAATGATTTACTTGCAACATGAATAACAACAATTGTAATTATAAGATAAGGCAAGGGTATAGTCAAGTGCTAAGCATTTAATAAATTTACGAACACATTGTCAAGTTGAATCAACATAAGCGAATTAAGTAGTGTTAAAATGATCATTTGTAAAATAACTCCAAGACAATAAAATTGTAGGACAGGTTGAAGAAAACCTCTCCTAAAGGGGTCCATGGGTGAAAATCCGTTACCAAGTTTAAACTAACATGAGAGATTCGAATAGTTTAAAATGAAGATTTAAGAAATTCTCAATTACTTAAGGTCTCACTCTTGTCAGCTAAGCACTTATAGGCTTCAGCTGCCAGAACCAGCATGACAAATATGAGTTTAAATAATTAAGAAGATCTCAATTCATTCTTGGTTTTAACCGTCACTGAACAACACATGCCTCAACAACAGTATAAACCTCGAATTAGTTTACATAAATTTAAAAGAAAACATCCTTTGAAAAATATTAGCATAGACGAGGAGTATTGCAATAAAATGATTTTAAAATAAATCGTCACCCGAACGATAGGTGAGGAGCATAAACAATAATAGAAAAATCTAAGAATATATGTTTATAATTCACAGAAGAAGAATGTCATAGGAAATAAAAATAAAGAGTATAGGCACTAACAAAATGATTTAAAAAGGAATATCATAAATTAATATAACAAATTCTCATTATTGAAACTAAAAGAGAGGGTATAGATGCTTGCAAGAAAGAAATTTGAAGGTACAGATAATTAATACAAGAGGATTTCACGTCACTTGAACAATAAGTGAGGGATAGTAACTTGCAAACTAATTTGACAGAAACGTTGTATAAATAACAGAAACAAACTTATCCCACTTGAACAATAAGCAGAGAATAGTACACTTGCCTCAATACATGCAGTTTCCAATTCCAACATCTCGATCCTTTATTCACTTTACATTAGTCTCTCCTTCTTTAAAAGTTGCCCTCTGCTCGACTATACATTCGTCTTTCCCCTATCTTTAGTCAGTCCCTTTGCTATTATACTCGTCAGCTTCGATGAATACCTCCTTTTCCAATATTCCATACTTTTGTACAATGGCACCTAGTCGGGCATCCTACTCGTACCTATATGAAGATAAAGTACTAGTTCAGTACATAACCAATCAAAACCGTACTGTCTCTCTAGTCTACCCAAACTTTACCTATAACGCTTTACAACTTAATACATATATCACATTGGTTCATAATTAATCCTTGTCTACTTTAAGAATTAGAATATAATTTTAAGAAAATCGGACAACACCTCCTTTATAGGACCTTACCTGACGGATTACAATCGACCCAATCAACAATCAAACAATTCCAAACTCGTATATCAACTTTAAGTTATAAGTACGACTTACGACTACTACTCAAATACAATACGGATTATCACATTACTTTCCCGCGCGAGAATCAACATACAGCTTTATTCAATTCACGAAATTTAATTAACCAACCCACTCAAACTTATGGAATGATCCACAATACTAATACATATTACGATTACCAATTGTTAACCAATAATTCTTGACACCAAGTCATTACTACAACAATATTTCTAAGTAACATAAATGATTAAATTATACACATCTAACATTTATACAATTGTAACAATTACAACCCCAGCAACCACTTACCAAATTCTCACGCATATATCCCCGTATAACAATTTCAACACCATCACAACTTTCGATTACATTCTCCTCTATCTACCCTTTGTCTCATTTCTTTACTTCTTTCTCATTCTCTCTTTTCTTCCTCTTGTCTTTCCTCGGCTTCACTTCCTAACAACAACACGGCAACACCCACGGCACTCTTGCACCTCACCCAACTTCCTCCTCTCGACACACTGCATCCTCTCTTTTCTACCCCTAGTACACTCTGTGCCATTATCAATCACATTAGCACCCACACACACACTTTTGACATAAACTTTCACTCACCCCCTCCTGCCTCCTTCCACTTACAAGTAAAATCTATATATAACATACAACCAATATATATATTCATAACCACATACTACACCAGCCAAGGCACCCAAGTACTACCCTTTCTCTACTCCTTTACCATTACAACATCTTTAAACACACTCCTGAACTCCTACCTCTCCTTCATTCAACTCCAAACATACTTACAATTTACATACATAAAATCAAGGGTACTTTACTCAAACACCATCTCCACATAAACAATTGATATCACATTCACTTCTGGCCAAAATCGAACCTCCCAATTTAACAACCCAACGCCGCAAAACAGAGTCTTTAATTCGTAGTAAATACAAAACCCCCACCCATACATTCCGAACACCACCATTCCTTACCACAAAACTCAACTGACGCATACACATCAGTTCATCTCCCTTCTTCCTCAATCTACATCACTGCTTCGGCCCCTCCCCTGTTCTGCCCATAACAATAAAACCACAAGTGAACCCAGCTGAAGTCGTCTTCGCAACCCTCGATCGAACTCAATTTCAACACTAACAAGATGCTTTCAAGCCTTACATCAAAGAAACCGAGCCCTCACCTCCTGCTAGTTTGACTTTTACTTCATCCATATACACTTCATCCTCCCTTCTTCCTCTTTTAAACTCTCAACTTCTCCCTCCCCTGTTCTCCCTCAATCTCTACAGCCCAGACCCCATAACCCCACACTCGGCATCACCTTACACCCAAAACATAAATACACATACACCCCAACAATACATACAAACAGCGACATACTAACACAACGACCACCAGTGGATAATATACCATCGTCAAGAAGATCGATTGAGCTAGGAATTCAAGAAACCCAATTCGGTTTCAACTACTCACGCCTAGCACCTACAGTCCACGCACGAACACACACCCATACCTTATACACACACATACACCACAGTAATTGAACCTGTAAATATCAAACCCACCGATTCGACACCACCCCCAACTCGTCATGTACATACACGAAGTCGACACACCAGTAGCAGGACACACACACGCACGCGTGTAGAGCTAACAGAGGAAGGAAGAAAAAGAGAGTGAGGTAGAGAGATTGAATAAGAGATGAGAGTTTGAGAGGATAAAAGAGAAAGTTTGTCGAGAGTTTTCAGGAACAATCGAGAAGAAAATGAAATGGGGTGCTGGGTTTTGGGAATAAAAAGGATAAGGGGTAATTCATATTTCCACTCAAGCTGAAAATCTATAAAAATTTAATTTAAATCATTTTAAAATCTAAATTAACTAGAAAATAAGGAGAAAACAAATTTTAGTATTTTAAAATAAAGTTTATGGAATTACAAGCACTCCTGTATTTTTAAAATAATTTTAGGATAAAAAATGAATTAACTATGGATTTTACAAGTTTTGATCCTTTAAATACAATTAAAATTCTTAAAATCATTTTAACATGCTTAAACACTCAAAATAATTCACCCAATAATTTTTAAAACTAAATAATATTATAAAGAGGATAACATAAAAGATTTCAGAATTTTTACATACTCCGATGATTTTATAAAAATTTTCGAAGATCAATAATGCGTAGATAAAATATATTTTAATCACCAAAAATATGAATAAAAAAAAAATACACGAACTTATCCGGCACACGTAAATCACCATAAACATGATGTCACATATACTTGACTAAAAAAAATTCACACCATAAATTCCACATTTAATATTAAATAATAATATTTACAAATACGAATTTTTCTTGGGCGTTATACGAATTACTTGTTGACTCTGAATTGATCAAGAATCTACCTAATATGGATGAACAAGAAGAAGGAGAACTCAACGAGGAAGAAGGTGGTAAATGAAGATTAGCTCTACAAGTTATATCATTAGAGTTTTGATAGAACAAGATAGGATAATTGTCTTATATGATCAGTCTAGAGGATCATCTATCTTGTATTTATCTTTTCTGTTTGAATCTGGATAATGTTAATATGAACCAGAACTTTTCCATTATTTACTTAGCATTTAAAGTGTTTTCCTTTACTTGTTTAATTGGGATTAGTTGAAGAATCCTCTAGGTATTTGCTTGTTATTGTATAACAAACAAATAGGGGGAGATTGAAAGGCATATGACTCAGCCTATTTGTAGTTCGAGGATCCTAATCCAATTAAACTAGATTGTAATAAGTAAATAATATCAACTGTCACAGGAATCTCAAAAGATGATAACAGTCAGAAGAAAAATCAACAAGTCAATCTATAGTTTTGATGTTTTACACTGGAAGAAGATTCAGATATCTGATCAAGCCTCAAGGTAGCATTGAAACACATGGATTCATTTAAGGGACAGAGATTTTCTATAAGTGATAAGAAACAATTTCAGTACCGAATGATTGATGAGAGTGAAGAGTATAAAAAGATCACAGTGTTAAAGTCACGATGAAGAACAAAGATTGGAGTTAGTCGTTCATGAACCAGACAGTACATCGAGCGTCAACATCGTTCCAGTGTATGTTCCTTATCATAATTACGTGGTTCGCAGTGAAGTATTGACTATTAAAGGATTTATATTAATTCTACTTTAATTGATTAAGTCAAGTAATTAATTTAATTAAATAAATTAATTCTATCAGAATTAATATATTTGTTAAAGTGATTATTAGATTAATTAAATAAGAATTAATATGAAAAAGAAATAATTATTTAAATGATTTTTATAAATCATTTAATTAATTATAAACTGAAAAATATGATAATATAACTATCAATTGATAGTTATACCGATAGTCATATACAGTTCAAAATTAGATAGTCATATACAGTTCAACTGGATAGTCATATTTCATTCATGGGATAGTAATACCGAATGTTATATTGGACTGGATAGTAATACCGAATGTTATATTGGACTGGATAGTTATACCGAAAGTTATATTTAAACTGGACAGTCATATTACATTCAATTGATAGTCATACCGAATGTCATATTAGTGTTAACTGATTGTTATATCAGTTAAAACAAAGCAATATGACTATGGCTGTGTTATATAAAGCCGCAGAATGCAGAAGGAATCAAGGCAGTCGAGCATAACAGAAAAATTACACACAGCAGCTCATATCTCTCTCTCTCAAGCTCAAGAACACTTACCAATTAAATTCTGTAAATTCAAGTTCATCTCAGTTGTAATATTCTATCCATTGGAACTTGTTTACTTGTGATTCTTGTACTACTAGCGAATTAAGTTTCCTAGTTCACAAATTGATATCTTGATTTTTATTAACTAAATTAGCAAAGTTCATGTTGAATTTTCTAATTAGTTATTAATTACTTGATAATCATTTGGACTGATTTTGTAACACCCATCAAGTTAATATATTGTTATATTCAACTTGAAATTTGTGTTATATTATTCCGCACAAAAATATTCGTTTAAGTGAAAATTGTTTAACAAATAAATTTCGAGAAAATGGTATAGATTGTATTCAACCCCCCCTTCTACAATCTTATCGGACCTAATAGTAACCTAGCTTTAATATCAATAACAATGCCTTCAATTAATTTTTTTGGGCCAAAGTAACGTTTCCCATGAAGTCTTGCATTCCTTTCCCTCCAGATATGATAAGAGAAAACTTGGATAGCCAGAAGAAGTAAATGTCTGTGAGCAATGTTTGAGACTGATCCCCAAGTAGTTAAAAGACCAAGCCAGAAAGTGTAGTTGTGATTGTAATTGCCTATGAGAGCAAACAGGTGCCGAAGCACGTAAGAGCTATAACAACATGTCACAAACAAGTGATTGTGGCACTCGGTTCCCCCTGCACACAGGAGACAATATTACAACAGATCAATCCCAAAAGAAGCAAGTCTGCTAAATGTGTTTATCCGGCCGTGACAAACAAGCCACTGATGATGAACGTATCTGTTTACTCTAAGCTTATGCCAAACGAACTGGTGCCAAGGGACTACTGGGAGCCTAAACCGGATGGCATCCCATATATGCCTCGTTCGAACTTTGTTAATAGGCATACCATCCCATAAGATAGTATCATTACAGTTGAGGTCAAAATTTGGGCTGTCAAAATCAATAATCCATCTTCTTAACGAATGATTATGGTGGTGCCTTGAATTAGGAGTTGGGAGCCTCCAAACCCCGTGCTAATCAGGACATTAACAGAGGCATTAGAAGTGGAACTGGCTTGAGAGATAATTGTGTCACTGTTGTAGGTAGCTAAGCACCTACCATGCTACCATGGATCAAACCATAATGAAGTATGCATCCCATTACCAATTCGAAATTGAATGAACTGTAAAGCTTCGTTTCTAAGCTTGAGAAGTACTTTTGGAATATTTTTAATAAATCATTAGAATTAAAATAACATATTAATCAAATATGGAAAAATATATATTTTATGATATGATAGATACGTTTGATTAATAAATAACTATTAGAATGAAAAAAATACAATAATAATATTTAAAAACATCCAATTTTTCCTCCAATTAATCTCTCCCATAAGTAAAAACATTAATACATGCTTTCATAATGTGTAAACTTGGTAGAAAAAACAACCCATGTTAAGAAATGCAACTGACATGAATTTGTATTTCACTAAATAAATTTTAGATATGCATGAAACATGGGTGACTTACTAATGCTATTGAGATATCCCAAATATCATCATCTATTATTACAATACCAATAAATTTTGAAATGGGAAGAAAATACAAATAAATGTCCAACAAAAAAAGGTACTTGAAATTTAATAGGCCATGTAAAAGAGAAAACAAATTGCAGGTCCAGAAGCCCCATCTTCACTTTTTCATGGCGGGGTCCAACTACTTGCAGGTTCTACTTAGCTTGCAACCTTCTTTTTTTGAGGTAGATTTTTCTTTGTCTCCGCTTCATTCCCTCCTAATTTATGGTTGGAAAAGTTGTTTCCTTTCTTTTACCAGATGGAGAGACTAATGAGGTGACTATTGTTTCAAGATTCAGATTGTGATGGTAGTGCTACTTGGGTAGGAGAAGTGTGGCCTTCTGGCTATGTCATATGGAATTTTTGGTTTTATTTTGGAGTATGTGGTTTTGCTACTTTCTTCATAGGTGGTAGCTTTGGTACTTTGGTTTTATGGGTTATATATAGAACTTTTTACTAAGGTTTTTCACCGAAGTGGTGGATAAAGAAATTACATTTTTTATAGTTCATACTCAGTGGTTTGGTAGGTAATGGAATTCATATATGTAAAATATATATTTTAAAATTTTCATTATTTAGTGTTACAATAACTATTGTTATTAATGTCGTAAATTAAAACTTAGTGTAGTGTTACATTATAGCCAATTCAACCGAAAATGCATTGTTTCCATAACGAAATCTATTATTACATTAGGTAAATTGATGTTGTGACATTTGAAAAGTGGACCCTACATGCAGGACCAGTCATGTGGGTCCAACCCTTATGGACCCCACCTTGTGGGTCCTGTATGTGGATCCACTATTAGTTTGTCATGCAACACTTTACTCCTATTGTATTGTTTGATTCATTATTGCTCTATGAGCATAACTTAATGTTCTTCCTTATGTTACTTTGAGAACCAAAGCATTAGCGGAAGAAATGGTCAAAATATGTTACCTTTTGGTGTAATGTATCAGTTTCCTTGCCTAAAGAACATGCATCCGACCATCAAAGATCTAGTGGGAAAAAGGAGAAATCAGAAATTTAGTGGTACATCAAGATTACGGTCAAATATATTAAAGTTGGAAGCTGTTGTTGATAATAGACTTCTGGTTGCACTATATTTAAAAGAAGCTATGAAGGATTTATACTACATTCCAGAAATTTCTTTGTTTGAAAATAGTTGAGTCAAAAGTTTTTAATGGATAATCACTTGAGCAAATAATGTCTTGATCTTAGCAGTTGATAGTGACTTGACATGGCTAACAGATCACATGGGTTGATGAACTTCAAAAGAGCATGGTAGCCAGTACTGGAAATGAAGAAGAAGAAAAAGAAACATTCCTTTTTAATACAAGCAAATTGGATAATAATCTCAAGAAAAATCCGTCAAAGACAATCAGATAAATTTGCATCACATGAAGACAAGGAATGATGTAACATGCTAGACTTTGACTATTGTAATATAATGTTTCTAGTAGGAGTTGTAAACTAGGGATATATATAACCCAAGTGTAGCATTTCTTTTTAGAGAAAACACAAAAACACAAATCATTTCACTTAGCATTCTTAGATTTTCTTGTAAACAAAAAGCACTGTAAACAAGCAGCTGTTAACTCTTTCACAGATTATTTCTTCGAAATACAATTCTCAGGTGGAATAGAATTTTTAAAGAGTGTTGTGTGTTTGCATTTACTTTTTTTATTTCTCTATTTTCACAAACATAAACTGTTAAGCCTCAAACAATTCGAAAGAATTTAATCAAGATTGTATTTAACCCTCTTTCTACAATCCTTGGTTGTATTGTTGGGATTCATCAATGGGCATTAGAGCAAGCTTCTAATATACAAGAAGTTTGAAGATCCAAAAACAATTACAACCATGGGAAAGAAGGATGTAGGAGTGAAGATACCTATTTTTGACAAAGACAATTACTTTCACTGGAAAATAAAGATACAGCAGTAGCTGCTGGAAGGCCAATTCCCAAATTGCCAAGTGAATTTAAAGCTGAGGTCTTGCAAGAGACTAATAAAGATAAGAAAACTATGAACATTCTAATCAATGGCGTAGACCAAGATATGTTTGATAGTGTCATCAACTGCACAACTTCTAAAGAAGTGTGGGACACTATACAAACCCTCTATGAAAGCATTGTACAAGTGCGGGAAAACAAGATGCAACTTCTCATACAATAGTATGAACATTTTCACTTTAAGGATGGTGAGAGCCTGACAGACATTTACAGTAGATTCCAAAAACTACTGAATGGTATAAAGTTGTATGGAAGAGTGTATCAAACAAAGGACTCCAATCTCAAATTCTTGAGGTGTTTACCTAGAGAATAGAAACCCATGAGTGTCTCCTTGAGAAATTCTCAAGAGTATAATGATTTTACACTTGAGAGGTTGTATAGGATTTTAAAGACCTATGAGCTAGAATTACAACAGGATGGGGAGATTGAGAAGATCTAGAAAAAGTGAGCAGTTATGGCATTGGTGGCCAGTGTTCAAGGTGTTCAAAGTGGTGAAAAGATGGAAAATGTGAAATCTACATCAAGTACAAGTACTTGTGAAGGTAGTGCTGAGACTAGCAAAGGTAAAGGCAAGTTGGTTGAAAAAGTAAAAACATCTAGTGGAGATGAATCAGAGGAGTTAGATGATTATTTGGCATTCTTGTTAAAGAAATTTTCTAAGCTCAGATTCAAGAAGAACCCTGCAGCAGCCAGGCAATCCAGAAAAAGCTATCAATCAAACAAAGATGTGGTTGAAAGATCAAAAATCAAATGTTTTACTTGTGGGATTGCTGGGCACTTTACCAATAAGCGCAGAAAATCAAAAGCTGAGAAGGAGAAGAAACAGTTTGAACTTGTCGACTACAAAAAGAAATATTTTGACCTTCTCAGGAAAAAGGAAAGGGTATTCATGTCAAGGGACAATGATTGGGCTGCAGGTGGTGATACTGATGACGAAGAAGAGTTTGTCAACCTTGCACTTATGGCCAACTCAGATGACCAGGAAGCTAGTTCAGCCAGTAATCAGGTAATAACAACTAACCTTTCTAAGCTTTCTAAAGATGAATGCAATAGTAGTGTAAATGAGATGTCACTTGAATTGTATAACATGCATGTCACCTTGAAATCATTTAATAAAGATTTGTATACTCTGCTAAGTGATAGAAAATCAGTGTTAGAAACTCAATTCATTGAGTTTGAAACAATGAAAAGAGATTGCCAGATTGCTAAAGATGAATTGACTGAGGCTTTAAAAAGGGAAGAGATTTTGAAGAAACAATTGGAAAAGGAACAAGAGTTAATAGCCAAGTGGAAAGGATCTGCTGATGTTTCTAACAACATGATCAAGGTTCAAGGAATAGATTTATTCTATAACTTGAACAGAGGGAAAGCAAAGTTAGAGGTTGCTTCTGATAGTGTGGCAACGGATACTAATTCTGATTATGCATTGAACAATGAGAGATCAACGGATACTGATCATCCGTTGAAGGCTAATAAGTCAACAGATGAGAAGTATCCATTGAAGACTAAAACTGTTAGCAAAGAATTTCATGATCAGTATGGATCGGTCAATAAGAACTTTGTTAGTGGGGAGAGTAGCAAAACAAAGAAAGTTGAAAAAGGAAGCATAGACCACTTGTCCAACAAGAAATTGAAGCATAAGTTAGAAAAGATTGAGGTAAAGGCTGAGGGTAAAAAGTGGAAAAATAGAAATGGTAAAGTAGGGATTAACAAGCACAATAACTATACACCTGATAAGTATGGACCTAGGATAGTGTGTGTTAAATGTGGTTGTGTTAATCATCTATCTGTTAATTGCAATGTGCAAAATTCTTCTATGCCTTCTATATATATGCATGCTATGCCTATGTCTGCCATGACTACTTTGCCTAACATGTTTGCACAGAATTCACATGCATCATCTTAGTTTTCTAACATGTCATTCATGCAAAATCCATATTTTATTATTTTTAGTATTCCATAAATGTCATGGATGATGTCTGGAATGAGTAACATGTATATACAAGCTATGCAAAATCCTTCAACTAATTCTTATGCATGTGAGCAAGTGACAAACCCTGTTCTTCAAAGGCCCACACCAAGAGTTAAGGTTGATTTAACCCAATCAGAACCCTTGGTTCAAAAGGGTTGAAGAACAAGAATAATGCTAACAAGGGAGGACCCAAGGAAACTTGGGGTACCAAAATCAACTTGATTTAGTTATGATGTATGTAGGGAAATAAAAGAAATCTTTGGTACCTGGATAGTGGATGCTCTAGGCATATGAATGGAGATTCTACCCTGCTCACTAAATTTGATGAGGGAGCTGGCCCTAGCATTACCTTTGGAGACAACAACAAAGGATATACTAGATGATATGGCTCGCTTTCATAAGATGATGTTGTCATTGAGGAAGTAGCACTGGTTGATGGTCTTAAGCATAACTTGCTTAGCATCAGTCAACTATATAATAAAGGTCAAAATATTTGGTTTACTTCAGAAGCCTGTGTTGTTTTCAAGAAGAATGACAACAAGGTGGTGTTGACTAGAAATAGAAAGGGAAATGTGTATATTGCTGACTTCAATTCAACAAGTGCAAATTCAGCCACATATCATTTCAATAAGGCAAGTGTAGATGAAAGTAGGCTTTGGCACAAGAAACTGTTACACTTAAGTTTAAGGCAATGAATGAGTTGGTTAAGAGGGATTTGGTAAGAGGTACTCCAAAGTTGGATTTTTACAAGGATGGATTATGTGATGCATGCTAGAAAGGGTAGCAAAAGAAGGCCTCTTTCAGATCCAAGTCAATGTCATCAATTGATCAACCGTTACAGCTACTACACATGGACTTATTTGGACAAGTCAATGTGTTGTCAATTTCTAAGAAGAAATATTGTCTTATGATTATGGATGATTTTTCAAACTATACATGGACATACTTACTGCACTCCAAGGATGACGTAAGTGAAATCATCATCAATCACATCAAGATAGTCAACAACAATCCAAGTTTTAAAGTGAGAAGAATTAGAAGTGATAATGGAACTAAGTTCAAGAACTTTGTGATGAGAGAGTTTTGTGAAAATGAAGGAATTATTCAAGAATTCCCTGCACCGAGGACTTCTCAATAAAATGGTGTAGTTGAAAGGAAAAACAGAACTCTAGTTGAAGCTTCAAGGACCATTCTTGAAGAGTCAAAGCTGCCAACATATTTATAGGCTGAAGCAGTTAACATAGCATGCTACACTCAGAATATTTCCTTGGTTAATCAAGCAAAAGGCATGACACCTAACTATTCAAAGGAAAGAAACCAACAATTAACTTTCTGCATGTCTTTGGATGCAAGTGTTTTGTACTGAGGAATCAAGGTGAAAGGAAATTTGATTTAAAGGTAGATGAAGCTATTTTTGTTGAATATTCAGCGGGGAAATCCTACAGAATCTACGATCTAAGACTTAACACTGTTATGGAATTTGTACATGTTATCTTTGATGATAAGAAGATCCAAGGTTTGTTAGATGAAGAATTCCATGAATATCTCTCATTTGAAAATGAGATTGGAGGTGAAGATAGTGAAGATCAAGAAGATATAGTATCAATTGGTGTGAGAAGTCAACATGGACCATCCATTCATATCCAAATTGGTCCATCCGTTGAAGAACAGAAGACACCCTCCGTTGATGCTAAGAATAAACCATCCGTTGATGATCATTTTGGGGCATCCGTTGAGAACCAAAGGGAAGAAATTTCTAGGACAAGGTTCACACACTCAGGGGGAGTTTCTCAGAATCAACACTCAATAACAATCCAAAATGGTCAACATCAAGAAAATGAACTAAATTCATCAACATCAAACTTGCCACCAGAGAAACTTGCCACCAGAGACTAGGGATCATCCTTCTGAATTGATTATTGGTGATTCTAATTCTAAAGTCCAAACTAGAAGGGCAACTCGAGAAGAATGCTTATATAGCAGTTTTCTATCTAAAGAGGAATCAAAGAAAGTTGAGGATGCTCTTTCAGATCCAGACTGGATGTTAGCCATGCAAGAAGAGCTAAACTAGTTTGAAAGAAATGAAGTATGGAAGCTTATACCCAAACCAAAGAATAAATCAGTGATTGACACGAAATGGGTATTCAAGGATAAGATGGATGAAAATGGCATTGTGACAAGGAACAAAGCTAGATTGGTTGCTAAGGGCTATTGCCAAGATAATGTTAGTGTAGGTGCCCTAGAGGCAATACATTGTTTCTTTGAATAAACCTTTATGTCATTTGATCATTCAATAAACGTATTTATTATGACTTTAGTTACTGCGATATATTTGTTAGCATAATAAATGTCCTTAGAATCATGATACACATTATATAGTTTAAGTACATGACTTGAACTTGAGATTATATAATATATCATATTCTTAAAAGGTCCCTGGTCAAGTATTATTATTATAGGACAATAATAATACACAAATAGACAAGTATGTTGTTTGACAGATAACCACATCTCATTGGTTATAAGTATGGAGATACTAAAGTCAATACATAGGTACATGTAGGAGTACATGGTACTGGACAGACCCACAGTGAGATTCTTCATGTTTAATAAAGTCATAAGAAAGACTCACAGTGATAATGGTGTAATGATCCTTTGACTTGAGATCATTATATTTCTATACGAGGATTAATATACTTTGACTACATTAAAAGTTACCTTTGACCGGGTGATGATAAAAGTGGAAATCGGGTATATCATGAGTCGTATGAGAAATATGAATGGTAAATAAAGGATTTAACCCTCCTATAATTAGGAGAGATATTATTGGCCTCTTGATTGAGTGAGACTATAAAATGCATGGCCGTGCTCAAATAATGATTTGTTTTAAATAGTCTACTCATGGATCAAGTAAACCCGGATTAAATGTTGAAGCGGATGACTAAATACATGCCTCGAGTTTAATCTATAATATTTGGTTAAAGTGATTATATTACACGGAAACATTAGTCACCAAAGGTTTAAATTGGATCACTAATTATTATTATTACTTGGGTAGCAATGATGTATTACTAGATACCGCTCATTGTTTATAATTTTATTATTAAATATTAAAATTATTGCCAACTTAATAATAACCTAAAGGGTTACACAATAAGAACATATAAAACAGAGCTTTATTTAAATTATGGATTTAAATAGTTATTAATTCGAAATTGAATTAATTAAGTGGGACTTGATTAATTGCAATATATATATATATATATATATATATATAATTCGAATTTAATTGAAACCAAAACAGATTGGGTTTAGTGAAGCCCAAAACATTTTAGGGTTTTAAGCCCAAATCTCTCTTTATAAATACATTGAGATGTGTTGGTTTAGGTTAACTTTGGCAAACTCGTTTTTCACCTAAACCCTAGCTGCTCTACATCTTAGAGAGGCTAGATAGAGAGAGAGAGAGAGGGGCGTTTCTTGGCTAGTACCATCTCTGTTGATCGTTGGACGATCGGTGTGTTCGTGTGGACGATTTAGAGACACAATCTTGACGTAAAGGGCTGTGTGGTGATTACAAGCTAGGATCTCCTTTGAGTTCGTGAAAGTAACGTTTGTAATAGGTACGATTCATTATCTCCATAATCAGTTCGTAATTATACATGGATCCTGCGTTCGGGTTCCGAAATTATTGTTTTATTTACGTTTTTCCGCTGCGTTTTCTGCCTCGGAACCCAACAGATAAAGGAAATGATTTTGAAGAAACCTTTGCACCAGTTGCAAGATTGGAAGCAATCAGAATCTTTCTAGCCTATGCAACCCATGCCAATTTCAAAGTCTATCAAATGGATGTCAAGAGTGCATTTTTTAAGACCACCGCCAGGGGCTGCCGCCCCCGGACCCCGCCCGGGGGCTGCTGCCCCTGGACCCCCGCAGTGTTTGTTTATATGTTCTTAATTGTTTATTTGAGCATGGTGCTGGTTATGGCCTTAAGACCCTTAGTTTAATGGTTTGTGGTTTTATAAATACGACTTGCATGTCGTTTTCTTCATTCTTGTAATTGTTTAACCTCGAATGTAACTCGAGTTTTATTATGTAAGTACATTAGTATCGGTTGTATTCAACTATTCAATGTAATGTACTTGAAGATTGAAGGACGATCAATGAGAGAAGCAACCAAGGAGAAAGGGAAGAATGAAGACTTGTAATTGTATTTATATTTATCCACCATAGATTGACCTTGATTCTTTTCATTAGCTTGAAATGGATCATTTAGGATAAAGGCCATAACCAAGCACGTTTACTTACTGCACTTTACATATATATGAATGTATGCGATATATATAATATATGCGTAGAGATAAAGATGCATGTTTGATTAGATTAATCATGTATGTATTAGATACATCACCCATGCCATGCCTGCTTAAACAAGTTAAAATCTGTAACGATTCGAGATTTTAAAATTTAACATAACGATCATGAGATTTCTGTGTTTATGAAACACGGAATTAAATACGAATTTTCAATTATTTCGATATGGGGAGATTTTGTCAAAAACGGGTTTTACCTGTAAGGAAGTTGGGTATTAAGCGAGGCCACTTGTGACTCCTCCAACAACCTGGAAATCAAACTATTGATGAATATTGATTTGAAGTATTTAATTCAAGGAAAATTGGGAATCTCTTTATGATGGGATCATGGTCGTTTTTAATTCTAAACCCCTTAACAAAAATATTAAGTTTTAATCAGATGCTTTCCAATGAATGAACACTCATCGAATCCTAGATCGATAAGGGGAAGGGCTGTCAGTGGCAGGGGACTCCTGTCTATCGTGGTGAGATGTGACGAATATAAACAGTTATATTCGGACGTTGTATCATTGGGTCTAACTTAACTGAGTCGTCATAATATGGTGGAAATAAAAGGCTATATTCAACTATTATGAACTTAGAAGCAAAGAGTTTGGTTGAAAATCTATTTGATAGATAAGATCAATCGTTGATCACCAAACTATCCAAGAATTATATATGATATAATTGACAACTATTGTCTACCTAAATAATCATGTTTTAAGGACTACCAGTGGTTGACTTAGGACATGACGAAATATGGATCTTGGCTCACAAGAAAGATTTATGGGATATACTTTCCGAATTAATAGTAAGGGCTATTGATTTGATAAAAATAGTGGGAGATATATTATGAATATATATCATAATCATTTGAACATAATAATTTATAAATTCAGACAATCTAATGTTTATTATGTGCTTTTATCATTGTAGATACTAAATAATGGCAAACAACACAAACACACTATCCGTACGATCAGTCCTTGAGAAGGACAAGCTGACAGGAGGAAACAACTTCCTAGATTGGTAGAGGAATTTGAGGATTGTCCTCAGGCAGGAGCTTAAGCTTCATTGCATTGATATCCCTCCGCCAGGTCCCCTTCCCGAGGGCGCTACTGTTGAGGAAATAACGGCCCATGCAAGGGATGAGAATGATGCAAATGATGTTGCATGTCTTATGTTGGCAACTATGAGTGCTGAGCTCTGAAGACAGCATGTGCATATGGATGCATATACTATCAATGAGCACTTGCAAAGCATGTTTGCAAGACAAACTCGTCAAGAAAGGTTCAACACAAGTAAGTCACTCTTTAATTGCAAACAAGGGGCAAGTGAACCAGTTGGCCCACATGTTCTGAAGATTATTGGTTACATTGAGTACCTTGCTACTTTGGGTTTCCCGATTGCTGCGGAAACTGGTATTGAACTATATCATGAATTCTTTGAAAAACAAATTCACTCAGTTTGTTGTGAACTACAATATGAATGAATTTGACAAAACACCTACTGAATTGTTGCATATGTTGAGAACATATGAGACCAACATGAAGACAGCTGAACGTGCTCCCATACTGATGGTGGGCAATAAAGGTAAGGCCAAGGGGAAAGGCAAGTGGAAGGGTAAGAAGAAGACTGGATCTGATTCTACACCCAAGCCAAAGTTAGGTCCCAAATAGGCTTTAAAGCCTAAAGGTGGGGTTGCTAAGGGTGAATGTCACTGCTGTAAGAAAACTGGTCACTGGAAGAGAAACTGCCCTGTTTACTTGGAGGATCTGAAGAAAATGAAGGTTGTTCAGATTTCTGGATCAGGTATTTATGTTATAGAAGTAAATCTGTCTACTTCTACATCTTGGGTATTGGATACTGGATGTGCTTCTCACATTTGTATAAATGTGCAGGAACTGCAGAGAAGTAGGACTTTGGCTAAGGGAGAAGTGGACCTATGAGTAGGCAATGGAGCAAGAGTTGCTGCTTTAGCTGTAGGAACTTATTATTTATCTTTGCCCTCTGGGCTTGTTTTAGAACTTGAAGACTGTTTTTACGTGCCTGCTATTCGCAGAAACATTATTTCTGTTTCTTGTTTGGACAAGAAAGGTTTTTCGTTTACAATAAAGAACAACATTTGCTCTTTTGCTTTGAATGATTTAACCTATGGTGTTGCGCGTTTGTTTAATGGTTTATATGTTCTTGATTTAGATAATCCTGTCTGTAATATAGAAAACAAACGACTTAAAGTTAATGACTCAAATCAAACATACCTCTGGCATTGTCGTCTAGGCCATATAAATGAGAAACGCATATCCAAATTACATAAGGATGGATATTTGGATAAGTTTGATTTTGAATCATACCAAGAATGCGAATCTTGTTTGCTTGGTAAGATGACTAAAGCCCCTTTTACTGGTAAAGGTCAAAGGGCCACTCAACGTCTCGAGCTAATACATAGTGATGTATGTGGCCCAATGCGTGTGATGGCTAGAGGAGGATACTACTACTTCATAACATTTACTGATGATTTCAGTAGATATGGATATTTATATCTTATGAAGAACAAATCCGATTCTTTTGAAAAGTTCAAAGAATACGAGGCTGAAGTAGAGAAGCAAATTGGCGGTGGTGCAAGTATTAAGATCTTATGATCTGATCGTGGGGGTGAATACTTAAGCACTGAATTTAAAGAGTATTTAAAGGAGTGTGGTATTGTATCACAACTCACTCCGCCAGGTACACCTCAATGGAATGGAGTTTCGGAGAGGAGAAATCGCACCTTATTGGACATGGTGCGATCGATGATGAGTCATGCAGATCTTCCAATAAGTTTTTGGGGTTATGCTCTAGAAACGGCGGCTTTCACACTTAACCGTGTTCCTACTAAGAAGGTTCAAAAGACTCCATATGAGATATGGGAGGAGAAATGGTCAGGCATGAGCTTTATGAAAGTTTGGGGATGCAAGGCGTTTGTCAAACGTCAAGTATCTGACAAGCTTGGACTTAAATCCGAAGAGTGCAATTTTGTGGGATACCCTAAAGAAACAAAGGCGTATTATTTTTATAGTCCTTCTGAGCAAAAAGTGTTTATTACTCGAGATGCGGTCTTCATGGAAAGAGATGTTGTTTCCAAAAGAAACAGTGGGAGAACTATAGATCTCGATGAAGATCGAGAATCACAAAACAACATTGAACCTGAAGTGGAACAAGAGCAGGATGATAATAATGCTCAACAAACACAGGTTGTTCGTAGATCTGGTAGAATTCACCATGAGCCAGAGAGATATGGATTTCTCTTGACTCAATGTGGTGATTTGATACTCATAGATGAAGATGAGCCTCTTACATACCAAGATGCTATGAACAATCTAGACTCTAAGAGATGGCTTGAAGCCATGAAATCCGAGATGGATTCCATGTACGAAAACCAAGTATGGACTTTGGTTGATCCACCTGAAGGGGTAAAACCCGTAGGGTGCAAATGGGTTTTCAAGAAGAAAACTGACATGGATGGAAATGTTCAGACCTATAAAGCAAGGCTGGTAGCAAAAGGTTTCAAACAAATTCATGGTATTGACTATTATGAAACTTTCTTACCAGTGGCTATGGTCAAGTCCATAAGGATTTTGCTTGCCATTGCAGCATTCCATGATTATGAAATCTGGAAAATGGATGTCAAAACAGCCTTCCTTAATGGAAGCCTTGAAGAGGATGTGTACATGACACAACCTGAAGGTTTTGTCGATCCAAGGAATTTTGGCAAGGTAAGTAAATTACGTCGATCCATTTATGGATTGAAGCAAGCATCTAGGAGATGGAATATTCGTTTTGATGAAACAGTCAAAGAGTATGGCTTTGTTCAAAACAAAGATGAACCTTGTGTTTACAGGAAGGTTAGTGGGAGCCATGTGGCATTCATAGTACTATATGTTGATGATATATTACTAATGGGGAATGACATACCTTCTCTAAAGGCTGTTAAGACTTGGTTATGGAGCAACTTCTCTATAAAAGACTTAGGAGAGGCAACCTACATTCTAGGAATGAGGATCTATAGAGATAGATCTAGAAGGATGATCGGTCTAAGTCAGAGCACATACATTGATAAGGTTTTGCATCGTTTTGGTATGCAAAATGCAAAAAGGGTATATGTCCCCGTGTCTCAAGGGATAACGATCTCTAAAGACCTGTGTCCGAAATCATTGGATGAGAAGGATCACATGAGTAAGGTTCCATATGCCTCAGCAATTGGATCTATCATGTATGCAATAGTATGTACTCGCCCAGATGTTTCGTATGCTTTGAGCATGACGAGCAGATACCAGTCTAATCCAGGTGAAGGTCACTGGACGGCAGTCAAGAATATTCTAAAGTACCTAAAAAGGACTAAAGATTCATTCTTGGTGTATGGAGGAGAGGAGAAACTAGTTGTAAAAGGTTACACCGATGCAAGTTTCCAAACAGACAGGGATGATACTGTATCACAGTCTGGTTTTGTGTTTTGTCTAAACGGAGGTGCTGTAAGCTGCAAGAGTTCAAAGCAAGAAACAGTAGCTGATTCTACAATGGAGGCTGAGTACATTACAGCTTGTAAGGAGGCAGTTTGGATTCGAAAATTCATTACTGATTTGGGAGTGGTTCCATCAATCGCAGGTCCCATTGATCTATACTGCGATAATAATGGAGCCATTGCACAGGCTAAAGAACCTAGATCACACTCCCGATCCAAACATATACTCAGGAGATTTCACCTTATTCGAGAGATTAATGAAAGGGGTGACATACACATATGTAAAGTGCACACAAATGATAACATTGCAGACCCACTGACCAAAGTCTTGTCGTAGCAGAAGCACGATGGTCATACTAGTTCCATGGGTATTAGATACATGGGTGATTGGCTCTAGTGCAAGTGGGAGATTGTTAGTGTAGGTGCCCTAGATGCAATACATTGTTTCTTTGAATAAACCTTTATGTCATTTGATCATTCAATAAACGTATTTATTATGACTTTAGTTACTCTGATATATTTGTTAGCATAATAAATGTCCTTAGAATCATGATACACATTATATAGTTTAAGTACATGACTTGAACTTGAGATTATATAATATATCATATTCTTAAAAGGTCCCTGGTCGAGTATTATTATTATAGGACAATAATAATACACAAATAGACTAGTATGTTGTTTGACAGATAACCACATCTCATTGATTATAAGTATGGAGATACTAAAGTCAATACATAGGTACATGTAGGAGTACATGGTACTGGACAGACCCACAGTGAGATTCTTCATGTTTAATAAAGTCATAAGAAAGACTCATAGTGATAATGGTGTAATGATCATTTGACTTGAGATCATTACATTTCTATACGAGGATTAATATACTTTGACTACATTAAAAGTTACCTTTGACCGGGTGATGATAAAAGTGGACATCGGGTATATCATGAGTCGTATGAGAAATATGAATGATAGATAAAGGATTTAACCCTCCTATAATTAGGAGAGATATTATTGGCCTCTTGATTGAGTGAGACTATAAAATGCATGGCCGTGCTCAAATAATGATTTGTTTTAAATAGTCTACTCATGGATCAAGTAAACCCGGATTAAATGTTGAAGAGGATGACTAAATACATGCCTCGAGTTTAATCTATAATATTTGGTTAAAGGGATTATATTACACGGAAACATTAATCACAAAAGGTTTAAATTGGATCACCAATTATTATTATTATTACTTGGGTAGCAATGATGTATTACTAGATACCGCTCATTGTTTATAATTTTATTATTAGATATTAAAATTATTGCCAATGTAATATTAACCTAAAGGGTTACACAATAAGAATATTTAAAACAGTGCTTTATTTAAATTATGGATTTAAATAGTTATTAATTCGAATTTATTGAATTAATTAAATGGGACTTGATTAATTGCAATATATATATAATTCGAATTTAATTAAAACCAAAACCGATTGGGTTTAGTGAAGCCCAAAATGTTTTAGGGTTTTAAGCCCAAATCTCTCTTTATAAATACATTGAGATGTGTTGGTTTAGGTTAACTTTGGCAAACTCGTTTTTCACCTAAACCCTAGCTGCTCTACATCTTAGAGAGGCTAGATAGAGAGAGAGAGAGAGAGAGAGGCGTTTCTTGGCTAGTACCATCTCTGTTGATCGTTGGACGATCGGTGTGTTCGTGTGGACGATTTAGAGACACAGATCTTGACGTAAAGGGCTGTGTGGTGATTACAAGCTAGGATCTCCGTTGAGTTCGTGAAAGTAACGTTTCTAATAGGTACGATTCATTATCTCCAAAATCAGTTCGTAATTATACATGGATCCTGCGTTTGGGTTCCGAAATTATTGTTTTATTTACGTTTTTCCGCTACGTTTTCTGCCTCGGAACCCAACAGATAAAGGAAATGATTTTGAAGAAACCTTTGCACCAGTTGCAAGATTGGAAGCAATCAGAATCTTTCTAGCCTATGCAACCCATGCCAATTTCAAAGTCTATCAAATGGAAGTGTGCATTTTTTAATGGAATACTGGAAGAGGTGGTGTATGTTAGTCAACAACCTAATTTTAATAGGTTATACTTTGTAATTTCAAAGTAAAATGGTATTTCAACGAATGAAAGATGTGACTCATCAACGGATAGCAACCAACTTATCAATGGATGTCAGCTTCAATGGATAATCACTATAACAAATAATGTCTTGCTAGTGACTTGACATAGATCACATAGCCAGTACTGGAAATGAAAAAGAATAAAAAGAAACATTCCTTTTTAATACAAGAAGATTGGATGATAATCCCAACGAAAATCTATCAAGGACAATCAAACAAATTTACATCACATGAATACAATGAATGATCATTTCACTTAGCATTCTTAGGTTTTCTTGTAAACAAAAAACCACTATAAACAAGCAACTATGAACTCTTTCACAGATTATTTCTTCGAAATACAATTCTCAGAACAGAAAAATCCACCTGAAATTTTTTTAAAGAGTGTCATGTGTTTGTATTTACTTGTTTTATTTCTCTGTTCTCACAAACATAAACTGTCAAGCTTCAAACAATTCGAAAGAATTTAGTCAAGATTGTATTCAACCCCCTTCTACAATCTTAGGTTGTATTGTTGGGATTCATCATTGTCAGTGATATTTTTAGAAATAGATGGATTTTGATTTGAAAACATAAAAAAGATGATATGTTTTACCTAAAAAATGTAATTGGTTAGTTATTAGTTATTATAATATTATTATTTTATTTTACTTAAATAATGCTACTTGAATAGGTTATATTGGGAAAAAAAAGTAACGTATTTTAGCTGAAAAAAGTAATTGGTTAATTATTGGTAATTATATTTATAATTATCTTTTTTTTAATTAAATAAAATTGCTCATAGTGTTTTTAGAAAAGGAAAAATTGTAGTTAAATAAAAATATAAAAGAAAATATATTTTAGGTGAAAAAAGAAATTGATTAGTTATTTAAAAATAGAAAAGTTAACATATTTTGCCTGAATTTTTTTTATTAATTATTAGTAACTATAAATAATTAAGTAAAAATGACATGTACCGTTAAGGGTAAATAAGTAAAATACCAACCAACCTAAATTTTTATGTTTCGGATATTATATAATTATATACATATTTGTCGATTGTTACATTTCATTTTAGTTTTAGAAAATATCTAATAGACGTTTGTTTCTTATTCATACATTTTTCGTTAAACTAATTAATTTATCTAATGTTATGTAAACATACATGAATGACAAAATTAAATGGAATGAAATTACTAATGAGATGGCTAACAATAGCAATGATTTTACGAATTTGGTATATTTGTGCTGTTGGGTTTCTTAATCTAATAATTTGTGTAATCTAACTAATTATCTAAATTAACAATAAAAGAGAGCAGGAGAAATAAAATTAAATAAGTTAATATGTCATAATAAAACATTTAATGATCCAATAATAGATTATCCATTATTTGGTGCCTAGATATAGTAAGACATTGCAAAAAAATAAAAAGAGGAAATAATTGCACATAATCCCTAAACAATGCAAAGATAAGTGACCTAATATTCTAGCAATAATCATTCCCTTTCTAATGATTGCATTTCTCAAGATAATTATATTCTTATTTTCTACACAAACAATTAGGTCATTTCTAATGACTGCAATACTACCAATTTTCTCCTACTGCTCTCTGTTTCACAATCTGAGGTACGTAGATATGATGTAGATCTTCACTATTTATCCTCATGTATCTTCGAGTTGCACTCGTAAAACCACTTATGGAGGCAATCTCCACGTGGGCTTCAAGTAGTCAAAATTCAAAACCTCATCTAGTGTCTCCCAACCAATGATAAAAATAGTATGTTCCAATGTTCGGATCAATTTACCCTTCTTTTGTCCAATGATTAGATTGTAAGGTTTAATTTGTAGAGTTATGAAAATGGAAGTGATGTTTAACTTGTAGTGATGTTTAACTTGTAGGCGAATCATCAAATTAAATTCATAACTCTACCAATTAAACCTGCAATCTAATCATTGAACAAAAACAAATTTTCTGTAAGGTTGAGTTTGACTTTAATGAAAGTCCGTTATATTGTTTTGTCGGCCCAACTCACTTGCCATGTAAATAATTGATGTGTAAATTGAAGGCTTAAATTGCGAAAAGTTCATTCAACTGATGCCCAACTTGCAAGTGGGTCATCAAATTCAAAAAACTTGTGAATGAATCGTGAAATTTATTTATAGTTTGCAGTTTAGTCATCAATCATATAAAATATTTCATAGTCATTTTCTAAATTACAAATAAATTCTAGTTTAGATATAAATATATTATCTTAATTATTTTATTATTTTATTATAAAAATATTATAATTACCAAGTCTATAACCTATAAATGTAGTTCGAACCACAAATAATTTATGTTTTACTTGATATCATTAAAAATCATCAAATATTTGTATATGTTTTAAGTGAGATTTTAAGAATTCCACTACTTGGTAAATTAGTATTATTACAAATTTCTTTTTTAATTATTTATATCAAAGTATACCCTATTATATGATAAGAATAAAAGAAATTTTATATATGTACTATCAGAGGTCAAGAATTTGATACCTATAAATAATATAATTTTTAATAATTAATTATTTACAAGAGTTTTGGAGGAAGAGAGATCTTTTGAACAAACTATCAATTAAATATAGAGTTCTAACTTCTATACTTATTGATAAAATTTATTACAATTGGATATAGAATAGGATTGTTCCTAAACAATGAAAAATTTATTCAAATTTCCAATACCTACAAATATTCGAAATTAAATTATTTGAATGACAACTTTAACATCCATCAAATATAATTAACTTTATGAAACCAACAAATTTCATTATACAAAAGTATAGGGAAAATATATGTTTTTTTTTTGTTTATATTTATATAAATGCTGCAAAAGAATAAATTTTTTTTGCTACAAGACATAGTGTACATTTACTAGATTATGTTCTAATGATCTAACATTTAACTGGTATACATTGAACATAATTCTATATATAAAATATATTCTTTTATCAAATTGAATATATATTTTATATTTAATATTTTATATTGTAACGATTTGTGTTACGTGAAAATCCCAAGTCTAACACCAAATCTTATATTACACACTTTACCAGTCTTCCTTCCGTGCATGTTCTTAGAACAGAGCAGTATCAAAATTGTGGGATAAACTTTAATGCTGGGAAAAAATATTGGGATGGTCATTTTATGAATTTGAAATAATTGACTTGATATATTTTTTTTGGTCGATTTGAATTTGTAGTTTAAGTTTGTATTTAGCATTGTATTTGAATTATGGAATTATTTTAAGTAGTTTGGATTTTATATTGCTACCTAAATTTTACATATAAGAATATTACTCATTTTCTAGATTGTAATTTCTGAAGTGTTACTCATTTTCTTTAAATGGTGAATGATGATATACACAAAATTAATTTTTATTTACCTTTTAAATATAAATGGAGTAATGGATACTCAAAATCCTTATTCACTAAACTAAATAGATTGGATATATATCCACCTCTTAAAATATGTGTTCGATAAAATTAAATGGATATGAAATTATGACAATCCGATCCGAATCCGATCCATTGAGACGGGCCTACTTGCAGATATTAAAGTTGGGGATCAGGCCACTGATAAACAAAAATTAGATTATAATTGGAATGAGAAGTATAAACAAAAATTAGATTATAATTGGAATGAGAAGTTCTGTAACAGATATGTTTCCTATTTGTCTGAGATCCACAATTTTGTCTTGGGCATTTATTTAGAAGTAGTCTCCATGCAACGTCATATAAGAAACTGAAGGCTGTTATAGCCAAAATTTGGTTCGGGTATTTTTGAGGTGGATTCGGGTTAACCGTGAGTTCAATTTGGGGATTTATTAGATAAATTAAGGTTTTGGCAAGATGGCAAGGAATCAGGCCGCGCCCTCACCTTCCCTACAGATAGGGCGCGCCTTAAATAATGGAATCGTGATGAAGAATTCTAATTTAGCTTCTTTTCCAACATTTATTGAAGAATTCTCTCTTGTCGTATCTCAGGAGGGGGTTGTCCGTCGTAGAAGGTCTCTAGGGGTTTTCATGGATTTAGGGACCTTTCTTATACACTGAGGGTGCGCCCTCTTTGGTGGAAAGATAGGACTCTCTTTGGTGTGTGGTCTGGAGCTCTGTTCCTGTACTCAATGGGCGCGCTCTCATTGGGGAACTTTGGAGTAATCCTGCACTTTGTACCCAAAAGCTCTAGATCACATGTCCTGCTATCTGGTGGGTGCTTCTCATTCGGGGGACAGGGATGCGTTCGGCACTTGGGGTAAACCATGGCTATACCTGCATCCTTGAAATCAAGAAATAGTTGGTAGTGGATGGGACTAGTCCTCGACGGGGGAAGTTTCTTTATCTGTGAAGTCTTGAGATCTTGGATGAGCCTTGGGCCTTTTGTGGTTAGGCTTCATAGTAGAACATTCCGAATGCTGGACCGACAATTCAAGCCCATTTGGGTTTCTTGCTCTCCAAGAACTACGTATGGCTTGATCTCTATAATACCAGGGTACGTAGCCCGATTGAGGGGTTGGAAGTCAAGAGCTCTAAAATAGCCGCCACTAACCCTATCAATTTCAGCCACCAATCACAAACAGCCACCACTCTTTTCGGAAAAGAACCACCGCTGTAGATCTTGTTTCTGGTGACGTACCTCGAATTTTTTTGTTCCCATATTCCTCTGTCAACAAATTGGCGATAGAAGGAGGGGAGCCAATCAAGATCTAATTCATAAGAGGAAAAGATGTCTCACAATCAAGGTGGAGGTTCTCGCGAAAGAGATGATTATGATTCTGAAGATAGCCCAGGGAGAAATCGGATTCATCACGAAGCTTATGTTCCGGAGAATATTACTGCTCCTCCGCAATATCATGGAACTCCAGCCGCCGCCGGTGGACAACCACCCGTTCTTATCAGTAATTCGGCATTAATGGAGCAGCTGTATGTTATGCAAGATGCCACATATAGTTTCGGGGCAAGATTGGGTTTTGTGGAAGAAGAACAACAAAGTAGGAGTAAATCTCTGAGTATCCTGAGAAATCATCATTGAACAGGGAAAGCCCTCCAAGCCGAGGAAGGTTCTCGAAGAGGCGAGAAAGTGCAAGAGAAGAGATTTCAGCTGATTACTCCTCGAAGGTTAGAATACTCAGATCCTATTATTGAACATCCTAATGAAGATAATTGTGATCGCAGGTTGTCAGATCCACAAGCTAGGGTGTGCCCTCACCCTCACCGTTCAGGGTGCACCCCTAGTGAGATTCAACGGGATGAAAAACAGATTGCTAGGGAGAGGAAAGATTTCGCAACTCTGAAGGAACGCCTTAATGATGATGATTTAAGGATGGTACTCCTCGAGCATCAGAGGAAAGAAAAAGAAAAGGGGAAGTACATGGAATTGAGGCCCCGTGATCCACAGCGTGCGCCCCCTAATCACAGGTCGAGGCCCCTTAGACATGAGCGAGGCCTTCCACGAGGTAATGGTTCACAGCGCATGCCCCCTGATTACAGGTCGAGGCCCCTTGGACCTGAGCAAGCTCCCCCTCATGGAAATACTGGAAGAAGAAACAGCCGGGATAACAGAGATAGGAGAATGGAAATATACAGAGGAGATAAGCGGCCACGTAGCAATGAGGGCGCGCCCTCAGGGAGAGGATCCCCTCGAATTTACCCAGTTCATTCAAGTACCTCCAACGGGTCTGGATCAAGAACGCGCCCTCATTCTGAATCTTAACTAAATTATTCTCCATACTTGAATGTAAAATTTGAATTTGTGATTAATATCTACTAAAATAGCAAATTTTGTACTTTACGTGAATATACACAATGGATTTATTAAGATCCAAATTAAATACTTGCGAATTTCTCAAATCGATAGACTTCTATTTTTGAATATAATTTTTAATTTATGAATTTATTTCAATAAAATAATACAACTCCTTGAATATTACACTCTTTTCAAATGTTTCGGACTTGAACTAGCAAAATACCATTACCAACTATATTGGTACCATTTTCTCTTATATCTAACTGAGCACCTGGAAACTGTATCCAAGACTTCAAATAAAGCAACTTATCTACAATCCACACTTTCTATAACATAACAACAAGATTTTGCTACAATCTAAGTGTTTGAAATTTTATCCAAAAATCATACAACAACTTCTTTCCCATTATGGTGCTCACTTTAATTTTTTTCCTTCATATATTTCGAGTAGTTACTTACTACTAGTATTAAATAATAAACAACAATTTAAGATACTATAAAATTACCACGATTTTCATACTCTGATTTGAACTTCATCCACTCCTTGCACCTTGATCCAGTCAAATTTTTTTCAAGCATTATCTTCGATGTTTCTGCTTAAAAAAAAATTAAAAATATATTAATATTAAACTATAGAATAAAACATTCCTGTATAAAAAATCAATTTGACTCTCGAGATATAACAAATCTACTTTATCATAGAATATATATGAAGTTGATCCACTACATTTTCTACTTAAATTTTGTGCAAATGGATGTGTTGGTTTACATTAATATAAAAACTCTAAGATAAAACCAACATATCAATATATCTTACAATAATGCAAGTAATGCAAATCAGTCATGTAAATATACAAAAATACGAAATTGCGCCATACATTAATCACACCACATGTACGAAAAGGAAATGGAGATGGAACATACCGCTAAATTAAAGATATATGTTGTGAAAAGGAAATACATATGTACAACATATTCAATTTTTTTGGGTATCATGTTTTTAATTTCTCATTTTCATTTGTTTGCTTTCCTCCACGTGGATTCATTAGAGATCTAAGATCTTTTATGCAAAACAAAGTATATATACATATGAAATCAAATTCATCTAACTAAACACATTTTTAAACAAAAGCTTAGAGTTATTTAATCTATACATATGTGTATTGGAGCATACTCAATTAAACATTGTAATACAAACCTTTGAATTTTTAATAGGCCTAATGATGGTAGAATCATCCTTATAACTAGCCTGGGTATACTTTTAATTGGATCTTAAGGGGTGATAAATAGACACATATTGGTATAGCTAGGAACAAATTTATGATTTGTAAATACTTTGAAGGGAAAACTAGATTAGATAAAAAAAATTTGGCCGTTTTAATTTGGGGATTGGGGATAGGATTAGATGATAAGTAGATTAAAATTTGATGTACATATAAAACCCTAAAATATAGAGACTGGGCATTATATGTAGAGATCTAGTCAAGGTAATGGGCTTCATATGCAATGGGCATCAAGGCTAGATGGGCTAAACTTATTAATATAAATATATTCATTAGCAATATAATTCTTAATATTCAATATCAATATCAATATCAGTCTATTCCCAATTACAACTAGCATTCTATTCCAATTATTTCTTAAATTGTCCCTTATCATTTAACATTCTTTCTCAAACTTTAGGGTTAAGTTCGTCATTTTTCTATCTGGACCCATTTCATTGGGGTTTTACCCCAACTCACATTGCACAAGCAAAACTGATGTACCTTATGAATTCATTGTTTGACTCCGGTAAATCCAACTTAGGTGTTAAATTCATGGAAATAGATTTTTCATTTTCGGATGTACATCAATATAAATTTCAAATTTACATCATTTTAAATTGGGATTTTAATTAATATATCTCATTTAAATTTATTTTTATAAATATGTCCCATTTATAATTTCATTTAAAAATATGTCCCATTTTCAAAATTCTTTACAATTTTAAAATAACCATGGTTAATTTCAATACTTTATATTTTTAAATGATAAATATAACTTTTTTTTTATAAATAATGATGTTTTACACATGCTTGAATCTCTAAGGGACTAAAAATGTATACAAAACCAAAATTAGAGAACAGAGCTTCCGGTACTTCAACAACCCATAAACCTATCTAACCCTGGTGGTTTGTTTCACACATTTGGTAGAAAAAATAATCCATGTTAAGAAATGCAATGACCGACATTATGTACTTCACTAAATAAATTTTAGATATGCATGAAACCTGAATGACATACTAATGCTAATGAAATAACCCAAATATCATCATTTATTATTACAATACCAATTCTGAAATGGGAAGAAAATACAAACAAATGTCCAACAAAAACAATGAAGGTACTTGATTTTTTATAGGCCAAGTAAAAGAGAAAACAAATTGCAGGTCTAGAAGCCCGATCTTCACTTCTTCATGGAGGTCCAGCTATTTGCAGGTTCTACTTCGCATGCAACCTTCTTTTTCCTTGGTAGATTTTTCTCGGACTCCGCTTCATTCCCTCCTAATTATTTATGGTAGGAAAAGTTGTTTCCTTTCTTTTACTAGATAGAGAGACTAATGAGGTGACTACTGTTGTAGATTCAAATTGTAATGTTAGTGCTACTTGGGTAGGAGAAGTGTGGCCTTCTCTTAGAGCAAGTCCAATGCATAGCTATAGTTAGTGCTATAGCCATAATATAGAACGGAGGGAGTTATGATGTAAGAATTACCCCTGATGCTGATTTTTTTCACCCTCTCTGGCCAATCAGCTTTGCGCCACATTTCTGTTCTATAGCTATAATATAGAACGGAGGGAGTTATGATGTAAGAATTACCCTTGATGCTGAATTTTTTTCACCCTCTCTGGCCAATCAGCTTTGCTCCACCTTTCTTGAACTATTTCTGCATTGATTGGAGGTCTTACAGTGAGTGCACAAATGACTGGAAATTTTTTCGAGAAATCCATTAGGAGAAGATGAAAGTCAGCTGATCTTTATCTGAGAAATCAACATGATTAGTGACTGCATATGAAACTTTGCCTAATGAACTTCGATGCATAGGTATTGTTAAATTTTCTGAGATTTTTGAACAAAACTATTGGTGAGAATTTTTGAATGAAAATTGGGAACGGGGTATAAAAGCATTATATAAGGAAAACGTTTCAAAAAAGATTTCTTTTACTATTAATGCAGACCATATATCCAAGATAGAAAAAACAGTATCCAAATTTTGCATTGCCCAAAACCTCAAAGATTTATAAAATCTTAACTAAATTATTCTCCATACTTGAATGTAAAATTTGAATTTGTGATTAATATCTACTAAAATACAAATTTTGTACTTTACGTGCATATTCACAATGGATTTTTTAATATCCAAATTAAATACTTCCGAATTTCTCAAATCGATAGACTTCTATGTTTGAATATAATTTTTAATTTCTGAATTTATTTTAATACAATAATACAAATTCTTGTATATTACACTCTTTTCAAATGTAACCGAGCACCTGGAAACTGTATCCAATACTTCAAATAAAACAACTTATCTATAATCCACACTTTGCTATAATCTAAGTGTTTGAAATTTTATCCAAAAATCATAAAACAACTTCTTTCCCATTCTGTGTATGGTGCTCACTTTAATATTTTTCCTTCATATATTTCGAGTAGTTACTTACTACTAGTATTAAATAATAAACAACAATTTAAGATACTATATAATTACCACAATTTTCATACTCTGATTTGAACTTCCTCTACTCCATGCACCTTGATCCGGTCAAATTTTTTTCGAGCATTATCTTCATTGTTTCTGCTTAAAAAAAATTAAAAATATATTAATATTAAACTGTAGAATAAAACATTCCTGTATAAAAAATCAATTTGACTCTGGAGATATAACAAATCTACTTTATCATAGAATATATATGAAGTTGATACACTACATTTTCTACTTAAATTTTGTGCAAATGGATGTGTTGGTTTACATTAATATAAAAACTGTAAGATGTTAAAACCAACATATCAATATATCTTGCAGTAATGCAAATCAGTCACGTAAATATACAAAAATATGAAATTGCACCATACATCAATCACACCACATGTACGAAAAGGAAATGGAGATGGAACATACCGTTAAATTAAAGATATATGTTGTGAAAAGGAAATACATATGTACAACATATTTAATTTTTTTGGGTATCATGTTTTTAATTTCTCATTTTCATTTGTTTCGGATTCCAACAAGTGGATTGATTAGAGATCCAAGATCTTTTATGTAAAACGAAGTATATATACATATGAAATCAAATTCTTGTAACTAAACACATTTTTAAACAAAAGCTTAGAGTTATTTAATCTATACATATGTGTATTGGAGCATACTCAATTAAACATTGTAATACATACCCTTGAATGTTTTAATAGGCCTAATGATGGTAGAATCATCCATATCACTAGCCTGGGTATACTTTTAATTGGATCTTAAGGGGTGATAAACAGACACATATTGGTATAGCTAGGCACAATTAATTTATGATTTGTAAATACTTTGAAGGCAAAACTAGATCAGATAAAAAAAAATTGGCCGCTTTAATTTGGGGATTGGGGATAGGATTAGATGATAAGTAGATTAAAATTTGATGTACATATAAAACCCTAAAATATAGAGACTGGGCCTTATATGTAGAGATCTAGTCAAGGTAATGGCCTTCATATGCAATGGGCATCATGGCTAGATTGGGCTAAACTTATCAATATAAATATATTCATTAGCAATATCAATCTTAATATTCAATATCGATATCAATATCAGTCTATTCCCAATTACAACTAGCATTCTCTTCCAATTATTTCTTAAATTGTCCCTTATCATTTAACATTCTTTCTCAAACTTTAGGGTTAAGTTCGTCATTTTTCTATCCGGACCCATTTCATTGGGGTTTTACCCCAACTCACATTGCACAAGCAAAACTACAATGTCCCTCTTGAATTCATTGGTTGACTCTGGTAAATCCAACTTAGGTGTTCAATTCATGGAAATAGATTTTTCATTTTCGGATGTACATCAATATAAATTTCTGATGTACATCATTTTAAATTGGGATTTTAATTAATATATATAATTTTAAAAAATTATTTATAAATATGTCCCATTTATAATTGTATTTATAAATATGTCCCATTTTTAAAATTCTTTACAATTTTAAAATAACCATGGTTAATTTCAATACTTTATATTTTTAAAAGATAAATATAACTTTTTTTATAAATAATGAATTTTTACACATGCTTGAATCTCTAAGGGACTAAAAATGTAAACAAAACCAAAATTGGAGAACAGAGCTTCCCGTACTTCAACAACCCGTAAACCTATCTTACCATGGTGGTTTGTTTCACACATTTGGTAGAAAAAACAACCCATGTTAAGAAATGCAATGACCGACATGAATGTGTACTTCACTAAATAAATATGCATGAAACCTGAATGACATACTAATGCTAATGAAATAACCCAAATATCATCATTTATTATTACAATACCAAGAAATTCTGAAATGGGAAGAAAATACAAACAAATGTCCAACAAAAATAATGAAGGTACTTGAATTTTTATAGGCCAAGTAAAAGAGAAAAAAAATTGCAGGCCGAGAAGCCCGATCTTCACTTCTTCATGGAGGTCCAACTATTTGCAGGTTCTACTTCGCATGCAACCTTCTTTTTTCTAGGTAGATTTTTCTCGGACTCCGCTTCATTCCCTCCTAATTATTTATGGTAGGCAAAGTTGTTTCCTTTCTTTTACAAGAAAGAGAGACTAATAAGGTGACTACTGTTCTAGATTCAGATTGTAATGTTAGTGCTACTTGGGTAGGAGAAGTGTGGCCTTCTCTTAGAGCAAGTCCAATGCATAGCTATAGTTAGTGCTATAGCTATAATATAGGACGGAGGGAGTTATGATGTAAGAATTACCCTTGATGCTGATTTTTTTCACCCTCTCTCGCCAATCAGCTTTGCTCCACATTTCTGTTCTATAGCTATAATATAGAACGGAGGGAGTTATGATGTAAGAATTACCCTTGATGCTGAATTTTTTTCACCCTCTCTGGCCAATCAGCTTTGCTCCACATTTCTTGAACTATTTCTGCATTGATTGGAGGTCTTACAGTGAGTGCATAACTGATTGGAGAATTTTTCAAGAAATCCATCAGGAGGAGATGAAAGTCAGCTGATCTTTCTGTGAGAAATCAACATGATTAGTGACTGCATATGAAACTTTGCCTAATGAACTTCAACGCATAGCTATTGTTAAAATTTTCTGAGATTTTTAAACAAAACTATTGCAGAGAATTTTTGAATGAAATTTGAGAACTGGGTATAAAAGCATTATATAAGGGAAACGTTTCACAAAGATTTCTTTTACTATTAATGTAGACCATATATCCAAGATAGAAAAAACAGTATCCAAATTTTGCAGTTTCCAAAACCTCAAAGATTTATAAGATCTTAACTAAATTATTCTCCATACTTGAATGTAAAATTTGAATTTGTGATTAACATCTACTAAAATAGCAAATTTTGTACTTTACGTGAATATACACAATGGATTTTTTAAGATCCAAATTATATACTTCCGAATTTCTCAAATCGATAGACTTCTATGTTTGAATATAATTTTAAATTTCTTAATTTATTTCAATACAATAATACAACTCCTTGTATATTACACTCTTTTCAAATGTTTCGGATTTGAACTAGAAAAATACCATTACCAACTATATTGGTACAATTTTCTCTTATATCTAACTGAGCACCTGGAAACGGTATCCAAGACTTCAAATAAAACAACTTATCTATAATCCACACTTTCTATAACATGACAACAAGATTTTTCTACAATCTAAGTGTTTGAAATTTTATCCAAAAATCATACAACATCTTCTTTCCCATTCTGTGTATGGTGCTCACTTTAATATTTTTCCTTCATATATTTCAAGTAGTAACTTACTACAAGTATTAAATAATAAGCAACAATTTATGATACTATAAAATTACCACGATTTTCATACTCTGATCTGAACTTCCTCCACTCCTTGCACCTTGATGGGTCAAATTTTTTTGGAGCATTATCTTCATTGTTTCTGCTTTAAAAAATTAAAAATATATCAATATTAAACTGTAGAATAAAACATTCCTGTATAAAAAATCAATTTGACTCTGGAGATATAACAAATCTACTTTATCATAGAATATATATGAAGTTGATCCACTACATTTTCTACTTAAATTTTGTGCAAATGGATGTGTTGGTTTACATTAATATAAAAACTGTAAGATGTTAAAACCAACATATCAATATATCTTGCAGTAATGCAAATCAGTCATGTAAATATACAAAAATATGAAATTGCACCATACATCAATCACACCACATGTACGAAAAGGAAATGGAGATGGAACATACAGTTAAATTAAAGATATATGTTGTGAAAAGGAAATACATATGTACAACATATTCAATTTTTTTGGGTATAATGTTTTTAATTTCTCATTTTCATTTGTTTCAGATTCCTCCATGTGGATTCATTAGAGATCTAAGATCTTTCATGCAAAACAAAGTATATATACATATGAAATCAAATTCATCTAACTAAACACATTTTTAAACAAAAGCTTAGAATTATTTAATCTATACATATGTGTATTGGAGCATACTCAATTAAACATTATACATACCTTTGAATGTTTTAATAGGCCTAATGATGGTAGAATCATCCATATCACTAGCGAGGGTATACTTTTAATTGGATCTTAAGGGGTGATAAATAGACAGTGATAAATAGACACATATTGGTATAGCTAGGCACAAATTTATGATTTGTAAATACTTTGAATGGAACACTAGATTAGATAAAAAAACATTTGACGGCTTTAATTTGGGGATTGGGGATAGGATTAGATGATAAGTTGATTAAAATTTGATGTACATATCAAACCCTAAAATATAGAGACTGGGCCTTATATGTAGAGATCTAGTCAAGGTAATGGGCTTCATATGCAATCGGCATCATGGCTAGATTGGGCTAAACTTATGAATATAAATATATTCATTCGCAGTAACGATATTAATATTCAATATCAATATCAGTCTATTCCCAGTTACAACTAGCATTCTCTTCCAATTATTTCTTAAATTGTCCCTTATTATTTAACATTCTTTCTCAAATTAAGTTCGTCATTTTTCTATCTAGACCCATTTCATTGGGGTTTTACCCCAACTCATATTGCACAAGCAAAGCTGTAGATGTCCCTCTTGAATTCATTGGTTGACTCAGGTAAATCAAACTTAGGCATAAAAATCAAGGAAATAGATTCTTCAATTTTAGATGTACATCAATAAAAATTTCAGATGTACATCATTTTCAATTGGGATTTCAATTAATATATCCTATTTTAAAAATTGATTTATAAATATGTCCCATTTATAATTGTATTTATAAATAAGTCCTATTTTCAAAATTCTTTACAATTTCAAATTAACCATGTTTAATTTAAGTACTTTATATTTTTAAATGATAAATATAACTTTTTTTTATAAATAATGATGTTTCACCCATGCTTGAATCTCTACTGGACTAAATATGTAAACAAAACCAAAATTAGAAAACAGAGCTTCCGGTACATCAACAACGCGTAAACCTATCTAACCCTAGTGATTTTTTATGTACGCTTTGCCCTATTTCTTTTGTTTATTATTTCGTGTTGTACAAAAGTATTTCTTTGTTTATTACTTCCTCATATACACAAGGCAATATATATGTAACAAAAAGAACATCATGCAAAAGTTTCAAAATCTGCACTAGTAAACAAACTGATACAGATCAGGATTTCGATGAGGTTTCTAATTGGGTTCAGGTATTAGCTAAATTCCAATCTGATATTGAATTTCTTTTAGATTCCTATCTAAGTAGGGTTATTTATGTACCCTATAAATACTCTTGTCTTGTAATCTTTTGGGAGACAGTATGGATAATAAAATTTTGGAGATTCAGAGTTAGAGTTTTATTTCTCCATCTTTGGAGATTCAGAGTTTATTCAGAATTTGGCTCTGATACCAAATTGATACGGAACGTGATGTTCTTGTAATAATATGTAGTAAATACAAATATAAAATAAACTCTGAATCTCCAAAAAAAATCCTTTCAAATGAAACGTAAAAACTTGCAAACCAAATATCTACTTTCTCAATAAGGTCCAAAAGCAGTTGGACTTATTATTAAAAAACTAAATAATTAGAACTCGTTTAACTAATACCTATAATATTTTTTCTAAATACTAGATATGAATAAAGTATATAGAAACTCTATATTATTTCCGCTTTTCTATTCCTCATAATTGATACGAAACGTGATGTTCTCGTAATAATATGTAGTAAATAAAAATATAAAATAAACTCTGAATCTCCAAAGATGGAGAAACAAGACTCTAACTCCGAATCTCCGAATGGAGAAACAAAACTCAAACTCTGAATTCACTCCTGAATTTGATTCTCAAAGCTACTAAATAGCAAAAATTTTATTATCCATATCGTTTCCTAAAAGATTACAAGACAAGAGTATTTATAGGTTACATAAATAACCTTATTCAACCCTTATTCACATAGGAATCTAAAAGAAATTAAATATCAGCTAGGAATTTAGCTAATACCTGAACCCAACTAGAAAACTCATCAAAATCCTGATCCAACTTGAAAAATAAAATTCTAAGTGCTTAAAACAAGAAAAACCTTTTCAAATGAAACGTAAAAACTTGCAAGCCAAATACCTACTTTCCCAATAAGGTCCATAAATAGTTGGATTTATTATTAATAAACTAAATAATTAGAACTCGTTTAACTAATACCTATAATATAATATATTTTCTGAATACTAGATATGAATAAAGTATATGGAAACTCTGTATTACTTCCACTTCTATTCCTCATCATTCCCCCTTTATTGAAAAAAACTCGCCCACGAGTTTTTTAGAATGCAATGATTACCATGCACGACTTAGATGGATCCAGAAAAAAAATTTCGCACATCTTCAAAAGCGATGGAGGTGCAAAGAACTGTGAAAACATGCTTTTAGGTGAAGGCGGCTTAATCAAGGATTCTCGAACTATAAAGTCAATATGTTCGACCACAATGATATTATCAATTTGTTTTTCACGAACAAGGAAAACTTTCTCCACGTGAGATTTTTCGAATTTATCAACATCAAGAACCCCACTACTCTCGTGCTCTACAAAACTTGAAGATTGTGGTATGATCACATTATCGTTATCTGATTGATTTTTCACATGTGTATCTTCAACTTTAACAATATCCCTTTCAACTTCATTTATCTTGACTACTTTATCTTTTGTGTACTCTTTTGGACCAAAATGATTATTCAATTGCCTTTTCATTTCAGTCCAAGTTATGATCCTAGAAGCCTCTTCCCTCATGAGCTTTAACTTCAAATTGTCAAACCATACAGATGCATATCTTGTTAGCTTCATGTTGGCAATTTTATAAGACTTCTGATCATCGCACTAGTACAAAAACTGCCTTATGCGTCTCCCCATTTGCGTATGTTGTAGGAGGAACGGACGCATAAAGTAGTTTTATGCGTCTGTCGAGCACTACACAGACGTATATACCAGAAAGAAACATGTTTATACGTCTGTTGTGCCTGAACAGTCGTATAAGGTAATTTTATACGTCTGTTGAAAAATTATTTGCGTCTGTTATTTTACAACATACGTATATAGTTCAACTATATATGTCTTACATTTTAAAACAGACGTATAAAGATGAATAAAAATAATTATAAAATAAATGTAATAATAACATATGTGCGACCTAATTAGTATATCTCCTTATGTATGTCTGTTTACCTTATCCCCAAATTGTATCCACGACACTGCCAGTCCTAATTGAAGCTACGTTCAAAGGGCGATTGTCTCCATCGATCTTCAGTCTTTGTCTCAATCTTCAGTCTCCATCTAGGTATTAAGGTATTGCCTCCCTCCCTCCTCCCTCCTCCCTCCTCCCTCCTCCCTCCCTCCATCTAGTTGATTACTTATTAAGTTGATTCTCCATCCCTAATTGTTTTATTTGATGAATTTGTTGTAGAATCGAGTTTAATTTTGTGTACATCCATATATATAGATATATGTTCGCTTGTTTATTATCCCTAATTTCTCTGCTATGTCACGGTTATGCATAATCTATGCAAGATTAAGGATGCTGATTATTATCAGGGTAGTTTTTGTGCAACATTCAATTAGGTATAAGTAAGGAGTAGTTTTGTAATTGAGATAATCTTTTATCCCTGCATTTTGTACCAGTGTTTCTGAAAACAATAATACAATACTCTAAAACACCACACACATACTATTTATGTAATGCCTCTGTTTAAGCTCATTATATCGATTTTACAGAATTTGCTCCAAAACTTTCTGCTTATAGAGGTATATTTCTGTGTGTTGATCGGTGTTTTTTTTCAAGTATTTTAATCTGTTCTTGATTCTTCTTTAGCATTTGCGATTGTGATATCATGTATAGAAGAACATATAAAGAACTTAAATTTATATATTCTTCTTCATGTATAGAAGGCACTAAAGATTTATTGTTTTTTTTTCAAATATTTTAATCTGTTCTTGATTCTTTATTTGCGATTGTAGATTTTCTCATAGATATAGAAGTCTATCTGATATAGAAATATTTATAGAAGGCGTTGGTGCAGGTTAATAAATCTTGAAGAGTTTGTTAACAATTATTAGTCGCGTAGATACATCTTAATTTGTTAATAAAGATATTTTATTAGTAAACATTTTCCTTCAAGTTGTTTATTTTTTTTAAAAATGTTTGCAGATTCTACAGAGTGCAGACATCTATAGAAATCTGGAGTTTTTGGCCATTCAATTAGCGAAGAAAAAAGGTCACCCTAACACTTGATCATGTTCTAAAGTTATGCCCTAAGGGCAATGGTAGCTAATTTGAATTTGGTTCTCCGAGGTGAGTTTATGTTTCTTGCTGTTTTAACTATGTAACAAAGATGATTGTTTAAAACATTGTTATTAGTCCTTATTAATATTTCTGAAGAGTTTTTTTTTGTTTATTTTTGTTTTATATAAAAGAATTTTTATTTTAATATTGTTGCTGGGATAGTGAATCAGTAAAGCGATAATCGAACTTAATCACCTACAAATAGTTGCTAGCATGATTGTTGACGTTTCTTTCATTTTAGAAATTTAAAGATGTTGACTTTGGAATTGAGCTGGTTTATAAACTTAATTTAGCAAAAAAAAAAAAGAATCAACTTAAACAGCAGTGCATAATTTTAGATTTTGGAGATTCATTGCTGAACTTTAAAAATACATAAAATGAGCTCATGTATCTAATTTCTGAAGTTCAAGATGTTCTACAAACCTTGTAAAATTTACTACAACCTTGTAGCTTCCTCTGTTTCAGCTTACCGAATTTACTCTGTCAAAAATCTGATTCATATTTTCTAGTCAGAATGTAAATTTCATCTGGACAACCTATTCTTTCTTATCACTCTCCAGATATTAATTCTGTGTCAACGAGACCAATCCAGTTACAACACCTGTTCCACCCTGCCATATGTCAAACTTGGTTATGTAAAACCTGTTAAGATTTGTTTTTGTCCAAACAATTAAATGAACTCCCATGTATCAAGGTAAACTTGTTTGTATTTAAAAAGCCTGAGGAAGTCGGTGTTGGCGTTGGTAGGTACCTAATGTAGGCCTCAACTTTGTTGTGTATGAATCGTTAAAAGACTGGCTGGTCAAATCCAGACCATTTGGAAGACACTGTGTTGGGTGTTACAACAAAGCTTGCATGTGGTGGTGCAGCTGGAACTGTTGGCGAGACAGTTGCCTATCCTCTGGATGTTATCCGTAGAAGAATGCAGATGGTGGCTGGAAAGATGCATCTGCAGTTTTGATTCATTCCTTGTTTTGCTGATTGGCTTGTTTGTATGTGTAAAATATATATATTCAGGGCATTTGTAGCGAAGAACCCTATACTCGGCAACTTGATGAAATTCGAGACCATTGGGTCCAATTTTTTTACAAATGAATGTGCATGAAATTGGTAGCTAGCAACGATGTTGGAAGGATTTAGGTATATTACTTGATGTTAATTGTTATTTTTTATTAGTTCTACAATTTGTTGTTTTTTTTCCATAAACTACAATTTGTTGCTTTTAATCAAGTTTTTTCTACAGTATGCATTTTTTTCTGTTATTTTCTTTACTTTGTTTATTTTCTAGAGTATGTGGTTTTACTTCTTTATGCTATGTTTTTATTTATTTTGCACTCTGGCTTCTTCAGTAAATTGATGCTTATTATAATTTTCAGGTCTGTTCTGTTGTGGAATACGTTTGCTGATTGAAATGGCTTGCTGCTGGTATAAATGGTTATTCGTCTTGCCATCTTTCTGCTTTTCTGTTGAGTACTAGAGTTGAAATTTTGCTACTACCAGGACACTGTCTCTGTATTTTTGTGTATGATGTTTGGTCTTTAACACTGTTGGACAATAAACTAGAGCTTGTGCTTTTACTTCTTTATGCTATGTTTTTATTTATTTTGCACTCTGGCTTCTTCAGTAAATTACTGCTTATTATAATTTTTAGGTCTATTCTGTTGTGGAATACGTTTTCTGATTGGAATGGCTTGCTGCTGCTATAAAATGGTTATTCGTCTTGCCATCTTTTTTGCTTTTTTGTTGGGTACTAGAGTTGGAATTTAGCTACTACAAGGGCACTGCCTCTGTATTTTTGTGTACGATGTTTGGTCTTTAACACTGTTGCACTATAAACTAGAGCTTTTGTATTAAGTTGATTATTATTACTACATGTAACACATGATGTGACTGGATTTTAACTTCAATGATAATAATTTTTATTAAGATTTTTTGAGTGTTAAAATTATTATAAAGCATTTTATTGTCAATTTACATTTTTAGTTTATGCATGAGCTCTGGCCTTTAGTGTTTAAGATGTACAAACAGGTGGCAGGAAAAAAATATTGCTGAATTTAAAAAAAAAAGAATACAATATGCGTCTGTTCTATGAAGACAGACGCATAAAATATACTATATACGTCTAGTCATTCACAAAAGATGCAAAAAGACTGTGTTTATGCGTTTGTTCTAAATTCATACGCGTATATTCCAGACAGAAGCAAATAGCCTTATGCGTCTGTTAATCATAAGCAGCCGCATAAAGTATAACTTTATGCGTCTGTTCTCCAACTTTATACGTCTGTTGAGAACAGACGCAAATACTTATATACGTCTGTTGCGGACCAGACGCAAATACTTTATACTTTATGTGACTCCTCCATACGCGTCTGTTGAAAACAGACGCAAATGACCTTTTTAACAGACGCATATGACAGTTTTTGTAATCAAAGATTTTTTCCATCTGTCTAACCCATTCTAAGAAATTCTCGGCATCACCTGCTCCACTAAATTCTGGCACATCCCAATTCAAGCTTTTATCATCATCATTATTGTTAGTGGATGGAGGGTTTCTTATAAAGCCTCCGCGAAAAGGTGTATTTTCTACCATAGAAATAACCCCCTCAATTCTCTCCTTTGAAACTTGTAAACCATCAATTCTCTCGTTTGTAGCTCGTAAACTTACCTGCAGTTCTTTTGTAGTTTTTGTAAATTGCTCTTCCATATAACCATTTTGCTTAGTAATATTTTTAAGAGACAAATTCAAGAAATCTCCATCTGATCCTTCACGTTTTAAATTTTAAATCTTCTTCCCCTGCCATTAATGTGCAACCATACAAACCCAAAAACTAATATACCAAATTCGAAGACATGACGTCGATTACAATGAATAGTGCAGTTGTAGAATAATATTTATAACCAACAACCTTAGCCCTGATGCCGATGAACATGAACAGTACCGTGAACAGTGCCGATAAACAGTACCACGAACAGTTCACGTGAACATCGCTCGTGAACAGTACCCGTGAACAGTAACTGTGAATAGTACCGTGAACAGTACCTTTTTTTTTTTTGCGAAAACCATAGATCTCCCAACAATTAAGAAATTGATAATGATAAGTATATAGAAACTTTATATTACTTCCACTTCTATTCCTCATCACAAACATTACAGGTAACACATGGTTGATACTCTTAGTCTGTGTGTGTGAGGTAATGGTCCGGAGTGTTTGCCCACATAACATAAATAAATGGCATGTAAATTTTACTTTCTCTTAAACACCTAAAAATTATAGTACTCTAATATTTTATATGTATTGTATCAAGGTATTGTAGTCGTATGTAGTAGATAAATGTTTGGGTTTATGACTTAATTATATATAAATGAGTTATGTATGAGTTAAAAGTTAACATCATGACATATTTTTTTTTTTGCTAAATATGTATTATATTAAGAAAGAAGAATCAGGGATAAACCCTTGCTCTAAGCCAAGGCAAAGAGAGAACCAACAACAAGGAAAAAACCTAAACTAGAGTGACAATGGGCCTCAGAAATCAAATATGTATCCACCTATACAAATCTAAATTAGCATGCCTGAGAAACCATTTCGAACCAAGAAGCCTAGCCTTAAGATCCGTCATAATACTTTGTATCAACTTGTTTGGTCCCGTTGCCCCCAAGTCATGTAGTCGAGCATTCCTTTCTTTCCACAAGTGATAGGAGAAGATCTGTGCCACAAGGAGCGCCACATTTCTAAGAGTGTGATCAGATATGTCTCCCAAGGTAGTCAAGACTTCTAGCCAACTTGAACCTTCAAACTCAACCTTGAGTACACCTGACAATTTTGTAACACATTATCAGCTATTTATCTCATCTTATTATGCTCTTCCATTTTAATGGTATTGATTTTTTCCCTCTTTTTTGTGTTAATCAATTTTGGTTGAGATAATGCTCCTATTTTTTATTTTCCTAATATCAAACAATTCTAAACAACAGTCAAGTAAAAATAGATGTGGATAACTTAATCGCCTCCATAGCTGAAGATAGTCTCCAATTTACTTTGATAACAAAAGGATGGATGAATCAGGTTAGTAATTTACTTTGATAACAAAAGGATGGATGAATCAGGTTAGTAATAGGTTTGTAGGTCATGATTTTAGTATTTAAGTACATATTGTTATTTGATAATGGTTGTCCCTCGATTACATATTTGTATCACATGTTATTTCTTAAAATGTATTACATCTAGCGAGTTATTCTATTTGCAGATGATTTTATACAAGGCGTAAAGGTGCCATTTTTTTAAAGATCTCTGTACTTTACATGGTCATGTCAAAATTTGTGAGGCCGGTGATCTTAAGATCAATGCAGGGATCGAAAAGGTGGAGTTAGACCCGATGAGTGATGGATGTAGAAGTACTATAAGCAATTTCAGAGTTTGACAAGCACAGTGGTGGGATTTTACAGAAGCTATGCACTCAAGATGCTTTTAAGTAAAATGATGTCTAAGCTTAATTCTAGTCTGTGAGCAAATCTTTTTGTGTTGATTGACCTTGCATTAGCATCCTCCTTTAAAAATTTTATTCTCTTTAAAAAAATATTTATTATATGATAGTTTACAATTTTACATTCAAATATTAATTCTTAATTAAATAAATATAATTATTTTTAATTATTGTTCAAAAAATATTCCTTAATTATAAAATATATTATGACTCACTATATTAACATGATTTTACTTATTTTAAAATAAAAATTTATAAATAAATAAAAATTTTGGAATTATTAATAATGATAAAATAATATAATTCTACTTTGACAACCAAAATAATTTTTCCATATTCATTAAGGTTTGTCAAATTAATTATTTTGGTAATGTTTATTTTTTTATAATCGGTTGTTACATTGATGTATATTAATTATTTTTATTCTTTTAAAAGTCTATTACAAAGGTACTTATTACAAAAGCGCACACAATTTACTCCGAACCTAAGATCCTTGAGTTCCAATGCTATCCCCACTAGTACAAAATTGACTTTTAGCGTCGGTCAAAATAAGCATTAGGCGTCGGGTATTGGGCGTAGTACATGTAAGCGACACTATAGGTCTATGTCTATCGCGTCGGTTAAATATGCGATGCATATGAGCTACTAATAGCGTCGGTTGTTTAAAGAACCGACGCATATCAGCTGCTAATAGCGTCGTTATTTAAATAACCGACGCATATGGTCCTACTATTGGCGTCGGTTGCTTAAAGAACCGACGCTATAGGTCCTACCATTGGCATCAGTTGCTTCAAGAACCGACACTATTGTCCTACTATTGGCGTCAGTTGCTTAAAGAACCGACGCATAAAATCAGATTATAAGTGTCGGGTTTTTCAAGAACCGACGCTTAAAGTCAATTTTTTTAAAAAAAATAATATTACAATTTCAGTAACCTGCCAACAAATACCATATAATATATGATAATTACAATTATACACTGCCAACAAACATCAGATTTATCATCTAAGACGTAATCTCAAACTTCAAAAAGTGACCACATTCAATCTTATTAATAATAAAAAATATTACATAATCATTCTCTACATCAATTTAGTCACACCAAGAATATTACATAAACTACTTTGTCTGAGTTTTTTGTGAGCCTTGGATCCAACATGTTCACCGATAATTCATATCCAGTATCCAGTATCAGCCAATCAGCTATCAAGAACCCAGCCGTGTCGTGAGCCTATCAGCTATCAAGAACCCAGCCGAGTCGTGGATGTGTTAAATCTTTCTAAAAAAAACCTTATAGGAAATAAAATGGCATCAGAACTTGCTATAAAAATACATTTGACAGGATGTAACTGCTAAAAATTATATATATCGCGTACCTGTCCCAAAAGCCACGACAGGTTACAATGAAATGGAGTCAATAACTTGAGAAATCAACATGTGCATCCTTTCTCGTATTTCAGCCTCTCCATCTGCTTCCTTTGTCTCTTCTAGAATCCTTTGCAGACGCGTGCTCCGGTTATCCTGCACCTGTATTAATATGGAAACAAGTTCTTATTGATAGAGTTTACAAGACCAAGACACACTGCACACAGAGTGCATGATCAAATCCCTGCGACCCTAAACATGACCAACTACAGGATATTACTATAGTTTACAATTTATGATCATAACTCGTAAGCTTTGCTCTAGAATAACTAATAAATCAGTTCTGCAATTCTATTTCTTTTGACTAACTACAGAACACTGATTGCAATTCTATTTCTTTTGAATTGCATACCTTGTACCCACACCATTATGTAGTTGCGGTACAAATACCTCGAATCAACACCACCAGGCACCGGACTATAGAGTACATGAAAATTTTAGGAAGAAAGAACAACAATTAAAAAAGTAATAGGGATCCAAGACCAAATTACAAGTGCCCAACTTTCTGGTTTACTTGCGTGTCTGAGAGCGTTATCAAAAGATGAGAATTAAGAGAATATTAGATGATATTTTGTTAACACACCTGATATTCCACAGCTCAAGGTTTCTTTCGAATCAGCAGTTGCTATCAGAAGTTCATTTACATGGGGCTTTAGACTAAAGAAGAAGAAAAAAGTAGGGTCAGAACGCCATTCATAAACACTAGGCCATGAATATAAGATTATCAATCACTTTGTGCATAACTAAAAGGCCCAAAGATATACTTAGAAAACTCAGTTTGTCATGGATAAAACTTAATAATTGGCTACAACACATGGTGATATTGAAACCAACTCACTGCTGTAATGTATAGCCACTGAAATTGCTCCTGCACGGCTTACAGAACCATAAAATGAAACTCCTATAATTTTATAAGAGGATGAGTTTACTTAAGGTTCTGCCTTAGATGCCACCAGATCTGCCACCAGATGAGCTCAGCCTGCCTAAGAGTTTAATTCAAGGTTATGTTTGAAACCGGTAGCAGGTTACCATTATTGCATACCCCGTTGTTGTAGTTGCTAAATAGGCTTCTTGAAGCACCTGAGGATTCACTCAAAAGAGCATGAGATGGAGGGCTTCTTCCCACTGATGAAACGTGGTTCGGAGGAGGGGTTAAAACATTGTTACAGAATGATCTCGTTAAATTCTATTCAGATGCCAGAAAAGTACCAGCAATGTAAAGCACATAATGTTGAGAAGTGTATGGCTATGATTTCATTCCACCAAATCAAAGACAAAACCCCTGTAAGTATAGTGTATATACCAAAGCCACATAGGACCTACGTTACTTGGACTCTTCAATTTTGCCCTCATACCCGTTTCCACCGGACATGACGTGGGTGTGGGTATGGGATCTGAGTCGGATCCTTCATTAGAAAACCGGAAACTTCAACTCCAAGCAATGTAGTTCAAAATGATTTACGAGACCTCACAACAACTTCTTTATAGAGAGCAATGTCCATAGATCACTATTCCCATAAAATATATAAGAAGTAGGTATAACTTCACATATGTGAAGGTATATGTCGAATCCCCGCACCCGTGTCCAGTTTCGGATCCATATCCGTGAATCCTAATTTTTTTTAAAACTAAGAGTTTGACACTTGGATCCGCACCCTTGTCCGACACCCGTACCCGAGTCCGGGTAACATAGCATAGGACATGTCAAAAGCCTTTCCAATACACTCACAAAAACACAAGCAATCCTACATAGGCCGGCTATGGTATATATAATTTTTTTTTGTTTCATACAAACACATTCAGACAGTTTTGGATTTGTCAACATTTTTTTGCTTATACATTGTATTCTTTAAGATTTGACAAACTCACACAAGTTAATACAAACCCATCAAAATAACAAAATAAACACAAAAGCTTCTTCCAAAGCAAACACAATTCAAATTCACACACCGATCAAAATCACAATCAGACAAGCAATTTATGGTCCAAATTCACAATATCATCCAAAAATATCAACAACAAGATGAAAAACCCCACACCCCAGAACAAAAAATCAAATCTTTATTCTACACTATAATGCATGCTTAAAATATACACACAAAATAAACATAAAGAAGAAAAGGGAAAAGAAGAATAGAAAAATACAAATGAACATCATCAAAAGCAGATGGAGGAACATGTTCATCATTGTAGTGAGCAAGCAGAGTATCAAAGCAATACACAGCCATTTCTTGATTTGCAGTCACCATTTTCTGAAAATCAAATACACAAACAACAAAGGCTTGATTATATTTATATGGGTCTGTGTCTATATAATACACATACACACAGACACGAAGTGGGGGTTGTAAAACATAAATTTATGAATTTACAAAGTTAACACCCCAAATTATTTTGAAGCAAAAATTAATTCAAGACCCAATGTTGTACAAATCTGAACCCAATGATGTTTAACATTGAAGTTAACATGTTTTATTTTTTTTAAATTAAAGCCATAAAATTAAAAAACTAAATCGAACCCAAACTTTTGAAAATGAGTTCCAAATTTACAGTGAAACCAAATCAAATTGAAACCCAAATCCAAAGGCGGAGAGAAGAAGAGATGAATAGAACCTAAATAGAACCCAAACGTCAAATCGAAGAGAGAGAGAGAATACCTATTGCGAGAGAGAATAGCCGGAGACAGAGAGAGATGAAGCCTGAGAGAACACTTATACAGAGCGAACACCGATTTGAGAACTGATTTCACAGCAGTGAGGGAGAGAGCAGTTCCATGTATAGAGCAGCAAGGGAGAGATCGAGTAGGTCATGAGCGGAGAGAGAAGTTTATTATTGAATCGAAGTGTATCATTGGATTGTGTAGTTATTTAGGATTTTTTTTTTGTTTTTTAATATATTTATAACAATTCATAAATTGCTATTTTAAACGTTGGCTTTTTAGCAACCGACACCTAAACTGCTATTTTAAACGTCGGCTTTTTAACAACCGACACCTTAACTGCTACTTTAAGCGTCGGCTTTTTAACAACTGACACTTAAATTGCTACTTTAAGCGTCGGCTTTATTAACGCCCGATGCATAAAAGCCTTATAAGCGTCGGTTAAGCAGAAAACCGACGCATAAAGTCCTGCAATAATGCCTTTATGTGTCGGTTAAGATGATACCCGTTGCCTAAAATGAGTATAAACGTCGGTTCACTAAAGAACCGATGCTATAGGGGCGACGCGAAAAGCACTTTTTGTAGTAGTGCCCACTCGATCCCGAACCTGAAAATAGTTAGTAATGAGCTATACAGCCGAGCAAGTAACTAATCGATCTAACCATCCATACAAAGTAACGTATAAACACATATAAAATAATACAATAATCGATACGATAGAATACAAAATATAAAACAATCACTTTCGATACACATAAGCTTATTCTTATTGATACGACACCACATAACAACAATAACTTGAAACCCACAATTCATACCACGACCACTATGACTTGGTGATAACGGTCCTAAATTTTAGAAATCTATCACTACAATCCGGTGACTCGGTCCTTATTCTTATTTACACAAATCATGGCATAAATCAGAGTTCCAAGAATATTGTTTACACATAACACATATATACAATAATATATATAAATTCAAAATATAATCACTTAGACAATTTTTTTATAACAAGTAAGTACACATAACACATAATTTTGAAAATACTAGATATATCAATCAGAAACTTACCTCGACACGAAAAATCAAGAATTCAAATCGTGTTACCACTCCTGACCAGATCTGTATTTACCATTTTGACCCTTTAACAATGTTTTCTTGACAAACTGAAAAAACGAAAGCTGTAGAGAATGAAAAGATCTTTCCGAAAAGTCCAGAATCAACGATTTCTGACATACGATGAATTTTATACGAATTTTACAATATTGTTGAATTGTGTATGAAAGAGTCCTACGAATTTTGTTATAAAAGACGAGGAAGAAGAATATGATGTATTTATAATGTTACCAAACCCTATGTCCAAACCTACAAGTTATCTGTATTCAAATCCGATCCATATTTTATGCCCAATTAAGTTAAACCAATTTTAAATCCTATTTATTTTCTAATATTAATTCCTTTTATTCTATTATTCTTTTATTATTATTATTCTAAAAATTATGGAATATTACATACTACCCTCCTTAAAAAGAATTTGGTCCCCAAATTCATAACAATCGTAAACTCTAAAAAGTTTGTGATACATCTTTTCCTAATGTGTAGTCCTAAGGATCGCATTCTAGAGAATGTACTAGTCCCATACCTAATACACTCCGAAGGACAGCCTGCTCTTGATACCAACTGTAACAGCCCGACTTTTCGGATTATTGAATTTAAAACAAAACTAAAAGGAAAATACAATTTATTAATCAAAAAGTCTATTACAAAGGTACTTATTACAAAAGCGCAGCCAATGATGACAATTTATTCCGAACCTAAGATCCTTGAGATCCAGTGCTATCCCCCTCGATCTTACACCGAACCTAAAAATAGTAAGTAATGAGCTGTACAGCCTAGCAAGTAACTAATCGATCTAACCAGCCATACAAAGTAACGTATAAACACATATAGAATAATACAATAATCGATGCGATACAATACGAAATACAAAACAATCACTTTCGATACACATATGCTTATTCTTATTGATACGACACCACATAACAACAATAACTTGAAACCCACAATTCATACCACAACCACTATGACTTGGTGATAACGGTCCTAAATTTTAGAAATCTATCACTACAATCCGGTGACTCGGTCCTTATTCTTATTTACACAAATCATGGCATAAATCAGAGTTCCAAGAATATTGTTTACACATAACACATATATACAATAATATATATAAATTCAAAATATAATCACTTAGACAATTTTTTTATAACAAGTAAGTACACATAACACATAATTTTGAAAATACTAGATATATCAATCAGAAACTTACCTCGACACGAAAAATCAAGAATTCAAATCGTGTTACCACTCCTGACCAGATCTGTATTTACCATTTTGACCCTTTAACAATGTTTTCTTGACAAACTGAAAAAACGAAAGTTGTAGAGAATGAAAAGATCTTTCCGAAAAGTCCAGAATCAACGATTTCTGACATACGATGAATTTTATACGAATTTTACAATATTGTTGAATTGTGTATGAAAGAGTCCTACGAATTTTGTTATAAAAGACGAGGAAGAAGAATATGATGTATTTATAATGTTACCAAACCCTATGTCCAAACCTACAAGTTATCTGTATTCAAATCCGATCCATATTTTATGCCCAATTAAGTTAAACCAATTTTAAATCCTATTTATTATCTAATATTAATTCCTTTTATTCTATTATTCTTTTATTATTATTATTCTAAAAATTATGGAATATTACATACTACCCTCCTTAAAAAGAATTTGGTCCCCAAATTCATAACAATCGTAAACTCTAAAAAGTTTGTGATACATCTTTTCCTAATGTGTAGTCCTAAGGATCGCATTCTAGAGAATGTACTAGTCCCATACCTAATACACTCCGAAGGACAGCCTGCTCTTGATACCAACTGTAACCGCCCGACTTTTCGGATTATTGAATTTAAAACAAAACTAAAAGGAAAATACAATTTATTAATCAAAAAGTCTATTACAAATGTACTTATTACAAAAACGCAGCTAATGATGACAATTTATTCCGAACCTAAGATCCTTGAGATCCAGTGCTATCCCACTCGATCTTACACCAAACCTAAAAATAGTAAGTAATGAGCTGTACAGCCTAGCAAGTAACTAATCGATCTAACCAGCCATACAAAGTAACGTATAAACACATATAGAATAATACAATAATCGATGCGATACAATACGAAATACAAAACAATCACTTTCGATACATATATGCTTATTCTTATTGATACGACACCACATAACAACAATAACTTTAAACCCACAATTCATACCACGACCACTATAACCCGGTGATAACGGTCCTAAATTTTAGAAAACTATCATTACAATTCGCTGACTCGGTCCTTATTCTTATTTTTGCAAACCATGGCATAAATCAGAGTTCCAAGACTATTGTTTACACATAACACATATACACAATAATATATATAAATTCAAAATATAATCACTTAGCCCATGTTTTTATAGCAAGTACGTACAGGTAATACATAATTTCGAAAATACTAGATATATCAATCAGAAACTTACCTCGACACGGAAAATCAAGAATTCAAATCATGTTACCACTCCTGACAAGATCTGTATTTAGCAATTTTGACTCTCTAAACGATGTTTTCTTGAAAAACTCAAAAAACAAAGGTGTAGACAACGAAAAGATCTTTCCGAAAAGTCCAGAATCAACGAATTCTGACTTACGATGAATTTTCTACAAATTTTACAATACTGCTGAATTGTGTGTGAAAGAGACCTACGAATTTTGTTATAAAAGACGAGGAAGAAGAATATGATGTATTTGTAATGTTACAAAACCATATGTCCAAACCTACAAGTTATCTGTATTCAAATCCGATCCATATTTTAGGCCCAATTAAGTTAAACCAATTTTAAATCCTATTTATTGACTAATATTAATCCCTTTTATTCTATTATTCTTTTATTATTATTATTATTCTAAAAATTATGGAATATTACATACTACCCTCCTTAAAAACAATTTGGTCCCCAAATTCATAACAATCTTAAACTCCGAAAAGTTTGTGATACATCTATTCCTAATCACTTAGCCCATGTTTTTATAACAAGTACGTACAGGTAATACATAATTTCGAAAATACTAGATATATCAATCAGAAACTTACCTCGACACGGAAAATCAAGAATTCAAATCATGTTACCACTCCTGACAAGATCTGTATTTAGCAATTTTGACCCTCTAAACGATGTTTTCTTGAAAAACTCAAAGAACCAAAGTTGTAGAGCACGAAAAGATCTTTCCGAAAAGTTCATAATCAACGAATTCTGACTTTCGATGAATTTTCTATGAATTTTACAAGACTCCTGAATTTTACAAGACTGCTGAATTGTGTGTGAAAGAGACCTACGAATTTTGTTATAAAAGACGAGGAAGAAGTATTTATAATGTTACAAAACCCTATGTCCAAACCTACATGTCCTATTTAAACCAATTTTAAATCCTATTTATTTTCTAATATTAATCCTTTTTTATTTTATTATTCTTTTATTATTATTATTTATTACACCTCTATTGTCAAAAAGTCTCCAAGGTGGCCGGTGATCCTAAGATCAATGCAGGGAAGGAAAAGGTGGAGTTAGACCTATGAGTGAACAGATGGATGTAGAAGTACTGCAAGCAATTTCAGAGTTTGATAAGCATAGTGGTGGGATTTTACAGAAGCTAGTCACGCAAGATGCTTTTATTAAGTAAAATGCTGTCTAAGCTTAATTCTAGTCTTTTTGTGTTGTTAGACCATGCATTAGCATCATCCCCTAAAAATTCTATTCTCATTAAAAAAATATTTATTTTACATTCTAATATTAATTCTGAATTAAATAACTAAAATTATTTTTAATTATTGTTAAAAAAATATTCCTTAATTATAAAATATATTATGACTCACTATATTAACATGGTTTTACTTATAAAAAAATTATAAATAAATAAAAATTTTGAAATTATTAATAATGATTAAATAATATAATTCTATTATGACAACTAAAATAATTTTTCCATATTTATTAAGGTTTGTCAAATAAATTATTTTGGTAATGTTTATTTTTTTATAATCGGTATTGATGTATATTAATTATTTATTTTGTTTTAAGATTATAAGTTAACTAGTCGATAAAGCCGCGCTTCGCGGCGGCGTTACAATATTTTAAAAAAAATTCAATATATTTACATTATATTATAATATTAATATTAAATTTAATAATTAAATAATCTTCTCTAATGAATCGATTTCTTGTTAAACACGATTCTTTTGACTGAATCGTTCTCTCGTTAAAACTGAAATCCCAACTTTAACATATATTATAAAGATTTATATAATAATTTTTATTCATAAAATTGAACCTTAAAAATAAAAAAAATGACATCAATATCAAATTCTAATAGCAAATACAATCTATTCTAGTGAGCCATCTTCCCGTTAAATACGTTTCGAGCCGCTCTTATTTGGAACCAAAATTCTAACTTCATTATATAAAGAGAGTAAATTCCAATATCTATATTCTTTAAACTTTCTAATATTTTGGAGTTTTAAAAGATGAAAATACATCTTATATTTTCTGTATATTATAGATATATATTCATGTATTTATTTATAGCTTTCGCATGGGAATGTATTTCTGTTACGTTAACATATCAAAAAAAAATAAAACACAAAGACTTTTCGTGATGGGAATAATATTAAATTATGGATATATTTTTCTAATGCAAATATATTTAACTTGTATAAAAAAGTTATAATAAAGGATTTTTAGGAAAAAAAGATATATACTTTTAAAAAAATTGTATAAAACGTCTCCACCGTCCTCGTATTCTACTTCCAATAAAACATTTTATTTTATGTATTCCTTATATATTCAAACATCTTTTATATGATCTTCTCTAATGAATCGTTTTCTCATTAAACACGGTTATTACTATTGTTAAAACTAAAAATCTAACTTTTACATATATCACTTGTATGATAATGTTTATCCATAAAAGTCAAATCTTAAAAATAAATCAAATTTATAACATCAATACGATATTTTAATAGCAAATACAATTTTTATAGTGAGCCGTCTTCCGGTTAAACACGTTTCGAGCCGCTCTCGTTTAGGATTCGAAATTTCAACTTCATGACATATTATTAATGATACCTATATTACACAACAACTTTCTGTAGACTTTCTAAAATTTATGGAGTTTTAGAAAAAGAAAACACATCTTATTTTCTTTTTATATTATAAATACTTCTTTATTTATTTAGGATTCCTGCATGTGAATGTTCTTTTATTATGTTAAAACATCATTTTTTTTTATAATACAATGACTTTTTTTTATGACAATAGTATTGGATTTATGAATAAGTTATCCTAATAGAAGTATAATTAACTAATATAAAAAAGTATAATTTAAGAAGACCGTACTTTCTATTAAATATTTAATTATATGTCTGCTCTATATATTCAAATACATATTTTACTTCTAATAGAACGTTTATTTATATGTTTTTTCTATAAAATTGAACTCCTATTCTACTTCCCATAGAATTTTTAGTCATATGCCTTATAAATACTTATTCTACTTTCAATAGAATTCTAATCATATAATTTAAGAAGATCATACTTTTTATAAAATATTTAATTATATGTCTGCTCTATATATTCAAACACCTTTTCTACTTTTAATAGAAATTTTATTTATAATTTTTTTTTATAAATTCGAACTCTTATTCTCTATAAATTCGAACTCCTATTCTACTTCCGGTAGAACTTTTAATCATATAACTTACAAATACTTTTTTTTTTTGCTAAGTTAATTTTATAAATAAAGAGAAGAAGAGGGATTAACCCTAGGTCTAAGCCAAAGCCCAAGCCAAAGCCCAGAGAAAACACACTGACCAAACTAACAAGCTAGAATGGAACAGAACTAGGCCGAGAAAAGCTAGACCAAAATCAAATGTAAATCCACCTATACAAATCTAAGTTTGCGTTTTTAAGGAACCATTCCGAGCTAAGAAGACGTGCCTTGAGGTCCGTCATAATAGCACGAATAAGCCTGCTTGGAGCAGACCCACCAGAATCATGAAGTCTAGCATTTCGATCCTTCCAAAGATGGTAAGAGAATATTTGGGCTACCAGCAAAGCAACGTTCCGTTTAAAGGGATCAGTAGTTGCTTGAAGAGATGCCAATACCCCTGGCCAATTTGTACCACAATATTGGACATTAAGAAAAGCAGTTAGTTTGGTGAAGACGAAGCTGCTGTAAGGGCACAAAACGAACAAATGGTTGTCTGTTTCGAGGCCCCCTATGCAGAAGAGGCATTGTTGAGGAACATCTAGACCAAAAGAAGATAGTCTAAGCATCGTGAGCAAGCGTCCATGACATAAAATCCATTCATTGTAAGCGTACCTAAGTACCTTTAGACGATGCCAGATGGACTTGGTCCAAGAGATCGAAGCATGAGGCTCCCTGAGGGAATTCCAAATATGGGAGGCCTTTACCTTCCTGATGGGAAGTTCTTTCCAGAGGATGACGTCGTTAGCATTAATGTCCAGACTTGGGAAGTCGAAGTGACGAAGCCAGTGAACCAGAGTAGGGTTAGGGTGATGGATTCTGGAAGAGATAGTAGGAAGGACCCATGTTCCGTTAGAAAGCAAAGAGTGAACCGTGTCGTTTGGAGCAGCATTAGCCTGGGCAATAATAGAATCATGATTGTTAGTTGCCAGACATGTCGATTTCCACCAGGGGTCGAACCAAAGCGAAGTGTCCCTCCCATTCCCTATTTTGAAGGAAATAAATTGACTTGCCTGCGTACGAAGCTTAAGAACATTACGAAATATCCAGGAGCAGTCACTGGGCATTTGCATTGTCCAGAAATGGGTCTTTTTCAGCAAGGTTGTGTTTACCCAAAGAGGCCACTTACAAATACTTATTATACTTCCAATAGAATTTCTTATCATATGTCTTCCCTATAAATTTGAACTATTCTTCTCTATAAATTCGAACACATATTCTACTTTTAATATGTTAAATAATATTTTTATATTTATTAGTGTTAAAATTCAAAAATTCTAGAAAATTAAAAAAATAGATTGAGACAATCTTAGAGCGCCACCTAAACTCCCGCATATACTCCTTTATATATATATATATATATATATATATATATATATATATATATATATTAATTATTGAACAATTAGTTTTTGAATATAAACACTCAAACTCAAAAAAACATATAATTACGAAATTTTACAATAATTCTATTTAATGAAGAAGACCTACATTAATAAAAAAAAATAGAGGTTACTCACCGGTCCGTGTGTCTATGACCCTATCATCCACAAATTGCAATCTCTTCTCTTTGTCTCCTAACAAATAATTCTATCAAACAAAAAGATAAAAAAATTGGATTAAACTTTAAACTTCACAAAAAGATAAAAAAATTGGATTAAACTTCACAACATGACGAAATTTGAATTGAGGATCTCCTCACATAAACATAAACTACAACTGGTAATAATGAAAAACACCTTAGCAAAATCTACAAAGTATAATTTGATATAGTCTAGTGTTGTATCGGGTTCATTTACGGCAGTTTTGTAATCTATTTATATTGCTATGTTCCGGCATATTCGAACTCCTATCTTTTTCTGAATTTGAATATTTTTTTTAATTCAAACTCTTTTTCTTTATAAATTCTTATAAATTTTAATACCTTTTCTATTTCAAATTCTTCTCATTTACAAATTTGAATATCTTTTTCACTTCATGTTAAAATATATTTTAGTTAATAATTATTATTTAAAATTCTAAAATTTCAAGAATTTAGAATTAATCTACTTTGAATATGTTAACTAATATGTCTTCTTTATAAACTCGATCTCTTCTCCTCCATTAACTTAAACTCTTATATCACATATTCAACTTCTAATACAATAAAAGATATTTTTTTATTAGTATTTAAAATTCAAAAATTCTAAGAAAATTATAAAAATATATTTAGATAATCTTAGAGCGCTATCTAAAGCGCCCGCGTATCCTCCTTTATTTATATATATTGAAGTAATGACCAATAAACACGGTCATTAACTACTAGCAACCATTATTCTAAAAATCACCGTTTCAACCTTTTAATTCTTCATAAATCTTCTATAATAAATTCAACCGATTTGATTTTAAAAATTCCCGATTAAATTTTACAAGTACTTTTTGATCGGAGTATTTATAATAAATTATTAGAATTAAAATAATATTTTAATCATATATGTAAAATTACATATTTTATGACATGATAAATACCTTTGATTAATAAATAACTAATAGAATAAAAAACACACTAAATTATATCAAAATAAATCCAATTTTTAATTACTCCAATTAATCCCTCCATGAGAAACAACATTAATATATGCTTTACTAATGTGTAAACTAGAACCACATTTGGTAGAAAAAACAACCCAGTTAAGAAGTGGAATAACCACTAATATGAATTTGTAGTTACACTAAATAATTTTTAAATATGCATAAAACCTGGATGTCTTACTAATTCTAATGAAATATCCCAAATATCATCATTTATTATTACAAATTTACAATACCAAGAAATTCTGAAATGGGATGAAAATATAAACAAATGTCCAACAAAAACAATGAAGGTACTTGAATTTTAATAGACCATGTAAAAGAGAAAACAAATTGCAGGTCCAGAAGCCCGATCTTCACTTCTTCATGAGGGGGTCCATCTATTTGCAGGTTCTACTTCGCATGAAACTTTCTTTTTTCCAGGTAGATTTTTCTCTGTCTCTGCTTCATTCCCTCCTAATTTGTGGTTGGCAAAGTTGTTTCCGTTCTTCTACCAGATAGAGAGACTAATGAGGAAGATTCAGATTGATTATGACGGCACTGCTACTTGGGTAGGAGAAGTGTGGCCTCTCCGAGCAAGTGCAATGCATAGCTATAGTTAGTGCTATAGCTATGATATAGAATGGAGGGAGTTATGATGTAAGATTAGCCTTGATGCTGAATTTTTTTCACCCTCTCTGGGGAATCAGCTTTGCTTCACATTTCTTGAACAATTTTTGCATTGATTGTAGGTCTTGCATTGAATGCATAACTCATTGGAGAATTTTTCAAGAAATCCATCAGGAGGAGATGAAAGTCAGCTAATCTTTATCTAATAAAGCAACATGATTAGTGATTGCATATGCAACTTTGCCTAATGAACTTAAATGCACAAATATTGTTAAAATTTTCTGAGAGTTTTTAAACAAACCATTGGAAAGAATTTTTGAATGAAAATTGAGAAGTGGGTATAAAAGATTTATACAGGGGAAATTTTTCTCAAAGACTTCTTTTACTACTAATGCAGACCAGATATCCAAGATAATAAAAACAGCATCCAAATTTTGCGGTGTCCAAAACCTCAAAGATTTATAAAATCTTAACTAAATTATTCTCCATACTTGAATGTAGAATTTGAATTTGTGATTAATATATAATAAAATAGCAAATTTTGTACTTTACGTGAATATTGTTAGTTTTATTTAATCCAAACGTGTTTTTAGAAAATAAAGATTAGTTTTGTTTGATTTATTTTATGTAAGCACGTACGTGACTAGGTCTTGTGTTGGTAGAGTTTTAGTCAGGATGTTAAGAATAATCAGGGGTAGTGGAGACAAAGTAGGAGTGGTTGGTTGTTTTTAAGATTTCTGTTTTATTTTCAGCAGTATTTATTCTTCATGTAATCTTCAGTTGTTTAATAAGAAAGAAGTAACAGTTAGCTTCTCAACTTTGCAGAAATACATACTATATATATATATATATATATATATATATATATATATATATATATATATATATATATATATATATATATATATATATAAGGTAAGTTCTGTGTCTACACTTGGTATCAGAGCTTCGTGCATGCCAAAATACATGCCCAGAACCACGATGGAGATAGAATAGAACAAAGACGGATTATTGGCTTAAAGTATCCGATATTGGCGAGGAGCAACTACACCGCATGGTCGTTGAAGATGAAGGTGTTTATGGAAGCTCAAGGAGTGTGCGACGCAGTGGAAACCAACGATCCTAAGGAGGCTGTTGTAATGAAGAAAGATAAGGTCGCCTTGGCTGCAATATATCAAGCTATACCTGATGATATGTTACTGTCAATCGCTGAAAAGAAAACCACCAAAGAAGCTTGGGAGGCCATTAAGACGTTATGTATGGGTGAGGAACGTGTGAAGGCTGCAAAAGTGCAGACGTTGAAAACTGAGTTTGAATCTTTCAATATGAAGGAGACTGATCAACTTGAGGATTTTTATATGAAGTTGAATGCAATTGTTACTAATATACGTGTCTTGGGAGATAGCATAAAGGCGTCAAACGTGGTTAAGAAAATACTACGTGCTGTGCCATCCAAATTCCTGCAGATTGCTTCGACTATCGAGCAGTTTGGAGATATGGAGAAGATGACGGTAGAAGAGGTGGTGGGTTGTTTAAAGGCTCATGAAGAACGACTCAGGGGTCAAAGTGAAAATCCTGGAGGCCAACTTCTTTTAACTTAGGAGGAGTGGTTAAAAAAATCAAAGCAGCATGAGAACTTTGACGGTGAACTTTTTTTAACTAAGGAAGAGTGGATGAAGAGATCCAATCAGCATGGGTCTGACTCTTTTTCAAATCAACGAGGTAGAGGACGTTTCAGACCAGGCTATGGAGGAAGAGGTTTTAATCGAGACAGAAGCAAGGTTCAATGTTTCAGTTGTAATATGTTTAGACACTATGCAGCTGAGTGTCGCAAGTCACGACGTGAAAAGGAACAAGACGTTGAACCAAATTTGACTCAAATCAGAGATGACGAGCCAACATTACTGTTGTCTGAACTTGAAAAGGGAGAAAGTGAAATGGTATTACTAAATGAAGGCGGAGTGGCCTCAAAGCTACGTACAAAAAGCGAAGCTAAGAAGGAGACAAACGTGTGGTACTTGGACAATGGTGCCAGTAACCACATGACTGGGGATCGTTCAAAATTTATTGAATTGGACGAGAGAATTACAGGACAAGTGAAATTTGGAGACGGCTCGATGGTGAGAATTGAGGGGAAAGGTTCGATACTTTTCAAGTGTAAAAATGGTGAAGAACGTAAGCTCAAGGAGGTATATTTTATTCCCACTTTGTGTAGCAACATAATCAGTTTGGGCCAACTCTCAGAGGAAGGAAATAAAGTGGTACTACATGGAGAATACTTGTTGGTGCACGATGGTCGTGGCCAGCTGCTGATGAAGGTAAGGAGGTCTGCAAATAGACTCTATAAGATAGTTATTGAGGCTCAAAGTAATGGATGTTTAATGACAAAAGTTGAGGACTCATCATGGTTATAGCACTCCCGTATGGGTCATGTTAATTTTAAGGCGTTGTCACTTATGTCTGAACAAGAAATGGCATATGGTTTGCCAAAGTTAACTCAGCTTAAGGATGCTTGTAAGGGTGCATATTGTCAAAACAGGTACAGAAAGTTTTCCCAGCAAAGTTAAACTTCACAGCAAGCAGAGTTCTCGAGCTAGTACATGGAGACCTCTGTGGTCTTATTTCACCACCAACACCTGGAGGTAATCAATACTTCTTCGTACTCGTGGATGATTTTAGTATAGTCATGTGGGCCTATCTGTTGAAAGCAAAAAATGAAGCTTTGGAGGCATTTAAAAGGTTTAAGGTGCTGGTTGAAAAAGGCTTGAAGAAGGGAATTAAAGTATTTAGAATGGACAGAGGGGGTGAGTTTTGCTCTTCAATGTTCAACAATTTCTGTGATGATGCTGGGATAACGAGGCATTACACAGCCTCGTATTCGCCATAACAAAATGGCATCGTTGAATGCCGAAACCGTACACTGGTAGCCATGGGAAGAATCCTGTTGAAGGAAAAGGGAATGCCATCAGAATTTTGGGGTGCAGCCATACGACATGTTGTCTATCTCTTGAACAGATTGCCTACGCATTCTTTGACTGGAATGACTCCCTATGAAGCCTGGTCTGGTAAGAAACCTCACCATGATCACATTCGTATATTTGGTTGTTTGGCACACATGAAAATTCCCTATATACATGTAAAGAAACTCAATGATAAGAGCAAGCAAGTCGTTTACCTGGGTAAAGAACCAGGAACAAAAGCACATCGTTTGTTTGATCCAAACACAAAGACAATCCACGTCAGTAGAGATGTTGTGTTTGAAGAATCTAAAGGTTGGAACTGGAAATCACTACAACTGATAGAGAATCAAAGCACAGGATCGTTCATGTTGGTTGGAGCAAGTGCAAACGACGACGAACCAGTTGAAGAACAAGGGGACTCGACATCTACACCACCTGGCACTCTAGTTGAGAGCTCGTTGAACACTAACGAGAATGTCAAGTTCGATTCTGAGAACTCACAAAGTAATACTGGGCCTGAAAGATTCAGATTGTTGGAGGATATTTATAACGAAACTGAAGAAGTTGAGTTGGAAAATGACATGCTTCTACTAGGTGCAGATGAGCCATCAAATTTTAGAGAAGAAATGCAAGAAAAGGAATGGAAAGCAGCAATGAGATAAGAAATTGACTCGATTGAGAAGAATCAAACGTGGGCTCTAACTGAACTCCCAGCGGGTCACAAAGCTATCGGTTTGAAGTGGGTCTTCAAATTAAAGAAGGATACAAATGGGGAAGTTGTTATACACAAGGCACGTTTTGTAGCTAAAGGCTATGTGCAAAAACGAGGAATAGACTATGAGGAAGTCTATGCCCCTGTCACTCGATTTGAAACAGTAAGACTGATATTGGCATTGGCTACTAAAAACGCGTGGCAGGTCCACCACTTGGATGTCAAGTCTGCGTTTCTCAACGGTGTTTTGTAGGAAGAGGTCTATGTATTGCAGCCAGAAGTCTATAGACTATTGAAAGCTCTTTATGGTTTATGCCAAGCACCCCGTGCATGGTATGCTCGACTAAACAAGTATCTTGAAAAATTTGGTTTCGTTAAGTGTCCTTATGAACATGCTGTTTACATACGTAGAGAAGGAGAAGAATCGTTGATAGTTGGGGTGTATGTCGATGACTTGATCATCACTGGTACTAAGATTTCAAACATTGTTAAGTTTAAGTCACAAATGTCCAGTGAGTTCGATATGAGTGATCTGGGATTGCTCTCATAGAATAAAAAATCAATTTGACTTTGGAGATATAATAAATCTACTTTATCATATAATATATATGAAGTTGATCCACTACCTTTTCTACTTAAATTTTGTGCAAATGGATGTGTTGGTTTACATTAATATAAAAATAGTAAGATGTTAAAACCAACATATCAATATGTGCTATAGCCATAATATAGGACGGAGGGAGTTATGATGTAAGAATTACCCTTGATGCTGATTTTTTTCACCCTCTCTGGCAAATCAGCTTTGCTCCACATTTCTGTTCTATAGCTATAATATAGAACGGAGGGAGTTATGATGTAAGAATTACCCTTGATGCTGAATTTTTTTCACCCTCTCTGGCCAATCAGCTTTGCTCCACATTTCTTGAACTATTTCTGCATTGATTGGAGGTCTTATAGTGAGTGCATAACTGATTGGAGAATTTTTCAAGAAATCCATCAGGAGGAGATGAAAGTCAGCTGATCTTTATCTGAGAAATCAACATGATTATTTACTGCATATGAAACTTTGCCTAAAGAACTTCAACGAATAGCTATTGTTAAAATTTTATGAGATTTTTAAACAAAACTATTGCAGAGAATTTTTGAATGAAAATTGAGAACTGGGTATAAAAGCATTATATAAGGGAAACGTTTCACAAAGATTTTTTTACTATTAATGCAGACCATATATCCAAGATAGAAAAAACAGTATCCAAATTTTGCAGTGTCCAAAACCTCAAACATTTATAAAATCTTAACTAAATTATTCTCCATATTTGAATGTAAAATTTGAATTTGTGATTAATATCTACTAAAATAGAAAATTTTGTACTTTACGTGAATATACAAAATGGATTTTTTAAGATCCAAATTAAATACTTCCGAATTTCTCAAATCGATAGACTTCTATGTTTGAATATAATTTTTAATTTCTGAATTTATTTCAATACAATAATACAACTCCTTGTATATTACACTCTTTTCAAATGTTTCGGACTTGAACTAGCAAAATACTATTACTAACTATATTGGTACAATTTTCTCTTATATCTACCTGAGCACCTGGAAACTGTATCCAAGACTTCAAATAAAACAACTTATCGATAATCCACACTTTCTATAACATGACAACAAGATTTTGCTACAATCTAAGTGTTTGAAATTTTATCCAAAAATCATACAGCAACTTCTTTCCCATTCTGTGTATGGTGCTCACTTTAATATTTTTCCTTCATATATTTTGAGTAGTTACTTACTACTAGTATTAAATAATAAGCAACAATTTAAGATACTATAAAATTACCACGATTTTCATATTCTAATTTGAACTTCCTCCACTCCTTGCACCTTGATCCAGTCAAATTTTTTTCGAGCATTATCTTCATTGTGTCCGCTTAAAAAAAATTAAAAAAATATTAATATTAAACTGTAGAATAAAACATTCCTGTATAAAAAATCAATTTGACTCTGGAGATATAATAAATCAACTTTATCATAGAATATATATGAAGTTCATCCACTACCTTTTCTACTTAAATTTTGTGCAAATGGATGTGTTGGTTTACATTAATATAAAAACTGTAAGATGTTAAAACCAACATATCAATATATCTTGCAGTAATGCAAGTCACTCATGTAAATATACAAAAATATGAAATTGCACCGTACATCAATAGCACCACATGTATGAAAAGGAAACGGAGATGGAACATACTGCTAAATTAAAGATATATGTTGTGAAAAGGAAATACATATGTACAACATATTGAATTTTTTTGGGTATTATGTTTTTAATTTCTCATTTTCGTTTGTTTCGGATTCCTCCATGTGTATTCATTAGAGATCTAAGATCTTTTATGCAAAACAAAGTATATATACATATGAAATCAAATTCATCTAACTAAACACATTTTTAAACAAAAGCTTAGAGTTATTTAATCTATACATATGTGTATTGGAGCATACTCAATTAAACATTGTAATACATACCTTTGAATGTTTTAATAGGCCTAATGATGGTAGAATCATCCATATCACTAGCTTGGGTATACTTTTAATTGGATCTTAAGGGGTGATAAATAGACACATATTGGTATAGCTAGGCACAATTAATTTATGATTTGTAAATACTTTGAAGGGAAAACTAGATTAGATAAAAAAAAAATTGGCCGCTTTAATTTGGGGATTGGGGATAGGATTAGATGATAAGTAGATTAAAATTTGATGTACATATAAAACCCTAAAATATAGAGACTGGGCCTTATAAGTAGAGATCTAGTCAAGGTAATGGGCTTCATATGCAATGGGCATCATGGCTAGATTTGGCTAAACTTATCAATATAAATATACTCATTAGCAATATCAATCTTAATATTCAATATCAATATCAATATCAATATCAGTCTATTCTCAATTACAACTAGCATTCTCTTCCAATTATTTCTTAAATTGTCCCTTATCATTTAACATTCTTTCTCAAACTTTAGGGTTAAGTTCGTCATTTTTCTATCAGGACCCATTTCATTGGGGTTTTACCCCAACTCACATTGCACAAGCAAAACTGCAATGTCCCTCTTGAATTCATTGGTTGACTCTGGTAAATCCAACTTAGGTGTTAAATTCATGGAAATAGATTTTTCATTTTCGGATGTACATCAATATAAATTTCAGATGTACATCATTTTAAATTGGGATTTTAATTAATATATCTCATTTTAAAAAATTATTTATAAATATGTCCCATTTATAATTGTATTTATAAATATGTTCCATTTTTAAAATTTTTTACAATTTTAAAATAACCATGGTTAATTTCAATACTTTATATTTTTAAATGATAAATATAACTTTTTTTTTATAAATAATGATGTTTTACACATGCTTGAATCTCTAAAGGACTAAAAATGTAAACAAAACCAAAATTAGAGAACAGAGCTTCCGGTACTTCAACAACCCGTAAACCTATCTAACCCTGGTGGTTTGTTTCACACATTTGGTAGAAAAAACAACTCATGTTAAAAAATGCAATGACCGTCATGATTGTGTACTTCACTAAATAAATTTTAGATATGCTTCCTGAATGACATACTAATGCTAATGAAATAACCCAAATATCATCATTTATTATTACAATACCAGAAAATTCTGAAATGGGAAGAAAATACAAACAAATGTCCAACAAAAACAATGAAGGTACTTGAATTTTTATAGGCCAAGTAAAAGAGAAAACAAATTGGAGGTCCAGAAGCCCGATCTTCACTTCTTCATGGAGGTCCAACTTTTTGCAGGTTCTACTTCGCATGCAACCTTCTTTTTTATAGGTAGATTTTTCTCGGACTCCGCTTCATTCCCTTCTAATTATTTATGGTAGGCAAAGTTGTTTCCTTTCTTTTACAAGATAGAGAGGCTAATGAGGTGACTACTATTCTAGATTCAGATTGTTATGTTAGTGCTACTTTGGTAGGAGAAGTGTGGCCTTTCTTTAGAGCAAGTCCAATGCATAGCTATAGTTAGTGCTATAGCCATAATATAGGACGGAGGGAGTTATGATGTAAGAATTACCCTTGATGCTGATTTTTTTTCACCCTCTCTGGCCAATTAGCTTTTCTCCACATTTCTGTTCTATGGCTATAATATAGAACGGAGGGAGTTATGATGTAAGAATTACCCTTGATGCTGAATTTTTTTCACCCTCCCTTGCCAATCAGCTTTGCTCCACATTTCTTGAACTATTTCCGCATTGATTGGAGGTCTTACAGTGAGTGCATAACTGGTTGTAGAATTTTTCAATAAATCCATCAGGAGGAGATGAAAGTCCGCTGATCTTTATCTAAGAAATCAACATGATTAGTGACTGCGCATGAAACTTTGCCTAATGAACTTCAACGCATAGCTATTGTTAAAATTTTCTGAGATTTTTAAACAAAACTATTGCAGAGAATTTTTGAATGAAAATTGAGAACTGGGTATAAAAGCATTATATAAGGGAAACGTTTCACAAAGATTTCTTTTACTATTAATGCAGACCATATATCCAAGATAGAAAAAACAGTATCCAAATTTTGCAGTGTCCAAAACCTCAAAGATTTATAAAATCTTAAATAAATTATTCTCTATACTTGAATGTAAAATTTGAATTTGTGATTAATATCTACTAAAATAGAAAATTTTGTACTTTACGTGAATATACAAAATGGATTTTTTAAGATCCAAATTAAATACTTCCAAATTTCTCAAATCGATAGACTTCTAAGTTTGAATATAATTTTTAATTTCTGAATTTATTTCAATACAATAATACAACTCCTTGTATATTACACTCTTTTCAAATGTTTCGAACTTGAACTAGCAAAATACCATTACCAACTATATTGGTACAATTTTCTCTTATATCTAACTGAGCACCTGGAAACTGTATCCAAGACTTCAAATAAAACAACTTATCGATAATCCACACTTTCTATAACATGACAACAAGAATATTTTTTCTTCATATATTTCGAGTAGTTACTTACTACTAGTATTAAATAATAAGCAACAATTTAAGATACTATAAAATTACCACGATTTTCATATTCTGATTTGAACTTCCTCCACTCCTTGCACCTTGATCCAGTAAAATTTTTTTCGAGCATTATCTTCATTTTGTCCGCTTAAAAAAAATTAAAAAAATATTAATATTAAACTGTAGAATAAAACATTCCTGTATAAAAAATCAATTTGACTCTGGAGATATAATAAATCTACTTTATCATAGAATATATATGAAGTTGATCCACTACCTTTTCTACTTAAATTTTGTGCAAATGGATGTGTTGGTTTACATTAATATAAAATCTGTAAGATGTTAAAACCAACATATCAATATATCTTGCAGTAATGCAAGTAATGCAAATCAGTCATGTAAATATACAAAAATATGAAATTGCACCATACATTAATAGCACCACATGTATGAAAAGTAAATGGAGATGGAACATACTGCTAAATTAAAGATATATGTTGTGAAAAGGAAATACATATGTATAACATATTCAATTTTTTTGGGTATCATGTTTTTAATTTCTCATTTTCGTTTGTTTCGGATTCCTCCATGTGGATTCATTAGAGATGTAAGATCTTTTATGCAAAACAAAGTATATATACATATGAAATCAAATTCATCTAACTAAACACATTTTTAAACAAAAGCTTAGAGTATTTAATCTATACATATGTGTATTGGAGCATACTCAATTAAACATTGTAATACATACCTTTGAATGTTTTAATAGGCCTAATGATGGTAGAATCATCCATATCACTAGCTTGGGTATACTTTTAATTGGATCTTAAGGGGTGATAAATAGACACATATTGGTATAGCTAGGCACAATTAATTTATGATTTGTAAATACTTTGAAGGGAAAACTAGATTAGATAAAAAAAATTGGCCGCTTTAATTTGGGGATTGGGGATAGGATTAGATGATAAGTAGATTAAAATTTTATGTACATATAAAACCCTAAAATATAGAGACTGGGCCTTATAAGTAGAGATCTAGTCAAGGTAATGGGCTTCATATGCAATGGGCATCATGGCTAGATTGGGCTAAACTTATCAATATAAATATACTCATTAGCAATATCAATCTTAATATTCAATATCAATATCAATATCAATATCAATATCAGTCTATTCTCAATTTCAACTAGCATTCTCTTCCAATTATTTCTTAAATTGTCCCTTATCATTTAACATTCTTTCTCAAACTTTAGGGTTAAGTTCGTCATTTTTCTATGTGGACCCATTTCATTGGGGTGTTACCCCAACTCACGTTGCACAAGCAAAACTGCAATGTCCCTCTTGAATTCATTGGTTGACTCTGGTAAATCCAACTTAGGTGTTAAATTCATGGAAATAGATTTTTCATTTTCGGATGTACATCAATATAAATTTCAGATGTACATCATTTTAAATTGGGATTTTAATTAATATATCTCATTTTAAAAAATTATTTATAAATATGTCCCATTAATAATTGTATTTATAAATATGTCCCATTTTTAAAATTCTTTACAATTTTAAAATAACCATGGTTAATTTCAATACTTTATATTTTTAAATGATAAATATTACTTTTTTTTAATAAATAATGATGTTTTACACATGCTTGAATCTCTAAAGGACTAAAAATGTAAACAAACCAAAATTAGAGAACAGAGCTTCCGGTATTTCAACAACCCGTAAACCTATCTAACCCTGGTGGTTTGTTTCAGACATTTGGTAGAAAAAACAACTCATGTTAAAAAATGCAATGACCGACATGAATGTGTACTTCACTAAATAAATTTTAGATATGCTTCCTGAATGACATACTAATGCTAATGAAATAACCCAAATATCATCATTTATTATTACAATACCAAGAAATTCTGAAATGGGAAGAAAATACAAACAAATGTCCAACAAAAACAATGAAGGTACTTGAATTTTTATAGGCCAGGTAAAAGAGAAAACAAATTGCAGGTCGAGAAGCCCGATCTTCACTTCTTCATGGAGGTCCAACTTTTTGCAGGTTCAACTTCGCTGCAACCTTCTTTTTTCTAGGTAGATTTTTCTCGGACTCCGCTTCATTCCCTTCTAATTATTTATGGTAGGCAAAGTTGTTTCCTTTCTTTTACAAGATAGAGAGACTAATGAGGTGACTACTGTTCTAGATTCAGATTGTTATGTTAGTGCTACTTGGGTAGGAGAAGTGTGGCCTTCTCTTAGAGCAAGTCCAATGCATAGTTATAGTTAGTGCTATAGCCATAATATAGGACGGAGGGAGTTATGATGTAAGAATTACCTTTGATGCTGATTTTTTTCACTCTCTCTGGCCAGTTAGCTTTGCTCCACATTTCTGTTCTATAGCTATAATATAGAACAGAGGGAGTTATGATGTAAGAATTACCCTTGATGCTGAATTTTTTTCACCCTCCCTGGCCAATCAGCTTTGCTCCACATTTCTTGAACTATTTCCGCATTGATTGGAGGTCTTACAGTGATTGCATAACTGGTTGGAGAATTTTTCAAGAAATCCATCAGGAGGAGATGAAAGTCCGCTGATCTTTATTTGAGGTATCAACATGATTAGTGACTGCACATGAAACATTGCCTAATGAATTTCAACGCATAGCTATTTTTAAAATTCCTGAGATTTTTAAACAAAACTATTGCAGAGAATTTTTGAATGAAAATTGAGAACTGGGTATAAAAGCATTATATAAGAGAAACGTTTCACAAAGATTTCTTTTACTATTAGTGCAGACCATATATCCAAGATAGAAAAAACAGTATCCAAATTTTGCAGTGTCCAAAACCTCAAAGATTTATAAAATCTTAAATAAATTATTCTCTATACTTGAATGTAAAATTTGAATTTGTGATTAATATCTACTAAAATAGAAAAATTTGTACTTTACGTGAATATACAAAATGGATTTCTTAAGATCCAAATTAAATACTTCCAAATTTCTCAAATCGATAGACTTCTACGTTTGAATATAATTTTTAATTTCAATACAATAATACAACTCCTTGTATATTACACTCTTTTCAAATGTTTCGAACTTGAACTAGCAAAATACCATTACCAACTATATTGGTACAATTTTCTCTTATATCTAACTAAGCACCTGGAAACTGTATCCAAGACTTCAAATAAAACAACTTATCGATAATTCACACTTTCTATAACATGACAACAAGAATATTTTTCCTTCATATATTTCGAGTAGTTACTTACTACTAGTATTAAATAATAAGCAACAATTTAAGATACTATAAAATTACCACGATTTTCATATTCTGATTTGAACTTCCTCCACTCCTTGCACCTTGATCCGGTCAAATATTTTTCGATCATTATCTTCATTGTTTCCGCTTAAAAAAAATTAAAAATATATTAATATTTTTCTGTAGAATAAAACATTGCTGTATAAAAAATCAATTTGACTCTGGAGATATAATAAATCTACTTTATCATAGAATATATATGAAGTTGATCCACTACCTTTTCTACTTAAATTTTGTGCAAATGGATGTGTTGGTTTACATTAATATAAAAACTGTAAGATGTTAAAACGAACATATCAATATATCTTGCAGTAATGCAAGTAATGCAAATCAGTCAGGTAAATATAGAAAAATATGAAATTGCACCATACATCAATCGCAACACATGTACTAAAGGAAATGGAGATGGAACATACTGCTAAATTAAAGATATATGTTGTGAAAAGGAAATACATATGTACAACATATTCAATTTTTTTGTGTATCATGTTTTTAATTTCTCATTTTCATTTGTTTCGGATTCCTCCATGTGGATTCATTAGAGATCTAAGACCTTTTATGTAAAACAAAGTATATATACATATGAAATCAAATTCATCTAACCAAACACATTTTTAAACAAAAGCTTAGAGTTATTTAATCTATACATATGTGTATTGGAGCATACTCAATTAAACATTGTAATACATACCTTTGAATGTTTTAATAGGTCTAATGATGGTATAATCATCCAAATCACTAGCCTGGGTATACTTTTAATTGGATCTTAAGGGGTGATAAATAGACACATATTGGAATAGCTAGGCACAATTAATTTATGAATTGTAAATACTTTGAAGGGAAAACTAGATTAGATAAAAAAAAAATTGGCCGCTTTAATTTGGGGATTGGGGATAGGATTAGATGATAAGTAGATTAAAATTTGATGTACATATAAAACCCTAAAATATAGAGACTGGGCCTTATATGTAGAGATCTAGTCAAGGTAATGGGCATCATATGCAATGGGCATCATGGCTAGATTGGGCTAAACTTATTAATATAAATATATTCATTAGCAATATCAATCTTATTCAATATCAATATCAATATCAGTCTATTCCCAATTACAACTAGCATTCTCTTCCAATTATTTCTTAAATTGTCCCGTATCATTTAACATTCTTTCTCAAACTTTAGGGTTAAGTTCGTCATTTTTCTATCTTGACCCATTTCATTGGGGTTTTACCCCAACTCACATTGCATAAGCAAAACTGCAATGTCCCTCTTGAATTCATTGGTTGACTCTGGTAAATCCAACTTAGGCGTTAAATTCATGGAAATGGATTTTCCACTTTCGGATGTACATCAATATAAATTTCAGATGTACATCATTTTAAATTGGGATTTTAATTAATATATCTCATTATAAAAAATTATTTATAAATATGTCCCCTTTATAATTGTATTTATAAATATGTCCCATTTTCAAAATTCTTTACAATTTTAAAATAACCATGATTAATTTCAATACTTTATATTTTTAAATGATAAATATAACTTTTTTTTATAAATAATGATGTTTTACACATGCTTGAATCTCTAAGGGACTGAAAATGTAAACAAAACCAAAATTAGAGAACAGAGCTTCCGGTACTTCAACAATCCGTAAACCTATCTAACCCTGGTGGTTTGTTTCACACATTTGGTAGAAAAAAAAACCCATGTTAAGAAATGCAATGACCGACATGAATGTGTACTTCACTAAATAAATTTTAGATATGCATGAAACCTGAATGACATACTAATGCTAATGAAATAACCCAAATATCATCATTTATTATTACAATACCAAGAAATTCTGAAATAAGAAGAAAATACAAACAAATGTCCAACAAAAACAATGAAGGTACTTGAATTTTTATAGGCCAGAGAAAACAAATTGCAGGTCCAGAAGCCCGATCTTCACTTGTTCATGGAGGTCCAACTATTTGCAGGTTCTACTTCGCATGCAACCTTCTTTTTTCTAGGTAGATTTTTCTCGGACTCAGCTTCATTCCCTCCTAATTATTTATGGTAGGCAAAGTTGTTTCCTTTCTTTTACCAGATAGAGAGACTAATGAGGTGACTACTGTTCTAGATTCAGATTGTAATGTTAGTGCTACTTGGGTAGGAGAAGTGTGGCCTTCTCTTAGAGCAAGTCCAATGCAAAGCTATAGTTAGTGCAATAGCCATAATATAGGTGGGAGGGAGTTATGATGTAAGAATTACCCTTGATGCTGATTTTTTTACCCTCTCTGGCCAATCAGCTTTGCTCCACATTTCTGTTCTATAGCTATAATATAGAACGAGGGAGTTATGATGTAAGAATTACCCTTGATGCTGAATTTTTTTCACCCTCTCTGGCCAATCAGCTTTGCTCCACATTTCTTGAACTATTTCTGCATTGATTGGAGGTCTTACAATGAGTGCATAACTGATTGGAGAATTTTTCAAGAAATCCATCAGGAGGAGATGAAAGTCGGCTGATCTTTATCTGAGAAATCAACATAATTAGTGACTGCATATGAAACTCTGCCTAATGAACTTCAACGCATAGCTATTGTTAAAATTTTCTGAGATTTTTAAACAAAACTATTGCACAGAATTTTTGAATGAAAATTGAGAACTCGGTATAAAAGCATTATATAAGGGAAACGTTTCACAAAGATTTCTTTTACTATTAATGCAGACCATATATCCAAGATAGAAAAAACAGTATCCAAATTTTGCAGTGTCCAAAACCTTAAAGATTTATAAAATCTTAACTAAATTATTCTCCATACTTGAATGTAAAATTTGAATTTGTGATTAATGTCTACTAAAATAGCAAATTTTGTACTTTACGTGAATATACACAATGGATTTTTTAAGTTCCAAATTAAATACTTCCGAATTTCTCAAATCTATAGACTTCTATGTTTGAATATAATTTTTAATTTCTGAATTTATTTCAATACAATAATACAACTCCTTGTATATTACACTCTTTTCAATTGTTTCGGACTTGAACTAGCAAAATAGCATTACCAACTATATTGGTACCATTTTCTCTTATATGACTGAGCACCTGGAAAATGTATCCAAGACTTCAAATAAAACAACTTATCTATAATCCACACTTTCTATAACATGACAACAAGATTTTGCTATAATCTAAGTGTTTGAAATTTTATCAAAAAATCATAAAACAACTTTTTTCCCATTCTATGTATGGTGCTCACTTTAATATTTTTCCTTCATATATTTCGAGTACTTACTTACTAGTAGTATTAAATAATAAACAATAATTTTAGATACTATAAATTTACCACGATTTTCATACTCTGATTTGAACTTCCTCCACTCCTTGCACCTTGATCCAGTCAAATTTTTTTCGAGCATTATCTTCATTGTTTCTGCTTAAAAAAAATTAAAAATATATTAATATTAAACTGTAGAATAAAACATTCCTGTATAAAAAGTCAATTTGACTTTGGAGATATAATAAATCTACTTTATCATAGAATATATATGAAGTTGATCCACTACCTTTTCTACTTAAATTTTGTGCAAATGGATGTGTTGGTTTACATTAATATAAAAACTGTAAGATGTTAAAACCAACATATCAATATATCTTGCAGTAATGCAAGTAATGCAAATCAGTCATGTAAATATACAAAAATATGAAATTGCACCATACATCAATCACACAACATGTACCAAAAGGAAATGGAACATACCGCTAAATTAAAGATATATGTTGTGAAAAGGAAATACATATGTACAACATATTCAATTTTTTTGGGTATCATGTTTTTAATTTCTCATTTTCATTTGTTTCGGATTCCTCCATGTGGATTCTTTAGAGATCTAAGATCTTTTTATGCAAAACAAAGTATATATACATATTAAATCAAATTCATCTAACTAAACACATTTTTAAACAAAAGCTTAGAGTTATTTAATCTATACATATGTGTATTGGAGCATACTCAATTAAACATTGTAATACATACCTTTGAATAGAATCATCCATATCACAAGCCTGGGTATACTTTTAATTGGATCTTAAGGGGTGATAAATAGACACATTGGTACTGCTAGGCACAATTAATTTATGATTTGTAAATACTTTGAAGGGAAAACTAGATTAGATAAAAAAAAATTGGCCGCTTTAATTTGGGGATTGGGGATAGGATTAGATGATAAGTAGGGATGGGCATCGGGGCACTTCGGGGCCGGGGAGTACTATCTCTACCCCATCCCCGAATTCAAACCCAATCCCCGTCCGTTGCCCGCTCCCCGTCGGGGATTGTTTTTTATTCCCCCTCCCCAGCCCACACGGGTAACGGGGATCCCTGCGGGGAATCGGGGAATTTCGTTTTAAACAAAAAATAATATCTTAATTAATTTTAAACACTAACTAGTGAATTTAAAATAATTTTTTCTTGTGATATATTGTGAAATTAGCAACTATAGCTAGATTAGATGTTACGTTACCACGTTTTTTCATCACCGTTAATCGCATAATAAGTATATCTTCAAATTCACAAGCATATATGTTACCTCTTAAAATTTGTTTTTGAAATCTAAACATTACAAAGCAGTAGCTAATATATATGATTACTAATATATATGATTATATATATTATAATGTGGTGAAATCGATTCGGGGATTGAAAATCGGGTTGGATGGAGAAAATCGGGGTCGGGGATCGGGCCGGGGAGACATAAAATCCCGGCCCCGGCCCGTACCCGAAAAAATCCCCAATTCCCCGCCCCATTCGGTGCGGGGAACGGATCGGGATCGGGCGGGCCGGGGTGAATGCCCATCCCTAATGATAAGTAGATTAAAATTTGATGTACATATAAAACCCTAAAATATAGAGACTCGGCCTTATATGTAGAGATCTAGTCAAGGTAGTGGGCTTCATATGCAATGGGCATCATGGCTAGATTGGGCTAAACTTGTCAATATAAATATATTCATTAGCAATATCAATCTTAATATTCAATATCGATATTAATATCAGTCTATTCCCAACTAGCATTCTCTTCCAATAATTTCTTAAATTGTTCCTTATCATTTAACATTCTTTCTCAAACTTTAGGGTTAAGTTCGTCATTTTTCTATCTGGACCCATTTCATTTGGGTTTTACCCCAACTCAAATTGCACAAGAAAAACTACAATGTCCCTCTTGAATTCATTGGTTAACTCTGGTAAATCCAACTTAGGTGTTAAATTCATGGAAATAGATTTTTCATGCATTTTCGGATGTACATCAATATAAATTTCAGATGTACATCATTTTAAATTGGGATTTTAATTAATATATCTAATTTTAAAAAATTATTTATAAATATGTCCCATTTATAATTGTATTTATTAATATGTCCCATTTTTAAAATTCTTTACAATTTTAAAATAACCATGGTTAATTTCAATACTTTATATTTTTAAATGATAAATATAACTTTTTTTTTATAAATAATGATGTTTTACACATGCTTGAATCTCTAAGGAACTAAAAATGTAAACAAAACCAAAATTAGAGAACAGAGCTTCCGGTACTTCAACAACCCGTAAACCTATCTTACCCCGGTGGTTTGTTTCACACATTTGGTAGAAAAAACAACCCATGTTAAGGAATGCAATGACCGACATGAATGTGTACTTCACTAAATAAATATGCATGAAACCTGAATGACATACTAATACTAATGAAATAACCCAAATATCATCATTTATTATTACAATACCAAGAAATTCTGAAATAGGAAGAAAATACAAACAAATGTCCAACAAAAACAATGAAGGTACTTGAATTTTTATAGGCCAAGTAAAAGTTTCAGGATGAGAAGCCCGATCTTCTCTTCTTCATGGAGGTCCAACTATTTGCAGGTTCTACTTGGCATGCAACCTTCTTTCTTCTAGGTAGATTTTTCTCGGACTCCGCTTCATTCCCTCTTAATTATTTATGGTAGGCAAAGTTGTTTCCTTTCTTTTACCAGATAGAGAGACTAATGAGGTGACTACTGTTCTAGATTCAGATTGTAATGTTAGTGCTACTTGGGTAGGAGAAGTGTGGCCTTCTCTTAGAGCAAGTCCAATGCATAGTTATAGTTAGTGCTATAGCTATAATATAGGACGGATGGAGTTATGATGTATGAATTACCCTTGATGCTGATTTTTTTCACCCTCTCTAGCCAATCAGCTTTGCTCCACATTTCTTGAACTATTTCTGCATTGAATGGAGGTCTTACAATGAGTGCATAACTGATTGGAGAATTTTTCAAGAAATCCATCAGGAGGAGATGAAAGTCAGCTGATCTTTATCTGAGAAATCAACATGATTAGTGACTGCATATGAAACTTTGCCTAATGAACTTCAACGCATAGCTATTGTTAAAATTTTCTGAGATTTTTAAAAAAAACTATTGCAGAGAATTTTTGAATGAAAATTGAGAACTGGGTATAAAAGCATTATATAAGGGAAACGTTTCACAAATATATCTTTTACTATTAATGCAGGCCATATATCCAAGATAGAAAAAACAGTAACCAAATTTTGCAGTGTCCAAAACCTCAAAGATTTATAAAATCTTAACTAAATTATTCTCCATACTTGAATGTAAAATTTGAATTTGTGATTAATATCTACTAAAATAGCAAATTTTGTACTTTATGTGAATATACACAATGGATTTTTTAATATCCAAATTAAATACTTCTGAATTTCTCAAATCGATAGACTTCTATGTTTGAATATAATTTTTAATTTCTGTATTAATTTATTTCAATAAAATAATACAACTCCGTGTATATTACACACTTTTCAAATGTTTCGGACTTGAACTAGCAAAATACCATTACCAACCATACTGGTACAATTTTCTAATATATCTAACTGAGCACCTGGAAACTGTATCCAATACTTCAAATATAACAACTTATCTATAATCCACACTTTCTATAACATGACAACAAGATTTTTCTACAATCTAAGTGCTTGAAATTTTATCCAAAAATCATACAACAACTTCTTTCCCATTCTGTGTATGGTGCTCACTTTAATATTTTTCCATCATATATTTCAAGTAGGTACTTACTACTAGTACTAAATAATAAGCAACAATTTAAGATACTATAAAATTACCACGATTTTCATACTCTGATTTGAACTTCCTCCACTCCTTGCACCTTGATCCGACCAAATTTTTTTCGAGCATTATCTTCATTGTGCCCGCTTAAAAAAAATTAAAAATATATTAATATTAAACTGTAGAATAAAACATTCCTGTAAAAAAAATCAACTTGACTCTGGGGATATAATAAATCTACTTTATCATAGAATATATATGAAGTTGATCCACTCCCTTTTCTACTTAAATTTTGTGCAAATGGATGTGTTGGTTTACATTAATACAAAAACTGTAAGATGTTAAAACCAACATATCAATATAACTTGCAGTAATGCAAGTAATGCAAATCAGTCATGTAAATATACAAAAATATGAAATTGCACCATACATCAATAGCACCACATGTACGAAAAGGAAACCGAGATGGAACATACCGCTAAATTAAAGATATATGTTGTGAAAAGGAAATACATATGTACAACATATTCAATTTTTTTGGGTATCATGTTTTTAATTTCTCATTTTCATTTGTTTCTGATTCCTCCATGTGGATTCATTAGAGAAATAAGATCTTTCATGCAAAACAAAGTATATATACATATGAAATCAAATTCATGTAACTAAACACATTTTTAAACAAAAGCTTAGAGTTATTTAATCTATACATATGTGTATTGGAGCATACTCAATTAAACATTGTAATACATACCTTTGAATGTTTTAATAGGCCTAATGATGGTAGAATCATCCATATCATTAGCGAGGGTAAACTTTTAATTTGATCTTAAGGGGTGATAAATAGACAGTGATAAATAGACACATATTGGTATAGCTAGGCAGAAATTTATGATTTGTAAATACTTTGAAGGGAAAACTAAATTAGATAAAAAACATTTGGCCGCTTTAATTTGGGGATTGGGGATAGGATTAGATGATAAGTAGATTAAAATTTGATGTACATATCAAACCCTAAAATATAGAGACTGGGCCTTATATGTAGAGATCTAGTCAAGGTAATGGGCTTCATATGCAATGGGCATCATGGCTAGATTGGGCTAAACTTATCAATATAAATATATTCATTAGCAGTAACAATCTTAATATTCAATATCAATATCAGTCTATTCCCAATTACAACTAGCATTCTCTTCCAATTATTTCTTAAATTCTCCCTTATTATTTAACATTCTTTCTCAAACTTTAAAGTTAAGTTCGTCATTTTTCTATCTAGACCCATTTCATTGGGGTTTTACCCCAACTCACATTGCACAAGCAAAACTGTAGATGTCCCTCTTGAATTCATTGGTTGACTCACGTAAATCCAACTTAGGCATAAAAATCATGGAAATAGATTCTTCAATTTCAGATGTACATCAATAAAAATTTCAGATGTACATCATTTTAAATTGGGATTTCAATTAATATATCCTATTTTAAAAATTGATTTATAAATATGTCCCATTTATAATTGTATTTATAAATAAGTCCTATTTTCAAAATTCTTTACAATTTCAAATTAACCATGTTTAATTTAAGTACTTAATATTTTTAAATGATAAATATAACTTTTTTTATAAATAATGATGTTTCACCCATGCTTGAATCTCTACTGGACTAAATATGTAAACAAAACCAAAATTAGAGAACAGAGCTACCGTACTTCAACAACGCGTAAACCTATCTAACCCTAGTGGTTTTTTATGTACGCTTTGCCCTATTTCTTTTGTTTATTATTTCCTCTTCTACAAAAGTATTTCTTTGTTTATTACTTCCTCATATACACAAGGCAATATATATATGTAACAAAAAGAACATCATGCAAATGTTTTAGAATCTCCACTAGTAAACAAACTGATACAGGTCAGGATTTCGATGGGTTTTCTAATTGGGTTCACGTATTAGCTAAATTCCTAGCTTATATTGAATTTCTTTTAGATTCCTATCTGAATAAGGGTTGAATAAAGTTATTTATGTACCATATAAATACTCTTGTCTTGTAATCTTTTGGGAGACAATAAGGATAATAAAATTTTGGAGATTCAGAGTTAGAGTTTTGTTTCTCCATCTTTGGAGATTCAGAGTTTCTCAGAATTTGGCTCTGATACCAAATTGATATGGAACGTGATGTTCTTGTAATAATATGTAGTAAATACAAATTTAAAATAAACTCTGAATCTCCAAGAAAAACCAATTCAAATGAAACGTAAAAACTTGCAAGCCAAATATCTACTTTCTCAATACGGTCCAAAAACAGTTGGACTTATTATTAATAAACTAAATAATTAGAACTCGTTTAACTAATACCTATAATATTTTTTATGAATACTAGATATGAATAAAGTATATAGAAACTCTATATTACTTCCGCTTCTCTATTCCTCATAATTGATATAAAACGTGATGTTCTCGTAATAATATGTAGTAAATACAAATATAAAATAAACTCTGAATCTGCAAAGATGGAGAAACAAAACTCTAACTCCGAATCTCCGAATGGAGAAACAAAACTCGAACTCTGAATTCACTCCTGAATTCGATTCTCAAAGCTACTAAATAGCCAAAATTTTGTTATCCATATCGTCTCCCAAAAGATTACAAGACAAGAGTATTTATAGGTTACATAAATAACTTTATTCAACCCTTATTCAGATAGGAATCGAAAAGAAATTCAATATCAGCTAGGAATTTAGCTAATACCTGAAACCAACTAGAATACTCATCAAAATCCTGATCCAACTTGAAAAATAAAATTCTAAGTGCTTAAAACAAGAAAAACCTTTTCAAATGAAACGTAAAAACTTGCAAGCCAAATACCTACTTTCCCAATAAGGTCCATAAACACACTACAAGAAATCTGGTCTTTACCTACCAATTACAATTGTAGGTAAAGATGCTTAGACTGTAGGTAAAGATCTTTACCTACTAATATGTGATTGGTCAAAATTGGTAGGTCTTTGATAGTAGGCAAAAACTATTTACCTACACTTATCAAAATTGGTAGGAAATTTTTTTATGGACCCCACTTAGTTGAATTGGCTCTACAAGTCATCACATGACGTGTCACTTCCATGTGTAATCTTCTAACTGGTACACGTGGAACCTCGTAACTGGTCCACATGTCAACATAATAATTAACCCATGTGGTGCCTCGTGATTGGTATACATGGCATCCTACGATTTGTCAACGTGGTAACATGTTATTTGTCCACGTGGCATCTTGTGATTCACCCATGTAGTAGTCTGTGATTTGTCCACATGGTCACGTTTAATTGTCCACATATTTATAAAGGTAGGTAAATGCTCAATAATGGTAGGTAAAAGCTATTCATACATACTGATACATAAAATATCATTGTTGAAATTTAAATGTAAAGCATACACAAGTAAACAATTTTTAGCCAACATACCCTATGACAATAAAATACTAACTAAAAGGGAAATTTACAAATCATCATGGTTTTCTGAATTTGTAGCAGAAGCTTCATTTGTGGATGGAGTTGAAGGAGGTGGCATGAGATTGTTATACCGCAGTATGTCATAAACTTCACGAACACGATTATTGGCTTCATTAAGTTGCTGAAGTATCTCTTGATAGCTTGGTATATTTGGATCAGTAGCGTGTTCCTGATTTGAATTTCTAGTTGCACTTCTAGCAGATCTCCCCCAACCTCGCAAGTATACTGAACGACGACCAAGTACACGCTCCATAATATCTTTGTCAGACAGTTCTTCTGGAGTATGTTCATTCCTTAGAGCGACCATTTGATCCTAGTGAGTAAATGTGTATAACAAGTGTAAATATAAATATATTAAGTAATAATCATGTACTAAAGACAAAAATAATAATAAAGTTCCTGCATATTCGGTATAATTACAATAACTTAAAGGTAATAACAGAAATAAAAAATCTTACATATAGTTCTTGTAGATCCGGTCCGGTCCATCCATTCTTGTCAAAATGATTTTTACGCCATGTCTCAATTTGTCCAGTGAGAGAAGTCAGCACCATCCCTCGTCGTATATGATGGCGTGCTGTAGAAACTGAACCATTTTTTGATGCCCACTTCTTTTTAGAGTAATTTTCAGTATTCTTTACTACCCTTTCCTAAGAAATAACAAATATTAGTAAACATATTAGCTAATAAACAAAAGATCATAGAAAGACTAAAAAATAATAGTAGTTACCTTAAATTCATTTGTGCACCAGAGATCACATAACATCTCCCAATCACTTTGTTGGTCTTCTTTTAAATCTGGATGGCGTTTTCTCTTAGCCATCTCAACATTGTTTTCTCCTCCGATGCTTTTAAAATGTTAGTGTAACTTGAACTTGTGATTCTTCCATGCTTTTCTCATTTGATCGTCAATACATTTTATAGTTGTTGTATTAGACAAGTTAATATCAAAATTTTCCTGTAAATGACAAAACTATATAAATGACATCTTTGAGTACATACATAACTAAGAATAACATAAATTATGAAGCAAACTTTATTACAAGAGGGTAACTTTGAATTTGTTGTTTTGATAATATAGCATTATCAAAATATGGATCATATCAAGATATTTTCTATAAATAATTTTCAGTTAATATTCATTAGATATATCCAAGCTACAAATTGTGGGCCTAAGTTCTATGCAAGTTGACCTAAGGCATATTTCCATAAATCATCATCCTAGTGAACACTACTTGTCAACTAACCAAGAGTAAATATAAATCTAGCAGCTAGCTTCCTGTGAAAAAAGGATCTGAATCAAATTACACTTCGATCTGCTTTTGTATTCTATATAAATGAACATTTCTTTGCTAGGTAGATACCTACGACGATAGTTTAAATTTAATACAAGCTGACATAAAAAGAAAATTAACTTAATAATAAATATTAGATATACTAACAGGGATGCAGACATAAATTTCTATCGTAATTTGTAGAACAAACTAAAAATAGCATAGATATATGAAAAAACAACTTACCAACAAATAGTGTCTTAATGGTGCTCTCACTGCCTCAGGAACTAGTCTCCAGTCTTTGTAATGAAATGTGCCATGATTGCGGACAACAAATCCTATTTCATTATTGAACCTCTCAGCATTTGCGCAAATAGGTTGAAGACAATCTGCATCAAAATTCACAGATAGCTTTCCACTTGAGGATGCCTTCGCAATCTTGGACGTACCCAAGCCACGAGTTGCTTTACGTGGTTTATGTGGGATTATTTGCTCTGCATTAATTTCAACAAACTTTATTTACCAAAACAATGACTAACTATATGGAAAAGCAATTGTTCATAATTAAATACAATTTACCAGATCCTGCTTGAGAAGAAAACAAATTGTCTTCATTGCCAGCCGAGTTGGTTAAATTTTCTTGTCCAGTGGAGGTTCGCTGTTGCTCTGTATAAGCCGTATCACGGGAAGTGCGGCTTATTTGTTGAACAAGAACAGAAGATCGGGTGGTGTGACCTTCTGCATTTTCATCTGCACCAACATTAGTTGATTGAGGTCGTTCAACTCGTAGATTAAATCGAGTGTTTCGGCGTCCAGGTGACATGATGATACACAATCCTAAAAGAACAAAAATTTAAAAATAATCCAAATTATATGGAAAATAAAGGACAAGCAGATGGCCGAGAAACGGCTGGTTTATAGCCTATATAGGTCGCAGCCTTCTTTCTTTTAATGGGAAAGAATGATATATATATGAGACCTTCAATGATCAGGTACTGTCAAGGTTGAATACTAAAAAACTCCCTCTGCTCCACACACATATACGCCACCATATGATGCACAAATCAATTCAATGAATTTGTAGTGACACAGGATTTTAAGATCTTTTCTAAATATTTTGTTAGGTTGGATAGAGGAATTACAGTAAATGGAAACATATAAGTGAAACATATTATCAAACAGTTTCCAAACACAACCAGTTTCTACACATGCTTTGTACATAAGTATTCAATACATAAAAACTGGCAAACACATATATTAACCAGCTTCTATACATAATTCAAAATGTGTGAGTATAAAATCATACTATCAACATCTAAGTGATGAAATTCACATATTTGAGAGGATTAAATATACTCTAACAACTAACTTTAAGTATGCATACACGAATACTTTTACATACATAATAGATGATGAAATTAAAGGGCGAATTACCGAGCTGAGTACCAAGAATCTTTGATTTGGAAACTGGGTTTGAACCAAGGATCGTGTTTGGAGCACTTTGGAGCACTTAAGAACGTGACTTATGTTTGTGGGTAAAAGTGGTCAAGGTTAAAGGAAGTTTTACAGCATAAGTAAATGCAAAATTAGTTATCAAAACAACTTAAAAAGATTAAAAAAATTGGTGGCAAACTTGACGGCCAAAACTAAAAAATTTTGCCTCTTAATATATTATACAAAATTGTACAATTGTTTAAATAATGATAGGATACGAAGATGCACTTAACACGGGTACATTTTATGATAATATAAAATAATTTTTTATTTGAAATCAATAATAATAAAAATAATTTTATAAAATTATTCATATTTTAAATTTAAAATAACTATTATATATGTATATAAGGGTCTGACTTAATTAAAACAAAACTTAAATAAATATTTAATTGGATGTAAATAATTAAGGTCATTTTGTTTTTACCTAAAACATAATTTAAAAAATTACAATTTATAAAATAATAAATAATGTTTAGGATAAAAATAACTTAAAAAGTACTCCCTCCGTCACATTTTTGTTGTCCACTATTTCTATTTTTGTTTGTTCCAAAAAAGTGTCCACATTTAAAAATTTTGGTAAATTAATAAGTTTAATTTCATTAATACCCAAATTATTTAGTAATTTCTTAAAGCTTATTATTAAAAAGGGACAATTTTGTAAATTCAATAAAAATTTAGGAAAGTTATCATTATATTTAATTTGATTAAATAAAAAATGAATTATAATTGATGGAAAAGAAAACTCAACAATTGATAAGGATCGAAGTCCGTATTTTAACTTCACTTGAGTCACAATTGATGGACGTAAATTATAAAAAAAAAAAAAAAAATCGTCCAATAAAAACATGATCCTAATATACCCCTTACATGTTTTTATTTATCTCATATGAAAAAAATGTTCGATAATTTAAAAGCTCATATTAATACACTTTATGTTTTAAATAAATAATTTATCACATCAAATATCGGATGTTTCTTTTTTGCACAATATCACTTCTTATGTTGAAGTATAAATTTCGACTAGGGCGCGTTGCCAATTGTATTTTATTGGATGTAAATAGACCTGTCAAAATGGGTCTGGATCCGAAAAACCGAACCGAAATATGTGGAACCGAATCCGAAATTGGATCCGAAATAGATTATCCGAATTTGTATCCGGTGTCACCAACACATTTGGCGCTTTAACAACACAAAAGAGGGATAGCTTGCTCCAAGAAACTGGTTTTTCATTTCCAAACTGCAAGGTCACAGGGTCAGGTGCTCTGTACTTGGGCAGGGCTTGGGGCTCATTTTCCACGGTGGTTTTTGCTTATACTTACATGGACAAAATCATCACTCCTAGAGGATGGTACCATAACATCTTATTTATTATAGCAACATTTTTTTGCTAACTAAATGTAGTAAAACTAATTAATTACCATATGATCTTTTGCAGGACTCGGACAGTTCCAATGTTCAGGACCAGTTGATCATGGAGGTTGCATGGTCCCCAGAGCTCACCGAGCAAGAAGCTAAACCATTTATATCTGCTGAATTCATAGATGTACACGAATGGCTTAAGCACATATAATCAGTTCTAAATCTTGTGATGCAAATATCTGATAGCGCTTGATTATCAAATTTTATAAGATCTGTAAATTACTGTATAATTCACAAGAAACATCGTCAAATTCTTATTAAAATAGTACTACTCAGTCCACTAGTACACTACACTGGCTTACAACTTTGCTAATAATTTGTTAATGCAAGCAACCAGACTACTATTCAACATTTCTATCTTAAATTCAGTTGAATTTACATGCCTCCAAATGAAAGTTACTTGCCAGAACATTTATAAGAGATCATATGCAGACAGCACTGCAATCAAATCATCTAGTACATTCTCATGTAATTCCAGAACATCCTGAAAAAGAAAAAATGCAAGTTTGGAGTGAAATACTGATTAGCTGCTAAAATGAGTTAATACCTGATTTATAATATCAAATAATCATTATAAAGTAAACGTCTACCTCATCATGTATCAGATTCTGATGTTCATTTTCACTGTCATCATCACTTGAATTGAGTAGTTCTTCATTTAGGAACAGATTCCAGTCGTCATCATGAAATTCATTGAAGTCATCTTCATTTAGATGAGCCTCCTCACAAGTAGGTGGATTTTGACGATTAGAAAATAAATCAGCAACAGTTTGGCTTGAAAAAGTTAATGATGCAACATCCTTTCGAACTAAAGAAGAACTTTCAATCACATCCTCAATTGGTTGAAGAGGTGGCAGCTGAAATGATTCCTCTTCCTGAAATACATCATTATTCATTGAGTCATCTGATGCATGGCAGACTTCAGGAATGTCATATATGGACCGATGATTAACTTTTTGAACAATCCTCCAACTAGAACCTCGCTTCATATCAAACAAGTAAAAAACTTGTTTAGCTTGACTTGCCAATATAAATGGGTCATCAGGATACCAATTGCTTGATGTATTTATTGATGTCAAATTATTTACCACAAAGACTGATCTACCTTTTGGATCAGAGTTATACCACTTGCAACGAAATAAGAAAATTTTTCGTTCAAAAAGGAATGACAACTCCAAGATCTCAACCAAAACCCCGTAATAAGTAATGTCGTTGTCATCATGATCACCTTCTGTGCAAACTCCAGAACATTGTGTCCGTAGAGTATCATCATAATTTTTACAACGAAATCGTACTCCATTTGCAACGCAACTTTGATAACTACTATATCGTTCCAATGGACCTTGAGATAAAGAGTATAAATCGTCATTTACAACATCCGATTTTTCTACTTTCATCTGAGATATCTGTAACACAAGAAAAAAATATAGATTATTAAGTATTCTATAGCTAACTCTGAAATAATCGCTGAAAAACTCTTACCTTCTTTCTGAACCATGACGGGAATTCCTCTCTTTACAAATTTACTTTTGTATTATATCTTGATTAATTAATAGTACATGAGAAAAGAAATTTGAACCCCTGGATTAATGCCATAGTGATTAAAGTTATGTTTAGGTAACTAATATTGTAATTAGTTGCAAGAAGTCCCATCAATTTTTGTAATTTGCATGAGCTTATGTGACTGAACACACAATTTGTCATTATAAATTTCTTATTAGCTTCTCTAGTTTTTCGCTATTTGAGAGAACACCTAATTTCTAAATTTACTCTATGATAAAAATGAGCCAAATTATTTGGGTATTCTTTAAAAGTTCGACATTACCAACTCTTAGACCATTGATTTTCTGGGAGTAAGAGAGTAAGTAAATTAAACAAATTATATTTGATTATTTAGATTAATATTAAGACAGTGCTAAGTCATTATTTATATGAATTTCTTCTGTAATTCCCTCAATTCCTAAAAAAATTAACTCTAAATGATAAAATTTATGGCATGGTTCAATAAATAAGAAGTAAACTTATCTCACTGATCATATTCTTTGTTATTCTATAAAAAACAAAAATTTGTTAAGGGCCTTCCTATTAAATTACAGAGTTTCCTGTAGAGATGGACAACACAAACCAATATAGCCTACTTACAATTTAAGTGATGACATTCTCTTTTCTGGAATTCTGTGCAGATTTTTCTTGTACCCCAATTTTGGACTCAAATTTAATCTTGCATTATAACATAATGCTTATTTTAAACATATAAGAATATCACTACTTATTTGGAGTTTCTTTACATTAGTGATGCATCATGACTCAATGATATGTAAGATTTGTTGATTATTTCTCCTCGAGCCATTCACATTAAAATTCTGTATTTTAATGGAAAGAACATACTCCTTTCTAGATCTAGATGAGATGTACGAGAAACAACTTGCTAATATATTTGTATTTTAAGTAAATAATTAGTGGAAACATCAAATTTTATTCTTTTTAATGCCCCCACTTCTCACTTGTTTAGTCCTTGAAATAATTTGAGAGGGCCGTTCCCATTAAAACTTGTCCTTTGATATCAAATTGCATACTGTCTATATTGGATTTTATTTGACTACAAAAGTATCAATCTTTATTTGGGTTTGAAAAACTACAATTCTTTACAACTATGTCAAGAATCAAAACTCAAAATGTTTCAATAAACATCGAACAATATATTTAATAAATTCAGTTATGCACGTAATTTTCTGTCAGGCAATTTTAAAAATACTTTGTAATGTAATTAGTCGTTTACATCCAAATCAGGCAAAGACAAGAATTCATTCAAATATAAATCAAAGATATATTAGATGGAGACTAACCTAGTTCACAAAGGAGCAGCAGAGCAGAGTAAAAGCGTTTTTATGGGTTGAATGAGGGTTGAATGACAAGATTGGTCTCAACTCTCAATCGAAAATCAATAGATGGATATGTGTTTAAAAATTGTTAATCACCTAAATATAAAGATAATGATGTGCGGTACTTCTGGATTCAAGGGTACAAGAAGGGGTGTAAGAAGGGGTGTTAGAGCATCTCCAACCCACCCTTCTCCTTACCCATATACATCTTACGTGGACAAATAAAAGGATTTAGATAGAAAAAAAGCTCTCCAACCCTCTCCCCTATCCCCTATTATTTTTAGGTGAGAGAAAATTCAATCCCTTATTTGAGGGATCAGATTACTCTTCCCTATATCTTCCATGTCATCTCCCGCTTCCATCCCACGCTTTTTTGAGGCCCATTAGGCTAGTTTCTTGCCATGAAGGTCCATATAATATAACGATTGCATTTAAATTTCAAATTTCAAATTTCAAAATAATAATTAAATATTATTTTTAAAATATAGGGTATCAATATAGGGGACACCATTAGAGTAAAACATGTTTCTGGTCCCCTATATTTTTAAAAATCCTTATTTTAGGGAATAGGAAAGGGGATTGGGGTTGGAGATGCTCTTAATTGAAAAAACCCTTGTTACGTAGGATTAGTTCACACATGTCAGCATATAGTTTTTAGTCTTAGATTTTAATTTGAATAATTATATTTTTACCTACTAATAATTGGTACATGTAAAAATTGGTAAGTAAAAGTTAAGTTTTACCTACCAATATATATTGGTAGCTAAAATATTGGTAGGTAAAAGTCAGATATCTTGTAGTGACAGTTGGATTTATTATTAATAAAATAAATAATTAGAACTCGTTTAACTAATACCTATAATATATTTTCTGAATACTAGATATGAATAAATTATATGGAAACTCTATATTACTTCCACTTCTATTCCTCATCATTCCCCCTTTGTTGAAAAAAACTCGCCCATGAGTTTTGTAGAATGCAATGATTACCATGCACGACTTAGATGGATCCAGAAAAAAAAATTTTGCACATCTTCCAAAGCGATGGAGGTGCAAAGAACTGTGAAAACATGCTTTTAGGTGAAGGCGGCTTAATCAAGGATTCTGGAACTATAAAGTCAATATGTTCGACCACAATGATATCATCAATTTGTTTTTCTCGAACAACGAAAACTTTCTCCACGTGAGATTTTTCGAATTTATCAACATCAAGAACCCCACTACTCTTGTGCTCTACAAAACATGAAGAATGTGGTATGATCACATTATCGTTATCTGATTGATTTTTCACATGTGTATCTTCAACTTTAACAATATCCCTTTCAACTTTATTTATCTTGACTACTTTATCTTTTGTGTACTCTTTTGGACCAAAATGATTATTCAACTGCCTTTTCATCTCAGTCCAAGTTATGATCCTAGAAGCCTCTTCCCTCATGAGCTTCAACTTCAAATTGTCAAACCATACAGATGCATATCTTGTTAGCTTCATGTTGGCAATTTTATAAGACTTCTAATCATCAAAAACCTTTATAATCAAATATTTTTTCCAACTGTCTCACCCATTCTAAGAAATTCTCGGCATCACCTGCTCCACTAAATTCTGGCACATCCCACTTCAAGCTTTTATCATTGTCATTGTTGTTAGTGGATGGAGGGTTTCTTATAAAGACTCCACGAAGAGGTGTATTTTCTACCGTAGCAATAACCCCCTCAATCCTCTCCTTTGAAACTGGTAAACCATCAATTCTCTCGTTTGTAGCTCGTAAACTTACATGCAGTTCTTTTGTAGTTTTTGTAAATTGCTCTTCCATATAACCAATTTGCTTAGTAATATTTTTAAGAGACAACTTCAAGAAATCTCCATCTGATCCTTCACGTTTTAAATTTAAAATCTTCCTCCCCTGCCATTAATGTGCAACCATACAAACCAAAGAACTAATATACCAAATTCGAAGACATGACGTCGATTTCAATGAATTGTGTAGTTGTAGAATAATATTTATAACCAACAACCTTAGCCCTGATGGCTATGAACATGAACAGTACCGTGAACAGTGCCGATAAACAGTACCGTGAACAGTTCACGTGAACATCGCTCGTGAACAGTAACCGTGAATAGTAACTGTGAAAAGTACCGTGAACAGTACCTTTTTTTTTTGCGAAAACCATATATCTCCCAACAATTAAGAAATTGATAATGATAAGTATATAGAAACTTTATATTACTTCCACTTCTATTCCTCATCACAAACAGTAATTACTGTTACAGGTAACACATGGTTGATACTCTTAGTCTGTGTGTGTGAGGTAATGGTCCGGAGTGTTTGCCCACATAACATAAATAATTGGCATGTAAATTTTTACCTTCTCTTAAACACTTAAAAATTATAGTACTCTAATATTTTATATGTATTGTATCAGGGTATTGTAGTCATATGTAGTAGATAAATGTTTGGGTTTATGACTTAATTATATATAAATGAGTTATGTATGAGTTAAAATTTAACATCATGACATATTTTTATTTATTGAAAAAAGGGGATATATTGATAAAGTACCTATTAATTTTGGACATTTTATTCAAATTCACTTTTAAATTTCGTCATTGTAACACATTATCAGCTATTTATCTCATCTTATTATGCTCTTCCATTTTAATGGTATTGATTTTTTCCCTCTTTTTTGTGTTAATCAATTTTGGTTGAGATAATGCTCCTATTTTTTGTTTTTCTAATATCAAACAATTCTAAACAACAGTCAAGTAAAAATAGATGTGGATAACTTAATCGCCTCCATAGCTCAAGATAGTCTCCAATTTACTTTGATAACAAAAGGATGGATGAATCAGGTTAGTAATAGATTCTCATGTTTATTCCTTATTTTGGATTACTTGGTTATTTCGGAATATACGAATCCCAATACCCAATTACCAGGTTTGCAGGTCATGATTTTAGTATTTAAGTACATATTGTTAATTGATTATGGTTTTCCCTCGATTACATATTTGTATCACATGTTATTTCTTAAAATGTATTACATCTAGCGAGTTATTCTATTTGCAGATGATTTTATACAAGGCGTAAAGGTGCCATTTTTTTAAAGATCTCTGTACTTTACATGGTCATGTCAAAATTTGTGAGGCCTCTATTGTCAAAAAGTCTCAAGGTGGCCGGTGATCTTAAGATCAATGCGGGGAAGGAAAAAGTGGAGTTAGACCCTATGAGTGATGGATGTACAAGTACTACAAGCAATTTCAGAGTTTGACAAGCACAGTGGTGGGATTTTACAAAAGCTATGCACTCAAGATGCTTTTAAGTAAAATGCTGTCTAAGCTTAATTCTTGTCTGTGAGCAAATCTTTTTGTGTTGATAGACCTAGCATTAGCATCCTCCTCTAAAAATTTTATTCTCTTTAAAAAAATATTTATTATATGATAGTTTACAAATTTACATTCGAATATTAATTCTTAATTAAATAACTATAATTATTTTGAATTACTGTTCAAAAAATATTCCTTAATTATAAAATATATTATGACTCACAATATTAACAGGATTTTACTTATTTTAAAATAAAAATTTATAAATAAATAAAATTTTGAAATTATTAATAATGATAAAATAATATAATTCTACTTTGACAACCAAAATAATTTTTCCATATTCATTAAGGTTTGTCAAATTAATTATTTTGGTAATGTTTATTTTTTATAATCGGTTGTTACGTTGATGTATATTGATATAGGCTAAAAGTAAGCCCTAAAGACACATTAAATGTGACATAAGTTAGACCCAGTATGGTCCAAGCGTGGGGCCCACCAGAAGGTCCAAAAACCCTAATTAAATATTAATTTCGTAATTAATATTGAGGGATAATTAACAGTTGGGAAGTATGAGTCAAATAAGGATATTATCTCTCCAAGGAGTAGCCTCCAAGGCACATAGTCATACAAGGATACAGACTCCTACAAGGAAGGAGTCTAGAACCTTCCTCAAGGCTGACTTGCCCACTAAGTCACCTAACCCTACTATAATTCTAAGGCTTATCAGTCTATATAAAGGGTCAGACCCCTCACCCTAGAACTACGTTTTTTGGCTTGATCTTTGATATTCATCAGAGTACGTAGGCATCTTGTGAAGGCAGATTCAGCCACGAGCACAAGAACAGCCATTAAAAGCACGAAGCTCACGCACCTTAGTATTAAACACAATCAAACCCTAGCCGCAATTTAATAACCTAGTTTTTATTCCACAACATTTGGCGCCGTCTGTGGGAAGACAACAGCAACCATGGTTCAAACACGAAGAAGAACATCAACCTCGACTGAGGCCATTCCCCTTAGCTCTGCTCCACCTGCCACTTCTGATCCGCTTATCACTACTGAAGAAGGACAATTACCCCCATCAACAGGGGCGGTCATTCAACCTCTACTCTCTCAACCCTCAGGGACGACTCCCCATGTTGAGGGAACTCTACCGGTGGTTGTCCATCAAAGCCAAGAAACTAACCCTCTTCAGATGGTGGTTTCTCCTCTTGGTAACGTTGATCGTACGATACCCTCGGGGGTACAGATCCACACTACGGATCTCCCCTTGAATACCAACCCGATGTATGGGCTGCCTAATTATCCCACTCGACAAAGGGAACCTGGGCCAAGCGGTCATGCCTTACAGATCCGAGATCGAGAGTATGATGACTACTCTGGTCCCTATACTGATGATTCATCATCATCTGAGGACGATGATCGAGATGAAGCCCCGAGGAGGCGACGTGCTAGCAAAGAACCTCTAAGGAGGACACGAAGGATCCATGATGTACCCCCCTTGACAACTGCTGAGAGGATCAAGGCTTATGAGGTTGAGATCTTAAAGTTGAAGGATGTTATGGTGAGAGAACAAGATAGATTGAATCGAACTCAGCCTCCTCCAACTAAAGAGAGGATTCCCATTATAAATTTGGAGAGGCCTTCAAGGAGACAGAGAAGGGCTGATACCCGAACTGAAAAATCGACAAGGGTGGAGACCCCCAGAAGCAACCCCAAAGATCTAATGCCACTTGGGGATCCTGATGATCCCACACCTCCGTTTACTGAGGAGCTGATGAATGCTCATATCGCAAGGAAGTTCAAGATACCGACTATTAAGGTCTACAATGGAACGAGCGATCCCGCAAACCATGTCAGGACATTCTCAAACGCACTGCTGCTGCAGCATGCGAGTGACACCTTAAAGTGTAGGGCGTTCCCTCAAACCTTGTCGGGCATGGCTGAAAGGTGGTATAGCCGCCTGCCTGCAAATTTGATTGGCTCTTTGAAGGAGTTGATCGATGCCTTTATCAGCCAATTCATTAGTGGGAGAATTCATGAAAAAAGTTTTGCATCCCTCATGTATGTGGTGCTGGGGAAGAATGAGAATATGAAGGATTATCTCAAGCGATTCACCAAAGAGACGTTAAATATCACAGATTTGGAAAATAAGGTGGCCATGGTAGCCCTGGAACACGGAACCACTGACCTCTTCTTTAAATGGTCTTTGGCAAAACATCCTCCTGAAAACATGGCCGAGCTCCAACGAAGGGCCGATAAGTATATCAAGGCTGAGGACAACAAGAAGAAGGAAACCACAGGAGGCAATGGCAAGGGTTCCAACGACTCAAAGAAACGAAAGCAAAAGCAAGAGTACGATGCTAGGGACAAGTATCCCCGGGCTAGCAAGGACTCCGAGTCATCACCGAAGAAGGGTTTGGGGCCGAGATTTTCTAATTATGCAAGGCTGAACGCTCCTAGGAGTCAGATTTTGTTAGATATTGAGAAGGATAAAGACTTTCGGTGGCCGAAGCCACTCAGGGGTAAACCCGAAAAGAGAAACAAGGATCTGTATTATAGATTCCACAGGGATGTGGGACATGATACAGATGACTGTAGACAGCTAAAGGACGAGATTGAATTTTTGATCCGGAAGGGAAAGTTAAACAAGTTCACCAAGGGTGAAGATCGTGGAACCCAGAAAAGGGATTATGATAGGAGAGACAATGATAGGAAGGATAACAATCGTCACTACTACAAAAAGTAGAATAGACATCGCCCCTTTTACATCGGTTCACGATGTCCCCGATGTAAAAACTATCAATGACATCGGTCGGAAAAAAACTGATGTCTTTAATATATTATGAAATCACATTACCAGCCAACCGATGTCATTGACATTTCATTGAAAAATAAATGACATCGGTCAGGGAAACAACTGATGTCTTTGACATATTATGACATCGGTCAAAATACAACTGATGTCTAAAGTAGGCTTAAAAAAATTGTTACTTCCGCGCTCCCACAATTTTCCCCGCTTAGTGAAATTTTAGTTCCCTCCATCAGACAATATTCCCCCCTTAGTGAAATTTTAGTTCCCCCAAAATTTTTTTGAGTAAACAATATCCTCACCCAGACAGACAAAAACAAAAAAACAAAAACAAAAATAACAGAAATTACATTCTCTCCCCCTCTCTCGACTTCACACTCTCTCGAATTCAGATCTTAAGAACCCTAATTCACTCCTTTACTTTCTCTCTTTCTCTTTCTCGCTTTCTCCTCACTCGACCTCACCCCCTCTCTCTCTACCTCACCTCTCTCGAACTCATATTTTAAGAACCCTAGCTAATACCAAAACTTTCCCCCCGTTAATACCAAAACCCTTGGTTTTGTTTGTGTAGAAATCAATCGATATACGTTGATTGAACAAACTCGAACCTTGAATCGTGCCATTATCTTCAATTGTTAGCTCAGTGTTCTTGCAATTTGTAAGTGCTTTTTGAATTTAATTTTTTTATTTTTAATTTACCTTATTCTTACGAATTGGAGCTTGATTCGGCAAGCATTAGTAAGGAGATTGATTCTTGAGTTTGTTTCATATACAATTAGTAAGTGACTAACTTGTATTATCTTTTAATTGTGTTCTCTATACAGAACAAAACAGTTTTTATTTGTATTTGTTTGTTGGTGTTTTGTATATATGTTTTCCTGTTCGTATCTATATGTGTGTTTGAATCTGTTCTCTATTCCTGTTTGTATTCTCACATTTGTGTATTTTGTTTTTTACTAACCTGCTTCTCTGAGCTGTTAAACATACGCAAGCACCTAGTCATTTGAAACAGGTTCTGAATTTCCTGAATGATGTTTTTGACACACTTCTGAAGGCACTATCAGACCCCTCTGATGAGGTTATATATCTTTCTGCTGCTTTATGTCCTGCAGATTACTTGCTTGTTTCTTTAAGTTGTCAGTTCAATTTCATTTTTGGTCATTTATCACATGTTGTATACTGTTATGAAACATTATTTTTTCTGTTATCAAACATTATCTTGGTCATGAAACATTTTTTTATATGTTCTTTGATAATAAACAATAAATATTTAATCAGATGATTCCAATTATCAATTATGTCACGTTTTAGGTGCGTTCTGTTGAGCATATAGTGCCTGATAGGGTTAAATTTGTTTAAAATTCAAATATTGAACTTCACCTAGTTTTGAAGTTTTAATATGCAATTGTTGTGGGTTCTTTCTCATGCATATAAACTTGAGGGCCTATCTAATTATTTAGCCTATATTGAAGAATCAGACTTGATTCCTATTGTTCATACTCTTATGAGTAAATTTTGGGATCTTTTTTCAGGTAGTGCTCCTGGTGCTTGAGGTGCACGCAGGCATAGCAATCTTGTTGTCTTTCTGGTCCATAATTTTCGTATCGATAACTCTCTGCTAGAGAAGTGAGTTCTCTCCCTGTCAGCAGTATTTAAGGAGGCGCTATCCTTTTTACTCTTTTTTTGGTCTGTCATATTCTGTTTCTATTCTCAGACGCGGTAGACCTGCTCATATGAAGAGGCTATCACTCACTGATAATTCAGTTCAGTCGCTCTCCTGTCTTGTAACTTTCGTTATTATTTTTAGTTTTTTCTCAACGTGGGAAGAGTTTCCAACCTCCAGTTGATGTGTGAAAGAATTGCCTAGTACTTACTTTTCAAAAGGTTTTGGAAACACTATTCGTTAGTTATTTTGATGTGTTAGTATTTTATCATCAGCAATGTTTGTGTCCATTACTGTTTTCTGACAGTCAACTCGAAAAATTTTTCTATTCCTATAAGAAGTTCTTCTGCTTGCATATGTAAAATTATATCTACAAAGTGCTTGCTTCTTTCTCTTTTGTACTTGCGAACTAAATCTGAATGTGGTCTTTCAGCAAATTGTACCACCGGTGATTAATTCTTTCTCTGACCAAGATAGTAGAGTTCGCTATTATGCGTGTGAAGCTCTATATAACATTGCCAAGGTAACTGATAATGATTAATGTGTTGCCTCTTTCTCTCTTGCTATGTTTTCCTTACCTTACCATTCTTTGCAGGTAGTGAGAGGCGACTTCATTGTGTTCTTCAATCAGATCTTTGATGCTTTATGTAAACTTTCGGCAGACTCGGATCCCAATGTGCAGAGTGCTGCTCATCTCTTAGATAGGCTTGTTAAGGTAATGCATCCTTTTCTTTTACGTTGATAGTGGATAATGTTGTCTTTTTTTTTTTTGAGTTTTACAAAATTATTTTTTTACAATTTAACTTTTCTTGGAAGCAGGACATTGTCACAGAGAGTGATCAATTCAGGTTTTCTGTTTCACTAAACTTGCTATATTTGATTCTTTTGGTAAATGATTAGTATTGCAATTTTGTAACATTATATCTTGTCGTTTTTGGGGTTTTTGATCAGCATCGAAGAATTTATACCATTATTGCGGGAGCGTATGAATGTCCTTAATCCTTATGTCCGCCAGTTTTTGGTCGGATGGATCACTGTATTGGACAGTGTTCCAGATATTGATATGCTGGGTTTTCTTCCTGATTTTCTTGATGGTAAATTGATATGATTTTATTTTTGATAGATTCCATCTTACTAGGGTGACTTTTGTTTACTACCTTCTTATGTTTGATTTGATGAAATTTCAGGCCTATTTAATATGTTAAGTGATTCTAGCCATGAGATTCGACAACAAGCTGATTCTGCATTATCCGAATTTCTTCAGGAGATAAAAAATTCTCCGGTAAGTGTCTTATTTTAGGACAGGATATGTTAACGTCATTACACATAATCTGCTGCCTAAATAATTTAATTCTCCAACTCCCCCCCTCCCCACACAGATCTTATACTGCTTCTCATACACTGTGCTTTTGGAAGCACTCCCTTCTAATGTTAGTTTGTATAATACTCCATCACCTGTCCCCTCACTTTCACGTAGAGTGCTCCTATTTTTTTTATGTGCCATTTTTTGATTGCTCTTCCTTTAGGCTATTAAGTAGCCGTTCATGAGCATATTTGAGCTATTGGTATTTTGATTACATTAATTGCTTTTTATATATATAATTACCATTTACCAGTTAATGTTACATAAAACAAATTCTCATTTATTTTTGCAAATCTCTGACTCAACAAGTGCTACTTTTGTAGTCAGTAGATTATGGACGCATGGCTGAAATACTTGTTCAGAGGGCAGCTTCCCCAGATGGATTTACGCGATTGACTGCTCTTACTTGGGTATGGATATTCAGACAAATATCGAATTTCTTTCATATTGGCTTAATTACTTTTATCCTTTTCCACCTCTCTTACCTAATTTTTTCATCAAATAAAATGACAATTTAGCTAATTTCATTCATTTTTCTCAATGCAATGGTTTGTCTTCAGATAAATGAGTTTGTGAAACTTGGTGGGGACCAGCTTGTTCCATACTATGCCGATATTTTAGGTGCCATTTTGCCATGCATAGCCGATAAAGAAGAAAAAATACGAGTTGTAAGTCAATTGGGATTAAGAAGCTTTTTTACTTGCTTTTTTCAGAAGTAATTATTTTTCATTATTTGGGTTCTCCTCAGTGTCCATTTGTGCTTACAACACTTTTATTGTTACATCTGTTGGTACTAATTATTGTTTTACTCATCACCATCAGGTTGCTTGTGAAACTAATGAAGAACTTCGCAGTATGGAGGCAGATCCAGCTGAAGGATTTGATGTAGGAGCAATTCTCTCTATTGCAAGGAGGTATATTTGATAAAAAAAAAATATATGTATAAATACTGAAGGCACTATCTGACCCCTCTGATGTATAATTCCTTTAGTTGGTGTATATAGTACATTCCATATGAAGTTACTTATCCAGAAAAACTGAAGACCCTATTTGCACTATATTGTGTTAAGTTACCTATCAGCCAAAACCAAAACCACCCAGTACTTGTACTACTTATTAATTGTCTCAATGTCATTTAAACTGCTTTAGAATTTTTTTTTCTATGATGCCTAGGTGACACAGTTTTGTATTTTCGAATTGTGTTACAGGCTTTGAATTTAATTTTGCTTACTTCGTCTGAGTTGTCTGACCTTCGAGATCTACTCAGAAAATCTTTGGTGAATTCGGCTGGAACAGACTTATTTCTTGCCTTGTATGCTTCATGGTGCCATTCACACATGGCAATAATTAGTCTTTGTTTATTATCTTAGGCAAGAGCTGAGAACTTTTAGCATTCTATATTTCCTGTTTATGTAGTTATGTGTGTCACTGTTCTGATCATTTAATATTCATGGTACTGATGCTATGTGGTTGGCATTTATCTACAGGCTTATCAACATGTAAGTTCTGTCATCCAGTCTCTGGCTGAAGAGGATGTCAGTGTCAAGTTCTTGGTTCAGCTGGATAAATTAGTAAATCTGATGGAGACTCCAATATTTGCATATCTTAGGTTGCAGGTGCTTTGGCTTTACTTATTCTTCAAATTTCTGAATGAAATTGACTGGCTTTACTACTTCTGTGGTCTTTCTCTAACTTTTTCTTTATTCTATCTTATTTACATTGCTTTATTTTCTGGCATTATGAGTGACTGATGATTATACAAAATACTCACGTGTGTACTGTGGGCCATCAAAACTTCATTTGTAATATGCTCGGCATATTTTTTAAGCCAAAGTTTACATATTCTGTACTAGTGATCTGAGTACTCAACTCTCCATTGGCATCAACTTGCTTACTAGTATTATCAAGCATACCTCACGTTTAGACTTTTATTATACTCATTCAGCCCTGAATGACTAGGTGCTTGCGTATGTTTAACAGCTCAGAGAAGCAGGTTAGTAAAGTTGATATGTAGAAATCATTCTTTACGTAGAAATTCATATTGTTCGTCTACCATCTGTATATGTATTCATGTATATTTGCTAACCTTGTTGAACTGATGATAAGTTTTCCCATGTTTTGTTTATATGCAGATTAGGATGGTATTGAACTGATTATGTTCTACAACAATGTCATTGGCATTCACCTTCCGAGCACTCCATTAACGGCCAAGATATAGGTTGTTTTAATTAGGTTGTTTTAACTATGGTAGTTAGAGCGGTATAGTTTGTTTTTACATTGAGTAGTATGTCAATTATGTTTTTAGTTTGGAGGAGGCATTTTGATTTGAAATGTAGCTAGTTTGTTAGTTTTGCGGATAGTCATTGATGTATATACTGAATTTTTTTGATAATGATAATGAAGTTTTTGTTATTTTCATAAGTGTTTTAGTTTTGGATTGATAAGTTGCATCAATACAGCATGTTATTGTTTTGTTTTGGCTAGTATTGTTATAATACTAACACATCAGTTAAACTCAATGAAACTGATGTTTATAATAAGTAGAAACATCATTATTACAAAACAAACTGATGTAATTTAAGCATAGTGGTGTCACATTGTTGATGCTTTTCACATCGGTGTCTAACTGATGTTAATATGTATGATACACATCAGTTATATTATAGTAAACGATGTCCAAAGTACTCTTTGACATCGGTTAGTTGCTAGTAACCGATGTTCCAGATAGTATCTAACATCAGTCAGGTTCCAGTGAACGATGTGATAGATACTCTTTGACATCGGTTATAAACCGATGTGAAAAGGTAGTGAACGATGTGATAGATACTCTTTGACATCGGTTTAAAACCGATGTGAAAAGGGTTGGACCTTTCTCTACACCCACAAAGACATCGGTTGAAAAATGGCCAGACATCGGTTTTTAGCCGATGTCTATTGACCTGTTTGTAGTAGTGCGTGATCGTAACCCACAGCCCTGAGGGCCAATTATCAATATGATTTGAGGAGGCCCAACAGCGGCCGGCACAACCCGAAACTCTCGAAAGGCCTATGCCAGAGAAGTGACGCACATTGTAGGAAAGGCCCCGAAACGTGCTAAGACCGAGAAAGTAATTGGTTTTGATGATTCGGACCTTGAAGGGGTGAAGTTCCCCCATGACGACCCGTTGGTCATAACTCCTATAATTGGAAACTCAGATGTGAAGCGGGTCCTGATAGACAATGGAGCTTCTGTTGATATCTTGTTTCATGACGCTTTTGTAAAAATAGGGTACACTGACTCTCAACTAACCCCGAATAACATGCCTATCTACGGATTCAACGGAGTTGAGTCCAAGGTTGAAGGGACTATTCAGCTGCCCGTGACAATCGGGCAAGAACCTAAGGAAGCCACTCAGATGCTGAATTTTCTGGTGATTAAGGCTACCTCGACGTACAATGCAATCTTGGGGAGGACCGGACTTCATGCATTCAAGGCTGTTACCTCTACCTAGCACATGAAGGTCAAATTTCCAACCAAGAGTGGTGTTGGAGAACAGAAAGGAGATCAGAAAATGGCCAGAAGTTGCTATGTGGCTGCTTTGAGAGCTGATGGAGCCGGGGGGCAGGTACTCCCGATTGAAGACATGGATGTTCGCGGTGATGATGAACACCGAGGAAGGCCAGCAGAGGACTTGGTTCCCATACCTCTATAGTTGGGCGACCCTGGAAAAATTACTTATATTGGAGCTTCTCTGAAGGAACCCTTGAAGGGCAAATTGATAACATTCTTACAAGAAAATAGTGATGTGTTTGCTTGGACAGCGGTTGATATGCCAGGGATTGATCCCCAACTTATAACTCACAGATTGAATGTCGACCCTAACCGGAAGACAATACAGCAGAAGAAGTCGGGGGTAGGAGATGGTAACTACCCTTGGGAAAGAGGATAAGGATGAGGAAGTTGTACCTGACCTGAAGGGGTATTGGGTGCTCTATTTTAATGGGGCATCAAAAACAAAATCTAGTGGTGCAGGCTTAGTCTTGCAAAGCCCCGATGGTTTCACAATCGAGTATGCTTTGAAATTGGACTTTCCAACAACTAACAATGAGGCTGAGTATGAGGCCAGAATAACGAGGGTCAAGAATCTCAAAGTTTGTGGGGATTTAAGACTAGTGGTATCGCAAGTGAATGGTGAGTTTGAAGCTAAGGATGAAACTATTGCAAAATATCTGAGAGTCGTGAAGGCTGTTATGACCCAGTTTGAGGACTGCTATGTTGAGCACATTCCGAGAGAAGAGAATGTTAAGGCTGATGCTCGGTCTAAGTTCGCTTCTTTTGAGATAGAGAATTATTCAGGAAGTGTTTACTTCCAGGTCTTAAAAGCTCCAACCGTCAACTCAAATTTGGTGGCTCCGATAGAAACCGGATGCATACACATATTGTTAGGTTTTACGTAGTTTCCCAAAGACACCATTATCTCTCAGTCATAAATATATATGTTTGGCACAACCAAAAAGTTCTTTAATCTAATTTCATGCATATTTATAATCAATAAGTAATATTATCTTACTAAAGTAATCTTTATGCAGTTCACTGCTACAACTAAAATACACAAATTGTTGAAACAAAACTGAATCATACAACTTCACGCAGTTTCCATCCCAAAGATGTATTTACGTAAGGGTCTACTATACATTACCGAATTAGCAGCTGGTTTATCGGGTTGCACAAAAAAGTCGGCCTTTTTGTCCATTGGCCATCCACGCCAAGACCGTGGTACAAAAAGTTTGATTCATTCATGAGGAATCATAAGTTCAAGAGAACTACATCCGATCACTGTGCTTATGTGCAAAGGTTTCCTAATGGTAACTTCATTATCCTGCTGTTTTATGTTGATGATATGTTAGTGGTCGGCCAAGATGCTAACATGATCCGCAAGCTGAAAGAAGATTTGTCCAAGTTCTTTGATATGAAAAACTTGGGTCCAGCAAAACAAGTCCTAGGGATGAAGATTGTTCGTGATAGAACATCTCGGAAGTTGTGGCTTTCACAATAGGGATATATTGAATGGGTATTGAAAAGGTTCAATATGGATGATGCTAAACCTGTTAGCATAGCATTGGCAGGACATTTTAAACTGGATAAGAAAATGTGTCCGTCAACAGGCAAGGAAAAGGAGGATATGGAGGAAGTTCCATATTCATCCGTAGTGGGGAGTCTTATGTATGCATTGGTTTGTACAAGACCAGATATTGCTCATATGGAAGTAGCTGTTGGATGGATCCTATTAAAGCCCATATGGAAACCGGATGGCTTCCTAGCAATACCTTGGAGGCACGGAAGCTGTTAGTTAGAGCATTGAGGTATACCTTGATTGAACGTATCCTTTACAAGAGGTCTTTTGTCATCCCATATTTGAAGTGTTTTAGGCCTCAAGAGGCAAGGGAAGCTTTGGATGAAGTTCATGAAGGAATCTGTGGACAGCACTTGGGGGGCAGAGCCTTAGCTCACAAGATAACTCGTTTGGGATTCTATTGTCCGGAAATGTTGACCGATGCACAAAACTATGTTAAGAGGTGCGATAGATTCCAGAAGCATGCCCCAATTGTGAGGCAGCCTCCTGACATGCTGACATCAGTTAATTCCCCTATCCCATTTACAATGTGGGGAATGGATATACTTGGCCCTTTCCCTGTAGCCTCGGCACAGAGGAAGTTCTTGATAGTGGTCATTGACTACTTCACCAAGTGGATTGAGGCTAAACATTTAGCCAAGATAACCACCAAACAAGTTGCCCAGTTCTTTTGGGAGAATGTAATTTGTAGATATGGAATCCCACAGATACTTGTGACGGATAATGGAACACAGTTCAACAATGAAGAGGTTAGAAAGTATTGTGAAGAGAACGTAATTGATCTTCATTTTACTTCAGTGGCTCATCCACAAGCTAATGGTCAGGCAGAGGTAGCCAACAGGATTATCCTTGATCGACTGAAAAAGAGGGTCGAACGTTCAAGGAACACTTGGGTGGATGAGTTGCTACCTATACTTTGAGCATACCGCACCACTTGTAAAGTGACGACTGAAGCAACCCCGTTTCTGTTGGCTTATGGAGCTGAGGTAGTTGTGCCCCTCGAAATTATGCATGGATCACCTCGAGTTGAGGCATATAAACTGGAGACTAACGAAAAAGGCATAAGACTAGCCCTTGATCTGATTGACGAGGTCAGGGATGAATCAAATGTCAGGAATGCAGAACATCAGAAGAGAGCATCCTTCCATTACAACCAAATGGTTAAAGAGAGATACTTTCAACAAGGCGCCTTGGTTCTAAGGAAAATAGGGGCCTCTGGAGTTGGTCAGAAGGGAAAGCTATCCCCCAATTGGGAAGGGCCTTATCGAGTCAAGAAGACACTAGGGCGAGGATCCTACAAGTTAGAGACATTGGAAGGAAACAAGGTGCCACGTACCTGACATGCTTTTAACCTAAAGATTTATTATGTTAAAGTTATCCTTGTAAGGACTTAGCTTTTTATCTATTTAATAGGAGAAGTAGAAATAAAGGTTCAATGAAACCATTTCAGGGCTTAATGAAGTATGTTTGGATTTTCTTCTGAGTCACTTCTTTTGTTAATATAAACACGAAAGACAAATGTTGAACTAGCTTGTGAGTTTAGTACCAACCAAGGGGCCAAGTACCCTAAAAATTCTAAAGTTTAACAAACTATAAGCGAAGGCGAGAAAATGAACATGACAGAAACTAACTGCATAAATAGTTAAGTTAAAAGGTTACGTAAATAAAAGACTGAAGGCTATTGAGTTAAATTGCAAAAACCAAGAGTTCTGATAAGCGAAAAGATAAATAAATAAATTTTAAGAGGCCTTAGGGGCCTCCTTAGCATGAGAATCATCCTCGGAGCTGGTGGCTGTAGTGGATCCATCCGCAGCAGAATTAGCAGGACTGGACCGAACTAGAGGAAGTTTAGGATCCAAGGCTGAAGTAGTAGCATGCTCCTTGACCATAGCATCATCCTCCCCGAATAGCTCTCCACTGGAACCAGGCTCATTAACTAATAATGTGGGAGGAAGATGAGGGCTCACAAAGTCCGAAAGCTGGAATAAGCCAGGATGGCTCCTCAGAACAACCTCAAGAGCCTTGTTCCACCCCTCAGTAAACTGGCTAGGCATCTCATCATGCTGATCCATGAGACTCTTATACTCAGCCGAATCCAAGTAGTCATCAATCAGCCTTTCCTTGTCATCCTTCAATGCCACCAACTCTGCCTGAGCACCAACCAACTCCTCCCCCTTCTTTTTCAGCTGCTCCTCTAGCTGATTGATGCGCAGACTCTTCTTCTGGGACTCAGTCTCATATCCTTTGGCCTTTTCCTTCCAAGCCTTGTCTTGGTGGAGTAAGCTCTGGAAATGGACGTTAGCCTGTACAAAAAAACAACAGAGTGGTAACACAGGAATAAAACAAAGAATATGAAAGTTTTGGAAAAATAAAGTTTGAAACTTACAATAGCTAGAGCTTGAGAGCCCAGTGCTTCTGACTCCCCAATACCTACGTTCATGACTAAATCTTTGTAGTCTGGGGGGGGGATAGAATTCAATGACCAGTCCATGGAATGCTTGGTCGATCCCACGACAGAGTCCCGATTCCTGAAGCCCCAGGAGGGCCTAAAAACAGCAGATTGGACGTTTACTTGAGAGCTCCCCTCCAAGTCGGCTATATCACCAAATCTAAGGTCCAATTTTTGGACCTTATGAGCACGTAAGAACGCGGGCTCAGTTCCTTTCTCTCGATGGTCGGCATTCCTCTTTGCCCGGGCCATCGTGGAAGTTTCGTTATCTGGATCAGGGGAAGCTTCCACAAGCATCTTTGCAACTGAAATGACATAAATGGAAACACAATTGAATAAGTCAAGTATGAAAATAGGAAAAAACAAAGGCAGGAAAGAAAGTTACCCCGTTCAGAAACTTGTGAGAGGCCTACTGCCCTCAGAGATTCTTCGTTTATGAGGCTTTGGCAGGTTATAGACATACCATCGCCTTTGGTTAAAGTGTCAAAAGCAGCCTGATCCTCGTTACTAAGGGTGATCCCCTTAGCATTCCCATCTGAAACCTTCGAAAAGGTTTTTCTAAAGAGGGTACCCCAGTCACCACCCTCCCACTCAAGATAAGCAAACTCTTTCTTCCAACTAGGGTTGTTGTCTGGTACTGATTTACCATTAAAGATAGGGGGACTTTGGGACGAAGTTTGATATATACCCAACTAGAATATAAAGCAAGGCTTTTGTAAATTTGGAAAATTTTGCGAAAAAGGGCAACAGATAAAGGAAGGTTTTGCCTTAGGCACAAAACCATAAAACACAGGATTATTCTCCATGCGTTTGGGGGTAGTTGACAAGGGCTGCACTGAATGTCAACTAAAAGGCGGGGAATGAACTCATAAAAAGGGAAACGGAGGCCCGCTACTAAACACTCCCTATAGATACACAAGGCATTGGGCCTCCAATGACAAGGCCTATCACCTGGCCCAGCTGGGACGAGTTTATAAGGTTTTCTAATTTTATACAACTTGTTATATCTAATAATTTCATCAGTATTGTGATATGTATTACAACAATCATACGCATCTAACTCGGCTATGGAGGGATAGTCGTCTGCTCGTTCATTTAACATATCTAAAAGAGATGTGTAAAGAGAACGAATTTGGATGGTACCTTTGGAAGAGGCTGAGTTCATTTTCATAAGGCGAGCTTGAGCTTTGTACGCCATTGATGACAGCTTAAGATTCTCGACTTAAATCGGAGAAGACGAACGGAGAAGAAGGCCGGAATTAGCCGAGAAAAACTCCAAACGGAATTTGAGAGAGACTTCTTAGCTAAAAGTTGAGAGCTCAAAGGTGAAAATGTGAAGTGAAAAGTGAGAAGTGAGAAGTGAGAATGTGAAAAATGAATTCTCAACTCTCACTCTTATATAGGAATGAACAACCGGTTGGAATACTTTCAAACGGTCAGAAAACCTACGGTGACCGGTCAGAATTCCAAAATTGACCTACTAAAGGTCCACGAAACCGGCCCAAATTAAAGCCCAATTCTGGAACGTTCCTAGAAAAATATCTTGAAGAATTATCAAAAATATCTTGAAGAAATATCAAAGATATTTTAAAGAAATATCAAAGATATTTTGAAGAAATATCAAAGATATATCTGACGTTTATAAAAAAAAATCCTAAACCCACCACACCATATATGGCCTATCGTAACCCCTACCGGAGAAATGTTACCCCAATATGTTACCTTAGCTATACTACTTACATCCTGAGGTAACATTGTGTTTTTTATGTTACCTTAGCCAAAACATTGATGTTACATTAGCTAGAAAGTGTTAAAGCATGTAACATAAATATGTACGTGTTACATTAGAGTTGACCATGCCAACTCTTTTCATCTAATTTAAATTTCTTTTAAATTCTTTAAATAAATTTAGTTTTTAAAATTTTTTAACTTTTTTATTAAATGAGTTGGAAAATTATTTTATTCTTTAAAATTAAATTTTTTTCAAAAAATATTTTTTTTTCAGAAATTGTAATTTTTTTGTAAAGATTTTTTTAAAATTGTTAAATTTTTTCTCGAATTTTTAAAAAAAATTGAATAAAAAAGTTTTTATAAAAAAATATCAAAATTATTATTTTTTTAATAAATACTTTACGTTTGTGTAGTAAATTTTTTATATTAAATTATAAGTATTTTAATAAAATATTATTAACAAAAAAACAGTTTTTCAAAAAAAAAACAAAAAAAAATCACTTTACTTTATTTTTTGTTGGGCTGGGCGGGAGGTTTTGGGGGGATTTTTGTTGGACTGGACGGGATGTTTTTGTTTCGGCTGAGCGGGATATAGGTTTTGGAATCACTTTACTTTTTCCACCCAAAGCCGACTTCTCAGCAATTCTTCTGAAGCATTAGTCCATAAACATTTTATCAATCAATATGAATACGGATAAAGAAGCATTAGGTGCTGTGATTGAGCCAATTAGGTGTTGGGAACTCTAAACAAAATTAAAAATTTTGTTATCTCTCTCTTTTATCTTTAGAATCTAGGTTTCTTGCAGTGTTATTAGTTTGTATATGTGCAGGTCCATGATCATCTGAAAGTAGTAGCCAAAGCTACCAATATTAGAGTCGTTCCTATTGTTGGCGGGATGTCAACACAAAAACAGGAAAGACTTCTAAAATCAAGGCCTGAGATTGTTGTTGGGACTCTAGGAAGGCTTTGGGAGCTTATGTCTGGTGGACAGATTCATCTCGTTGAGGTTGGAATATATTATTATCTGAATTAATTTGGGGGAATTGATTTTTATGTTGTCACTCTGTTTTTGCAATTAAGCAGTCATTTCATTTGGATATGGATTCATGTATACATATTTCACTAATTCTGCATTACATGATACATACTTCGCAACTAATGCTACAAGTTATTAATTTTATTTCCCTGGAACTCATTATCAGTACTTAATCTAAACCCGTTTCAAAGTTATGATGACCATGTATATTTGAAAGAAGTGTTATTCTAGCAGCTTAGATTTCGATGATCACAAAACCACGTCAATGAACTCGTAACTAGAGTACATAGTAAGGAGTTGCGTAAAACTACCATTAGCAAGTGAGGAAAAAAAATGGAAGTTTTCAGAAGATAATTTGATCTAGTCATGTTTGTCATGTAGCTGCATATACTCCAACAGCTAGCTGAATGACTAAGAAAGGCAGGCATAATTTTGAATATTTAACATTCATTTTCCGTTACTCTCCGGCATCTCAGAAACAGTAAAATATATTTATATGCCATTGAATATATATTTGCCGTTGAATATATAAAATGTTTATATGCCATTGGAATGTGATGTCTGTTAAACTTGTAAGTAGTAGGCTGGGACCAAGCAGCGTCAAAATATATTTGCATACAGGCAGACATCGTATAACGTGACCTGCATCCTCTATATGTCTAGTTATTGTAGTTTTCTGATACTATACGTTGATGTAATACTGTGTTATATAATGCTTGCATCATTGTCTCATAAAATGCTTTTAGTGTATTTCGTGTCCTCTTCGTATCTCTTTTTAATCTCCCGTTCCATATGTGACATCCGATATCAGCAGGGGGGCTTAATGATAGTCAGTTCTTTTTTGCCATTATGATTTTGCCAATTTTAAAGGTTTCTGATATAACTTGGCACACTTGAAGCTATGAGAAACTGCAAAGATGGGATGATGCCCTCAAGGCATATACAGCAAAGGCCACTCAGGCATCTAATCCTCATCTTGTTCTAGATGCCACTCTAGGTTTGTTTTAGTATTACTTGATCAATAGATATCTGTACTTTGTTTAGAATTACTATACAGTATGCAATTCAGCAATCATATCTTGCTATTTTGGTTTAGCAAGAATATATTCTACAACGATATTGCATGCAATGGTCAGATATAAAATATTGTTAATATTTAATCGTTCTTTATGCCGCTTTTACCTGAAATATATGTCTGAGGTGTTCATGTCTGTATGATATGTCTGTATGTAAACGTGTGCTTTTGTTCCTGGAAACAAACACCCCAATTATCTAACTACCTTCTTGTATCTTTGTTTTGGCTTTTGAGGAAATTGCATTTTCTTTGACTCCTTTAAGCAAGTTCTGCTGGTGTTACTTTTGCATCTTTGCCCTCGATGATGGTTCATGCTTTTGAAATTTTTGATTCTTATAGTTCCAATGTACACTGTATTCTTTAAACAGTAATTTAATTGGTAATCCCCTTTAAATTGATGTTATGTCTAGTAAAACTTTTCGTGAACTGGTACTTTAAGTAAAAAGTACTAATTTATGAAGTACATGTGCCGAGATCTGAGGAAACATTAAGCTGCTGTAGTCTGATGGTTCGCATATGCTGGCATACATTAAATTTGATGTTCCTTCTCTGTTTTTCTTGCAGGACGGATGAGATGTCTTGCTGCATTGGCTCGTTGGGAGGAACTCAACAATTTGTGCAAGGAATACTGGACACCCGCTGAGCCAACTGCTCGACTAGAGATGGCACCTATGGTTATTATTTTTCTTACTATAACATCTATGTAAATAATAGAGCTCTTGCTTTTACTGATGCGCGTGTTGTGTAATATGAATATCACAGGCTGCAAGCGCTGCCTGGAACATGGGCGAGTGGGATAAGATGGCTGAATATGTTTCTCGACTGGATGATGGTGATGAAACCAAACTTAGGGTGTTGGGAAATACTGCTGCTACTGGTGATGGATGTAGTAATGGCACTTTTTTCAGGGCTGTCTTGTTAGTTCGTCGTGGGAAGGTATCATATTTTGGTCCATAATCCACATTGTCAATCAAATTTTGATTTTATCTTATTAAAATTTGATCTAGCTTTCACATTGTTTTTCAGTATGACGAGGCTCGTGAATATGTTGAGAGAGCAAGGAAATGTTTGGCCACTGAGCTTGCTGCTTTGGTTAGTTTCTTAGATCTCTATTTGAACGAATATGAATATATGTTTGAAACCTTCAACATATGCTATTTCTGTGGAGGTAGTGAATATCAGTGACATGAGTCATGAACATATGAATTGTAGACATACATATGCAAATGTACACGCCAGGAATATTGTTAATATTAATGGGAATTGCAAATAGGATGAATTTGTTCATGAGTTTACTTCTATCTTGATCAGATATTTAATGCATTGCTTGTTAGTCAAAGTTGAATTGCTAACTAATTTTCCTGTGTTACCAGGTTCCTTCAATATCAGCTTCACCATGGAATTGTGGTTGAGTTGTACAGACAAACATGACAATTGAGGAATAGCCACAGCACTGTTCAAGAAAGTATAAAATTTATGAACCCAGCACAAATGGTCCAGAATCATAGATACATTTTTTGGTCTTACAATGGTCAGCTAACTAATCTAACTTATTGACGTTGATACAGGTATATTACATTATAAATTCTGATATGTAGTATTGGTCGTACACATACATTGTAAGGTATATTAAGCACTTAAGTAAAATATTGCTTAATCATTAAAAAAAATAGGAATGCGAAATGCAGAATTATTAGTATTTGCTTAATAATGCAGAATTATTAGTATGTGCTCTTTATTTTCAACAACTTGTCATATACCATATATCTGGCAATGTACCAGGTGTCAATTTGTCAATCCTATTTAAACAGTGAAGGTTCTTCGGAATAACTAGCAGTATACATTGTACGGGGCCTTTGTCGCAGGTGTTACTTTCTGGAAATTATTCTACGTATGCAGGTATGCTGATTTTCTTGAAAGCAATTTCAAAATATGTATATATGTATACAATTTTTATTTCATTATTAGTAGAAGTAAAAAAAGGAAAGAATGATTTTCTTATTAAGCATTTAGCTGAAGCTGACCATCACAATTTTTTTTTTAGGCTGAAAACTCGAGCCAAGAGAACATAGTATTACTGCAAGAGAACAAAGTAATTCCAACATACGTGCTGCCTGATGGAATGCATTCCAGAGTAACCAACCAGGTTATCACAGTTGATGTCGAGCAGTTGTGTGCAATTGCTACAAGTGAAGCTGATGATGGTACACCAATCACTGGAGGCAGTAGCTTCTAGTATCACTGCTTTCTAAGTTTAAGCTTCTAGTACATTATTTAACTTAGAATTGGGATGTAAAAGTACTTATGGATGTTAACTAGCTTTTATCTTCTAATTCGGATGTTAAATTAGTTTGTTTTGTTTGGATGTTGAATCAGAATTTATAAGTTTGTTTGGATGTTGAGATTGATCTCTTTGTGGTTCATTGTGGTTGAATGGTATTTTGGGATTGTATACTTTCAAAGAGGTGCTGTTCAATTGTTTTTTTGTTAAAGTGTTACATTAGCCTGTTAAAGTGTTACATTAGACTGTTAAAGTGTTACATTAGCCTGGTTAAAAAATAGGGGGCACAGGTGGGGTCCACAGGTGGGCCCAATAGTGGGGTCCACTGGTGGTCCCACTGGTGGGGCCAGTAGTGGGCCCACTGGTGGCCCCACTTTTTAAAAAAAATTGAAGCACCCTAAGGTAACCGAATTTTATGTTGCAATATGTCATTTTTATGTTACAGTTGAATAACTTAACCAAAGCTTTCATCGTAGTGTAACTCTCACATCCAGGAAACAGAGGTTCATGCTCACCTTTCACCAGGTTGATGAAATCTGAAGAATCTGAAGAAATATCATCATCATCGTCGCTGGATTCACCCATTGTCGTGGAGCCTTGATTAATAGATTCTGAAGTGTCGGCTTCATTTACCAAATTTGGCCAAGACAATAACACAAGACAATAACACAAGACAATACAGTGAAGAAATAAATAATGTTAAGTTGTTAACTAAATCGTAAACTCCAAGGCCAACTGGTATACTAATCACTCAAATTCTGCAAAAACTATTAGAACTGAAACAGAATTACAACCCCAAAGTTGACCAAAAACAGGAGAGAACTATTTCCCCCAAATTATTAAACATGAACCCTAATCCAAAGTTCCACACTATCGATAAAAACTAAATCAACCAACGCTAATTGAAGTGTAGAAACATCAAAACGTGTTCATCAAAATGAATTCTTTGACACAAATCAAATTAATTAACACAACTGAAATCATTAACGTGTTCAAAATGAATTTACCTAAAATGAAATTAATGGAGGTCTTGAATCCGTGAAACTAATTGAGGTCTTCAGAAGAAGCCCGAGGCTCATATATATACTCAAGCCGATGATTCGCTCCGCAGCAGCCTCGAACCAACAACAAGATTTTGTTGTGAATAATACTAAAATGGTATTAATGGAGGTCTTCAATCACTGATTAATGGTTTCTCAAGAAGATGTTGAGAGAAAGTGAGCTAACATAGAAAGAAACTGAAAAAATGGAGGAGAAACTGAGCTAACAAATAAGGAAAGTGAGCTAACAAAGAGAGAAAGGGAAAAAATGGATAGAAAGAGAGGATAGAAAGAGAGACAAGCTCGATAATTGTGGTCTTATTCGGACACAATTATTCTAAATATGTTTTCTTTATTTCATTGGTTTATTTTGTTTCGTTAAATATTTTATATATATTAAAATTATTTTTTCATTGAAATCGGTTGTATTTATTTATTTATTATGGTATAGTTTGGTGTATTTAGTATTTTTAAAATTTTAATTTTTTTTAAAAAAAAATAGATATTTATCAAATTAATTTAAAAATTTATAAAAAAAATACAGTTACTTTGTAGTTTACAACCCGTGCAAGGCACAAGTTAATTATCCGGTATTACGAAAGAAATAATATTTTTAAAATTTACACTACATACTATTATTTAGCAAGGTTGTAAAAATAGGAAATTGGTTTGATTCAGTTTGATCTTCAGCATCTGAGTATTCGACCAATTTTTTTAGTACTCGTTTTCAACATCCGAGTAATCGTCTGAGTACTCGATACGATCCGAATCGGTTGATCATCGATTTCCGAGTACTTGTCCGAAACAAGGGTTCAGGAACTAGTTTGTTAGAGAAGATTGTACTCGGGGTAGTATAGTTCTTAGAGAGCATTTGGTTCAAGGGACAAGGTGTTTCAGCAAGCTGCTATCAACAACGGGTGCATAGAGAGATATATTATTGGATCTTGTAATGGGAATTTTCGTTGATCAATAATATATTCTCTTACCGGGTTGCTAAGAGACCAGGACGTAGACCGTAGAGATTAGGGGTCGAACCTGGCTAAAATAAGGTATTGTGCACGTTAGATCTTGCTAGCTAGACACATGTTCGATACATAAAACCAATTAATACGAATAACGGAATACAAAATGCCTCCACCATATATTCTATATTCTGTTATTCATATCAAACTTTGAACCTTAAACCCTAAACACTACTATAAATCCTAAGTCAAAGCCCTAAACTCAGCCGTAAACTCTAAACCCTAAACACTATTGTAAACCCTAAAGTCCAAACACTACTATAAATCCTAAGTCAAAACCCTAATCATCGATTATCCAATTAATCAGTAAAGGTGACTCTACCGATTAATACAGTAGTTAATACCGAATCGTTGATCAATAATATATTCTCTTACTGGGTTGCTAAGAGACCAGGACGCATAGACCGTAGAGATTAGGGGTCGAAGCTGGCTAAAATAAGGTATTGTGCACGTTAGATCTTGCTAGCTAGACACATGTTCGATACATAAAACCAATTAATACGAATAACGGAATACAAAATGCCTCCACCATATATTCTATATTCTGTTATTCATATCAAACTTTGAACCTTAAACCCTAAACACTACTGTAAATCCTAAGTCAAAGCCCTAAACTCAGCCGTAAACCCTAAACCCTAAACACTATTGTAAGCCCTAAAGTCCAAACACTACTATAAATCCTAAGTCAAAACCCTAATCATCGATTATCCAATTAATCAGTAAAGGTGACTCTACCGATTAATACCGATTTTAGTCAAAACAGTAGATAATAGTCTTCATTGTGTAATTGTAAATTTGTAAAATCGTTATATATGAATAACTAATCGATGTAAGTTTACAATAAAAGGTTAGAAATATCGAATATGAAAAGTTAAACTTCTTCAAAATTATACATTGGAAATGTAGGATACGACGTTTTAACCATACGATAAAATGTAGAATTTTATATCGACATTGAATTTTGTGATAATTAAAAATTTCAGTTAACAGACAACGGTTCAGAATGAAACTGTTGTCGGAAATAGTAATATACAACAGTTTTGGTGGAAAACTGTTGCTCAGTTACATATTAGACAACGTTGTCAGATAACGGTTTATTGTCGAAACTGTTGTTAAATAGATTTTTTAACAACGGTTTATAGACATAACAACCGTTGTATGTATATTTTCAAAAAGTTGTACATTTTTTGGGAAATTTTTGTTTGACTTTTATTAAGAATTAAAATATAAATATATTTTGGGACTAATCTGGTTCGTTAGATTAAACCAGATCTGCATCTCAGCCGTTCATTTGATTTTTCATTTCCCTCTCTTTTTTTCCCCTCTTTTTTTTTGTTTCCCCCTTTTTCATTTTGATTTTTCAGACTTTCCCCCTTTTTTTACTAACTCCACTTTAATAAGGTAAAAAACAACTGCTTCTCTCTTTTATTACAAACAAACGCTTCTCTCTTTCAAACAAAAACTTCTCTCTTCTCTCTCACCGGCGATTCACCGGCGATTCACCGGCGATTTTCATCTCTCTCACTGTCAAACTCAACTGTACTGGTACGTTGTTGATTATGAACCATTTTATGAAACCCATTTTATGAAACCCTAATCAGATTTGGGGGTTTTTGATTTTCATATCACAAACCTTCATCCATTTTTAGGGGTTCTTGATTTTCACATGTTCTTAGCATAAAACTCCTCTTTTTTACCTTAATATTATATTTTTGATTTATTTTGACCCTAAAACCCCATTTCTAATTTGGGGGTTTTTGATTTTTTGGTGATTTTCACATGTTCTTAGCATAAAACTCCTCTTTTTTACCTTAATATTATTTATATGCTTGGTGATGTTTGTTGAGAGTTGATTCGATTACATGCATTTAATTTTGCATCTTTATATGCAATTTTGGCTATGAAATTTTGCTTGCAAATTGTGGCTAGTTTCTCTTCTCTGTTTTGAGTGTTAATTACTCTATTACTTCTCCATGTGTTGTGTTTTGAATGTTTTCGTATGCTTTTAGTGTTTACATATTTTTTTTGTTTTGCATGCAAACTGTAAATTTTTGTGATAAGTTTTTGTGATGATATGCCTTCTTTCAATACTGACAGTTTAAATTTTTTTGATTGAAAATCTTGATTGGAATTGTTGATGCTGATTAATACATTGGCTTTTATATAAAACTGAATTTTTGATTTTGCGGATTCTTTTAATGGTTGTCTATTTGTCTTATAAATTAGAGTAGTTTTATTGTCATGTCAAGCATGTCACATGTACTTATTCATTGTTTTTGTGTTGTATAGATTATGGCTAGTCCGAAAAAGAAAACTGAGTCAAAAAAGAAAGCGTCGCGGAGGATAGTGATGAAGAAGAAAGAGTTCAAGAAGAGCAAACCATCTGCATCCCATCCATGTACCTTGAATGTGATTAAGGCTTTAAGAAAGACGAGGTCTTTAAATAACCAGACCCTCATTCTGACCCCCACTCCTTCGTGTTCTTCCCCAATATCTGTGAAGAAGAATCCCATATCTGAAAAATTACAAAAACAAATTTCGAAGAAAAGGAAAAAAGGAAAACTTGATACCACGCCTAACAATACTCAAGGACTAAAACTACTTAAGCGAGGCTGTGTAACGATGCATCGAATTTTGAAACGCAAGATCATGGGGATCAAACTGACTGTGACTTTTAATGAAAAAGGAGAGCCATTTGGTGAAGAAGCGACAGAGATGCAGTCATATATTGGAGTTTTGGGAAGAACCAAACCACCAATCTGGCATGATAATTGGAATTGTGTTCCTGGGGAGATAAAGACGAAGATTTGGGACTGTGTGCTGGTAAGATGAATTTGCAAAGTTTTGTTTTTTTGTACTATCTATTCTTTTTATTACTTACAAGTTACATCTCTTAACTTTTGTTTTCCTATTTATGTATGTAGATGGCTTTTGTTGTACCTCCATCCGCCAAGAAGATGGTTATACAATCAGCCTGTCGCAGATGGAGGGAGTTTAAAAGTCGGCTGACCAGAAAATACATTCTTCCTTATCGGGATCAGCCTGAAATGTTGGCCCACCCTCCTGCAGATTTTTCTTTCATAGAAAAATCGCATTGGGACATATTTGTTGCTGATCGCATCTCGGGTGAGTTCTGGGAATGTCATGTTGAACATGCAAAAAGAAGCAAGTTGAGTTTATTCCCACATCGGATGTCTCGAAGAGGTTATGCCAACCTCGAGCACGAATGGGTGAGTAATAATGAAACAACATGCTTATTTGTGGATACATACTATTTTTTCAAACATGTTTATACTGCTACTAAGGTATAAATCAACATATGAATGCAGTCTCAATCGCATCCGGATGAAGAGGAATTAGAAGATCGATCGGACTGCTGGATCATAGCAAGGATGGACGAAGATGGTAATTTTTTAAATGATGCTGTTGCAGAAAAAGCTAAGGAAATTGTAAGTTATTAATTTGTATTTTAATTCAAAGTATTCATTAGCTCATGCTTTCAACCTTTTTTCTAAACTATTAGCAAACTTTGAATATATGGTACACTTGAAATTGTAGGCAAAGTTGAAGGCGGAGGTTAAGGAAGGGAAAGTAAAAGTGGACGGTCTTAATGATGTTTTGACAATGGCGCTTGGTAAGCCTGAGCATCCAGGAAGAGTACGTGGCCAAGGAACTACTGTGAAGCAGTCAGTTTACTTCGATCTTCCAAGGCAAAATAAAGCCAAGACCAAGGATGAAAAGATACAGGAGAGAGTTAAGAAGTGCGTGGAAGAGGAGACTGCAAAGGTTATTAAAGAGAGAGATGCAGTTTGGGCTGATGTAGTGGAAAAGCTCAAAGCGGAGTTGTTGACAAAGACTGTGGGACAAGATGGTAGTCCGAAACAGGCTTCTCAACAAGCAAGTTGTCACTCTAACGGTGGGATTGATGTAGATGTAGGTGTAAAGAATCTTGAATCACCTGAAAGTGCAAGGAAGATGCATAATGTTCAACAAGATAAAGATGTTCATAAAGTGAAAATGATTGACACTATATTTGTTGATTTTGGTGACATTAAGGATGATAACAAGGTGGCTGGTGCGGATGCCAATTGTAAGGTGGCTGGTGAGGATGGAAATTGTAAGGTGGATGGTGAGGTGGATGGTGAGGATGGAGATTGTAAGTTTGTTGTTTAAAAGAAGATAGGTGAGGAAGTGAAAGTGAATGCATCCGGTAGTTCTGTTTGCAAATTGGCTGTTGGATCGCTGAGCAACGTTGTAGCTTATGCAGAGATTCATGAAGTACTAGTTCTTGATGGATGTGAGCAGACAATCCATCGAGTAAGACTTGGAGAAGAGAATGCAAGAGTTTCAATCACTCGAGTCATTCAGTGCGGTGCTAAGATTCCCTTCCCTATCGGTGATGACATTGTGACTGTGGAACAAGCCATAGGAACTTTTATTGCATGGCCGAGAAACCTGATAGCAATAGGAAACAATAGCACTTCCGATGGTTTCTCAAAGGTCAGATTGTTTTTCTATTAGTGTGCTTAGTATATCTAGTATGTTTATTTAGACTGTTTCTTCTTACTATTTTCACGTGCATTTTTTCAAAAAAATAAGAAAGGTCATCACAAGAAAATGAAAAGGACTTATAAAGTAGTTGAAGATGTTCGAGCAGAGCTTTTTGTTGAGATGGATGCAAATTATCCTTCTGCATTGAAGCGTTTGTGGACATGGGCAAAGGATTCCTTGGCTGATGAACGGACAATGTCTTTTCAGCTAAGCGAAGAAGCCTTTGGCTCTACAAAGAAGCAAGTCATTTTCTTATCAGATATACATGCAGTGTGCTCTGGAGGTGAAATTGCAGGGTCTCTCATTTGCCTTTTTATTAAGTAAGTTTCTCTGCAATTTCTTTCATTTTTTCGTAGATAGTCCCACAATAAAACTGAGAATCTGTACTCACTACTACTTAATGTTATATGTAGCCTCTTAAATGAATTTGTGAAAAAGCATAAGATGACCAACATGATAAGCTTCGTAGATCCTAGCACGATTGGTGCCATTGGATGTGGTAATGCAGGGCAGAGGTCGCGTGCACTCGCTGCACGATTTAAGAATGCTAAGAAAGATGAATACTTTCTCATGCCTTACAATGCCGTGTAAGTGTTCATACCATAACTAGCTACTTAGACATTCTCAGATAAATTTTTGAGCTTTAATTTCAAACTTGCTCCATGGTTCATGTTTGCATAGGAACCACTGGACTTTGACTGTTGCAAATCCTGAGGCAGAGATTGTCTACTACATGGACCCTCTAAAACGTCGAATTGCAAATGAGGAATGGGTGGATGTTGTCGACAAGTAAGTTCAAATTCTAAAGTTTGTGTATTGATTCTTGAACCTTAATACACCATATCTTTTTGTGCTTTGAATTTTTGTTGATAAATGTTAATTTTGTTACAGCGCCATTAAAATGTACAAGGAGGATCTGAACAAGGTTTCAAAGAAGAAAATATTATGGGAGAACATGGCGGTATTAATTCATTCTCATCATATTTTATTTATGTCATCGAAGGAGATTGTAAATAAATTTTTATTTGGTACTTCAGGGAGTTCCACTGCAGACAGGGAGCAAGGACTGTGGCATGTTCGTGATGAGGTACATGAAGGAAATCGTTGAGGACAAAGAGCTTCAATTTGCTGCTAAGGTGAGAATTTCACTTATTATGGGTTTTCTGATCAACTTTAGACGTACTTGGTTCTTTAGGATACTAGTAAAAATATGTGACTTACAAAAAACCTTTGGTTATTTTTCAGTGGATGCGCAGGTCGAGCTTGGTTTATACTGATGAGGACATTAATGAGATCAGGACTGATATTGCGAAATATTTTATGAAACGCTATGCACGTTAGGTTCTATAGTCTGGTTCTTTCTCTTGTTATGAACTGTTATGAACTAGTAGTGAAGTGGAAGTTTTATGTATAGTTGGTGATGGGATGATGTATTTGGTGTTCGGTGAACTCTATTAGCTTGTTTTGTGTTTTTGGTGGATTGATCGGTCTTAATTTGGTATCTATTTCGTCGTTTTCTTTTGTGTTTGGTATCTCTTTTGTGTTTGGTATCGTTTTGTTTCATAATGTATTTGCTCATTTGGTTTGTCACCTGGTTGAACCAAATGTTGATTGATGGAATTTAGTTTTCAGATTCCATTCGTGGTTTGTATGAAATGTGAATTTGATTTGCAAAAAGTCTACGCTTAAACAGATTACGGTGTTTTAAATCAAAATACCCATTGTACGAACAAAACTGGGACAACAGTATAGCATTGTTATACATTGTTATATTGTTGTGTCTGCAATCGTTTTATAATGGTGAACTACAATATACCGTTGTCTGAAAACTTCAACTACAATATGTGTTACACTTAAAATGTTGTCTAAAGAGCTTTCGGATAACAGTGAACCAAAATTGAGCTGCTTTACTAACTATTGTCAAATGCTTACACAATGGTTAATGCTTGTAACAAACTGTTGTCTAACCCCAAAAACGACTACATGTGTGTTTGTGTACTCCGTTGTCTAACACCAACGGAGATGACGGGGTTGCAATAAAACTGTTACGGTTAGGATTTCAGACAACAGATGATTACATGTGACTGTTGTTTGAAAAAGAACCTGGCAAGATTGAGAACCCTTTGCATAACGTCTATTACATGTTGTCTATTAGTCAGAAAACTGTTGCATCATGCTGTTTCCAGTAACGGTTTTGATTATATAACTGTTGTGTTACATAATTTTTAACAACAAATTAAAACTGTTGTGTTACCGTCTACTACGCATCGGCTAAATAACTGTTGTCAAAACGCATGTCAGACAACGGTGAAAATGTGTTGCAGGATCGTGTTTTTCTTGTAGTGAAGGTGGTCGGTGATCTTAAGATCAATGCAGGCATGGAAAAGGTGGAGTTAGACCTATGAGTGAACAGATGGATGTAGAAGTACTGCAAGCAATTTCAGAGTTTGATAAGCACAGTGGTGGGATTTTACAGAAGCTAGGCACGCAAGATGCTTTTATTAAGTAAAATGCTGTATAAGCTTAATTCCAGTCTTTTTGTGTTGTTAGACCATGCATTAGCATCATCCTTTAAAAATTCTATTCTCATTAAAAAATATTTATTTTACATTCTAATATTAATTCTGAATTAAATAACTATAATTATTTTTAATTATTATTCAAAAAATATTCCTTAATTATAAAATATATTATGACTCACTATATTAACATGGTTTTACTTATAAAAAAATTATAAATAAATAAAATTTTTGAAATTATTATTAACGATAAAATAATATAATTCTATTATGACAAACAAAATAATTTTTCCATAATCATTGAGCTTTGTCAAATTAATTATTTTAGTAATGTTTATTTTTTTATAATCGGTATTGATGTATATTAATTATTTATATTGTTTTAAGATTATATGTTAAACTAATGACCAATAAACTAGCAACCATTATTCTAAAAATCACCATTTCAGCCTTTTAATTCTTCATAAATCTTCTATACTAAATCCAACCGATTTGATTTTAAAAATTCCCGATTAAATTTTACAAGTACTTTTTGATCGGAGTATTTATAATTATTATTATAATAATAAAAAAATTTTTAATCAAATATGTAAAATTACATATTTTATGACATGATGAATACCTTTGATTAATAAATAACTAATAGAATAAAAAACACACTAAATTATATCAAAATAAATCCAATTTTTAATTACTCCAATTAATCCCTCCATGAGAAACAACATTAATATATGCTTTACTAATGTGTAAACTAGAACCACATTTGGTAGAAAAAACAACCCAGTTAAGAAGTGCAATAACTACAAACATGAATTTGTACTTACACTAAATAATTTTTAAATATGCATAAAACCTGGACGTCTTACTAATTCTAATGAAATATCCCAAATATCATCATTTATTATTACAAATTTACAATACCAAGAAATTCTGAAATGGGATGAAAATACAAACAAATGTCCAACAAAAACAATGAAGGTACTTGAATTTTAATAGACCATGTAAAAGAGAAAACAAATTGCAGGTCCAGAAGCCCGATCTTCACTTCTTCATGAGGGGGGTCCAACTATTTGCAGGTTCTACTTTGCATGCAACTTTCTTTTTTCCAGGTAGATTTTTCTCTGTCTCTGCTTCATTCCCTCCTAATTTGTGGTTGGCAAAGTTGTTTCCTTTCTTTTACCAGATAGAGAGACTAATGAGGAGACTACGATTCCAGGTTCAGATTGATTATGACGGCATTGGTACTTGGGTTGGAGAAGTGTGGCCTCTCTGAGCAAGTGCAATGCATAGCTATAGTTAGTGCTATAGCTATGATATAGAATGGAGGGAGTTATAATGTAAGAATTAGCCTTGATGCTGAATTTTTTTCACCCTCTCTGGGAATCTGCTTTGCTTCACATTTCTTGAACAATTTCTGCATTGATTGTAGGTCTTGCATTGAATGCATAACTGATTGGAGAATATTTCAAGAAATCCATCAGGAGGAAATGAAAGTCAGCTAATCTTTATCTAAGAAAGCAACATGATTAGTGATTGCATATGCAACTTTGCCTAATGAACTTAAATGCACAGCCATTGTTAAAATTTTCTGAGAGTTTTTAAACAAACCATTGGAAAGAATTTTTGAATGAAAATTGCGAAGTCGGTATAAAAGATTTATACAGGGGAAAATTTTCTCAAAGACTTCTTTTACTATTAATGCAGACCAGATATCCAAGATAGAAAAAACAGCAGTGTCCGAACCCTCAAAGATTTATAAAATCTTAACTAAATTATTCTCCATACTTGAATGTAGAATTTGAATTTGTGATTAATATATAATAAAATAGAAAATTTTGTACTTTACGTGAATATTGTTAGTTTTATTTAATCCAAACGTGTTTTTAGAAAATAAAGATTTGTTTTGTTTTATTTATTTTATGTAAGCACGTACGTGACTAGGTCTTGTGTTGGTAGAGTTTTAGTCGGGGTCTTAAGAATGATCAGGGGTAGTGGAGACAAAGTAGGGGTGGTTGGTTGTTTTTAGGATTTCTGTTTTATTTTCAGCAGTATTTATTCTTCATGTAATCTTCAGTTGTTTGATAAGAAAAAAGTAACAGTTAGCTTCTCAACTTTACAGAAATACATACACTATATATATAACGTAAGTTTTGTGTCTACACTTGGTATCAGAGCTTCGTGCATGCCAAAATACATGCCCAGAACCACGATGGAGACAGAAAAGAACAAAGACGGATCTATTGGTTTAAAGTATCCGATATTGGTGAGGAGCAACTACACCGCATGGTCATTGAAGATGAAGGTGTTTATGGAAGCTCATGGAGTGTGGGGCGCAGTGGAAACCAACGATCCTAAGGAGGCTGTTGTAATGAAGAAAGATAAGGTCGCCTTGGCTGCAATATATCAAGGTATACCTGAGGAGATGTTACTGTCAATCGCTGAAAAGAAAACCGCCAAAGAAGGTTGGGAGGCCATTAAGACGTTATGTATGGGTGAAGAACATGTGAAGGCTGCAAAAGTGAAGACGTTGAAAACCAAGTTTGAATCTTTGAATATAAAGGAGACTGATCAACTCGAGGATTTTTGTATGAAGTTTAATGCAATTGTTACAAATATACGTGTCTTGGGAGATAGGATGGAGGAGTCAAACGTGGTTAAGAAAATAATACGTGATGTGCCATCCAAATTCCTGCAGATTGCTTCGACTATCGAGCAGTTTGGAGATATGGAGAAGATGACGGTAGAAGAGGTGGTGGGTCGTTTAAAGGCTCATGAGGAACGACTCAGGGGTCAAAGTGAAAATCCTGGAAGCCAACTTCTTTTAACTCAGGAGGAGTGGTTAAAAAAAAAAAATCAAAGCAGTATGAGAAATCTGACGGTGAACTTCTTTTAACTAAGGAAGAGTGGATGAAGAGATCCAATCAGCATGGGTCTGACTCTTTTTCAAATCAACGAGGTAGAGGACGTTTCAGACCAGGCTATGGAGGCGGAGGTTTTAATCGAGACAGAAGCAAGGTTCAATGTTTCAGTTGTAATATGTTTGGACACTATGCGGCTGAGTGTCGCAAGTCACGACGTGAAAAGGTACAAGACGTTGAACCAAATTTGACTCAAATCAGAGATGACGAGCCAGCATTACTGTTGTCTGAACTTGAAAAGGGAGAAAGTGAAATGGTATTACTAAATGAAGGCGGAGTGGCCCCAAAGCTACGTACAAAAAGTGAAGCTAAGAAGGAGACAAAGGTGTGGTACTTGGACAATGGTGCCGGTAACCACATGACTGGGGATCGTTCAAAATTTATTGAATTGGATGAGAGAATTACAGGACAAGTGAAATTTGGAGACGGCTCGATGGTGAGAATTGAGGGGAAAGGTTCGATACTTTTCAAGTGCAAAAATGGGGAAGAACGTAAGCTCAAGGAGGTATATTTTATTCCCACTTTGTGTAACAACATAATCATTTTGGGCCAAATACTTGTGGGTGCACGATGGTCGTGGCCAGCTGCTGATGAAGGTAAGGAGGTCTGCAAATTGACTCTATAGGATAGTTATTGAGGCTCAAAGTAATGGATGTTTAATGACAAAAGTTGAGGACTCATCATGATTATGGCACACCCATATGGGTCACGTTAATTTTAAGGCCTTGTCACTTATGTCTGAACAAGAAATGGCGTATGGTTTGCCAAAGTTAACTCAGCTTAAGCATGCTTGTAAGGTGTGCATATTGTCAAAATAGGTACGGAATGGTATCCCAGCAAAGTCAAACTTCACAGCAAGCAGAGTTCTCGAGCTAGTGCATGGAGACCTCTGTGGTCCTATCTCACCACCAACACCTGGAGGTAATCAATACTTCTTCTTACTCGTGGATGATTTTAGTAGAGTCATGTGGGTCTATATGTTGAAAGAAAAAAATGAAGCTTTGGAGGCATTTAAAAGGTTAAAGGTGCTGGTTGAAAAAGGCTTGAATGAGGGAATTAAAGTATTTAAAACGGACAGAGGGGGTGAGTTTTGCTCTTCATTGTTCAACAATTTCTGTGATGATGCTGGGATAACGAGGCATTACACAGCCCCATATTCACCACAACAAAATGGCATCGTTGAACGCCGAAACCGTACAGTGGTAGCCATGGGAAGAAGCCTGTTGAAGGAAAAGGGAATGCCATCAGAATTTTGGGGTGAAGCCATACGACATGCTGTCTATCTCTTGAACAGATTGCATACGCGTTCTTTGACTGGAATGACTCCCTATGAAGCCTGGTCTGGTAAGAAACCTCACCTTGATCACATTCGTATATTTGGTTGTCTGGCACACATGAAAATTCCCTCTGTACATGTAAAGAAACTCGATGATAGGAGCAAGCAAGTCGTTTACCTGGGTAAAGAACCAGGAACAAAAGCACATCGTTTGTTTGATCCAAACACAAAGACAGTCCACGTCAGTAGAGATGTTGAGTTTGAAGAATCTGAAGGTTGGAACTTGAAGTCACTACAACTGATAGAGAATCAAAGCACAGGATCGTTCGTGTTGGTTGGAGCAAGTGCAAATGACGACGAACCAGTTGAAGAACAAGGGGACTCGACATCTACACCACCTGGAACTCTAGTTGAGAGCTCGTTGAACACTAACGAGAATGTCGAGTACGATTCTGAGAACTCACAAAGTAATACTGGGCCTGAAATATTCAGATTGTTGGAGGATATTTATAACGAAACTGAAGAAGTTGAGTTGGAAAATGACATGCTTCTACTAGGTGCAGAGGAGCCATCAAATTTTAGAGAAGCAATGCAAGAAAAGGAATGGAAAGCAGCAATGAGATAAGAAATTGACTCGATTGAGAAGAATGAAACGTGGACTCTAACTGAACTCTCAGCGGGTCACAAAGCTATCGGTTTAAAGTGGGTCTTCAAATTAAAGAAGGATACAAATGGGGAAGTTGTTAAACACAAGGCACGTTTGGTAGCTAAAGGCTATGTGCAAAAACGAGGAATAGACTATGAGAAAGTCTATGCCCCTGTCACTCGATTAGAAACAGTAAGACTGATATTGGCATTGGCTGCTAAAAATAGGTAGCAGGTCCACCACTTGGATGTCAAGTCTGCGTTTCTCAACGGTGTTTTGTAGGAAGAGGTCTATGTATTGCAGCCAGAAGGGTTCGAGGTTGAGGGTGAAAAACATAAAGTCTATAGACTGTTGAAAGCTCTTTATGGTTTATGCCAAGCACCCCGTGCATGGTATGCTCGACTAAACAACTATCTTGAAAAATTGGGTTTCGTTAAGTGTCCTCATGAACATGCTGTTTACATACATAGAGAAGGAGAAGAATCGTTGATAGTTGGGGTGTATGTCGATGACTTGATCATCATTGGTACTAAGATTTCAAACAATGTTAAGTTTAAGTCACAAATGTCCAGTGAGTTCGATATGAGTGATCTGGGATAGCTCTCATAGAATAAAAAATCAATTTGACTTTGGAGATATAATAAATCTACTTTATCATAGAATATATATGAAGTTGATCCACTACCTTTTCTACTTAAATTTTGTGCAAATGGATGTGTTGGTTTACATTAATATAAAAACTATAAGATGTTAAAACCAACATATCAATATATCTTGCAGTAATGCAAGTAATGCAAGTAATGCAAATCAGTCATGTAAATATACAAAAATATGAAATTGCACCATACATCAATCACACAACATGTACGAAAAGGAAATGGAGCTGGAACATACCGCTAAATTAAAGATATATGTTATGAAAAGGAAATACATATGTACAACATATTCAATTTTTTTGGGTATCATGTTTTTAATTTCTCATTTTCATTTGTTTCGGATTCCTCCATGTGGATTCATTAGATATCTAAGATCTTTTTATGCAAAACAAAGTATATATACATATGAAATCAAATTCATCTAACTAAACACATTTTTAAACAAAAGCTTAGAGTTATTTAATCTATACATATGTGTATTGGAGCATACTCAATTAAACATTGTAATACATAACTCTGAATGTTTTAATAGGCATAATGATGGTAGAATCATCCATATCACAAGCCTGGGTATACTTTTAATTGGATCTCAAGGGTGATAAATAGACACATATTGGTATAGCTAGGCATAATTAATTTATGATTTGTAAATACTTTGAAGGGAAAACTAGATTAGATAAAAAAATGGCCGCTTTAATTTGGGGATTGGGGATAGGATTAGATGATAAGTAGATTAAAATTTGATGTACTTATAAAACCCTAAAATATAGAGACTGGGCCTTATATGTAGAGATCTAGTCAAGGTAATGGGCTTCATATGCAATGGGCATCATGGCTAGATTGGGCTAAACTTATCAATATAAATATATTCATTAGCAATATCAATCTTAATATTCAATATCGATATCAATATCAGTTTATTCCCAATTACAACTAGCATTCTCTTCCAATTATTTCTTGAATTGTCCCTTATCATTTAACATTCTTTCTCAAACTTTAGGGTTAAGTTCGTCATTTTTCTATCTGGATCCATTTCATTGGGGTTTTACCCCAACTCACATTGCACAAGTAAATCCAACTTAGGTGTTAAATTCATGGAAATAGATTTTTCATTTTCGGATGTACATCAATATAAATTTCAGATGTACATCATTTTAAATTGGGATTTTAATTAATATATCTCATTTTAAAAAATTATTTATAAATATGTCCCATTTATAATTGTATTTATAAATATGTCCCATTTTTAAAATTCTTCAAAATTTTAAAATAACCATGGTTAATTTCAATACTTTTGATATGGGCTGAAAATAAGCCCTAAAGACACATTTAATGTGACATTAATTAGACCAAGAATGGTCCAAACGTAGGGCCCACCAGATGGACCCAAAACACCAATTATAATATTAATTTCGTAATTAATATTGGGGGAAATAAGCAGTTCAGCAATAAGAGTTGGATAAGGATATTATTTCTGCCAGACTTAGCCACCAAGGCATCCAATTAAATATGGAAACTGATTCCTACAAGGAATAGATCTAGAACCTTCCTCAAAGACTTGTCCACCAAGTCTCTGACTCCTATCATAATTCTAAGGCTCCTGCAGCCTATTTAAATGGCCAGACCCCTCATCTCAGAACTACGTTTTTGGCTTGATCTTTGATATTCATCAAAGTACGTAGGCATCTTGTGAAGGCAGATTCAGCCACGAACACAAGAACAGCCATTAAAGCTCGAAGCTCAACCACCCTAGCATTAATTACAAATCTTAACCTAGTTTTTATTCCACAACATTTGGCGCCGTCTGTGGGAAACAAACATCAACCTTGGTTCAAACACGAAGAACAACATCGACTGAGGCCATACCTCTTAGCTCTGCTCCACCTGCCACCTCTGATCCACTCATCACCGCTGAAGAAGGACAATTACCCCCATCAACAGGGACGGTCATTCAACCTCTAACCTCTCAACCCTCAGGGACGATTCCCCATGTTGAGGGAACTTTACCTGTGACTATCCCTCAAAGCCAAGAAACTAACCCTCTTCAGATGGTGGTTTCTCCTCTTGATAGCGCTGATCGTACGCTACCCCCGGGGGTACAGATCCACACTACGGATCTCCCTTTGAATACCAACCCGATGTAAGGGCTGCCTAATTATCCCCTTCAACACAGGGAACCTGGACCGAGCGGTCATGCCTTACAGATCCGAGATCGAGAGTACGATGATTACTCTGGCCCCTATATTGATGATTCAACGTCTGAGGATGACGATGATGATCGTGATGAAGCCCCGAGGAGGCGACGTGCTAGTAGAGAACCTCGAAGGAGGTCCCAAAGAATCCATGATGGACCTCCACAAACGGCTGAGGAAAGGATTAAGGCTCGTGAGGCTGAGATCCAAAGGCTGAAGGATGATATTGCTAGAGAGCAAGCAAGGCGAAGTCTGATTCAACCTCCTCCAGTTACAGGGAGGATTCCCATTATAAATCTGGAGAGGCCCTCAAGGAGACAGCGAAGGGCCGAAGCCCCAACTGAAAAATCGACAAGGGTGGAGACCCCCAAAAGTAACCCCAAGGATCTGATGCCACTTGGGGATCCTGATGATCCTACACCTCTGTTCACTGAAGAGGTAATGAATGCTCGCATCTCAAGGAAGTTCAAGATGCCGACGATTAAGGCCTATGATGGAACGGGCGACCCCGCAAACCATGTTAGGACATTCTCAAATGCACTGCTGTTGCAGCCTGCGAGCGACGCCTTAAAGTGTAGGGCGTTCCCTCAAACCCTGTCTGGCATGGCTCAAAGGTGGTATAGCCGCTTACCTGCAAACTCAATTGGCTCATTCAAAGAGCTGAGTGCCACCTTTGTTATCCAGTTCATTAGTGGGAGAGTTCATGAAAAAAGTTCTGCATCCCTTGTGTATGTGGTGTAGGGGAAGAACGAGAATTTGAGGGATTACCTCAAGCGATTCACCAAGGAGACGCTGAATATCACTGATCTGGAAAATAAGGTGGCCATGGTAGCCCTGGAACACGGAACCACTGATCTCTTCTTTAAAAGGTCTTTGGCAAAACATCCTCCTGAAAATATGGCCGAGCTCCAACGAAGGGCCGATAAATATATCAAGGCTGAGGACAGCATGAAGAAGGAAACCGTAGGAGGCAATGGCAAGGGTTCTAATGACTCGAAGAAACGAAAGCAAGAGCAAGAGTACGATGCTAGGGACAAGTATCCCCGGACTAGCAAGGATTCCGAGTCACCACCAAAGAAGGGTTTGGGACCGAGGTTTTCTGATTATGCAAGAATGAACGCTCCTAGGAGTCAGATCTTGCTAGATATTGAGAAGGATAAAGACTTCCGATGGCCGAAGCCACTTAGGGGTGATCCCACGAAGAGAAACAAGGATCAATACTGTATCATGTGGGTCATGATACAGATGATTGTAGATAGTTGAAAGATGAGATTGAATTCTTGATCCGAAAAGGAAAGCTAAGCAGGTTCACAAAGAATGATGATCATGGAACCCAAAGAAGGGACTATGACAGGAGAGACAATGACAGAAGAGATAACGATCGTGATCGTGATCGTAACCCACAGCCCCGAGGGCTAGTTGTTAATATGTTTTGGGGAGGCCCGATAGCGGCCGGCACGACTCGAAACTCTCGAAAAGCGTATGCCAGAGAAGTAATGCACATCATGGGAGAAGCCCCAAAACGTGCTAGGACTGAAATAGTTATTGGGTTTGATGATTCAGATCTCGAAGGGGTAAAGTTCCCCCATGACGACCCGTTGGTCATAACTCCTGTGATTGGAAACTCGGAGGTGAAACGAGTCTTGATAGACAATGGAGCTTCTGTTGATATCTTGTTTCACGATGCGTTTGTGAAAATGGAGTACACCGATTCTCAGTTGACCCCCACCAAAATGCCAATCTACGGATTTAATGGAGTTAAGTCCAAGGTTGAAGGGACTATTCAGTTACCCATGACAATTGGACAGGAACCTAAAGAGGCTACTCAGATGCTGAATTTCCTTGTGATCAATGCATCTTCGACATATAACGCGATTCTAGGAAGGACTGGACTTCATGCATTCAAAGCTGTAGCCTCCACATATCACATGAAGATTAAGTTTCCAACCAGAAATGGTGTTGGAGAACAAAAGGGTGATCAGAAGATGGCAAGAAGTTGTTATGTATCCGCGTTAAGGGCTGATGGAATCGGGGGGCAGGTACTTCCGATCAAAGACATGGATGTCCGTGGTGATGATGAACACCGAGGAAAGCCAGCAGAGGACTTGATACCCATTCCTCTGGAGCTAGGCGACCCTGAGAAGGTGACTTATATAGGAGCCTCTTTGAAGGAACCCCTGAAGGGCAAATTGATAGCATTCTTGCAAGAAAATAGTGATGTGTTTGCCTGGACAGCAGCTGATATGCCAGGGATTGATCCCCAACTCATAACTCACAGATTGAATGTCGATCCTAGTCGGAAGATAATACAGCAGAAGAAGAGGAACTTTGCACCTGAAAGGCAAGAGGCCATAAAGAAAGAAGTGGAAAAGCTCTTAGAAGCTGGGTTTATTGAAGAGATTCAGTTTCCAGAATGGTTGGCTAACCCTGTGATGGTCAAGAAAGCCAACGGTAAGTAGAGGATGTGTATAGACTTCACCGACTTGAATGACGCATGCCCTAAGGATTGCTTCCCTTTACCAAGGATAGACATGTTAATAGATGCCACAGCTGGACATGAGATGCTAAGCTTCATGGATGGGTTCAGCGGCTACAATCAGATTAAGATGCACAAGGATGACGTCTCTAAGGTATCTTTCATAACTGACTTTGGTGTTTCCTGCTATCTTGTTATGGCTTTCGGTCTAAAAAATGCAGGAGCTACTTACCAACGACTGGTGAATAAGATATTCGCCCATCTGATTGGAAAAACCATGGAGGTCTATATTGATGACATGCTAGTCAAGAGCCTGTTCAAGGCAGATCACATTAAGCACCTCAGAGAGGCATTCGAAGTGTTGAGGCACCACAAAATGATGTTGAATCCAGCTAAGTGTGCCTTTGGCGTTGGATCAGGCAAATTTTTGGGTCTCATGGTTTCAAAGAGAGGCATAGAGGCCAACCCTGACAAGATCAAGGCGATCTTAGACATGGAACCACCACGTTCTATAAGAGATGTGCAGAAGTTGACAGGCCGAGTAGCGGCTTTAGGAAGATTCATCTCCAAGTCTGGTGACAAATGCTTGCCTTTCTTTCAAGCATTGAAGAAAGTGAAAAATTTTGAGTGGACCCCTGAGAGCCAAGAGGCCTTTGAACAACTAAAGAAATACATGGTTGAAGCCCCGTTGCTGGCCAAACCTAGTCCCGGGGAAACTCTTCATCTATACCTGGCGGTATCTGAACAAGCGTTGAGCGCCGTTCTCGTTCGAGAAGAGAAGAAGGTCCAGAAACCTATCTATTATGTGAGCAAGGTGTTGCATGGGGCTGAGTTGAATTACTCTCCCATTGAAAAGTTTGCCTTGGCTTTGATAACAGCCTCGAGGAAGTTACGCCCGTACTTCCAGGCACATAAGATTGAAGTCCTGACGGACCAACAGTTGAGAAACATATTGCATAGCCCGAAGGCTAGTGGAAGGCTAATCAAGTGGGCGATCGAACTTGGAGAATTTGACATCACGTATAAGCCTCGCACAGCCATTAAGGCTCAGGAATTGGCTGACTTCGTGGTTGAATGCACCATTAGCAACCAAGAAGTCGGCGGGCAGGAGATAATAATAACCCCTGAGAAGCAAGATAAAGATGAAGAACTTGAACCTGATCAGAAGGAATATTGGGTGCTCTATTTTGATGGAGCATCAAAAACAAAATCTAGTTGCGCAGGCTTAGTATTGCAATGCCCCGATGGGTTTACAGTTGAATATGCTTTGAAGTTGGATTTCCCGACAACCAACAATGAAGCTGAGTATGAGGCCTTGATAGCCGGTTTAGGCTTGGTCAGAATCATGAGAGTCAAGAATCTCAAAGTTTGTGGAGATTCAAGATTAGTAGTCTCTCAAGTAAATGGTGAATTTGAGGCCAAGGATGAAACTATGGCAAAGTATCTGCGAGTTGTGAAAGCTGTCATGACTCAGTTTGACGAGTGCTCTGTAGAACCCATTCCGAGAGAAAAGAACGTTAAGGCCGATGCCCTATCTAAGTTCGCTTCTTCCGAGATAGAAAACTATGCAGGGAGTTTTTATTTCCAGGTCCTGAAGGCCCCGACTATTGACTCGAAATTAGTGGCACCAATTGATGTGGGAAGCTGTTGGATAGATCCTATCAAAGCTCACCTCGAAACCGGATGGCTCCCTGACAATGCCTCGGAGGCACGAAAGCTGTCAGTGAGAGCATTGAGATATGCCTTGATTGAGGACGTCCTTTACAAAAGGTCTTTCGTTATCCCGTACATGAAATGTTTGAGGCCCCAAGTGGCAAGGGAAGCTTTGGAAGAAGTTCATGAAGGTATTTGTGGGCAGCACTTGGGGGCAGAGCCCTAGCTCACAAAATAACTCGTTTGGGATTCTACTGGCCAGAGATGTTGGCCGATGCACAGAGCTATGTCAAGCGGTGCGATCGATGCTAGAAGCATGCTTCGATAGCTCCCCTATTCCATTCGCGATGTGGGGAATGGTTATACTTGGTCCCTTCCCCGTAGCTTCAACACAAAGGAAGTTTCTGATAGTGGCCATTGATTACTTTACTAAGTGGATTGAGGCTAAACCTCTAGCCAAGATAACCACCAAACAAGTTGCCCAGTTCTTTTGGGAGAATATAATTTGCAGGTATGGAATCCCACGAATTTTGGTAACAGACAATGGGACACAGTTCAATAATGAAGAGTTCAAGAAGTATTGTGAGGAGAATGCAATTGAGCTTCGTTTTACCTCAGTGGCTCATCCACAAGCCAATGGGCAAGCTGAAGTAGCTAATCAAATTATCCTTTATGGACTGAAGAAGAGGGTCGAACGCTCTAGAAACACTTGGGTAGATGAGTTGCTGCCCATACTATGGGCATACCGTACCACTTGTAAAGTGACCACTGGAGCAACCCCGTTCCTGCTGGCTTACGGAGCTGAGGCAGTTGTGCCTTTGGAGATCATGCAAGCGTCACCTCGAGTTGAGGCCTTTGAACCAGAAACTAACGAAGAGGGCATGAGACTCGCCCTGGACCTGATTGACGAAGTCAGGGATGAGGCAAATGCTAGAAATGTGGAGCATCAAAAGAAAGCATCCTTTTATTACAACCACAGGGTTAAGGAAAGGTTCATTCGACATGGCGACCTAGTTCTAAGGAAGATCGAGGCTTCTGGAGTTGGCCAGAAGGGAAAGCTAGCCCCTAATTGGGAAGGGCCGTATCGAGTCAAGAAGACGTTGGGACGAGGATCATATAAGTTGGAGACCTTGGATGGGGTTGAGGTGCCCCGTACTTGGCATGCCTTGAACCTCAAAGTTTATTATGTATAAGTTATCCTTGCATGGACTCAGCTTTCTGTCTATTTATTATGAGAACTAGAAATAAGGTTCGATGAAACCATTCCAGGGCTTAACGCCCCGAGTAGGACAATAATACGTTATGTAAGGGTTGAACCCATTTCAAATTATTAGTGCAAAGTTTTTTCCCTTCAATGATCTTGTGATTTTGTTTATGTACCAAGCACCTGTTGAGTGTGAGTCTAGAAAGGCCAAGTACCGAAAACAAGTAAACAAACAAATGAGGAAACAAATGCATAAATAAAGACCCCGAAGGGCCAACAGTTAGGTTATATCAACAAGACATATAAAAGTTTGGCCCCAAAGGACCTTGATTGAAATCTAGACAGATAAAGCCACATACGGCTAACAAGGCCATGCAAGGCCAAGAACTAACTCCAGCTACTCCTCCCCAGAATCCTCTTCGCCAGACTCCTCTCCGCCACTCTCCTCTTCCTCACTCTCCTCCTCTGAGTCTTCACCGGAGTCATCTCCGGGCTCGGCAATCATCATTGGCTGAACTCTATCAACTTCGGCTCCTTTTTCCTCTGAAGATGAATCAGAAGTAGAACTGCCCTCGTTCCGGATTAGTCTCTTCCCAGGGATGGGTTGGCGAACTACTCCAACTCTCTTTGCAGGCGGGGGTTTCTTCCCACGGGAGCCAGAAGAAGATGAGTCTTGGCTAGCAACTTGAACAGCCCCCTTTGAGTTAGATCCAGAGCGCCGATGACTGCCTTTGGAGCCAGACCCTGATGCCTGAGGAACAACTTTAGTTCCCGAACCAGAAGCTAGGTTATCCGGGATGGCACCCCAATTTGGGCAAGGAAAATCAGCTGGGTTGACAACAGATGGATGCCTATGACTCACAGCGTTAATGGCCTTATCCCAACCAACAGACATGTTGAAGGGACGCACCTCATCATCATGATCATCAATGAGCTTAAGAAAATCTTCAGACCTATGGTAGGCCTGGATCACCTTGTCAGCATCAGAGGCCTTCGTTTTGGCTAGAGAAGCAAGTTGTTTTCGGGTAGATGCGGCATTAGCTTCGGCACGAACAACTTGGGAGTGCAGATCGTCAATCTCTTCCCTGAACCTTGCTGAGTCATTTCTCAAGCTAACATTTTCATCCCTAAAGGCCTGGCCTTGGGTCGAAACAGCTTGAAAGTAAGCGTTGGCCTGCAACAAGGAAATGAGTGAGCTACGAGGAATATGTCCCATTTATAAATATGTCCCATTTTTAAAATTCTTTACAATTTTAAAATAACCATGGTTAATTTCAATACTTTATATTTTTAAATGATAAATATAACTTTTTTTTATAAATAATGATGTTTTACACATGCTTGAATCTCTAATGGACTAAAAATGTAAACAAAACCAAAATTAGAGAACAGAGCTTCCGGTACTTCAACAACCCGTAAACCTATCTTACCCTGGTGGTTTGTTTCACACATTTGGTAGAAAAAACAACCCATGTTAATAAATGCAATGACCGACATGAATGTGTACTTCACTAAATAAATATGCATGAAACCTGAATGACATACTAATGCTAATGAAATAACCCATACCAAGAAATTCTGAAATGGGAAGAAAATACAAACAAATGTCCAAAAAAAACAATGAAAGTACTTGAATTTTTATAGGCCAAGTAAAAGAGAAAACAAATTGCAGGTCCAGAAGCCCGATCTTCACTTCTTCATGGAGGTCCAACTATTTGCAGGTTCTACTTCGCATGCAACCTTCTTTTTTCTAGGTAGATTTTTCTCGGACTCCGCTTCATTCCCTCCTAATTATTTATGGTAGGCAAAGTTGTTTCCTTTCTTTTACAAGATAGAGAGACTAATGAGGTGACTACTGTTCTAGATTCAGATTGTAATGTTAGTGTTACTTGGGTAGGAGAAGTGTGGCCTTCTCTTAGAGCAAGTCCAATGCATAGCTATAGTTAGTGTTATAGCCATAATATAGGACGGAGGGAGTTATGATGTAAGAATTACCCTTGATGCTGATTTTTTTCACCCTCTTTGGCCAATCAGCTTTGCTCCACATTTCTGTTCTATAGCTATAATATTGAACGGAGGGAGTTATGATGTAAGAATTACCCTTGATGCTGAATTTTTTTCACCCTCTCTGGCCAATCAGCTTTGCTCCACATTTCTTGAACTATTTCTGCATTGATTGGAGGTCTTACAGTGAGTACAGAACTGATTGGAGAATTTTTAAAGAAATCTATCAGGAGGAGATGAAAGTCAGCTGATCTTTATCTGAGAAATCAACATGATTAGTGACTGCATATGAAACTTTTCCTAATGAACTTCAACCCATAGCTATTGTTAAAATTTTCTGAGATTTTAAACAAAACTATTGCAGAGAATTTTTGAATGAAAATTGAGAACTGGGTATAAAAGCATTATACAAGGGAAACGTTTCACAAAGATTTCTTTTACTATTAATGCACCATATATCCAAGATAGAAAAAACATTATCAAAATTTTGCAGTGTCCAAAACCTCAAAGATTTATAAAATCCTAACTAAATTATTCTCCATACTTGAATGTAAAATTTGAATTTGTGATTAATATCTACTAAAATAGCAAATTTTGTACTTTACGTGAATATACACAATGGATTTTTTAAGATCCAAATTAAATACTTCCGAATTTCTCAAATCGATAGACTTCTATGTTTGAATATAATTTTTAATTTATGAATTTATTTCAATACAATAATACAACTCCTTGTATATTACACTCTTTTCAAATGTTTCGGACTTGAACTAGCAAAATACCATTACCAACTATATTGGTACAATTTTCTCTTATATCTAACTGAGCACCTGGAAACTTTATCAAAGACTTCAAATAAAACAACTTATCTATAATCTAAGTGTTTGAAATTTTATCCAAAAATCATACAACAACTTCTTTCCCATTCTGTGTATGGTGCTCACTTTAATATTTTTCCTTCATATATTTCAAGTAGTTACTTACTACTAGTTTTAAATAATAAGCAACAATTTAAGATACTATAAAATTACCACGATTTTCAGTTTGAACTTCCTCCACTCCTTGCACCTTGATCGGTCAATTTTTTTTGCATTATCTTCATTTTTTCTGCTTTAAAAAATTAAAAATATATTAATATTAAACTGTAGAATAAAACATTCCTGGTTAAAAAATCAATTTGACTCTGGAGATATAACAAATCTACTTTATCATAGAATATATATAAAGTTGATCCACTACATTTTCTATTTAAATTTTGTGCAAATGGATGTGTTGGTTTACATTAATATAAAAACTGTATGATGTTAAAACCAAAATATCAATATATCTTGCAGTAATGCAAGTAATGCAAATCAGTCATGTAAATATACAAAAATATGAAATTCCACCATACATCAATCACACCACATGTACGAAAAGGAAATGGAGATGGAACATACCGCTAAATTAAAGATATATGTTGTGAAAAGGAAATACATATGTACAACATATTCAATTTTTTTGGGTATCATGTTTTTAATTTCTCATTTTCATTTGTTTCGGATTCCTCCAAGTGGATTCATTAGAGATCTAAGATCTTTTATGCAAAACAAAGTATATATACATATGAAATCAAATTCATCTATACATTTTTAGACAAAAACACATTTTTAGACAAAAGCTTAGAGTTATTTAATCTATACATATGTGTATTGGAGCATACTCAATTAAACATTGTAATACATACCTTTAAATGTTTTACTAGGCCTAATGATGGTAGAATCATCCATATCACTAGCCAGGGTATACTTTTAATTGGATCTTAAGGGGTGATAAACAGACACATATTGGTATAGCTAGGCACAAATTTATGATTTGTAAATACTTTGAAGGGAAAACTAGATTAGATAGAAAACATTTGGCCGCTTTAATTTGGGGATTGGGGATGGGATTAGATGATAAGTAGATTAAAATTTGATGTACATATCAAACCCTAAAATATAGAGACTGGGCCTTTTATGTAGAGATCTAGTCAAGGTAATGGGCTTCATATGCAATGGGCATCACTGCTAGATTGGGCTAAACTTATCAATATAAATATATTCATTAGCAGTAACAATATTAATATTCAATATCAATATCAGTCTATTCCCAATCACAACTAGCATTCTCTTCCAATTATTTCTTAAATTGTCCCTTATTATTTAACATTCTTTCTTAAACTTTAAGGTTAAGTTCGTCATTTTCCTAATCTAGACCCATTTCATTGGGGTTTTACCCCAACTCACGTTGCACAAGCAAAACTGTAGATGTCCCTCTTGAATTCATTGGTTGACTCAGGTAAATCCAACTTAGGCATAAAAATCATGGAAATAGATTCTTCAATTTTAGATGTACATCAATAAAAATTTCAGATGTACATCATTTTAAATTGGGATTTCAATTAATATATCCTATTTTAAAAATTGATTTATAAATATGTCCCATTTATAATTGTATTTATAAATAAGTCCTATTTTCAAAATTCTTTACAATTTCTAATTAACAATGTTTAATTTAAGTACTTTATATTTTTAAATGGTAAATATAACTTTTTTTATAAATAATGATGTTTCACCCATGCTTGAATCTCTACTGGACTAAATACGTAAACAAAACCAAAATTAGAGAACAGAGCTTCTGGTACTTCAACAACGCGTAAACCTATCTAACCCTAGTGGTTTTTTATGTACGCTTTGCCCTATTTCTTTTGTTTATTATTTCCTCTTGTACAAAAGTATTTCTTTGTTTATTACTTCCTCATATACACAAGGCAATATATATGTAACAAAAAGAACATCATGCAAAAGTTTCAAAATCTGCACTAGTAAACAAACTGATATAGATCAGGATTTCGATGGGTTTTCTAATTGGGTTCAGGTATTAGCTAAATTCCTAGCTTATATTCCTATCTGAATAAGGGTTAAATAAGGTTATTTATGTACCCTATAAATACTCTTGTCTTGTAATCTTTTGGGAGACAATATGGATAATAAAATTTTGGAGATTCAGAGTTAGAGTTTTGTTTCTCCATCTTTGGAGATTCAGAGTTTATTCAGAATTTGGCTCTGATACCAAATTGATACGGAACGTGATGTTCTTGTAATAATATGTAGTAAATACAAATATAAAATAAACTCTGAATCTCCAAGAAAAACCCTTTCAAATGAAACGTAAAAACTTGCAATCCAGATATCTACTTTCTCAATAAGGTCCAAAAACAGTTGGACTTATTATTAATAAACTAAATCATTAGAACTCGTTTAACTAATACCTATAATATTTTTTCTGAATACTAGATATGAATAAAGTATATAGAAACTCTATATTACTTCCGCTTCTCTATTCCTCATAATTGATATAAAACGTGATGTTCTCGTAATAATATGTAGTAAATACAAATATAAAATAAACTTTGAATCTCCAAATATGGAGAAACAAAACTCTAACTCCGAATCTCCGAATGGAGAAACAAAACTCAAACTCTGAATTCACTCCTGAATTCGATTCTCAAAGCTACTAAATAGCCAAAATTTTGTTATCCATATCGTCTCCCAAAAGATTACAAGACAAGAGTATTTATAGGTTACATAAATAACTTTATTCAACCCTTATTCAGATAGGAATCTAAAAGAAATTCAATATCAGCTAGGAATTTAGCTAATACCTGAACCCAACTAGAATACTCATCAAAATCCTGATCCAACTTGAAAAATAAAATTCTAAGTGCTTAAAACAACAAAAACCTTTTCAAATGAAACGTAAAAACTTGCAAGCCAAATACCTACTTTCCCAATAAGGTCCATAAACAGTTGGATTTATTATTAATAAAATAAATAATTAGCTCGTTTAACTAATACCTATAATATATTTTCTGAATACTAGATATGAATAAAGTATATGGAAACTCTATATTACTTCCACTTCTATTCCTCATCATTCCCCCTTTGTTGAAAAAAACTCGCCCATGAGTTTTGTAGAATGCAATGATTACCATGCACGACTTAGATGGATCCAGAAAAAAATTTCGTACATCTTCAAAAGCGATGGAGGTGCAAAGAACTGTGAAAACATGCTTTTAGGTGAAGGCGGCTTAATCAAGGATTCTGGAACTATAAAGTCAATATGTTCGACCACAATGATATCATCAATTTGTTTTTCTCGAACAAGGAAAACTTTCTTTACGTGAGATTTTTCGAATTTATCAACATCAAGAACCCCACTACTCTCGTGCTCTACAAAACTTGAAGATTGTGGTATGATCACATTATCGTTATCTGATTGATTTTTCACATGTGTATCTTCAACTTTAACAATATCCCTTTCAACTTCATTTATCTTGACTACTTTATCTTTTGTGTACTCTTTTGGACCAAAATGATTATTCAATTGCCTTTTCATCTCAGTCCAAGTTATGATCCTAGAAACCTCTTCCCTCATGAGCTTCAACTTCAATTGTCAAACCATATAGATGCATATCTTGTTAGCTTCATGTTGGCAATTTTATAAGACTTTTGATCATCAAAAACCTTTATAATCAAAGATTTTTTCCATCCGTCTCACCCATTCTAAGAAATTCTCGGCATCACCTGCTCCACTAAATTCTGGCACATCCCACTTCAAGCTTTTATAATCGTCATTGTTGTTAGTGGATGGAGGGTTTCTTATAAAGCCTCCGCGAAGAGGTGTATTTTATACCGTAGCAATAACCCCCTCAATCCTCTCCTTTGAAACTTGTAAACCATCAATTCTCTCGTTTGTAGCTCGTAAACTTACCTGCAATTCTTTTGTAGTTTTTGTAAATTGCACTTCCATATAACCAATTTGCTTAGTAATATTTTTAAGAGACAACTTCAAGAAATCTCCATCTGATCCTTCACGTTTTAAATTTTAAATCTTCTTCCCCTGCCATTAATGTGCAACCATACAAACCCAAGAACTAATATACCAAATTCAAAGACATGACGTCGATTTCAATGAATTGTGCAGTTGTAGAATAATATTTATAACCAACAACCTTAGCCCTGATGCCGATGAACATGAACAGTATCGTGAACAGTGCCAATAAACAGTACCATGAACAGTTCACATGAACATCGCTGGTGAACAGTATCCGTGAACAGTAACTGTGAATAGTACCATGAACAGTACCTTTTTTTTTGCGAAAACCATAGATCTCCCAACAATTAAGAAATTGATAATGATAAGTATATAGAAACTTTCTATTACTTCCACTTCTATTCCTCATCACAAACAGTAATTGCTGTTACAGGTAACACATGGTTGATACTCTTAGTCTGTGTGTGTGAGGTAATGGTCCGGAGTGTTTGCCCACATAACATAAATAATTGGCATGTAAATTTAACTTTCTCTTAAACACCTAAAAATTATAGTACTCTAATATTATATATGTATTGTATGAGGGTATTGTAGTCGTATGTAGTAGATAAATGTTCGGGTTTATGATTTAATTATATATAAATGAGTTATGTATGAGTTAAAAGTTAACATCATGACATATTTTTATTTATTGAAAAAAGGGGATATATTGATAAAGAACCTATTAATTTTGGACATTTTATTCAAATTCCCTTTTAAATTTCGTCATTGTAACACATTATCAGCTATTTATCTCATCTTATTATGCTCTTCCATTTTAATGGTATTGATTTTTTCCCTTTTTTTTGTGTTAATCAATTTTGGTTGAGATAATGCTCCTATTTTTTGTTTTCCTAATATCAATCAATTCTAAACAACAGTCAAGTAAAAATAGATGTGGATAACTTAATAGCCTCCATAGCTGAAGATAGTCTCCAATTTACTTTGATAACAAAAGGATGGATGAATCAGGTTAGTAATAGATTCTCATGTTTATTCCTTATTTTGGATGACTTGGTTATTTCGGAATATACGAATTCCAATACCGAATTACCAGGTTTGCAGGTCATGATTTTAGTATTTAAGTACATATTGTTATTTGATTATAGTTGTCCCTCGATTACATATTTGTATCACATGTTATTTCTTAAAATGTATTACATCTAGCGAGTTATTCTATTTGCAGATGATTTTATACAAGGCGTAAAGGTGCCATTTTTTTAAAGATCTCTGTACTTTACATGGTCATGTCAAAATTTGTGAGGCCTCTATTGTCAAAAAGTCTCAAGGTGGCCGGTGATCTTAAGATCAATGCGGGGAAGGAAAAGGTGGAGTTAGACCCGATGAGTGATGGATGTAGAAGTACTATATGCAATTTCAGAGTTTGACAAGCACAGTGGTGGGATTTTACAGAAGCTATGCACTCAAAATGCTTATAAGTAAAATGCTGTCTAAGTTTAATTCTTGTCTGTGAGCAAATCTTTTTCTGTTGATAGACCTTGCATTAGCATCCTCCTCTAAAAATTTTATTCTCTTTAAAAAAATATTTAATAATGATAAAATAATATAATTCTACTTTGACAACCAAAATAATTTTTCCATATTCATTAATTTTGTATGAAAGAGACCTACAAATTTTGTTATAAAAGACGAGGAAGAAGAATATGATGTATTTATAATGTTACAAAACCCTATGTCCAAACCTACAAGTTATCTGTATTCAAATCCGATCCATATTTTAGGCCCAATTAAGTTAAACCAATTTTAAATCCTATTTATTATCTAATATTAATCCCTTTTATTCTATTATTCTTTTATTATTATTCTTCTAAAAATTATGGAATATTACATACTACCCTCCTTAAAAAGAATTTGGTCCCCAAATTCATAACAATCTTAAACTCCAAAAAGTTTGTGATACATCTATTCCTAATGTGTAGTCCTAAGGATCGCATTCTACAGAATGTACTAGTCCCATACCTAATACACTCCGAAGGACAGCCTACACTTGATACCAACTGTAACAGCCCGACTTTTCGGACTATTAAATTTAAAACAAAACTAAAAGGAAAATACAATTTATTAATCAAAAAGTCTATTACAAAGGTACTTATTACAAAAGCGCAGCTAATGATGACAATTTACTCCGAACCTAAGATCCTTGAGATCCAATGCTATCCCACTCGATCTTACACCGAACCTGAAAATAGTAAGTAATGAGCTACACAGCCCAGCAAGTAACTAATTGACCTAACCAACCATACAAAGTAACGTAAAAACACATATAGAATAATACAATAATCGATACGATACAATACGAAATACAAAACAATCACTTTCGATACACATATGCTTATTCTTATTTATACGACACCACATAACAACAATAACTTTAAATCCACAATTCATACCACGACCACTATAACCCGGTGATAACGGTCCTAAATTTTAGAAAACTATCACTACAATTCGCTGACTCGGTCCTTATTCTTATTTTTGCAAACCATGGCATAAATCAGAGTTCCAAGACTATTGTTTACACATAACACATATATACAATAATATATATAAATTCAAAATATAATCACTTAGCCCATGCTTTTATAACAAGTACGTACACGTAACACATAATTTCGAAAATACTAGATATATCAGTCAGAAACTTACCTCGACACTGAAAATAAAGAATTCAAATCATGTTACCACTCCTGACAAGATCTGTATTTAGAATTTTGAACCTCTAAACAATGTTTTCTTGAAAAACTCAAAGAACGAAAGTTGTAGAGAACGAAAAGATCTTTCGAAAAAGTCCAGAATCAACGAATTCTGACTTACGATGAATTTTCTACGAATTTTACAATACTACTAAATTGTGTATGAAAGAGACCTACGAATTTTGTTATAAAAGACGAGGAAGAAGAATGTGATGTATTTATATTGTTACAAAACCCTATGTCCAAACCTACAAGTTATCTGTATTCAAATCCGATCCATATTTTAGGCCCAATTAAGTTAAACCAATTTTAAATCCTATTTATTATCTAATATTAATCCCTTTTATTCTATTATTCTTTTATTATTATTATTCTAAAAGTTATGGAATATTACATACTACCCTCCTTAAAAAGAATTTGGTCCCAAAATTCATAACAATCTTAAACTCCAAAAAGTTTGTGATACATCTATTCCTAATGTGTAGTCCTAAGGATCGCATTCTAGAGAATGTACTAGTCCCATACCTAATACACTCCGAAAGACAACCTACTCTTGATACCAACTGTAACAGCCCGACTTTTCGGACTATTAAATTTAAAACAAAACTAAAAGGAAAATACAATTTATTAATCAAAAAGTCTATTACAAAGGTACTTATTACAAAAGCACAGCTAATGATGACAATTTACTCCGAACCTAAGATCCTTGAGATCCAATGCTATCCCACTCGATCTTACACCGAACCTGAAAATAGTTAGTAATTAGCTATACAGCCCAGCAAGTAACTAATCGACCTAACCAGCCATACAAAGTAACGTATAAACACATATAGACTAATATAATAATCGATACTATACAATACGAAATACAAAACAATCACTTTCGATACACATATGCTTATTCTTATTTATACGACACCACATAACAACAATAACTTTAAACTCACAATTCATACCACGACCACTATAACCCGGTGATAACGGTCCTCAATTTTAGAAAACTATCACTACAATTCACTGACTCGGTCCTTATTCTTATTTTTGCAAACCATGGCATAAATCAGAGTTCCAAGACTATTGTTTACACATAACACATATATACAATAATATATATAAATTCAAAATATAATCACTTAGCCCATGTTTTTATAACAAGTACGTACACGTAACACATAATTTCGAAAATACTAGATATATCAATCAGAAACTTACCTCGACACGGAAAATAAAGAATTCAGATCATGTTACCACTCCTGACAAGATCTGTATTTAGAATTTTGACCCTCTAAACGATGTTTTCTTGGAAAACTCAAAGAACGAAAGTTGTAGAGCACGAAAAGATCTTTCCGAAAAGTCCATAATCAACGAATTCTGACTTACGGTGAATTTTCTATAAATTTTACAAGACGGCTGAATTGTGTGTGAAAGAGACCTACAAATTTTGTTATAAAAGACGAGGAAGAAGAATATGTTGTATTTATAATGTTACAAAACCCTATGTCCAAACCTACAAGTTATTTGTATTCAAATCCGATCCATATTTTAGGCCCAATTAAGTTAAACCAATTTTAAATCGTATTTATTATCTATTATTTAATCCCTCTTATTCCATTATTATTTTATTATTATTATTCTAAAAATTATGGAATATTACATACTACCCTCCTTAAAAAGAATCTGGTCCCCAAATTCATAACAATCTTAAACTCCAAAAAGTTTGTGATACATATATTCCTAATGTGTAGTCCTAAGTATCGCATTCTAGAGAATGTACTAGTCCCATACCTAATACACTCCGAAGGACAGCCTGCTCTTGATACCAACTGTAACAACCCGACTTTTCGGACTATTAAATTTAAAATAAAAATAAAAGGAAAATACAATTTATTAATCAAAAAGTCTATTACAAAGGTACTTATTACAAAAGCGCAGCTAATGATGACAATTTATTCCGAACCTAAGACCCTTGAGATCCAATGCTATCCCACACGATCTTACACCGAACCTGAAAATAGTAAGTAATGAGCTATACAGCCCAGCAAGTAACTAATCGACCTAACCAGCCATACAAAGTAACGTATAAACACATATAGAATAATACAATAATCGATACGATACAATACGAAATACAAAACAATCACTTTCGATACACATATGCTTATTCTTATTTATACGACACCACATAACAACAATAACTTTAAATCCACAGTTCATACCACGACCACTATAACCCGGTGATAACGGTCCTAAATTTTGGAAAACTATCACTACAATTCGCTGACTCGGTCCTTATTCTTATTTTTGCAAACCATGGCATAAATCAGAGTTCCAAGTCTATTGTTTACACATAACACATATATACAATAATATATATAAATTCAAAATATAATCACTTAGCCCATGTTTTATAACAAGTACTTACACGTAACACATAATTTCGAAAATACTAGATATATCAATCAGAAACTTACCTCGACACGGAAAATCAAGAATTCAAATCATGTTACCACTCCTAACAAGATCTATATTTAGAAATTTTGACCCTCTAAACGATGTTTTCTTGAAAAACTCAAAAAACAAAAGTTGTAGAGAACGAATAGATCTTTTCGAAAAGTCAAGAATCAACGAATTTTGACTTACGATGTATTCTCTACGAATTTTACAATACTACTAAATTGTGTATGAAAGAGACCTACAAATTTTGTTATAAAAGACGAGGAAGAAGAATATGATGTATTTATAATGTTACAAAACCCTATGTCCAAACCTACAAGTTATCTGTATTCAAATCCGATCCATATTTTAGGCCCAATTAAGTTAAACCAATTTTAAATCCTATTTATTATCTAATATTAATCCCTTTTATTCTATTATTCTTTTATTATTATTATTCTAAAAATTATGGAATATTACATACTACCCTCCTTAAAAAGAATTTCGTCCCCAAATTCATAACAATCTTAAACTCCAAAAAGTTTGTGATACATCTATTCGTAATGTGTAGTCCTAAGGATCGCATTCTAGAGAATGTACTAGTCCCATACCTAATACACTCCGAATGACAGCCTACTCTTGATACCAACTGTAACAGCCCGACTTTTCGGACTATTAAATTTAAAAGAAAACTAAAAGGAAAATACAATTTATTAATCAAAAAGTTTATTACAAAGGTACTTATTACAAAAGCGCAGCTAATGATGAAAATTTACTCCGTACCTAAGATCCTTGAGATCCAATGCTATCCCACTCGATCTTACACAGAACCTGAAAATAGTAAGTAATGAGCTATACAGCCCAGCAAGTAAGTAATCGACATAACCAGCCATACAAAGTAACGTATAAACACATATAGAATAATACAATAATCGATACGATACAATACGAAATACAAAACAATCACTTTCGATACACATATGCTTATTCTTAATTATACGACACCACATAACAACAATAATTTTAAACCCACAATTCATACCACGACCACTATAACCCGGTGATAACGGTCCTAAATTTTGGAAAACTATCACTACAATTCGCTGACTCGGTCCTTATTCTTATTTTTGCAAACCATGGCATAAATCAGAGTTCCAAGTCTATTGTTTACACATAACACATATATACAATAATATATATAAATTCAAAATATAATCACTTAGCCCATGTTTTATAACAAGTACTTACATGTAACACATAATTTCGAAAATACTAGATATATCAATCAGAAACTTACCTCGACACGGAAAATCAAGAATTCAAATCATGTTACCACTCCTAACAAGATCTATATTTAGAAATTTTGACCCTCTAAACGATGTTTTCTTGAAAAACTCAAAAAACAAAAGTTGTAGAGAACGAATAGATCTTTTCGAAAAGTCAAGAATCAACGAATTTTGACTTACGATGTATTCTCTACGAATTTTACAATACTACTAAATTGTGTATGAAAGAGACCTACAAATTTTGTTATAAAAGACGAGGAAGAAGAATATGATGTATTTATAATGTTACAAAACCCTATGTCCAAACCTACAAGTTATCTGTATTCAAATCCGATCTATATTTTAGGCCCAATTAAGTTAAACCAATTTTAAATCCTATTTATTATCTAATATTAATCCCTTTTATTCTATTATTCTTTTATTATTATTATTCTAAAAATTATGGAATATTACATACTACCCTCCTTAAAAAGAATTTCGTCCCCAAATTCATAACAATCTTAAACTCCAAAAAGTTTGTGATACATCCATTCCTAATGTGTAGTCCTAAGGATCGCATTCTAGAGAATGTACAAGTCCCCTACCTAATACACTCCGAAGGACAGCCTGCTCTTGATACCAACTGTAACAGCCCGACTTTTTGGACTATTAAATTTAAAAGAAAACTAAAAGGAAAATACAATTTATTAATCAAAAAGTTTATTACAAAGGTACTTATTACAAAAGCGCAGCTAATGATGAAAATTTACTCCGTACCTAAGATCCTTGAGATCCAATGCTATCCCACTCGATCTTACACAGAACCTGAAAATAGTAAGTAATGAGCTATACAGCCCAGCAAGTAAGTAATCGACATAACCAGCCATACAAAGTAACGTATAAACACATATAGAATAATACAATAATCGATACGATACAATACGAAATACAAAACAATCACTTTCGATACACATATGCTTATTCTTAATTATACGACACCACATAACAACAATAATTTTAAACCCACAATTCATACCACGACCACTATAACCCGGTGATAACGGTCCTAAATTTTGGAAAACTATCACTACAATTCGCTGACTCGGTCCTTATTCTTATTTTTGCAAACCATGGCATAAATCAGAGTTCCAAGTCTATTGTTTACACATAACACATATATACAATAATATATATAAATTCAAAATATAATCACTTAGCCCATGTTTTATAACAAGTACTTACATGTAACACATAATTTCGAAAATACTAGATATATCAATCAGAAACTTACCTCGACACGGAAAATCAAGAATTCAAATCATGTTACCACTCCTAACAAGATCTATATTTAGAAATTTTGACCCTCTAAACGATGTTTTCTTGAAAAACTCAAAAAACAAAAGTTGTAGAGAACGAATAGATCTTTTCGAAAAGTCAAGAATCAACGAATTTTGACTTACGATGTATTCTCTACGAATTTTACAATACTACTAAATTGTGTATGAAAGAGACCTACAAATTTTGTTATAAAAGACGAGGAAGAAGAATATGATGTATTTATAATGTTACAAAACCCTATGTCCAAACCTACAAGTTATCTGTATTCAAATCCGATCTATATTTTAGGCCCAATTAAGTTAAACCAATTTTAAATCCTATTTATTATCTAATATTAATCCCTTTTATTCTATTATTCTTTTATTATTATTATTCTAAAAATTATGGAATATTACATACTACCCTCCTTAAAAAGAATTTCGTCCCCAAATTCATAACAATCTTAAACTCCAAAAAGTTTGTGATACATCCATTCCTAATGTGTAGTCCTAAGGATCGCATTCTAGAGAATGTACAAGTCCCCTACCTAATACACTCCGAAGGACAGCCTGCTCTTGATACCAACTGTAACAGCCCGACTTTTTGGACTATTAAATTTAAAACAAAACTAAAAGGAAAATACAATTTATTAATCAAAAAGTCTATTACAAAGGGACTTATTACAAAAGCGCAGCTAATGATGACAATTTACTCCGAACCTAAGATCCTTGAGATCCAATGCTATCCCACTCGATCTTACACCGAACCTGAAAATAGTAAGTAATGAGCTATACAGCCCAGCAAGTAACTAATCGATCTAACCAGCCATACAAAGTAACAAATAAACACATATACAATAATACAATAATCGATACAATACAATACGAAATACAAAACAATCACTTTCGATACACATATGCTTATTTTTATTGATACGACACCACATAACAACAATAACTTTCAACCCACAATTCATACCACGACCACTATAACCCGGTGATAAAGGTCCTAAATTTGAGAAAACTATCACTACAATTCGCTGACTCGGTCCTTATTCTTATTTTTGCAAACCATGGCATAAATCAGAGTTCCAAGACTACTGTTTACACATAACACATATATACAATAATATATATAAATTCAAAATATAATCACTTAGCCCATGTTTTTATAACAAGTACGTACACGTAACACATAATTTCAAAAATACTAGATATATCAATCAGAAACTTACCTCGACACGGAAAATAAAGAATTCAAATCATGTTACCACTCCTGACAATATCTATATTTAGCAATTTTGACCCTCTAAACGATGTATTCTTGAAAAACTCAAAGAACGAAAGTTGTAGAGCACGAAAAGATCTTTCCGAAAAGTCCATAATCAACGAATTCTAACTTACGATGAATTTTCAATGAATTTTACAAGACTGCTGAATTTTACAAGACGGCTGAATTGTGTGTGAAAGAGACCTACGAATTTTGTTATAAAAGACGAGGAAGAAGAATATGATGTATTTATAATGTTACAAAACCCTATGTCCAAACCTACAAGTTATCTGTATTCAAATCCGATCCATATTTTAGGCCCAATTAAGTTAAACCAATTTTAAATCCTATTTATTATCTAATATTAATCCCTTTTATTCTATTATTCTTTTATTATTAATATTCTAAAAATTATGGAATATTACATACTACTCTCCTTAAAAAGAATTTGGTCCCCAAATTCATAACAATCTTAAACTCCAAAAAGTTTGTGATACATCTATTCCTAATGTGTAGTCCTAAGGATCGCATTCTAGAGAATGTACTAGTCCCACACCTAATACACTCCGAATGACAGTCTGCTCTTGATACCAACTGTAACTGCCCGACTTTTTGGACTATTAAATTTAAAGCAAAACTTAAAGGAAAATACAATTTATTAATCAAAAAGTCTATTAGAAAGGTACTTATTACAAAAGCGCAGCTAATGATGACAATTTACTCCGAACCTAAGATCCTTGAGATCCAATGCTATCCCACTCGATCTTACACCGAACCTAAAAATAGTAAGTAATGAGCTATACAGCCCAGCAAGTAACTAATCGACCTAACCAGCCAAACAAAGTAATGTATAAACACATATAGAGTAATACAATAATCGATACGATACAATACGAAATACAAAACAATCACTTTCGATACACATATGCTTATTCTTATTTATACGACACCACATAACAACAATAACTTTAAACCCACAATTCATACCACGACCACTATAACCCGGTGATAACGGTCCTAAATTTTAGAAAACTATCACTACAATTCGCTGACTCGGTCCTTATTCTTATTTTTGCAAACCATGGCATAAATCAGAGTTCCAAGTCTATTGTTTACACATAACACATATATACAATAATATATATAAATTCAAAATATAATCACTTAGCCCATGTTTTATAACAAGTACTTACACGTAACACATAATTTCGAAAATACTAGATATATCAATCAGAAACTTACCTCGACACGGAAAATCAAGAATTCAAATCTTGTTACCACTCCTAACAAGATCTGTATTTAGAAATTTTGACCCTCTAAACGATGTTTTCTTGAAAAACTCAAAAAACAAAAGTTGTAGAGAACGAATAGATCTTTCCGAAAAGTCCAGAATCAACGAATTTTGACTTACGATGTATTCTCTACGAATTTTACAATACTACTAAATTGTGTATGAAAGTGACCTACGAATTTTGTTATAAAAGACGAGGAAGAAGAATATGATGTATTTATAATGTTACAAAACCCTATGTCCAAACCTACAAGTTATCTGTATTCAAATCCGATCCATATTTTAAGCCCAATTAAGTTAAACCAATTTTAAATCCTATTTATTATCTAATATTAATCCCTTTTATTCTATTATTCTTTTATTATTAATATTCTAAAAATTATGGAATATTACATACTACTCTCCTTAAAAAGAATTTGGTCCCCAAATTCATAACAATCTTAAACTCCAAAAAGTTTGTGATACATCTATTCCTAATGTGTAGTCCTAAGGATCGCATTCTAGAGAATGTACTAGTTCCATACCTAATACACTCCGAATGATAGCCTGCTCTTGATACCAACTGTAACAGCCCGACTTTTTGGACTATTAAATTTAAAACAAAACTAAAAGGAAAATACAATTTATTAATCAAAAAGTCTATTACAAAGGTACTTATTACAAAAGCGCAGCTAATGATGACAATTTACTCCGAACCTAAGATCCTTGAGATCCAATGCTATCCCACTCGATCTTACACCGAACCTGAAAATAGTAAGTAATGAGCTATACAGCCCAACAAGTAACTAATCGACCTAACCAGCCATACAAAGTAACGTATAAACACATATAGAATAATACAATAATCGATACGATACAATACGAAATACAAAACAATCACTTTCGATACACATATGCTTATTCTTATTTATACGACACCACATAACAACAATAACTTTAAACCCACAATTCATACCACGACCACTATAACCCGGTGATAACGGTCCTAAATTTTAGAAAACTATCACTACAATTCGCTGACTCGGTCCTTATTCTTATTTTTGCAAACCATGGCATAAATCAGAGTTCCAAGTCTATTGTTTACACATAACACATATATACAATAATATATATAAATTCAAAATATAATCACTTAGCCCATGTTTTATAACAAGTACTTACACGTAACACATAATTTCGAAAATACTAGATATATCAATCAGAAACTTACCTCGACACGGAAAATCAAGAATTCAAATCTTGTTACCACTCCTAACAAGATCTGTATTTAGAAATTTTGACCCTCTAAACGATGTTTTCTTGAAAAACTCAAAAAACAAAAGTTGTAGAGAACGAATAGATCTTTCCGAAAAGTCCAGAATCAACGAATTTTGACTTACGATGTATTCTCTACGAATTTTACAATACTACTAAATTGTGTATGAAAGTGACCTACGAGTTTTGTTATAAAAGACGAGGAAGAAGAATATGATGTATTTATAATGTTACAAAACCCTATGTCCAAACCTACAAGTTATCTGTATTCAAATCCGATCCATATTTTAGGCCCAATTAAGTTAAACCAATTTTAAATCCTATTTATTATCTAATATTAATCCCTTTTATTCTATTATTCTTTTATTATTAATATTCTAAAAATTATGGAATATTACATACTACTCTCCTTAAAAAGAATTTGGTCCCCAAATTCATAACAATCTTAAACTCCAAAAAGTTTGTGATACATCTATTCCTAATGTGTAGTCCTAAGGATCGCATTCTAGAGAATGTACTAGTTCCATACCTAATACACTCCGAATGATAGCCTGCTCTTGATACCAACTGTAACAGCCCGACTTTTTGGACTATTAAATTTAAAACAAAACTAAAAGGAAAATACAATTTATTAATCAAAAAGTCTATTACAAAGGTACTTATTACAAAAGCGCAGCTAATGATGACAATTTACTCCGAACCTAAGATCCTTGAGATCCAATGCTATCCCACTCGATCTTACACCGAACCTGAAAATAGTAAGTAATGAGCTATACAGCCCAACAAGTAACTAATCGACCTAACCAGCCATACAAAGTAATGTATAAACACATATAGAATAATACAATAATCGATACGATACAATACGAAATACAAAACAATCACTTTCGATACACATATGCTTATTCTTATTTATACGACACCACATAACAACAATAACTTTAAACCCACAATTCATACCACGACCACTATAACCCGGTGATAACGGTCCTAAATTTTAGAAAACTATCACTACAATTCGCTGACTCGGTCCTTATTCTTATTTTTGCAAACCATGGCATAAATCAGAGTTCCAAGTCTATTGTTTACACATAACACATATATACAATAATATATATAAATTCAAAATATAATCACTTAGCCCATGTTTTATAACAAGTACTTACACGTAACACATAATTTCGAAAATACTAGATATATCAATCAGAAACTTACCTCGACACGGAAAATCAACAATTCAAATCTTGTTACCACTCCTAACAAGATCTGTATTTAGAAATTTTGACCCTCTAAACGATGTTTTCTTGAAAAACTCAAAAAACAAAAGTTGTAGAGAACGAATAGATCTTTGCGAAAAGTCCAGAATCAACGAATTTTGACTTACGATGTATTCTCTAAGAATTTTACAATACTACTAAATTGTGTATGAAAGAGACCTACGAATTTTGTTATAAAAGACGAGGAAGAAGAATATGATGTATTTATAATGTTACAAAACCCTATGTCCAAACCTACAAGTTATCTGTATTCAAATCCGATCCATATTTTAGGCCGAATTAAGTTAAACCAATTTTAAATCCTATTTATTATCTAATATTAATCCCTTTTATTCTATTATTCTTTTATTATTATTATTATTCTAAAAATTATAGAATATTACATACTACCCTCCTTAAAAAGAATTTCGTCCCCAAATTCATAACAATCTTAAACTCCAAAAAGTTTGTGATACATCCATTCCTAATGTGTAGTCCTAAGAATCGCATTCTAGAGAATATACAAGTCCCCTACCTAATACACTCCGAAGGACAGCTTGCTCCTAATACCAACTGTAACAGCCCGACTTTTCGGACTATTAAATTTAAAACAAAACTAAAAGGAAAATACAATTTATTAATCAAAAAGTCTATTACAAAGGGACTTATTACAAAAGCGCAGCTAATGATGACAATTTACTCCGAACCTAAGATCCTTGAGATCCAATGCTATCCCACTCGATCTTACACCGAACCTGAAAATAGTAAGTAATGAGCTATACAGCCCATCAAGTAACTAATCGATCTAACCAGCCATACAAAGTAACGTATAAACACATATACAATAATACAATAATCGATACAATACAATACGAAATACAAAACAATCACTTTCGATACACATATGCTTATTTTTATTGATACGACACCACATAACAACAATAACTTTCAACCCACAATTCATACCACGACCACTATAACCCGGTGATAACGGTCCTAAATTTGAGAAAACTATCACTACAATTCGCTGACTCGGTCCTTATTCTTATTTTTGCAAACCATGGCATAAATCAGAGTTCCAAGACTACTGTTTACACATAACACATATATACAATAATATATATAAATTCAAAATATAATCACTTAGCCCATGTTTTTATAACAAGTACGTACACGTAACACATAATTTCGAAAATACTAGATATATCAATCAGAAACTTACCTCGACACGGAAAATAAAGAATTCAAATCATGTTACCACTTTTGACAAGATCTGTGTTTAGCAATTTTGACCCTCTAAACGATGTTTTCTTGAAAAACTCAAAGAACGAAAGTTGTAGAGCACAAAAAGATCTTTCCGAAAAGTCCATAGTCAACGAATTCTAACTTACGATGAATTTTCAATGAATTTTACAGGACTGCTGAATTTTAGAAGACGGCTGAATTGTGTGTGAAAGAGACCTACGAATTTTGTTATAAAAGACGAGGAAGAAGAATATGATATATTTATAATGTTACAAAACCCTATGTCCAAACCTACAAGTTATCTGTATTCAAATCCGATCCATATTTTAGGCCCAATTAAGTTAAACCAATTTTAAATCCTATTTATTATCTAATATTAATCCCTTTTATTCTATTATTCTTTTATTATTAATATTCTAAAAATTATGGAATATTACATACTACCCTCCTTAAAAAGAATTTGTTCCCCAAATTCATAACAATCTTAAACTCCAAAAAGTTTGTGATACATCTATTCCAAATGTGTAGTCCTAAGGATCGCATTCTAGAGAATGTACTAGTCCCATAACTAATACACTCCGAATGACAGCCTGCTCTTGATACCAACTGTAACAGCCCGACTTTTCGGACTATTAAATTTAAAACAAAACTAAAAGGAAAATACAATTTATTAATCAAAAAGTCTATTACAAAGGTACTTATTACAAAAGCGCAACTAATGATGACAATTTACTCCGTACCTAAGATCCTTGAGATCCAATGCTATCCCACTCGATCTTACACCGAACCTGAAAATAGTAAGTAATGAGCTATACAGCCCAGCAAGTAACTAATCGACCTAACCAGCCATACAATGTAACGTATAAACACATATAGAATAATACAATAATCGATACGATACAATACGAAATACAAAACAATCACTTTCGATACACATATGCTTATTTTTATTGATACGACACCACATAACAACAATAACTTTAAACCCACAATTCATACCACGACCACTATAACCCGGTGATAACGGTCTTAAATTTTAGAAAACTATCACTACAATTCGCTGACTCGGTCCTTATTCTTATTTTTGCAAACCATGGCATAAATCAGAGTTCCAAGTCTATTGTTTACACATAACACATATATACAATAATATATATAAATTCAAAATATAATCACTTAGCCCATGTTTTATAACAAGTACTTACACGTAACACATAATTTCGAAAATACTAGATATATCAATCAGAAACTTACCTCGACACGGAAAATCAAGAATTCAAATCTTGTTACCACTCCTAACAAGATCTGTATTTAGAAATTTTGACCCTCTAAACGATGTTTTCTTGAAAAACTCAAAAAACAAAAGTTGTAGAGAACGAATAGATCTTTCTGAAAAGTCTAGAATCAACGAATTTTGACTTACGATGTATTCTCTACGAATTTTACAATACTACTAAATTGTGTATGAAAGAGACCTACGAATTTTGTTATAAAAGACGAGGAAGAAGAATATGATGTATTTATAATGTTACAAAACCGTATGTCCAAACCTACAAGTTATCTGTATTCAAATCCGATCCATATTTTAGGCCCAATTAAGTTAAACCAATTTTAAATCCTATTTATTATCTAATATTAATCCCTTTTATTCTATTATTCTTTTATTATTATTATTCTAAAAATTATGGAATATTACATACTACCCTCCTTAAAAAGAATTTGGTCCCCAAATTCATAACAATCTTAAACTCCAAAAAGTTTGTGATACATCCATTCCTAATGTGTAGTCCTAAGGATCGCATTCTAGAAAATGTACAAGTCCCCTACCTAATACACTCCGAAGGACAGCCTGCTCTTGATACCAACTGTAACAGCCCGACTTTTCGGACTATTAAATTTAAAACAAAACTAAAAGGAAAATACAATTTATTAATCAAAAAGTCTATTACAAAGGTACTTATTACAAAAGCGCAGCTAATGATGACAATTTACTCCGAACCTTAGATCCTTGAGATCCAATGCTATCCCACTCGATCTTACACCGAACCTGAAAATAGTAAGTAATGAGCTATACAGCCCAGCAAGTAACTAATCGACCTAACCAGCCATACAATGTAACGTATAAACACATATAGAATAATGCAATAATCGATACGATACAATACGAAATACAAAACAATCACTTTCGATACACATATGCTTATTTTTATTGATACGACACCACATAACAACAATAACTTTAAACCCACAATTCATACCACGACCACTATAACCCGGTGATAACGGTCCTAAATTTTAGAAAACTATCACTACAATTCGCTAACTCGGTCCTTATTCTTATTTTTGCAAACCATGGCATAAATCAGAGTTCCAAGTCTATTGTTTACACATAACACATATATACAATAATATATATAAATTCAAAATATAATCACTTAGCCCATGTTTTATAACAAGTACTTACACGTAACACATAATTTCGAAAATACTAGATATATCAATCAGAAACTTACCTCGACACGGAAAATCAAGAATTCAAATCTTGTTACCACTCCTAACAAGATCTGTATTTAGAAATTTTGACCCTCTAAACGATGTTTTCTTGAAAAACTCAAAAAACAAAAGTTGTAGAGAACGAATAGATCTTTCTGAAAAGTCTAGAATCAACGAATTTTGACTTACGATGTATTCTCTACGAATTTTACAATACTACTAAATTGTGTATGAAAGAGACCTACGAATTTTGTTATAAAAGACGAGGAAGAAGAATATGATGTATTTATAATGTTACAAAACCGTATGTCCAAACCTACAAGTTATCTGTATTCAAATCCGGTCCATATTTTAGGCCCAATTAAGTTAAACCAATTTTAAATCCTATTTATTATCTAATATTAATCCCTTTTATTCTATTATTCTTTTATTATTATTATTCTAAAAATTATGGAATATTACATACTACCCTCCTTAAAAAGAATTTGGTCCCCAAATTCATAACAATCTTAAACTCCAAAAAGTTTGTGATACATCCATTCCTAATGTGTAGTCCTAAGGATCGCATTCTAGAGAATGTACAAGTCCCCTACCTAATACACTCCGAAGGACAGCCTGCTCTTGATACCAACTATAACAGCCCGACTTTTCGGACTATTAAATTTAAAACAAAACTAAAAGGAAAATACAATTTATTAATCAAAAAGTCTATTACAAAGGTACTTATTACAAAAGCACAGCTAATGATGACGATTTACTCCGAACCTTAGATCCTTGAGATCCAATGCTATCCCACTCGATCTTACACCGAACCTGAAAATAGTAAGTAATGAGCTATACAGCCCAGCAAGTAACTAATCGACCTAACCAGCCATACAATGTAACGTATAAACACATATAGAATAATACAATAATCGATACGATACAATACGAAATACAAAACAATCACTTTCGATACACATATGCTTATTTTTATTGATACGACACCACATAACAACAATAACTTTAAACCCACAATTCATACCACGACCACTATAACCCGGTGATAACGGTCTTAAATTTTAGAAAACTATCACTACAATTCGCTGACTCGGTCCTTATTCTTATTTTTGCAAACCATGGCATAAATCAGAGTTCCAAGTCTATTGTTTACACATAACACATATATACAATAATATATATAAATTCAAAATATAATCACTTAGCCCATGTTTTATAACAAGTACTTACACGTAACACATAATTTCGAAAATACTAGATATATCAATCAGAAACTTACCTCGACACGGAAAATCAAGAATTCAAATCTTGTTACCACTCCTAACAAGATCTGTATTTAGAAATTTTGACCCTCTAAACGATGTTTTCTTGAAAAACTCAAAAAACAAAAGTTGTAGAGAACGAATAGATCTTTCTGAAAAGTCTAGAATCAACGAATTTTGACTTACGATGTATTCTCTACGAATTTTACAATACTACTAAATTGTGTATGAAAGAGACCTACGAATTTTGTTATAAAAGACGAGGAAGAAGAATATGATGTATTTATAATGTTACAAAACCGTATGTCCAAACCTACAAGTTATCTGTATTCAAATCCGATCCATATTTTAGGCCCAATTAAGTTAAACCAATTTTAAATCCTATTTATTATCTAATATTAATCCCTTTTATTCTATTATTCTTTTATTATTATTATTCTAAAAATTATGGAATATTACATACTACCCTCCTTAAAAAGAATTTGGTCCCCAAATTCATAACAATCTTAAACTCCAAAAAGTTTGTGATACATCCATTCCTAATGTGTAGTCCTAAGGATCGCATTCTAGAAAATGTACAAGTCCCCTACCTAATACACTCCGAAGGACAGCCTGCTCTTGATACCAACTGTAACAGCCCGACTTTTCGGACTATTAAATTTAAAACAAAACTAAAAGGAAAATACAATTTATTAATCAAAAAGTCTATTACAAAGGTACTTATTACAAAAGCGCAGCTAATGATGACAATTTACTCCGAACCTTAGATCCTTGAGATCCAATGCTATCCCACTCGATCTTACACCGAACCTGAAAATAGTAAGTAATGAGCTATACAGCCCAGCAAGTAACTAATCGACCTAACCAGCCATACAATGTAACGTATAAACACATATAGAATAATGCAATAATCGATACGATACAATACGAAATACAAAACAATCACTTTCGATACACATATGCTTATTTTTATTGATACGACACTACATAACAACAATAACTTTAAACCCACAATTCATACCACGACCACTATAACCCGGTGATAACGGTCCTAAATTTTAGAAAACTATCACTACAATTCGCTAACTCGGTCCTTATTCTTATTTTTGCAAACCATGGCATAAATCAGAGTTCCAAGTCTATTGTTTACACATAACACATATATACAATAATATATATAAATTCAAAATATAATCACTTAGCCCATGTTTTATAACAAGTACTTACACGTAACACATAATTTCGAAAATACTAGATATATCAATCAGAAACTTACCTCGACACGGAAAATCAAGAATTCAAATCTTGTTACCACTCCTAACAAGATCTGTATTTAGAAATTTTGACCCTCTAAACGATGTTTTCTTGAAAAACTCAAAAAACAAAAGTTGTAGAGAACGAATAGATCTTTCTGAAAAGTCTAGAATCAACGAATTTTGACTTACGATGTATTCTCTACGAATTTTACAATACTACTAAATTGTGTATGAAAGAGACCTACGAATTTTGTTATAAAAGACGAGGAAGAAGAATATGATGTATTTATAATGTTACAAAACCGTATGTCCAAACCTACAAGTTATCTGTATTCAAATCCGGTCCATATTTTAGGCCCAATTAAGTTAAACCAATTTTAAATCCTATTTATTATCTAATATTAATCCCTTTTATTCTATTATTCTTTTATTATTATTATTCTAAAAATTATGGAATATTACATACTACCCTCCTTAAAAAGAATTTGGTCCCCAAATTCATAACAATCTTAAACTCCAAAAAGTTTGTGATACATCCATTCCTAATGTGTAGTCCTAAGGATCGCATTCTAGAGAATGTACAAGTCCCCTACCTAATACACTCCGAAGGACAGCCTGCTCTTGATACCAACTATAACAGCCCGACTTTTCGGACTATTAAATTTAAAACAAAACTAAAAGGAAAATACAATTTATTAATCAAAAAGTCTATTACAAAGGTACTTATTACAAAAGCACAGCTAATGATGACGATTTACTCCGAACCTTAGATCCTTGAGATCCAATGCTATCCCACTCGATCTTACACCGAACCTGAAAATAGTAAGTAATGAGCTATACAGCCCAGCAAGTAACTAATCGACCTAACCAGCCATACAATGTAACGTATAAACACATATAGAATAATGCAATAATCGATACGATACAATACGAAATACAAAACAATCACTTTCGATACACATATGCTTATTCTTATTTATACGACACCACATAACAACAATAACTTTAAACCCACAATTCATACCACGACCACTATAACCCGGTGATAACGGTCCTAAATTTTAGAAAACTATCACTACAATTCGCTGACTCGGTCCTTATTCTTATTTTTGCAAACCATGGCATAAATCAGAGTTCCAAGTCTATTGTTTACACATAACACATATATACAATAATATATATAAATTCAAAATATAATCACTTAGCCCATGTTTTATAACAAGTACTTACACGTAACACATAATTTCGAAAATACTAGATATATCAATCAGAAACTTACCTCGACACGGAAAATAAAGAATTCAAATCATGTTACCACTCCTGACAAGATCTGTATTTAGCAATTTTGACCCTCTAAACGATGTTTTCTTGAAAAAATCAAAGAACGAAAGTTGTAGAGCACGAAAAGATCTTTCCTAAAAGTCCATAATCAACGAATTCTGACTTACGATGAATTTTCAATGAATTTTACAAGACTGCTGAATTTTACAAGACGGCTGAATTGTGTGTGAAAGAGACCTACGAATTTTGTTATAAAAGACGAGGAAGAAGAATATGATGTATTTATAATGTTACAAAACCCTATGTCCAAACCTACAAGTTATCTGTATTCAAATCCGATCCATATTTTAGGCCCAATTAAGTTAAACCAATTTTAAATCCTATTTATTATCTAATATTAATCCCTTTTATTCTATTATTCTTTTATTATTAATATTCTAAAAATTATGGAATATTACATACTACCCTCCTTAAAAAGAATTTGGTCCCCAAATTCATAACAATCTTAAACTCCAAAAAGTTTGTGATACATCTATTCCTAATGTGTAGTCCTAAGGATCGCATTCTAGAGAATGTACTGGTCCCATACCTAATACACTCCGAAGGACAGCCTGCTCTTGATACTAACTGTAACAGCCCGACTTTTCGGACTATTAGATTTAAAACAAAATTGAAAGGAAAATACAATTTATTAATCAAAAAGTCTATTACAAAGGTACTTATTACAAAAGCGCAGCTAATTATGACAATTTACTCCGAACCTAAGATCCTTGAGATCCAATGCTATCCCACTCGATCTTACACCGAACCTGAAAATAGTAAGTAATGAGCTATACAGCCCATCAAGTAACTAATCGATCTAACCAGCCATACAAAGTAACGTATAAACACATATACAATAATACAATAATCGATACGATACAATACGAAATACAAAACAATCACTTTCGATACACATATGCTTATTTTTGTTGATACGACACCACATAACAACAATAACTTTAAACCCACAATTCATACCACGACCACTATAACCCGGTGATAACGGTCCTAAATTTGAGAAAACTATCACTACAATTCGCTGACTCGGTCCTTATTCTTATTTTTGCAAACCATGGCATAAATCAGAGTTCCAAGACTATTGTTTACACATAACACATATATACAATAATATATATAAATTCAAAATATAATCACTTAGCCCATGTTTTTATAACAAGTACGTACACTTAACACATAATTTTGAAAATACTAGATATATCAATCAAAAACATACCTCGACACGGAAAATAAAGAATTCAAATCATGTTACCACTCCTGACAAGATTTGTATTTAGCAATTTTGACCCTCTAAACGATGTTTTCTTGAAAAACTCAAAAAACAAAAGCTGTAGAAAACGAATAGATCTTTCCGAAAAGTCCAGAATCAACGAATTTTGACTTACGATGTATTCTCTACGAATTTTACAATACTACTAAATTGTGTATGAAAGAGACCTACGAATTTTGTTAAAAACGACGAGGAAGAAGAATATGTTGTATTTATAATGTTACAAAACCCTATGTCCAAACCTACAAGTTATCTGTATTTAAATCCGATCCATATTTTAGGCCTAATTAAGTTAAACCAATTTTAAATCCTATTTATTACCTAATATTAATCCCTTTTATTCTATTATTCTTTTATTATTATTATTATTCTAAAAATTATGGAATATTACATACTACCCTCCTTAAAAAGAATTTCATCCCCAAATTCATAACAATCTTAAACTCCAAAAAGTTTGTGATACATCCATTCCTAATGTGTAGTCCTAAGGATCGCATTCTAGAGAATGTACAAGTCCCCTACCTAATACACTCCGAAGGACAGCCTGCTCTTGATACTAACTGTAACAGCCCGACTTTTCGGACTATTAAATTTAAAACAAAACTAAAAGGAAAATACAATTTATTAATCAAAAAGTCTATTACAAAGGTACTTATTACAAAAGCGCAGCTAATTATGACAATTTACTCCGAACCTTAGATCCTTGAGATCCAATGCTATCCCACTCGATCTTACACCGAACCTGAAAATAGTAAGTAATGAGCTATACAGCCCATCAAGTAACTAATCGATCTAACCAGCCATACAAAGTAACGTATAAACACATATACAATAATACAATAATCGATACGATACAATACGAAATACAAAACAATCACTTTCGATACACATATGCTTATTTTTGTTGATACGACACCACATAACAACAATAACTTTAAACCCACAATTCATACCACGACCACTATAACCCGGTGATAACGGTCCTAAATTTGAGAAAACTATCACTACAATTCGCTGACTCGGTCCTTATTCTTATTTTTGCAAACCATGGCATAAATCAGAGTTCCAAGACTATTGTTTACACATAACACATATATACAATAATATATATAAATTCAAAATATAATCACTTAGCCCATGTTTTTATAACAAGTACGTACACTTAACACATAATTTTGAAAATACTAGATATATCAATCAAAAACATACCTCGACACGGAAAATAAAGAATTCAAACATTGTTACCACTCCTGACAAGATTTGTATTTAGCAATTTTGACCCTCTAAACGATGTTTTCTTGAAAAACTCAAAAAACAAAAGTTGTAGAAAACGAATAGATCTTTCCGAAAAGTCCAGAATCAACGAATTTTGACTTACGATGTATTCTCTACGAATTTTACAATACTACTAAATTGTGTATGAAAGAGACCTACGAATTTTGTTAAAAACGACGAGGAAGAAGAATATGATGTATTTATAATGTTACAAAACCCTATGTCCAAACCTACAAGTTATCTGTATTTAAATCCGATCCATATTTTAGGCCCAATTAAGTTAAACCAATTTTAAATCCTATTTATTACCTAATATTAATCCCTTTTATTCTATTATTCTTTTATTATTATTATTCTAAAAATTATGGAATATTACATACTACCCTCCTTAAAAAGAATTTCATCCCCAAATTCATAACAATCTTAAACTCCAAAAAGTTTGTGATACATCCATTCCTAATGTGTAGTCCTAAGGATCGCATTCTAGAGAATGTACAAGTCCCCTACCTAATACACTCCGAAGGACAGCCTCCTCTTGATACTAACTGTAACAGCCCGACTTTTCGGACTATTAAATTTAAAACAAAACTAAAAGGAAAATACAATTTATTAATCAAAAAGTCTATTACAAAGGTACTTATTACAAAAGCGCAGCTAATTATGACAATTTACTCCGAACCTAAGATCCTTGAGATCCAATGCTATCCCACTCGATCTTACACCGAACCTGAAAATAGTAAGTAATGAGCTATACAGCCCATCAAGTAACTAATCGATCTAACCAGCCATACAAAGTAACGTATAAACACATATACAATAATACAATAATCGATACGATACAATATGAAATACAAAACAATCACTTTCGATACACATATGCTTATTTTTATTGATACGACACCACATAACAACAATAACTTTAAACCCACAATTCATACCACGACCACTATAACCCGGTGATAAAGGTCCTAAATTTGAGAAAACTATCACTACAATTCGCTGACTCGGTCCTTATTCTTATTTTTGCAAACCATGGCATAAATCAGAGTTCCAAGACTATTGTTTACACATAACACATATATACAATAATATATATAAATTCAAAATATAATCACTTAGCCCATGTTTCTATAACAAGTACGTACACATAACACATAATTTCGAAAATACTAGATATATCAATCAGAAACTTACCTCGACACGGAAAATAAAGAATTCAAATCATGTTACCACTCCTGACAAGATCTGTATTTAGAAATTTTGACCCTCTAAACGATGTTTTCTTGAAAAACTCAAGGAACGAAAGTTGTAGAGCACGAAAAGATCTTTCCGAAAAGTCCATAGTCAACGAATTCTGAATTACGATGAATTTTCTATGAATTTTACAAGACTGCTGAATTTTACAAGACGGCTGAATTGTGCGAATTTTGTTATAAAAGACGAGGAACAAGAATATGATGTATTTATAATGTTACAAAACCCTATGTCCAAACCTATAAGTCCTATTTAAACCAATTTTAAATCCTATTTATTATCTAATATTAATCTTTTTTATTCTATTATTCTTTTATTATTATTGTTTATTACACCTCTATTGTCAAAAAGTCTCCAAGGTGGCCGGTGATCTTAAGATCAATGAAGGGAAGGAAAAGGTGGAGTTAGACCTATGAGTGAACAGATGGATGTAGAAGTAGAGCAAGCAATTTCAGAGTTTGATAAGCACAGTGGTGGGATTTTACAGAAGCTAGGCATGCAAGATGCTTTTATTAAGTAAAATGCTGTCTAAGCTTAATTCTAGTCTTTTTGTGTTGTTAGACCACGCATTAGCATCATCCTCTAAAAATTCTATTCTCATTAAAAAATATTTATTTTACATTCTAATATTAATTCTGAATTAAATAAATATAAATATTTTTAATTATTGTTCAAAAAATATTCCTTAATTATAAAATATATTATGACTCACTATATTAACATGGTTTTACTTATAAAAAAATTATAAATAAATAAAAATTTTGAAATTATTAATAATGATAAAATAATATAATTCTATTATGACAACAAAAATAATTTTTCCATATTCATTAAGGTTTGTCAAATTAATTATTTTGGTAATGTTTATTTTTTTATAATCGGTATTGATGTATATTAATTATTTATATTGTTTTAAGATTATAAGTTAAAGTAATGACCAATAAACACGGGCACTAACTACTAGCAACCATTATTCTAAAAATCACCGTTTCAGCCTTTTAATTCTTCATAAATCTTCTATAATAAATCCAACCTATTTGATTTTAAAAATTCCCGATTAAATTTTACAAGTACTTTTTGATCGGAGTATTTATAATAAATTATTAGAATTAAAATAATATTTTAATCAAATATGTAAAATTACATATTTTATGACATGATAAATACCTTTGATTAATAAATAACTAATAGAATAAAAAACACACTAAATTATATCAAAATAAATATAATTTTTAATTACTCCAATTAATCCCTCCATGAGAAACAACATTAATATATGCTTTACTAATGTGTAAACTAGAACCACATTTGGTAGAAAAAACAACCCAGTTAAGAAGTGCAATAACCACAAACATGAATTTGTACTTACACTAAATAATTTTTAAATATGCATAAGACCTGGATGTCTTACTAATTCTAATGAAATATCCCTAATATCATCATTTATTATTACAAATTTACAATACCAAGAAATTCTGAAATGGGATGAAAATACAAACAAATGTCCAACAAAAACAATGAAGGTACTTGAATTTTAATAGACCATGTAAAAGAGAAAACAAATTGCGGGTCCAGAAGCCCGATTTTCACTTCTTCATGAGGGGGGTCCAACTATTTGCAGGTTCTACTTCGCATGCAACTTTCTTTTTTCCAGGTAGATTTTTCTCTGTCTCTGCTTCATTCCCACCTAATTTGTGGTTGGCAAAGTTGTTTCCTTTCTTTTACCAGATAGAGAGACTAATGAGGAGACTACTATCCCAGATTCAGATTGATTATGACGGCACTGCTACTTGGGTAGGAGAAGTGTGGCCACTCTGAGCAAGTGCAATGCATAGCTATAGTTAATGCTATACCTATGATATAGAATGGAGGGAGTTATGATGTAAGAATTAGCCTTGATGCTGAATTTTTTTCACCCTGGGGAATTAGCTTTGCTTCACATTTCTTGAACAATTTCTGCATTGATTGTAGGTCTTGCATTGAATGCATAACTGATTGGAGAATTTTTCAAGAAATCCATCAGGAGGAGATGAAAGTCAGCTAATCTTTATCTAAGAAAGCAACATGATTAGTGATTGCATATGCAACTTTGCCTAATGAACTTAAATGCACAACCATTGTTAAAATTTTCTGAGAGTTTTTAAACAAACCATTGGAAAGAATTTTTGAATGAAAATTGAGAAGTGGGTATAAAAGATTTATACAGGGGAAAGTTTTTTCAAAGATTTCTTTTACTATTAATGCAGACCAGATATCCAAGATAGAAAAAAAAGCATCTAAATTTTGCAATGTCCAAACCCTCAAAGATTTATAAAATCTTAACTAAATTATTCTCCATACTTGAATGTAGAATTTGAATTTGTGATTAATATATAATAAAATAGCAAATTTTGTACTTTAGGTGAAAATTGTTAGTTTTGTTTAATCCAAACCTGTTTTTAGAAAATAAAGATTAGTTTTGTTTTATTTATTTTATGTAAGCACGTACGTGACTAGGTCTTGTGTTGGTAGAGTTTTAGTCGGGGTGTTAAGAATAATCAGGGGTAGTGGAGACAAAGTAGGAGTGGTTGGTTGTGTTTAGGATTTCTGTTTTATTTTCAGCAGTATTTATTCTTCATGTAATCTTCAGTTGTTTAATAAGAAAGAAGTAACAGTTAGCTTCTCAACTTTGCAGATATACATACACTATTTTATGGAACAAAAGCACATGTTTGTTTGATCCAAACACAAAGACAGTCCACGTCAGTAGAGATGTTGTCTTTGAAGAATCTGAAGGTTGGAACTGGAAGTCACTACAACTGATAGAGAATCAAAGCACAGGATCGTTCGTGTTGGTTGGAGCAAGTGCAAACGACGATGAACTAGTTGAAGAACAAGGGGACTCGACATCTACACCACCTGGCACTCTAGTTGAGAGCTTGTTGATCACTAACGAGAATGTCCAGTACGATTCTGAGAACTCACAAAGTAATACTGGGCCCAAAAGATTCAGATTGTTGGAGGATATTTATAACGAAACTGAAGAAGTTGAGTTGGAAAATGACATGCTTCTACTAGGTGCAGAGGAGCCATCGAATTTTAGAGAAGCAATGCAAGAAAAGGAATGGAAAGCAGCAATGAGACAAGAAATTGACTCGATTGAGAAGAATCAAACGTGGGCTCTAACTGAACTCCCAGCGGGTCACAAAGCTATCGGTTTGAAGTGGGTCTTCAAATTAAAGAAGGATACAAATGGGGAACTTGTTAAACATAAGGCGTGTTTGGTAGCTAAAGGCTATGTGCAAAAACGAGGAATAGACTATGAGGAAGTCTATGCCCCTGTCACTTGATTAGAAATAGTAAGACTGATATTGGCATTGGCTGCTAAAAACAGGTGGCAGGTCCACCACTTGGATGTCAAGTCTGCGTTTCTCAACGGTGTTTTGTAGGAAGAGGTCTATGTATTGCAGCCAGAAGGGTTCGAGGTTGAGGGTGAAGAACATAAAGGCTATAGACTGTTGAAAGCTCTTCATGGTTTATGCCAAGCACCCCGTGCATGGTATGCTCGACTAAACAAGTATCTTGAAAAATTGGGTTTCGTTAAGTGTCCTTATGAACATGCTGTTTACATACGTAGAGAAGGACAAGAATCGTTGATAGTTGGGGTGTATGTCGATGACTTGATCATCACTGGTACTAAGATTTCAAAAATTGTTAAGTTTAATTCACAAATGTTCAGTGAGTTCGATATGAGTGATCTGGGATTGCTCTCATATTATTTAGGCATTGAAGTCGAGCAAGGCAAAGATTACATAGAGCTGAAACAAGAGGCTTATGCAAAGAAAATTCTACAGAAAGCTGGTATGTCTGAATGTAAGCCGGTCAAATTTCTGATGGAGCCAAGTGTTCAACTGTATAAAGATGAGAAAGGAAGAGCTGTGAATCCAACTGATTATAAGAGTATGGTAGGTGGGCTAAGGTATTTGATGCATACACGCCCCGATATCTCGTACGCTGTAGGAGTTGTGAGTAGGTATATGGAAAGGCCCACTGTCTTGCATCTAAACGCTGTTAAGCGTATCTTGAGGTATGTGCAGGGGACTTTGAGCTATGGACTTGTCTACTGGAAAGGCAAAGGTAATTATTTGTTGGCTGGATTTTCTGATAGTGACCTGGCTGGTAACATATATGACAGGAAGAGTACAGGAGGTTTAGCTTTTTAATTGAATGAAAGTTTGATAACCTGGGTGTCACAAAAGCAGAAGTGTGTGGCTTTAAGTTCGTGTGAAGCTGAGTTCATGGCTGCTACTGCAGCAGCCTGCCAGGGAGTATGGTTACGAAAGGTTATGAGTCAAATATCAGATGAAGTTGCAGGTCCTGTTACTCTGTATATCGACAACAAATCGGCCATAGATTTGGCTAAAAATCCAGTATTTCATGGTCGCAGCAAGCACATTGATGTGCGTTATCATTTCATAAGGGAATGTGTTGATCGAGGGGATATCATAATCAAGCACGTAAAGACTGAAGAACAGAGAGCTGATATTCTAACCAAAGCCATGTCCAAAGATAAGTTCGAGCCTATGAGGAAACTACTGGGCGTGAAGAAGCTGTAAAAGAAAAACATTTTGGATTAAGGGGGTGTTTGTTAGTTTTAGTTAATCCAAACGTGTTTTTAGAAAATAAAGATTAGTTTTGTTTTATTTATTTTATGTAAGCTCGTACGTGACTAGGTCTTGTGTTGGTAGAGTTTTAGTCGGGGTGTTAAGAATAATCAGGGGTAGTGGAGACAAAGTAGGAGTGGTTGGTTGTTTTTAGGATTTCTGTTTTATTTTCAGCAGTATTTATTCTTCATGTAATCTTCACTTGTTTAATAAGGAAGAAGTAACAGTTAGCTTCTCAACTTTGCAGAAATACATACACTATATATATATATATATATATATATATATATATATATATATATATATATATTTAACGTAAGTTCTGTGTCTAAAAATATACACAATGGATATTTCAAGATCCAAATTAAATGCCTCCGAATTTTACAAATCCATACTTAATTCTCTGTTTGAATATAATTTTAATTTTATTTGAATAAAATAATACAACTCTTTGTATATTACCCAACTCTTTTCAAATGTTTCCTACTTGAACTAGCAAAATACCATTACCAACTATATTGGTACCATTTTCTCTTATATCTAGGTGTCTAACTAAGCACCTTGGAAACTGTATCCAAGACTTCAAATTAAGCAACTTATCTATAATCCACACTTCCTATAACATGATCACAAGATTTTGCTATAATCTAAGTGTTGGAAATTTTATCCAAAGATCATACAACAACTTCTTACCCATTTTGTGTATATTTTTCATGACTTTAATTTTTTTTTCCTTCATATATTCGAAGTAGTTATTTACTACTAGTATTAAATAATAAGCAACAATTTAAGATACTATAAAATTACCATGATTTTCATGCTCTGATTTGAACTTCCTCCACTCCTTGCACCATGATCAGGTCAAATTTTTTTTCGAGCATTATCTTCATTGTTTCTGCTTAAAAAAATTAAAAATACATTAATATTAAAATGTAGAATAAAATAATCCTGTATAAAAAATAAATTTCACTTTAGAAATATAATAAATCAACTTTATCATAGAATATAAATTAAGTTGATCCACTACCTTTGCTACTTAAATTTTGTGCAAATGGATGTGTTCGTTTACATTAATATAAAAATTGTAAGATGTTAAAACCAACATATCAATATATCTTACAGTAATGCAAAAAAGTCATGTAAATTTAAAAAAAGATGAAATTGCACCATACATCAATCACGCCAAAATAATAAAAGATATCAAATCACACCATACATCAATCACACCAAACTAAAAAAGTTACGTGTACGAAAAGGAAATGGAGATAGAGCATACTGCTAAATTAAAAATATATGTTAGTGAAAAGGAAATGGAGCATACCACTAATTTAAATACATATGTACAACATATTCAATTTTTTTTGGGTATCATGTTTTTAATTTCTCATTTTCATTTGTTTCTGATTCCTCCATGTGGATTCATTAAAGATCTAAGATCTTTTATGCAAAACAAAGCACATATACATTAAATCAAATTCATCTAACTAAACACATTTTTAAACAAAAGCTTATAGTTATTTAATCTATACATATGTGTATTGGAGCATACTCAATTAAACATTGTAATACATACCTTTGAATGTTTTAATAGGCCTAATGATGGTAGAATCATCCATATCACTGGCCTGGGTATACTTTTAATTGGATCTTAAGGGGTGATAAATAGACACATATTGGTATAGCTAGGCACAAATTTATGATTTGAAAATACTTTGAAGTGAAAACTAGATTAGATATAAAAAATGGGGCGGCTTTGGGAATTAGGGATAGGATTAGATCGTAAGTAGATTAAAATTTCATGTACATATAAAACCCTAGGATATAGTGACTGGGCCTTATATGTAGAGATCTAGTCAAGGTAATGGGCTTCATATGCAATGGGCATCATGGCTAGATTGGGCTAAACTTAACAATATAAATATATTTAACATCAATATCATTCTTAATATTCAATATCAATATGAATATCAATCTATTCCTAATTACAACTAACATTCACGTCCAATTATTACTTAAATTGTTCATTATCATTTAACATTTTTCTCAAACTTTAGGGGTAAGTTCGTCATTTTTCTATGTAGACCCATTTCATTGGGGTTTTACCCCAACTCACATTACACAAGAAAAACTGCAATGTCCCTCTTGAATTCATTGGTTGACTCTAGTAAATCCAACGTAGGTGTTTAATTCATGGAAATAGATTTTTCATTTTCGAATGTACATCAATATAAATTTCAGATGTACATCGTTTTAAATTGGGATTTTAATTAATATATCTCATTTTAAAAATTGATTTATACATATGACCTATTTATAATTGTATTTATAAATATGTCCCATTTTCAAAATTCTTTACAATTTTAAAATAGCAATGGTTAATTTCAATACTTTATATTTTTAAATGATAAATATAACTTTTTTTATAAATAATGATGTTTCACACATGCTTGAATCTCTACAGGACTAAAAATGTAAACAAAACCAAAATTAGAAAATAGAGCTTCCGATACTTCAATAACGCGTAAAGCTATCTAACCCTGGTGGTTTTTTATGTACGCTCCCTATATCTTTGTTTATTACTTCCTCTTGTACATAAGCTATTTCTTTGTTTATTACTTCCTCCTATACACAAGGCACTCTGCAACAAAAAGAACATCATGAAAAAGTTTCAAAATCTGCACCAGTAAACAACAGTAACTGCTGTGTGAGGTAACTATTGGAAAATTAATCTAAACTTGTAGATTAACGTGGAGGAAAATCTGGAAACAAGTTCGGTTATGGAAATAAAGTGTTGATATGTCAACATGATTTGGTCAATCATAATTAAGAGATAAGAGATAAGATGATAAGAGGTAAGATAATAATACGATAAGAGATAAGATAATATCAAATCATCGTTCTTATCCTTAGTTTGTAATGGAGGTAGTTTTTTTTGTATTTAAACAATGTAATTATTTTCATTCAATGTATCATTAAGCCAGAAGCATAATACAATGTAGTCTTTAGAGTATTTAGGTCTTGTACATATCACAATGTAGTCTTTAGAGTATTTGGGTCTTGTACATATCAGATTTTCTCTTGCTGATTTTCATTATTTTTCTTGTTAAACAAGTTCGGTTATGGAAATAAAGTGTTGATATGTCACCATGATTTGGTCAATCGTAATTAAGAGATAAGAGATAAGATTATAAGAGGTAAGATAAGAATAAGATAAGAGATAATCATCGTTCTTATCCTTAGTTTGTAATGGTTAGTTTTTTTTTCTATTTAAATAATCACTACAACAGAACACGGCTAAATTCGACCAACAGCAAACGGTCGAAAATAGCTGTCTTCGACCATATATGGTCGAAAATAGCTATTTTCGACCGAAACAAATCTGGTCGAACATAACAAAGTTGAAAATGCCTAAAACAGTCGAAAATAACTATTTTCGACTATCTTATTTTGACCAACTAAGTTCGTCCAACTAAATTCGATCGAAAACTGTTGAATTTGGTTGATCCCAATTTCCCTTGAAATTTTCAAATTATCCCACCCAAAATACTAAATTCGACCAAATTTGGTGGAAAATATTTTCGACCACCTTTTTTCAAAATATTAATTCGTCCATCCTTTGTTGAATACTAAATTCGACTAATATTAGTCGAATATTGAATTCGACCAAAATTGGTCAAAAGGTCCCTATTTAAATTTGACTATATCTGGTCGAAAATAATTGCAGAACTTTTTTTGCCCATCTTTTTAGACTTTTTTTGGTCAATAATAATTTACCAAAACTTTTTTTTGCACTTTTAATAGACCACTTTCAATCGAATTTATAATACAATTTTTATACAATATTTTTGACCTGCCACCTGTGGTTTCTCATTGTACAAGTACTATCCTAACCAGTATTCACAAAATGCTAAAAACATGCATATCCGGAATTCACAAATGCTAAAAACACACATATATCCAGCATTCATAAATAAAATGCTAAAATGCCGTAAATAGTCAAAATTTAATTAAAGTAACTTTAGTTACATACATAAGCTTAAAATCTGCATAGAAAACCATTAGTAACTACCATCAGTTACTACCATCAGTACTACCATCGGTTCTTCACAAAAAACCATAGGAAAACTACAATTTTCAAAAGCAGATTAAGTTCTTCATAAACTAGTAAGGCCTAAATTAGAGGATACATGTATGCTAGTGGATCTTCATCTTCATTGTTGTTTATGTCGTCGTTCACCACCACAGCCTCCGTGCCGCCCAACATCTTCATGTCCTTCTTTAGCGGACTCTCCTGGAAAAACTACAATTAATATCAACACTAATTAATTCGACCAGATAACACAACATGTATTCAACTAGAAAAATAGTTGAGGGTCAAACATCGAAACAAAAGTAATGTATTCAACTATCCATCACTAAGTTTCAAAAGTTATATGTCTTATATCAAAGCACGTCTATCATATCCAATCAAAGCGATCCCAAGACATACAAAATTACTTCAATTTATTTAATAAGTCCAAGTAGAGGGGAAAAACTGAAAGGGAGTTTTGTTATACAGCTGTTCAAGGCTATGCTAGTTCCATAGTTGATTGTATATCAGCAAGATGACAAACTTATAAGACTTTGCACTATCTCATCTATAAATTTATTTTACATGATTCATCAACTATATGTAGTACAATGTTAGCTGATTGGTGCTTAATATTTTTTTAGAAGGCTGAAAGTAAAAACAATTCTTCTAACATGGCTTTAAAAATGATAACATGTAGTTTGTAAGATCAGTTAAAGGACTGAATACTACATTAGATAGCTTGTCGTACAACATTAGCTTATTAGTCACATCTCAAGCTTGTTTAATGGGAAACTAACTGAAGCCTAAGAGTTATATAAGGAAAGCGGTTAAATGGAAACTGGAGTGCGTACAGTCACTAAAAGACACTTTAAAGAGAATTCACTACCTAATTATAGGTAATAGTCCAACATAATCAAGCTGACTTAAGATAATTGAAATGTGAGAAATAGATAAAAGAGAATTTTACCTCTACAATGATCTTATCATTGTCCTTCAATATAGTACGAAGCAAACCTCTGGCTGCCCTTTCATAATTTGCCTGTAATGACTCCTGACTCGGGTCCGGAATGCAACAACGACTAGTTCTCTACCTTCTCATCCAAAATGGATTGCTTCACCTCACGCATAGGCAAAGAACAGACCATCTGCCTCACCTCATCAAGAACTGGAGCCAGCAAGTTTTTTTGATTTTCTTTATTGATCCATTGTGTTGCTTCCCGTGCTCCGATAAGCTTTGACACCGTCTCATGGGGATGGAAGATGATCTTCCCCTTCTTCGGGGGTCTGGCCAGCATCATCACAAAAATGTCTCTCTTCCGCTGAATTTCCTTTTGGGTTTGAGGGAATGACGGCTGATAAGTAGGCAACAGCTCAGGTGGCAGTTCAACTTGAGAAGATCACACCTTTTCTATTTTAACTTGCAACATAAAATTCAAAGTCAAAAAACTAATAATCAAGCTAGTAAATCTCCAACTACACAGATTATTCAATCTGACTATGTAGATGTATAAAACAAACCTTTAGATCTTTCACAGCTGGTTCACTAGGATTGTATATCAAGCCTAGGAAATCATCGTCAGTAATTGGATCTTCTCCATTTGCCTCTCTTTCGGCATCTATTTCCTATAAGATGGGAAATATTAAACCGAATATACTTGTAGAAGGGAGGTTGAATACAAGTATAAGTAATCGTGTCTGATATTTTTTTCGAACAAATAAACAAGAACAAACGAATGATTCAAACTTGTTTGTATTAATAAGATCAAATACAAATTCTACCAATAGTGTACAATACATTTAGCAGCTACTCTCAATACAAATCTCTCTCTGTTTGTTCACTCGTATACTCACGATGATCACAAATCTCACACATATTACAATGTTATAGAGAGAGTATTTATAATGCTACCTATCAACTAATAACAGAAAGTAATGATTAATACATGGTAATGTTCTGCCGTCTAGTTAATAGTTTCCATTGATAGTCGATTCTTTTCTTCATGCACACTTCTTTCCATCTTCTGAATATCATATCCTATAGAGTAGAACTTTCCAATTCTGTAGCTTCAGTCAGGGTCTGTCATAGTTGGATGCAAGTGTTTTGTACTGAGGAATCAAGGTGAAAACCTGGGGAAATTTGATTTAAAGGTAGATGAAGTTATTTTTGTTGAATATTCAGCTGGGAAATCCTACAAAATCTACGATCTAAGACTTAACACTGTTATGGAATTTGTACTTGTTATCTTTGATGATAGAAGATCCAAGGTTTGTTAGATGAAGAATTCCATGAATCTCTCTCATTTCAAAATGATATTGAAGGTGAAGATAGTGAAGATGATGAAGAGATAGTATCAATTGGTGTGAGAAGTCAACATGGACCATCCATTGATATCCAAATTCGTCCATCCATTGAAGAACATAAGACACCATCCGTTGATGCTAAGAATAAACCATCCGCTGATGATCGTTTCGGGGCATCCATTGAGAACCAAAGGGAAGCATCCAATTATCAATCTGATAGAACTCCACCAATTTCTAAGACAAGGTTCACACACTCAGGGGGAGTTTCTCAGAATCAACACTCAGTAAAAAAACCAAAAGGGTCAACATCAAGAAAATGAAGTCACTTCATCAAGATCAAACTTGCCACCAGAGAAAATGGACTAGGGATCATCCTTCTGAATTGATAATTGGTGATTCTAATTCTAAAGTTCAAACTAGAAGGGCAACTCGAGAAGAATGCTTATATAGCTTTTTTCTATCTAAAAAGGAATCAAAGAAAGTTGAGGATGCTCTTTCAGATCCAGACTGGGTGTTAGCCATGCAAGAAGAGCTAAACTAGTTTGAAAGAAATGAAGTATGGAAGCTTATACCCAAACCAAAGAATAAATCAGTGATTGACACAAAATGGGTATTCAAGAATAAGATGGATGAAAATGGCATAGTGACAAGGAACAAAGCTAGATTGGTTGCTAAGGGCTATTTCCAAGAGAAAAGAAATGATTTTGAAGAAACCTTTGCACCAGTTGCAAGATTGGAAGCAATCAGAATCTTTCTAGCCTATCAGCCCATGCCAATTTCAAAGTCTATAAAATGGATGTCAAGAGTGCATTTTTGAATGGAATACTGGAAGAGGTGGTGTATGTTAGTCAACAACATAATTTTAAATAGGTTATACTTTGTAATTCTGCGTAAATGAAATGGTATTTCAATGAATAAAAAGACTACACCAACGGATGTGACTCATCAACTCATAGCAACCAACTTATCAATGGATGTCAGCTTCAATGGATAATCACTTCAACAAATAATGTCTTGATAGTGACTTGACATGGGTGACCGATCACCTGAACTTCAAAAGAGCATGGTAGCCCTAAATCGAGCCCAAAGCGGATTTTGGGCACAACACAAGCCTTTATTGATCCTTAGACAATTCATACTCATGTCTTCATACTGTTGGGTACAACACAACCAATATTACTACATTACATCTTCATACTCATGTCTTCTCCTACTATGCCTCTCCTTTGAATATCTATAAACTTTATTCTGTTAATCTTAGATTCTCGTGAAGATTTGAATTTTGCTTGAATAGCTATACATGAATTTTACTTGAATAGCTATAGAGTTATCTAGTTATCTAGTTAACTATTGTTAGTAATATTTTTTTTATACTCTAAGATAGGTTAGTGGCATGCAACACCTGAACAAGATAAAGTTAGAGAAATTAAATTTAGATATTGTTTTAAAAATATTACTTATTTATATTATACTAGCCTATAACCACGGTTGCTTGTAAACTTTTTAATTATATTTTATTGTTAAAGTTTTAAGTTGTATATATATTTTAATTATTAAAATAATTTTTTAACTTTATAAATCTCATGTATATAAATATTATCGTAATTATTTGTTTTGAATTGTTACTTTAAAATGTATACGTATATATAAATATTACATAAAAATTGTTTTTTCAAACTTTTATTTAATATGAAAAGTGAAATTTAACTAATTATATAGACCTTTTTTTGATTTTTAACAAAATTTTCTATACTGTAACTGTTTTCCAGATTTTGTGAAATTTTTTACTATATAGCTTATTACTGGTGTGATGCACGGATGTTTTTTTAATATTTTTTTTATTTTATTACCCATATTTTCATATATATTTTTTAATTAGTAGGAAGATAAATTATAATATACGATAGTGTTTTAATTAATAATATGTTGTTGACGGTCTTGGATTCGAAATTGTAACCTAAGAGTATTTTAAATTATAGAAAAGAAATATTCTTTTAGCATTATATTTAATGGTTTTCATTAATTTTTTTTAAAATCTAATGGTTGTTATTGAGTGTAAAAAAAAGTATACCAAACCTATAACCAAATGAGAAAAAGGATCCTTACATTAACCTCGGGAAAGTTTTGTCAGATATTTGTTTTTAAAACTTACCAGGCCCCATGGCTAACTAATAATATTGTAAAATTTTAAAAGAATCTTGATTTTATAAAAATGTCCACCCCATCTAGGGAAGTTACTAAAACATATCTTAGGCTCCCTATCTTTAACCAAATATATTGCTTATAATATTATAGTATAGATAGTATGACTCACTATATTAACCTGATTTTACTTATTTTAAAATAAAAATTTAGAAATCAATAAAAATATTAAAACTAAATTAATAATGATAAAATAATATAATTTTACTTTGACAACCAAAATAAATTTTCCATGCTCATTAAGGTTTGATAAATTAATTATTTTATTAATGTATTTTTTTTGTAATTATTGTTATGTTGATGTATATAAATTATTTATATATATTTTTTTAAGATTATAAGTTAAAGCAAAGACCAATAAACACTAACACTAACTACTAGCAACCACTTTTCCAAAAATCACCGATTGAGCCCATCTATTCCCGACAAGTCTTCTATAATAAACCCTACCGGTTGGATTTTTAAAATCCTCCATTAAGCTTTACAAGTACTTTTGGAATATTTATAATAAATTATTAGAATTAAAATAACATATTAATCAAAATATGAAAAATTATATATTTTATGATATGATAGATACGTTTGATTAATAAATAACTAATAGAATAAAAAATACATTAATAATATTTAAAAACATCCAATTTTTGCTCCAATTAATCTCTCCCATAAGTAAAAACATTAATACATGCTTTCATAATGTGTAAATATGGTAGAAAAAACAACCCATGTTAAGAAATGCAACTGACATGAATTTGTATTTCACTAAATAAATTTTATATATGCATGAAACATATAAATTTTGAAATGGGCAGAAAATACAAATAAATGTCCAACAAAAACAAAAAAGGTACTTGAAATTTAATAGGCCATGTAAAAGAGAAAACAAATTGCAGGTCCAGAAACCCCATCATCACTTTTTCATGGGCGGGTCCAACTACTTGCAGGTTCTACTTAGCTTGCAACCAGGCTAAGGTGGGATATAACAATGATGTTATATATACAATTTTTAAAAATATTTTCGTGCCGCGCGTAGCGCGGCTTTGTTACCTAGTTTTATATAATCTGAACCCATGTAAATTAACATGGGTTCCAAATGCTTTGGAGATAACTCTTGATAAGGTAATAATTAAAGAGGAAAGGGAACCTGAGATGTATCTCAAGTAAATTACCTGAGATATATGGAATTTATATGTAAAAATAAGATGGGAAATTTTGTAAAATCAAATATTTTTAATTAGCCCTGCGGCCCATTCATATTTAGAGTATATTTTATACATATCTTAGGAAAAGTTTCTTGAGATTGATCTCAGGATCCTTTTTCTCATAATTAAAAGTTTATTTTAATTCAATTAATTATATCCTATATATAATATATAATTAGATTAAGGAGGTTTAGGTGGTCGTGGTTGTTAGGGTTAAAAACTAAGTTCAACAGAAATTAGAAATGGGCTAAAGAACAAGTTGGGCCTTGGTTGGTTTAAAAGCTAAAACTGTGCTCCTTTAAAAAAAACTAAAACAATGCTACCAAGTAATTAATGTTATTTTTAATTTAACAAACAAAATAAAAAAAGGATGCACTAAAATAAATAATAAATGATAAAACAGAAAAAATTAAAGTTAGAGAAAATTATTGTTAAGTAAAATTAATACAAAAATAATTTAGACTGAAGTTTAAAATATAATTAAAAGAAAACCTTAACACAAAAAAAAAGTTTTAAGAATACTTAATTTTTTTATAAAAATTACTTTTAGATTTTACAACAAACATGTTTTTAAAATTTATACGAACAAAAGTCATCACAAACCAATAAATTAACATTTTATTATTTTGCAAATATTCTAGATTTGGTAATAAAGTTGTAAATAAATTAAAAACAATCCTAAAATCCAAAATAAAATAATTAATAGAAAATCTAAATATAATAAGTACAAAAACATTTATAACAATTTAATAATTTAAAAGTTACAAAAATATTAAATTTCATCAACAATAATTTTTAAAGTAAATTAATAAAAAATAAAACTAATAAAATATTCATCATCAGCTTATTTAATTATTATTATTATTATAGGAAAAAGAGTTGTAGTAGCACAAAACTTACACACAAATTAACAAATAAGGATAAAATAGCGAAAAATTATAATGAAAAATAAATCACAAATTCAATCTTTATATAAAATAAACAAGTATACAAAGCATAACATCAAAATTTTAATTCATAAAATAATTATTTTAAAAAAGAGAATTTATATTTAATTACAAACCAAATTTTTTCAAAGGAAAATATATGTAAAACAAGATATTAAAAAAGTAATCAAAAACAAGTTATAATTATAAATGACACAAAGATTTAACAAAATATAATTTACAAAACAAGATTGTAAATTTAATCACAAAACAAAAAAAAGTTTTTAAGAATATATATGCTAAAATAAGATAATCAAACAGTAATAAAAAACCCTCATAAATGATACCAAAATTCAACAAAATATAATTTACAATACAAACGTCAATTCAAAAAAAAAGATCTAAATGTAGAAAACTAAAATCAATAATTAACTTTAATCTAATGCACTTTAACAAATATATACCAACACAAAATGATAGAAAGATAATACAAACTTTAAAAAAAACAAATGTATGTGTTCACAATTACATAGTCAAATATACATATATAAAAAAAAGTTAAACTAATAAGTTCCACATCTCTAAAGTATAATATATATATTCTAATAAAATTGAAGAAAACTCCCATAAAATATTAAATATTAAAATATATGTTAGGCTACAATCTAAAATCTAATTTTTTTTAAAAAAATCGGTTACCAAATTAAAGTGGTTTATGAAAAAATTATTTTAATAAAAAAATATTAAAGATTCTATTTTTAGGTTTGACAATAAATATATTTCTAAAATTTAAATTAAAAAAATATGAGCACAAATCAACAAATAAACAAATTCTTATTTTGCAAAGAAAAAATTTAAATTGAAAAAAGTGAACACAAATCAATAAATGAACATATTTTAAATTAGAAAGAAATCTAAACACCCACAAAATAAATTTTTATTAATATCAAAATATAATACAACATAAAAACCCCTAAGATAACTATAAAAACACATAATAAACACTACCAAAAATATAAAATTAACACAAAAAAATAATCAATATTCAAACAAATAAAAAAATTTAATACCACACATATTTCCAAAAAAATTAAAAAGATGCCTTAAAAACTATAAAAACACTATAACAAAATATCTAAGAATGTTAAGATAAGCATTACATTACATAATCAAAAGATAAAATAATAATAATAATAATAAATTGTTACACGAATATAGTACCTATATATTTAAAAGTAAAAACAAATTATTCGAAATGTTATAAAACTAATTTTTCAAGAAAAAATTTATAATTAAAATTATACTACATAATATTAATAAAGTTACCCGTGCATGGCACAGGTATAAAACTAGTTATTCAAATTGATGCAAGTTAGATCTAGATATTTTTAGTTGCACTTGATGAGAGTTGACATATATTATTTTAGATTATTATGTTTTCTTTAGAACATGCTATCTAATAAGAATAAGTATAAAAAAAAAAAAATTAGCCCAGGTAAATAATAAATCGCCCTTGCTTGCAACCTTCTTTTTGAGGTAAATTTTTCTTTGTCTCCGCTTCATTTCCTCCTAATTTTTGGTTGGCAAAGTTGTTTCCTTTCTTTTACCAGATGGAGAGACTAATGGGGTGACTATTGTTTCCAGATTCAGATTGTGGTGGGAGTGCTACTTGGGTAGGAGAAGTGTGGCCTTCTGTCTATGTCATAGGGAATTTTTGGTTTTATTTTGGAGTATGTGGTTTTGCTACTTTCTTCATAGGTGGTAGTTTTGGTACTTTGGTTTTATGGGTTTTATGTAGTACATTTTACTAAGGTTTTCCACGGAAGTGGTGGATAAAGAAATTACATTTTTTATAGTTCTTACTCAGTGGTTTGATAGGTAATGGAATTCATATATGTAAATATATATTTTAAAATTTTCATTATTTATTGTTACAATAACTATTGTTATTAATGTCGTAAATTAAAACTTTGTGTAGTGTTACATTATAGCCAATTCAACCGAAAAAGCATTGTTTCCATAACGAAATATATTATTACATTAGGTAATTTGATGTTGTGACATTTGAAAAGTGGAACCTACATGCAGCACCAGTCATGTGGGTCCAACCCTTATGGACCCCACCTTGTGGGTCCTGCATGTTGATCCACTATTAGTTTGTCATGCAACACTTTACTCCTATTGCATTTGTTTGATTCAGGTCTCTGACCATAAGTTAATGTTCTTCCTTCTATTACTTTGAGAACCAAAGCATTGCATTGTAGTGTAGAGGCAACATTAGGGAAAGAAATGGTCAAAATACGTTACCTTTTGGTGTAATGTATCATTTTCCGTGCCTAAAGAACATGCATCCGACCATCAAAGATCTAGTGGGAAAAGGGAGAAATCAGAAAATTAGTGGTGCATCAAGATTACAGTCAAATTTATTAAAGTTGGAAGCTGTTGTTGATAATAGACTTTGGTTGCACTATATTTAAAAGAAGCTATGAAGGATTTATACTACATTCCAGAAATTTCTTTGTTTGACAATATTTGAGTCAAAAGTTTTTAACAGAAATTAGTATTACCAATTTAAGATATGGAGAAAGCTAAAACATCAATTTGAAATAGTTTTCTGAAAATACTTTACATGACTTAGATAGTTGTATGAGAATTTAATTCAACTGTTTAGTTATTATATTTTACTAGCTTAAAATCGTGCGATGCACATGAATGTTCTCTAATGTAACGGAAACTTTTTTTAATTTGAATTAAAAATTTAAGACATGAATTTTATAGGCTTAAAATTTTAAATGACATGATCTGATAATAATTATATATTTGTTGTCTATAATAAATTATGTTGTCCTTGATGATATTACAAATCACCTAAAACATATTTTGTATAAGTAAGTTTGTAACTCATCAATGGATGGCATGCTTCTTAGCATCGCTGAAGTGAAAACTTATTAACAGATAACACCTATAACATGCAGTATAAGTCTCAACGGATAAGTTATCAGTTCATGACATAGTTGATAGTTTTCTAAGTCATGTTGACTATCAATGGATATGCAGAATAGGTTAGCTAATTTTAAATAGATTGTGCTTTATAATTCGGCATAAGTGAAATGGTATTTCAACGGATAAAGAGACTACACCAACATATGTGACTCATCGATCAACGGATAGCAACCAACTCATCAATGGATGTCAGCTTCAACGGATAATCAATTCAATAAATAATGTCTTGATCTTAGCAGTTGATTGTGACTAAACATGGCTAACAGATCACATGGGTTGATGATCTTCAAAAGAGCATGGTAGCAAGTACTAGAAATGAAGAAGAAGAAAAAGAAACATTCCTTTTTAATACAAGCAAATTGGATAATAATATCAAGAAAAATCTGTCAAAGACAATTAAATAAATTTGCATCACATGAAGACAAGGAATGATGTAACAAGCCTGCTAGACTTTGACTATTGTAATATTATGTTTCTAGTAGGAGTTGTAAACTTGGGATATATATAACCCAAGTGTAGCATTGCTTTTGTTTAGAGAAAACACAAAAATACAAAGCATTTCACTTAGCATTCTTAGATTTTCTTGTAAACAAAAAGCACTGTAAACAAGCAGCTGTAAACTCTTTCACAGATTATTTCTTCGAAATACAATTCTCAGGTGGAACAGAATTTTTAAAGAGTGTTTTGTGTTTGTATTTACTTTCATTTACTTGTTTTATTTCTATGTTCACACAAACATAAACTTTTAAGCCTCAAACAATTCGAAAGAATTTAATCAAGATTGTATTCAACCTCCTTCTACATTCTTGGGTTGTATTGTTGGGATTCATCAATTGGCATTAAAGCAAGCTTCTAATATACAAGAAGTTTGAAGATCCAAAAAAAATTACAACCATGGGAAAGAAGGATGCAAGAGTGAAGATACCTATTTTTGACAAAGACAATTACTTTCACTGGAAAATAAAGATACATTTACATCTGTTTGCCATTGATGAAGGCTTTGTGGACTACATAGAGAAAGGGCCACATGTACCAATGAAGCCTAATGCTGGTGTTAGAGCAGTAGCTGCTGGAAGGCCAATTCCTAAATTGCCAAGTGAATGTAAAGCTGAGGGCTTGCAAGAGATTCATAAAGATAAGAAAACTATGAACATTCTATTCAATGGCTTAGACCAAGATATGTTTGATAGTGTTATCAACTGCATAACTTCTAAAGAAGTGTGGGACACTATACAAACCCTCTATGAAGGCATTGAACAAGTGAGGAAAAACAAGATGCAACTTCTCATACAATAGTATGAACATTTTCACTTTAAGGCTGGTGAGAGCCTAACAGACATTTACAGTAGATTACAAAAACTACTGAATGGTCTAAAGTTGTATACAAACCCTCTAACCACGAGATGCTTGCTGAGTTTTTTCTAATTTGCTGTTCTAAGTTGCATTTCTAATTTGCAGTTGGTTGTCTCTTTGTTAGTTTCGGAGTTACATGGTTTATTGTTGTTTCGACTGGTTACGTCCAATAGCTCTATAGCTTGATTTCTGAGTATCATATTGCATGCTGTGTTCTTTGTTTTCGCTACGAATTGTTAAATTCGATGGTTATCTATAGTAGAGTTTGATGATTTTGTTTTAAAACGAATGTAGATGCTTTAAATAATTTAGTTTTTGTTCTTTTAACTTTTACTTAGTTTAAAAATAGAATAATAGATTAGTTTTCCATTAAAAAAAATTCGTTTTAAATTTAATTAGTATTTCAAATTTCTAGAATAATTTAGTTTTGAATTAGAATAGATTTAATTTTCTTTAAAATAATTTAAATTTATCTTTTAGGAATTAATAGTAGAAATCCAAAAAAATCCATATTGCCTTAGTTCGATTAAATTTAGAAATTAAGAGTGGCTAATTTTTATGTTTTCTTAAATTTTAATTCGTTAAATTAAAATTATAATAAATTAGATTTTCTTTTTTAAAATTTGTTTAAATTTTCTTTAGGTAAATTTAATTCAAATAGTAAAAATAAAAAATTAAGATTTTAGTTTAAGTAGATTAATTTAATTTTCTTTAATAAAATAATTTTAGGAATTAAATAGCATAAAACCAAATTTTCAAAAATCTCTGTTGTAATTCCCCTAAATTAGAAATTAAGGATCACGATTAAAATTAGTCCCTCTGATCGAATCATAAATACTAAAATGAGATCTTGTGCTTGCGATTCTAAATGTCATGTTTTGGGCACATCATTTAGTATTCCACAAATGTCATGGATGATGTTTGGAATGAGTAACATGTATATACAAGCTATGCTAAATCCTGCAACTAATTCTTATGCATGTGAGCAAGTGACAAACCCTGTTCTTCAAAGGCCCACACCAAGAGTTAAGGTTGATTTAACCCAATCAGAACCCTTAGTTCGAAAGGGTATGAAGAACAAGAATAATGCTAACAAGGGAGGACCCAAGGAAACTTGGGTACCAAAATCAACTTGATTTAGTTATGATGTGTGTAGGGAAACAGAAGAAATCTTTGGTACCTTGGATAGTGGATGCTCTAGGCATATGAATGGAGATTCTACCCTGCTCACTATATTTGAGGAGAGAGCTTGCCCTAGAATTACATTGAAGCCTGTGTTGTTTTCAAGAAGAATAACAACAAGGTGGTGTTGACTAGAAACAGAAAAGGAAATGTGTATATTGCTAACTTCAATTCAACAAGTGCAAATTCAGCCACATATCATTTCAATAAGGCAGGTGTAGACGAAAGTAGGCTTTGGCACAAGAAACTGGTACACTTAAGTTTAAGGCAATGAATGAGTTGGTTAAGAGGGATTTGGTAAGAGGTACTCCAAAGTTGGATTTTTACAAGGATGGATTATGTGATGCATGCCAGAAAGGGTAGCAAAAGAAGGCCTCTTTCAGATCCTAGTCAATGTCATCAATTGATCAACCTTTACAGCTACTACACATGGACTTATTTGGACAAATCAATGTGTTGTCAATTTCTAAGAAGAAATATTGTCTTATGATTATGGATGATTTTTCAAACTATACATGGACATACTTTCTGCACTCCAAGGATGACGCAAGTGAAATCATCATCAATCACATCAAGATAGTCAACAACAATCCAAGTTTTAAAGTGAGAAGAATTAGAAGTGACAATGGAACTAAGTTCAAGAACTTTGTGATGAGAGAGTTTTGTGAAGAAGAAGGAATTATTCAAGAATTCCCTGTACCGAGGACTTCTCAATAAAATGGTGTAGTTGAAAGGAAAAATAGAACTTTAGTTGAAGCTTCAAGGACCATTCTTGAAGAGTCAAAGCTGCAAACATATTTATAGGCTGAAGCAGTTAACATAGCATGCTACACTCAGAATATTTCCTTGGTTAAATAAGCAAAAGGCATGACACCCATCTATTCAAAGGAAAGAAACCAACAATTAACTTTATGCATGTCTTTGGATGCAAGTGTTTTGTACTGAGGAATCAAGGTGAAAACTTGAGGAAATTTGATTTAAAGGTAGATGAAGCTATTTTTGTTGAATATTCAGTTGGGAAATCCTACAGAATCTACGATCTAAGACTTAACACTGTTATGGAATTTGTACATGTTATCTTTGACGATAAGAAGATCCAAGGTTTGTAAGATGAAGAATTCCATGAATCTCTCTCATTTGAAAATGAGATTGGAGGTGAAGATAGTGAAGATGATGAAGAGATAGTATCAATTGATGTGAGAAGTCAACATGGACCATCCATTGATATCCAAATTGGTCCATCCGTTGAAAAATAGAAGACACCATCCGTTGATGCTAAGAATAAACCATCCGTTGATGATCCTTTTGGGGCATCCGTTGAGAACCAAAGGGAAGCATCCATTGATCAATCTGTTAGAACTCCGCCAATTTCTAAGACAAGGTTCAGACACTCAGGGGGTGTTTCTCAGAATCAACACTCAATAACAAACCAAAATGGTCAACATCAAGAAAATGAAGTCACTTCATCAAGATCAAACTTGCCACCACAGAAAATGGACTAGGGATCATCCTTCTGAATTGATAATTGGTGATTCTAATTGTAAAGTCCAAACAAGAAGGGCAACTCGAGAAGAATGCTTATATAGCAATTTTCTATCTAAAGAGGAATCAAAGAAATTTGAGGATGCTCTTTCCGATCCAGACTGGGTGTTAACCATGCAATAAGAGCTAAACTAGTTTGAAAGAAATGAAGTATGGAAGCTTATACCCAAACAAAAGAATAAATCAGTGATTGACACAGAATGGGTATTCAAGGATAAGATGGATGAAAATGGCATATTGACAAGGAACAGAGCTAGATTGGTTGCTAAGGTCTATTGCCAAGATAAAGGAAATGATTTTGAAGAAACTTTTGCACCAGTTGCAAGATTGGAAGCAATCAGAATCTTTCTAGCCTATGCAACCCATGCCAATTTCAAAGTCTATTAAACGGATGTGAAGAGTGCATTTTTGAATGGAATACTGGAAGAGGTGGTGTATGTTAGTCAAGTAGTCAACAACCTAATTTTAAATAGGTTATACTTTGCAATTCTGCGTAAGTGAAATGGTATTTCAACGAATAAAGAGACTACACCAACGGATATGAATCATCAACGGATAGCGACCAACTTATCAATGGATGTCAGCTTCAATGGATAATCACTTCAACAAATAATGTCTTGATAGTGACTTGACATGGCTGACAGATCACATGGGTTAATGAACTTCAAAAGAGCATGGTAGCCCTAAATCGAGCTCAAAACGGATTTTGGGCACAACACAAGCCTTTATTGATCCTTAGACAATGCATCAAACCTATATCAGTACATTACATCTTCATACTTATGTCTTCTCCTACCATGCCTCTCCTTTGAATATCTATAAACTTTATTCTGTTAATCTTAGATTCTCGTGAAGATTTGAATTTTGCTTCAATAGCTATACATGAATTTTGCTTGAATAGCTATAGATTTATCTAGTTATCTAGTTAACTGTTGTTAGTAATATTTTTTTTATACTCTGAGATAAGATAGGTTAGTGGCATGCTACACCTGAACAAGATAAAGTTAGAGAAATTAAATTTAGTTATTGTTTTAAAAATATTACTTATTTATATTATACTAGCCTATAACCACGGTTGCTTGTAAACTTTTTAATTATATTTTATTGTTAAAGTTTTAAGTTGTATATATATTTTAATTATTAAAATAATATTTTAACTTTATAAATCTCATGTATATAAATATTATCGTAATTATTTGTTTTGAATTGTTACTTTAAAATGTATACGTATATATAAATATTACATAAAAATTGTTTTTTTAAACTTTTATTTAATATAAAAAGTGAAATTTATCTAATCATATAGACTTTTTTTGATTTTTAAACAAAATTTTCTATACAGTAACTGGTTTCCAGATTTTGTGAAATTTTTTAGTATATAGCTTATTACTATGCACAGATGTTTTTTTAATATTTTTTTTACACTCAATAACAAAATGAGAAAAAGGATCCTCAGATTAACTCGGGAAAGTTTCCTGAGATATTTGCTTTTAAAACTTACTAGGCCCCATTTTACTCGGCTAACTAATAATATTGTAAAATTTTAAAAGAATCTTGATTTTACAAAAATGTCCACCCCATTTTTGAATATAAAATTGTATATCTTAGGGAAGTTACTAAAACATATCTTAGGCTCCCTATCTTTAACCAAATATATTGCTTATAATATTATAGTATAGATAGTATGACTCATTATATTAACCTGATTTTACTTATTTTAAAATAAAAATTTAGAAATAAATAAAAATAATATAATTAAATTAATAATGATAAAATAATATAATTTTACTTTGACAACCAAAATAAATTTTCCATGTTCATTAAGATTTGTCAAATTAATTATTTTATTAATGTATTTTTTTTTGTAATTGTTGTTATGTTGATGTATATAAATTATTTATATATTTTTTTAAGATTATAAGTTAAAGCAAAGACCAATAAAACCTATTGAGCCCATCAATTCTCGACAAATCTTCTATAATAAACCCAGCCGATTCGATTTTTAAAATCCTCCATTAAGCTTTACAAGTACTTTTGGAATATTTATAATAAATCATTAGAATTAAAATAACATATTAATCAAATATGAAAAATTATATATTTTATGATAGTGCTCGAAAAAGTATTGTCTAATCCTACATTCACAGAATGGGCCAAAACCAGGGGTGTTGTGTAAATGCATAAGTATTTTTAGATTAGACAAGCGTTTTTTAGTCTGTTGTCTAAGTAGCAGTTATCCATAGTGTTGTGTGACAGTTAACCAACACACAACATTTTTTAGAAATATTATGTGAATGAAGGATAGACAATACTTCGTAAAAAGTATTGTTAAAATGACAATTTTAGAAAATAACTTTTTTGCATTTTTATAACTAAATTTTGGATTTAAAATAAATAATCAAAATAAAAACAATTATGAAAAGTAAATAAATAATTTACCTTTTTAAATAAAAAGTAATTTAGTAAATAGAAGTAAATAAGTTAAAATGTGAAAAGGTTAAAAACATTTCCTTTTTTACATTTTTACCAAAACATGATCAAAACAATACTATTCATCACCATCTTAAAACTTTCATTCCAAGAACACCAAGAACACGAAGAACACTATAATCAATCTCCAATTTCTATATGTTATTGAACTCAAAATCCAACATATGATATATGAAATTGACCAGAAAAACAAGATCTACAACATGGCATCTTCAGATTTCACAGCATACACTTTTTGCAATTTTTTTTTTATTTTTAATCATAATAATTTCGAAAATAAATCGAATTTTAGAAAAAAATTGAAATCACCAGCACCGTATCTGTTGTCAAAAACACGCAGGGTTCATTGATAGCTTCGATTCAACTATCGATGCGTCAAAATCCGAATTCAATAACATCTTCGAATTGGACTTTGATCTTCAAGAATAATATTTATCGAAATCTATATCATTACAACGTTTTCGTTTTTGCTAAAATCTCGTACAACCCGACCTTTTTATTTTTCGATTGATTTTTTACAACACTAAAATGAGTGTTTATTAACATCCGTACGGTTGGATCATCGAAGAAATCATTCAAAAAAATTATTCAGTGAATCTGGATCGTGCCTCGTTATAGGAAGCAGCACTTTTACTACGTTTTTGTGTAGATCTCATATAATGTGGCATTTTTATTTTTTGATTATTTTTTCCCAGCACTAAAATGAGTGTTTATTAACTTTCGTACGGTTCGATCGTCGAAGAAATCATTCGGTGAACCTGGATCGTGCCCCGTTATAGGAAGCAACACTTTTACTACGTTTTTGTTTAGATCTCGTACAATGTGGCCTTTTTATTTTTTCGATTATTTTTTCCCAACACTAAAATGAGTGTTTATTAACATTCGTACGGTTCGATCGTCGAAGAAATCATTCAAAAAATTATTCAATGAACCTGGATCGTGCCCCATTATAGGAAGTAGCACTTTTACTACGTTTTGTTAAAATCTCGTGCTAACCTGGCCTTTTTATTTTTCGATTATTTGTCCCAAGACTAAAATTAGTGTTTATTAACTTTCGTACAGTTCAATCGTCGAAGAAATCATTCAAAAAAATTATTCAAGTAACTTGGATCGTGCCCCGTTATAGGAAGTAGTACTTTTACTACCTTTTTTGTTAAAATCTCGTACAACATGACCTTTTTATTTTTGATTATTTTTTCCCTACACTAAAAGGAGTATCTACATACATATATACGGTTCGATCATCGAAAAAATCATTAGTAGATCGTTATTTTATGAGTATCTATTAATAGATCATACAAAATGTATTTTTTACTTTTTAATTACTTTTAGACATAACTAAAATAAATAAATAAATAAATATATATATATATATAAATTTAACAAATAATATAACATTTATTTTACAAATCTAGCTATATATATATATATATATATATATATATATATATATATATATATATATATATATATATATATATATATATATATAAAATTTATTAAAATTCTACAAATCTCGAAAAATTTCCTTGTCCAAATTTTACATCCCTACGTTAATCTAATTCATATTGCCGCTCATTACTTCTATTCCTACATTATTCCAAACCCAAAATTTCATTTCCCCCTTCTTCCCACCCCTAATTATTTTACAGGCGCTCAAAAAATCCCCCCTTTCTGAAAACCTTCTCAAAATTTCCCCCCATTCTACCTTCACTAATATATTTCCCATCTCATACTCCCTCACATTCTACCTTCAATAATATATTTCCCATCTTATACTCCCTCACATCAACATCTCGCTGAAACACTCTCTAACAATCTAGGGCTTCAATTTGGTGCATCAATTTAGAGATTTAGATTTAGGGATTGGGTACTTGAGGGTTTAATTTTGATTTGGGTTCAACCTTCGATTGGATTCAAGGATTTAGGTTCAAGCTTCGATTGGATTCAAGGATTTGTGGTATGTTACATATTTTTCGGTACGTTGGATTCTTTGTTTTTTATCATATGTAGAAGCGGAAATGAGACTTGTCACTAGGCTATCAACAACGAATTCTTGTTTTTGTTATTTTAGTTTAGGATTTAAATTAGTTGAAATAATTGATGCACTCTTTACAAGGTTGATGAGATTTGTTTCAAACTTTTGTAGGAGTTGAAGGTCTTGAAACTGATTCCAAGAGTCAAAAGGTTGTAGTGAAAGGAGAGAAAGCAGATCCAGTTAAAGTGCTTGAGAGAGTTCAGAAGAAAAGCCACCGTCAAGTTGAGCTTCTTTCTCCGATTCCTAAACCTCCGGAGCCCGCGGCGGAGGAGCCTAAGGCTGTAGAGCTCAAAGAAGTTTCCAAACCCGAAGAGAAAAAAGAAGAGGTTTTATCTTTATTTTAACTTCGAAAAAAGTGGTGTTTTGATTGTTGATTGATAATTCATGAGTTGGGTTGTTGAGATCATGAAATTGTTATTGCAGCCTCAGGTAATTACAGTGGTGTTGAAAGTGCACATGCATTGCGAGGCCTGTGCTCAAGAAATCAAGAAACGTATAATGAGAATGAAAGGTAAATGAAAGGTAAACAGAGAATGAAAGGTCTTAAACGGAGCACATTCATTAACGTCTTCCTGTTCTTCAGTATAATTGAGCCTTTTTATCTCTCTGTGTGTCTAGCATCGATGTCCCACTGCAAAACCCATAGAGATGTCATCACTATGCTTTTGAAGTCTTCCTTGCAACTAACCATTTATACTTCTGTTTACTTCTGTTCTCGTAGAAAGTTTAGGCGAGTGTGACGTAATATAGGTTCCCAACTCCCAAGTATGCTCTTTTAACTTTTACTACGATTTTCCCACCATTAGACGTCTTATATGTTTGCTTGTTTGTAGACAGCTCTAAGCTTCAGCAGTAATAATAGTTTATGATATGATAGCATACTTCAATGACTGTCTTGTGTTCACTCAAAATTAATCTTGAAGGTCAAAACATGTGGATTTTCTCCACTAGAAGACAGGGACAAGTCATCTGGATTATTTTCTGGGATTGACTTCTTTGGCAGTGGTAAACTTGCAAAGGAGGAAACTGTATCTTTTTGATATGCCTTGAATTGAATCAGTTTAATGGGCCAAACATTTGCAATTTTATGCTAAAAATTCGATAACTTCTTTGTTTTGGAAAATGTCCTTAACTTTTCAAATAGCTGAGACTTGCAGAGTTGGAAACAAGGGCAGTAAATGACATGTTTGTCGTTTTTTCAGATATTTGGTTGGACAATGAGGATGTATGCATGCAATTGCTAATTCATTTTAGTTGTTACTTATTGTCTGTTTTATCTATTATTCCAAATTGGAAAACTATGGTCTAACATCATGTTCAATTAATTTATAGACTATGAAAAACCTGCAGACTGTCCTTGATGGTTATGAGAATGTAGAAGTGGTTCCTTCTTTGTTTGTCTTTATGGGAAATTTCTGCTCCCATCCATGTAACCTTTCTTTTAGTTCTTACTCAACAGTCAGGTAAGTACTCTGATATGTTGTTCTTAATATGTTCATCCAATTTTGTTTATCATAACAAAAAAATAGCAAAATTTGCTTTACAGATCGCAATTCGGGAAACTGGGGCAAACATTTATACTGTTTTCTTGTTCTACAGGACAATGATGAATTTTTGAATTACTATCTTCAAAGTTTTTGTCAGAATCTAGATACTCAATATCTGTCCAGGCAGCTGCTGTGAGGGTTCTTTTCAGCTGTTCATTGACGTGGATGGTATGATATTTCTAATGGTCTTCCTTTAACCTTTAACATCAACTTGATAAACTGCACAGACATTCAACCTTTAACCTTTACCCTTCTCATGATTTTGTACTTGCATACCAGCATCCCCATATTTTTGAAGAAAATGTGTTTGGAGAACATAAATGGTTGGGTGGTAAATGATGCTTCTAGGTCTTCTGGTAAGGATCATGAATCAAACAGTGATCATGGACTGCGAAAATCCTCTGAGGCTGAAATGTTAAGGACCTATTCTACTGGACTTCTTGCTATATGTTTGGTCGGGTATGCTCTTTAACCTGGTTCTTAAACGTTATTATACATAACAGTAATTTAAAGTTGTAAATAATGTCTGCAGTGGTGGTCAAATTGTTGAAGATGTGTTAAAATCTGGATTGTCAGCGAAGTTGATTCGATATCTTCGTATCCGGTCTCTAGGGGAGCCAAATAGAAAAGATGCAAACCATTCAAGTAGTTGAATCAGCAGCAAATATGCTCTATGGTCTTATTCATGCCTCGAGTACAAGGTTCTGAAGGAGAAGGTAAAAGAAATCAACTAGAAGGATGCTCAATTCTATGGAAATATGTTTGCCAAACTGAACAAGCTGGAGCCTTTTGACACAGAAGTGAGTATTTGATGGGCATACTCACATTAGTTAGCATAGAAGAAAATAAAAAGTTTCGAAAGCCTAGAAATGAGGCTGGAGGCAACCCACCAAGTGGTCTAAAGAATTTTGTATCGGTAGTAGCTTTGTTGTGATTAATATTGATGGTAGTTTCTGTTTAGATGAATATTGGTTTTGATTAAAATGGTTAGTTGCTAGTATTGTATAAACTTTTATTTTTATTTTAAATAAAAGTATTGCTTCATTTATCATTAGCCAATGTTATTATCTTTGATAAAAACTAGTTAAAATGTCATCAGAAAATGGATAAAACAAATCGTTTTTGCTAAGAAACCGTTGTCTATAGTGACTTACAACAACAGCCCTGATCAAGTAAAGGATTGTATCTTTTGCACTTCAACAATAGGCTTTCTTTTAAAAACCATTGTCTTTACTGCTTAAAACAACAATATATTCGTTAAAATGTGTTGCATTATTGGAGCTTTGACAACAGGTTTCCAAAGAAGTGTTGTTGTTTCTGGGTATCAGACAACTCTTTTCAGGTGGCTTTTACTTGTCTTTCAACTCTCACTCAACAGTTTGCTGTGTGTTGTCTGAGGTGTGTATCAGACGACTTCTCAATAGTCAACAGTTTTTGGTACATTCAGACAACACGTTTTGAGTGTCGTCTAAAGCAAAAATCCTTGTAGTGCTGATAGATTCGTTTGATTAATAAATAACTAATAGAATAAAAAAAATACATTAATAATATTTAAAAACATCAAATTTTTGCTCCAATTAATCTCTCCCATAAGTAAAAACATTAATACATGCTTTCGTAATGTGTAAATTAGGTAGAAAAAACAACCCATGTTAAGAAATGCAACTGACATGAATTTGTATTTCACTAAATAAATTTTAGATATGCGTGAAACATGGGTGACTTACTAATGCTATTGAAATATCCCAAATATCATCATCTATTATTACAATACCAATAAATTTTGAAATGGGAAGAAAATACAAATAAATGTTCAACAAAAACAAAAAGGTACTTGAAATTTAATAGGCCATGTAAAAGAGAAAACAAATTGCAGTCCAGAAGCCCCATCTTCACTTTTTCATGGGCGGGGTCCAACTACTTGGAGGTTCTACTTAGCTTGCAAACCTCTTTTTTTGAGGTAGATTTTTCTTTGTTTCGGCTTCATTCCCTCCTAATTTATGATTGACAAAGTTGTTTCCTTTCTTTTACCAGATGGAGAGACTAATGAGGTGACTATTGTTTCTAGATTCAGATTGTGATGGTAGTGCTACTTGGGTAGGAAAAATGTGGCCTTCTGGCTATGTCATTGGGAATTTTTGGTTTTATTTTGGAGTATGTGGTTTTGCTACTTTCTTCATAGATAGTAGTTTTGGTACTTTGGTTTTATGGGTTTTATGTAGTACTTTTTACTAAGATTTTCCACGGAAGTGGTGGATAAAAGAAATTACATTTTTTATAGTTCATACTCAGTGGTTTGGTAGGTAATGGAATTCATATATGTAAAATATATATTTTAAAATTTTCATTATTTAGTGTTACAATTACTATTGTTATTAATGTCGTAAATTAAAACTTTGTGTAGTGTTACATTATATCCAATTCAACCAAAAAAGCATTCTTTCCATAACGAAATCTATTATTACATTAGGTAAATTGATGTTGTGACATTTGAAAAGTGGACCCTACATGAAGGACCAGTCATGTGGGTCCAACCCTTATGGACCCCACCTTGTGGGTCCTGTATGTGGATCCACTATTAGTTTGTCATGCAACACTCTACTCCTATTGCATTTGTTTGATTCAGTATTGCTCTATGACCATAAGTTAATGTTCTTCCTTATGTTACTTTGAGAACCAAAGCATTGCATTGTAGTGTAGAGGCAACATTAGCGGAAGAAATGGTCAAAATACTTAATGTATCATATTCCGTGCCTAAAGAACATGCATCTGACCATCAAAGATCTAGTGGGAAAAGGGAGATATCAGAAAATTAGTGGTGCATCAAGATTACGGTCAAATATATTAAAGTTGGAAGTTGTTGTTGATCCATATTTTAGGCCCAATTAAGTTAAACCAATTTTAAATCCTATTTATTATCTAATATTAATCCCTTTTATTCTATTATTCTTTTATTATTAATATTCTAAAAATTATGGAATATTACATTCTACCCTCCTTAAAAAGAATTTGGTCCCCAAATTCATAACAATCTTAAACTCCAAAAAGTTTGTGATGCATCTATTCCTAATGTGTAGTCCTAAGGATCGCATTCTAGAGAATGTACTGGTCCCATACCTAATACACTCCGAATGACAGCCTGCTCTTGATACCAACAGTAACAGCCCGACTTTCAGACTATTAAATTTAAAACAAAACTGAAAGGAAAATACAATTTATTAATCAAAAAGTCTATTACAAAGGTACTTATTACAAAAGCGCAGCTAATGATGACAATTTACTCCGTACCTAAGATCCTTGAGATCCAATGCTATCCCACTCGATCTTACACCGAACCTGAAAATAGTAAGTAATGAGCAATACAGCCCAGCAAGTAACTAATCGACCTAACCAGCCATAAAAAGTAACGTATAAACACATATAGAATAATACAATAATAGATACGATACAATACGAAATACAAAACAATCACTTTCGATACACATATGCTTATTCTTATTTATACGACACCACATAACAACAATAACTTTAAACCCACAATTCATACCACGACCACTATAACCCGGTAATAACGGTCCTAGATTTTAGAAAACTATCACTACAATTCGCTGACTCGGTCCTTATTCTTATTTTTGCAAACCATGGCATAAATCAAAGTTCCAAGTCTATTGTTTACACATAACACATATATACAATAATATATATAAATTCAAAATATAATCACTTAGCCCATGTTTTATAACAAGTACTTACACGTAACACATAATTTCGAAAATACTAGATATATCAATCAGAAAATTACCTCGACACGGAAAATCAAGAATTCAAATCTTGTTACCACTCCTAACAAGATCTGTATTTAGAAATTTTGACCCTCTAAACGATGTTTTCTTGAAAAACTCAAACAACAAAAGTTGTAGAGAACGAATAGATCTTTCCGAAAAGTCCAGAATCAACGAATTTTGACTTACGATGTATTCTCTACGAATTTTACAATACTACTAAATTGTGTATGAAAGAGACCTACGAATTTTGTTAAAAAAGACGAGGAAGAAGAATATGATGTATTTATAATGTTACAAAACCCTATGTCCAAACCTACAAGTTATCTGTATTTAAATCCGATCCATATTTTAGGCCCAATTAAGTTAAACCAATTTTAAATCCTATTTATTACCTAATATTAATCCCTTTTATTCTATTATTCTTTTATTATTATTATTCTAAAAATTATGGAATATTACATACTACCCTCCTTAAAAAGAATTTCGTCCCCAAATTCATAACAATCTTAAACTCCAAAAAGTTTGTGATACATCCATTCCTAATGTGTAGTCCTAAGGATCGCATTCTAGAGAATGTACAAGTCCCCTACCTAATACACTCCGAAGGACAGCCTGCTCTTGATACTAACTGTAACAGCCCGACTTTCAGACTATTAAATTTAAAACAAAACTGAAAGGAAAATACAATTTATTAATCAAAAAGTCTATTACAAAGGTACTTATTACAAAAGCGCAGCTAATGATGACAATTTACTCCGAACCTAAGATCCTTGAGATCCAATGCTATCCCACTCGATCTTACACCGAACCTGAAAATAGTAAGTAATGAGCTATACAGCCCATCAAGTAACTAATCGATCTAACCAGCCATACAAAGTAACGTATAAACACATATACAATAATACAATAATCGATACGATACAATACGAAATACAAAACAATCACTTTCGATACACATATGCTTATTTTTGTTGATACGACACCACATAACAACAATAACTTTAAACCCACAATTCATACCACGACCACTATAACCCGGTGATAACGGTCCTAAATTTGAGAAAACTATCACTACAATTCGCTGACTCGGTCCTTATTCTTATTTTTGCAAACCATGGCATAAATCAGAGTTCCAAGACTATTGTTTACACATAACACATATATACAATAATATATATAAATTCAAAATATAATCACTTAGCCCATGTTTTTATAACAAGTACGTACACATAACACATAATTTCGAAAATACTAGATATATCAATCAGAAACTTACCTCGACACGGAAAATAAAGAATTCAAATCATGTTACCACTCCTGACAAGATCTGTATTTAGCAATTTTGACCCTCTAAACGATGTTTTCTTGAAAAACTCAAAAAACAAAAGTTGTAGAAAACGAATAGATCTTTCCGAAAAGTCCAGAATCAACGAATTTTGACTTACGATGTATTCTCTACGAATTTTACAATACTACTAAATTGTGTATGAAAGAGACCTACGAATTTTGTTAAAAAAGACGAGGAAGAAGAATATGATGTATTTATAATGTTACAAAACCCTATGTCCAAACCTACAAGTTATCTGTATTTAAATCCGATCCATATTTTAGGCCCAATTAAGTTAAACCAATTTTAAATCCTATTTATTACCTAATATTAATCCCTTTTATTATATTATTCTTTTATTATTATTATTCTAAAAATTATGGAATATTACATACTACCCTCCTTAAAAAGAATTTCGTCCCCAAATTCATAACAATCTTAAACTCCAAAAAGTTTGTGATACATCCATTCCTAATGTGTAGTCCTAAGGATCGCATTCTAGAGAATGTACAAGTCCCCTACCTAATACACTCCGAAGGACAGCCTGCTCTTGATACTAACTGTAACAGCCCGACTTTTCGGACTATTAAATTTAAAACAAAACTAAAATGAAAATACAATTTATTAATCAAAAAGTCTATTACAAAGGTACTTATTACAAAAGTGCAGCTAATTATGACAATTTACTCCGAACCTAAGATCCTTGAGATCCAATGCTATCCCACTCGATCTTACACCGAACCTGAAAATAGTAAGTAATGAGCTATACAGCCCATCAAGTAACTAATCGATCTAACCAGCCATACAAAGTAACGTATAAACACATATACAATAATACAATAATCGATACGATACAATACGAAATACAAAACAATCACTTTCGATACACATATGCTTATTTTTGTTGATACGACACCACATAACAACAATAACTTTAAACCCACAATTCATACCACGACCACTATAACCCGGTGATAACGGTCCTAAATTTGAGAAAACTATCACTACAATTCGCTGACTCGGTCCTTATTCTTATTTTTGCAAACCATGGCATAAATCAGAGTTCCAAGACTATTGTTTACACATAACACATATATACAATAATATATATAAATTCAAAATATAATCACTTAGCCCATGTTTTTATAACAAGTACGTACACATAACACATAATTTCGAAAATACTAGATATATCAATCAGAAACTTACCTCGACACGGAAAATAAAGAATTCAAATCATGTTACCACTCCTGACAAGATCTGTATTTAGCAATTTTGACCCTCTAAACGATGTTTTCTTGAAAAACTCAAAAAACAAAAGTTGTAGAAAACGAATAGATCTTTCCGAAAAGTCCAGAATCAACGAATTTTGACTTACGATGTATTCTCTACGAATTTTACAATACTACTAAATTGTGTATGAAAGAGACCTACGAATTTTGTTAAAAAAGACGAGGAAGAAGAATATGATGTATTTATAATGTTACAAAACCCTATGTCCAAACCTACAAGTTATCTGTATTTAAATCCGATCCATATTTTAGGCCCAATTAAGTTAAACCAATTTTAAATCCTATTTATTACCTAATATTAATCCCTTTTATTCTATTATTCTTTTATTATTCTAAAAATTATGGAATATTACATACTACCCTCCTTAAAAAGAATTTCGTCCCCAAATTCATAACAATCTTAAACTCCAAAAAGTTTGTGATACATCCATTCCTAATGTGTAGTCCTAAGGATCGCATTCTAGAGAATGTACAAGTCCCCTACCTAATACACTCCGAAGGACAGCCTGCTCTTGATACTAACTGTAACAGCCCGACTTTTCGGACTATTAAATTTAAAACAAAACTAAAATGAAAATACAATTTATTAATCAAAAAGTCTATTACAAAGGTACTTATTACAAAAGTGCAGCTAATTATGACAATTTACTCCGAACCTAAGATCCTTGAGATCCAATGCTATCCCACTCGATCTTACACCGAACCTGAAAATAGTAAGTAATGAGCTATACAGCCCATCAAGTAACTAATCGATCTAACCAGCCATACAAAGTAACGTATAAACACATATACAATAATACAATAATCGATACGATACAATACGAAATACAAAACAATCACTTTCGATACACATATGCTTATTTTTGTTGATACGACACCACATAACAACAATAACTTTAAACCCACAATTCATACCACGACCACTATAACCCGGTGATAACGGTCCTAAATTTGAGAAAACTATCACTACAATTCGCTGACTCGGTCCTTATTCTTATTTTTGCAAACCATGGCATAAATCAGAGTTCCAAGACTATTGTTTACACATAACACATATATACAATAATATATATAAATTCAAAATATAATCACTTAGCCCATGTTTTTATAACAAGTACGTACACATAACACATAATTTCGAAAATACTAGATATATCAATCAGAAACTTACCTCGACACGGAAAATAAAGAATTCAAATCATGTTACCACTCCTGACAAGATCTGTATTTAGCAATTTTGACCCTCTAAACGATGTTTTCTTGAAAAACTCAAAAAACAAAAGTTGTAGAAAACGAATAGATCTTTCCGAAAAGTCCAGAATCAACGAATTTTGACTTACGATGTATTCTCTACGAATTTTACAATACTACTAAATTGTGTATGAAAGAGACCTACGAATTTTGTTAAAAAAGACGAGGAAGAAGAATATGATGTATTTATAATGTTACAAAACCCTATGTCCAAACCTACAAGTTATCTGTATTTAAATCCGATCCATATTTTAGGCCCAATTAAGTTAAACCAATTTTAAATCCTATTTATTACCTAATATTAATCCCTTTTATTCTGTTATTCTTTTATTATTATTATTCTAAAAATTATGGAATATTACATACTACCCTCCTTAAAAAGAATTTCGTCCCCAAATTCATAACAATCTTAAACTCCAAAAAGTTTGTGATACATCCATTCCTAATGTGTAGTCCTAAGGATCGCATTCTAGAGAATGTACAAGTCCCCTACCTAATACACTCTGAAGGACAGCCTGCTCTTGATACTAACTGTAACAGCCCGACTTTTCGGACTATTAAATTTAAAACAAAACTAAAATGAAAATACAATTTATTAATCAAAAAGTCTATTACAAAGGTACTTATTACAAAAGTGCAGCTAATTATGACAATTTACTCCGAACCTAAGATCCTTGAGATCCAATGCTATCCCACTCGATCTTACACCGAACCTGAAAATAGTAAGTAATGAGCTATACAGCCCATCAAGTAACTAATCGATCTAACCAGCCATACAAAGTAACGTATAAACACATATACAATAATACAATAATCGATACGATACAATACGAAATACAAAACAATCACTTTCGATACACATATGCTTATTTTTGTTGATACGACACCACATAACAACAATAACTTTAAACCCACAATTCATACCACGACCACTATAACCCGGTGATAACGGTCCTAAATTTGAGAAAACTATCACTACAATTCGCTGACTCGGTCCTTATTCTTATTTTTGCAAACCATGGCATAAATCAGAGTTCCAAGACTATTGTTTACACATAACACATATATACAATAATATATATAAATTCAAAATATAATCACTTAGCCCATGTTTTTATAACAAGTACGTACACATAACACATAATTTCGAAAATTCTAGATATATCAATCAGAAACTTACCTCGACACGGAAAATAAAGAATTCAAATCATGTTACCACTCCTGACAAGATCTGTATTTAGCAATTTTGACCCTCTAAACGATGTTTTCTTGAAAAACTCAAAAAACAAAAGTTGTAGAAAACGAATAGATCTTTCCGAAAAGTCCAGAATCAACGAATTTTGACTTACGATGTATTCTCTACGAATTTTACAATACTACTAAATTGTGTATGAAAGAGACCTACGAATTTTGTTAAAAAAGACGAGGAAGAAGAATATGATGTATTTATAATGTTACAAAACCCTATGTCCAAACCTACAAGTTATCTGTATTTAAATCCGATCCATATTTTAGGCCCAATTAAGTTAAACCAATTTTAAATCCTATTTATTACCTAATATTAATCCCTTTTATTCTATTATTCTTTTATTATTATTATTCTAAAAATTATGGAATATTACATACTACCCTCCTTAAAAAGAATTTCGTCCCCAAATTCATAACAATCTTAAACTCCAAAAAGTTTGTGATACATCCATTCCTAATGTGTAGTCCTAAGGATCGCATTCTAGAGAATGTACAAGTCCCCTACCTAATACACTCCGAAGGACAGCCTGCTCTTGATACTAACTGTAACAGCCCGACTTTTCGGACTATTAAATTTAAAACAAAACTAAAATGAAAATACAATTTATTAATCAAAAAGTCTATTACAAAGGTACTTATTACAAAAGTGCAGCTAATTATGACAATTTACTCCGAACCTAAGATCCTTGAGATCCAATGCTATCCCACTCGATCTTACACCGAACCTGAAAATAGTAAGTAATGAGCTATACAGCCCATCAAGTAACTAATCGATCTAACCAGCCATACAAAGTAACGTATAAACACATATACAATAATACAATAATCGATACGATACAATACGAAATACAAAACAATCACTTTCGATACACATATGCTTATTTTTGTTGATACGACACCACATAACAACAATAACTTTAAACCCACAATTCATACCACGACCACTATAACCCGGTGATAACGGTCCTAAATTTGAGAAAACTATCACTACAATTCGCTGACTCGGTCCTTATTCTTATTTTTGCAAACCATGGCATAAATCAGAGTTCCAAGACTATTGTTTACACATAACACATATATACAATAATATATATAAATTCAAAATATAATCACTTAGCCCATGTTTTTATAACAAGTACGTACACATAACACATAATTTCGAAAATACTAGATATATCAATCAGAAACTTACCTCGACACGGAAAATAAAGAATTCAAATCATGTTACCACTCCTGACAAGATCTGTATTTAGCAATTTTGACCCTCTAAACGATGTTTTCTTGAAAAACTCAAAAAACAAAAGTTGTAGAAAATGAATAGATCTTTCCGAAAAGTCCAGAATCAACGAATTTTGACTTACGATGTATTCTCTACGAATTTTACAATACTACTAAATTGTGTATGAAAGAGACCTACGAATTTTGTTAAAAAAGACGAGGAAGAAGAATATGATGTATTTATAATGTTACAAAACCCTATGTCCAAACCTACAAGTTATCTGTATTTAAATCCGATCCATATTTTAGGCCCAATTAAGTTAAACCAATTTTAAATCCTATTTATTACCTAATATTAATCCCTTTTATTCTATTATTCTTTTATTATTATTATTCTAAAAATTATGGAATATTACATACTACCCTCCTTAAAAAGAATTTCATCCCCAAATTCATAACAATCTTAAACTCCAAAAAGTTTGTGATACATCCATTCCTAATGTGTAGTCCTAAGGATCGCATTCTAGAGAATGTACAAGTCCCCTACCTAATACACTCCAAAGGACAGCCTGCTGTTGATACTAACTGTAACAGCCCGACTTTTCGGACTATTAAATTTAAAACAAAACTAAAAGTAAAATACAATTTATTAATCAAAAAGTCTATTACAAAGGTACTTATTACAAAAGGGCAGCTAATTATGACAATTTACTCCGAACCTAAGATCCTTGAGATCCAATGCTATCCCACTCGATCTTACACCGAACCTGAAAATAGTAAGTAATGAGCTATACAGCCCATCAAGTAACTAATCGATCTAACCAGCCATACAAAGTAACGTATAAACACATATACAATAATACAATAATCGATACGATACAATACGAAATACAAAACAATCACTTTCGATACACATATGCTTATTTTTGTTGATACGACACCACATAACAACAATAACTTTAAACCCACAATTCATACCACGACCACTATAACCCGGTGATAACGGTCCTAAATTTGAGAAAACTATCACTACAATTCGCTGACTCGGTCCTTATTCTTATTTTTGCAAACCATGGCATAAATCAGAGTTCCAAGACTATTGTTTACACATAACACATATATACAATAATATATATAAATTCAAAATATAATCACTTAGCCCATGTTTTTATAACAAGTACGTACACATAACACATAATTTCGAAAATACTAGATATATCAATCAGAAACTTACCTCGACACGGAAAATAAAGAATTCAAATCATGTTACCACTCCTGACAAGATCTGTATTTAGCAATTTTGACCCTCTAAACGATGTTTTCTTGAAAAACTCAAGTAACGAAAGTTGTAGAGCACGAAAAGATCTTTCCGAAAAGTCCATAGTCAACGAATTCTGAATTACGATGAATTTTCTATGAATTTTACAAGACTGCTGAATTTTACAAGACGGCTGCGAATTTTGTTATAAAAGACGAGGAACAAGAATATGATGTATTTATAATGTTACAAAACCCTATGTCCAAACCTATAAGTCCTATTTAAACCAATTTTAAATCCTATTTATTATCTAATATTAATCCTTTTTATTCTATTATTCTTTTATTATTATTGTTTATTACACCTCTATTGTCAAAAAGTCTCCAAGGTGGCCGGTGATCTTAAGATCAATGAAGGGAAGGAAAAGGTGGAGTTAGACCTATGAGTGAACAGATGGATGTAGAAGTAGAGCAAGCAATTTCAGAGTTTGATAAGCACAGTGGTGGGATTTTACAGAAGCTAGGCATGCAAGATGCTTTTATTAAGTAAAATGCTGTCTAAGCTTAATTCTAGTCTTTTTGTGTTGTTAGACCACGCATTAGCATCATCCTCTAAAAATTCTATTCTCATTAAAAAATATTTATTTTACATTCTAATATTAATTCTGAATTAAATAAATATAATTATTTTTAATTATTGTTCAAAAAATATTCCTTAATTATAAAATATATTATGACTCACTATATTAACATGGTTTTACTTATAAAAAAATTATAAATAAATAAAAATTTTGAAATTATTAATAATGATAAAATAATATAATTCTATTATGACAACAAAAATAATTTTTCCATATTCATTAAGGTTTGTCAAATTAATTATTTTGGTAATGTTTATTTTTTTATAATCGGTATTGATGTATATTAATTATTTATATTGTTTTAAGATTATAAGTTAAAGTAATGATCAATAAACACGGGCACTAACTACTAGCAACCATTATTCTAAAAATCACCGTTTCAGCCTTTTAATTCTTCATAAATCTTCTATAATAAATCCAACCTATTTGATTTTAAAAATTCCCGATTAAATTTTACAAGTACTTTTTGATCGGAGTATTTATAATAAATTATTAGAATTAAAATAATATTTTAATCAAATATGTAAAATTACATATTTTATGACATGATAAATACCTTTGATTAATAAATAACTAATAGAATAAAAAACACACTAAATTATATCAAAATAAATATAATTTTTAATGACTCCAATTAATCCCTCCATGAGAAACAACATTAATATATGCTTTACTAATGTGTAAACTAGAACCACATTTGGTAGAAAAAACAACCCAGTTAGGAAGTGCAATAACCACAAACATGAATTTGTACTTACACTAAATAATTTTTAAATATGCATAAGACCTGGATGTCTTACTAATTCTAATGAAATATCCCTAATATCATCATTTATTATTACAAATTTACAATACCAAGAAATTCTGAAATGGGATGAAAATACAAACAAATGTCCAACAAAAACAATGAAGGTACTTGAACTTTAATAGACCATGTAAAAGAGAAAACAAATTGCGGGTCCAGAAGCCCGATTTTCACTTCTTCATGAGGGGGTCCAACTATTTGCAGGTTCTACTTCGCATGCAACTTTCTTTTTTCCAGGTAGATTTTTCTCTGTCTCTGCTTCATTCCCACCTAATTTGTGGTTGGCAAAGTTGTTTCCTTTCTTTTACCAGATAGAGAGACTAATGAGGAGACTACTATCCCAGATTCAGATTGATTATGACGGCACTGCTACTTGGGTAGGAGAAGTGTGGCCTCTCTGAGCAAGTGCAATGCATAGCTATAGTTAGTGCTATACCTATGATATAGAATGGAGGGAGTTATGATGTAGGAATTAGCCTTGATGCTGAATTTTTTTCACCCTGGGGAATTAGCTTTGCTTCACATTTCTTGAACAATTTCTGCATTGATTGTAGGTCTTGCATTGAATGCATAACTGATTGGAGAATTTTTCAAGAAATCCATCAGGAGGAGATGAAAGTCAGCTAATCTTTATCTAAGAAAGCAACATGATTAGTGATTGCATATGCAACTTTGCCTAATGAACTTAAATGCACAGCCATTGTTAAAATTTTCTGAGAGTTTTTAAACAAACCATTGGAAAGAATTTTTGAATGAAAATTGAGAAGTGGGTATAAAAGATTTATACAGGGGAAAATTTTTTCAAAGATTTCTTTTACTATTAATGCAGACCAGATATCCAAGATAGAAAAAAAAGCATCTAAATTTTGCAATGTCCAAACCCTCAAAGATTTATAAAATCTTAACTAAATTATTCTCCATACTTGAATGTAGAATTTAAATTTGTGATTAATATATAATAAAATAGCAAATTTTGTACTTTACGTGAAAATTGTTAGTTTTGTTTAATCCAAACGTGTTTTTAGAAAATAAAGATTAGTTTTGTTTTATTTATTTTATGTAAGCACGTACGTGACTAGGTCTTGTGTTGGTAGAGTTTTAGTCGGGGTGTTAAGAATAATCAGGGGTAGTGGAGACAAAGTAGGAGTGGTTGGTTGTGTTTAGGATTTCTGTTTTATTTTCAGCAGTATTTATTCTTCATGTAATCTTCAGTTGTTTAATAAGAAAGAAGTAACAGTTAGCTTCTCAACTTTGCAGATATACATACACTATTTTATGGAACAAAAGCACATGTTTGTTTGAACCAAACACAAAGACAGTCCACGTCAGTAGAGATGTTGTCTTTGAAGAATCTGAAGGTTGGAACTGGAAGTCACTACAACTGATAGAGAATCAAAGCACAGGATCGTTCGTGTTGGTTGGAGCAAGTGCAAACGACGATGAACTAGTTGAAGAACAAGGGGACTCGACATCTACACCACCTGGCACTCTAGTTGAGAGCTTGTTGATCACTAACGAGAATGTCCAGTACGATTCTGAGAACTCACAAAGTAATACTGGGCCCAAAAGATTCAGATTGTTGGAGTATATTTATAACGAAACTGAAGAAGTTGAGTTGGAAAATGACATGCTTCTACTAGGTGCAGAGGAGCCATCGAATTTTAGAGAAGCAATGCAAGAAAAGGAATGGAAAGCAGCAATGAGACAAGAAATTGACTCGATTGAGAAGAATCAAACGTGGGCTCTAACTGAACTCCCAGCGGGTCACAAAGCTATCGGTTTGAAGTGGGTCTTCAAATTAAAGAAGGATACAAATGGGGAACTTGTTAAACATAAGGCGTGTTTGGTAGCTAAAGGCTATGTGCAAAAACGAGGAATAGACTATGAGGAAGTCTATGCCCCTGTCACTTGATTAGAAACAGTAAGACTGATATTGGCATTGGCTGCTAAAAACAGGTGGCAGGTCCACCACTTGGATGTCAAGTCTGCGTTTCTCAACGGTGTTTTGTAGGAAGAGGTCTATGTATTGCAGCCAGAAGGGTTCGAGGTTGAGGGTGAAGAACATAAAGGCTATAGACTGTTGAAAGCTCTTCATGGTTTATCCAAGCACCCCGTGCATGGTATGCTCGAATAAACAAGTATCTTGAAAAATTGGGTTTCGTTAAGTGTCCTTATGAACATGCTGTTTACATACGTAGAGAAGGACAAGAATCGTTGATAGTTGGGGTGTATGTCGATGACTTGATCATCACTGGTACTAAGATTTCAAACATTGTTAAGTTTAATTCACAAATGTTCAGTGAGTTCGATATGAGTGATCTGGGATTGCTCTCATACTATTTAGGCATTGAAGTCGAGCAAGGCAAAGATTACATAGAGCTGAAACAAGAGGCTTATGCAAAGAAAATTCTACAGAAAGCTGGTATGTCTGAATGTAAGCCGGTCAAATTTCTGATGGAGCCAAGTGTTCAACTGTATAAAGATGAGAAAGGAAGAGCTGTGAATCCAACTGATTATAAGAGTATGGTAGGTGGGCTAAGGTATTTGGTGCATACACGCCCCGATATCTCGTACGCTGTAGGAGTTGTGAGTAGGTATATGGAAAGGCCCACTGTCTTGCATCTAAACGCTGTTAAGCGTATCTTGAGGTATGTGCAGGGGACTTTGAGCTATGGACTTGTCTACTGGAAAGGCAAAGGTAATTATTTGTTGGCAGGATTTTCTGATAGTGACCTGGCTGGTAACATATATGACAGGAAGAGTACAGGAGGTTTAGCTTTTTAATTGAATGAAAGTTTGATAACCTGGGTGTCACAAAAGCAGAAGTGTGTGGCTTTAAGTTCGTGTGAAGCTGAGTTCATGGCTGCTACTGCAGCAGCCTGCCAGGGAGTATGGTTACGAAAGGTTATGAGTCAAATATCAGATGAAGTTGCAGGTCCTGTTACTCTGTATATCGACAACAAATCGGCCATAGATTTGGCTAAAAATCCAGTATTTCATGGTCGCAGCAAGCACATTGATGTGCGTTATCATTTCATAAGGGAATGTGTTGATCGAGGGGATATCATAATCAAGCACGTAAAGACTGAAGAACAGAGAGCTGATATTCTAACCAAAGCCATGTCCAAAGATAAGTTCGAGCCTATGAGGAAACTACTGGGCGTGAAGAAGCTGTAAAAGAAAAACATTTTGGATTAAGGGGGTGTTTGTTAGTTTTAGTTAATCCAAACGTGTTTTTAGAAAATAAAGATTAGTTTTGTTTTATTTATTTTATGTAAGCTCGTACGTGACTAGGTCTTGTGTTGGTAGAGTTTTAGTCGGGGTGTTAAGAATAATCAGGGGTAGTGGAGACAAAGTAGGAGTGGTTGGTTGTTTTTAGGATTTCTGTTTTATTTTCAGCAGTATTTATTCTTCATGTAATCTTCACTTGTTTAATAAGAAAGAAGTAACAGTTAGCTTCTTAACTTTGCAGAAATACTGTACATACACTATATATATATATATATATATAACGTAAGTTCTGTGTCTAAAAATATACACAATGGATATTTCAAGATCCAAATTAAATGCCTCCGAATTTTACAAATCCATACTTAATTCTCTGTTTGAATATAATTTTAATTTTATTTGAATAAAATAATACAACTCTTTGTATATTACCAACTCTTTTCAAATGTTTCCTACTTGAACTAGCAAAATACCATTACCAACTATATTGGTACCATTTTCTCTTATATCTAGGTGTCTAACTAAGCACCTTGGAAACTGTATCCAAGACTTCAAATTAAGCAACTTATCTATAATCCACACTTCCTATAACATGATCACAAGATTTTGCTATAATCTAAGTGTTGGAAATTTTATCCAAAGATCATACAACAACTTCTTACCCATTTTGTGTATATTGTTCATGACTTTAATTTTTTTTCCTTCATATATTCCAAGTATTTATTTACTACTAGTATTAAATAATAAGCAACAATTTAAGATACTATAAAATTACCATGATTTTCATGCTCTGATTTGAACTTCCTCCACTCCTTGCACCATGATCAGGTCAAATTTTTTTTCGAGCATTATCTTCATTGTTTATGCTTAAAAAAATTAAAAATATATTAATATTAAAATGTAGAATAAAATAATCCTGTATAAAAAATAAATTTCACTTTAGAAATATAATAAATCAACTTTATCATAGAATATAAATTAAGTTGACCCACTACCTTTGCTACTTAAATTTTGTGCAAATGGATGTGTTCGTTTACATTAATATAAAAATTGTAAGATGTTAAAACCAACATATCAATATATCTTACAGTAATGCAAAAAAGTCATGTAAATTTTAAAAAAGATGAAATTGCACCATACATCAATCACGCCAAAATAATAAAAGATATCAAATCACACCATACATCAATCACACCAAACTAAAAAAGTTACGTGTACGAAAAGGAAATGGAGATAGAGCATACTGCTAAATTAAAAATATATGTTAGTGAAAAGGAAATGGAGCATACCACTAATTTAAATACATATGTACAACATATTCAATTTTTTTTGGGTATCATGTTTTTAATTTCTCATTTTCATTTGTTTCTGATTCCTCCATGTGGATTCATTAAAAATCTAAGATCTTTTATGCAAAACAAAGCACATATACATTAAATCAAATTCATCTAACTAAACACATTTTTAAACAAAAGCTTATAGTTATTTAATCTATACATATGTGTATTGGAGCATACTCAATTAAACATTGTAATACATACCTTTGAATGTTTTAATAGGCCTAATGATGGTAGAATCATCCATATCACTGGCCTGGGTATACTTTTAATTGGATCTTAGGGGGTGATAAATAGACACATATTGGTATAGCTAGGCACAAATTTATGATTTGCAAATACTTTGAAGTGAAAACTAGATTAGATATAAAAAATGGGGCGGCTTTGGGAATTAGGGATAGGATTAGATCGTAAGTAGATTAAAATTTCATGTACATATAAAACCCTAGGATATAGTGACTGGGCCTTATATGTAGAGATCTAGTCAAGGTAATGGGCTTCATATGCAATGGGCATCATGGCTAGATTGGGCTAAACTTAACAATATAAATATATTTAACATCAATATCATTCTTAATATTCAATATCAATATGAATATCAATCTATTCCTAATTACCACTACTAGAAAAACTGGATTAGACATCGTCCCTTTAACATCGGTTTGAAAAACCATCGATGTTAAAAAGGTTTTTGACATCGGTTTTTTTAAAAACGATGTTAAGCTATTTTTCAGACATCGATAGGTAAAATAACCGATGTCTTTTATGATTTTTTAAAAAATAAAAAACAGGCGGCTCATACATTTTCCCCCCATTTCTAATAACATTTCCCCCTTAAAAATTTCATTACCCCGCCTTAGTAACATTTCCCCTAATTGTTTTGCCCGCTGAACTTTTCCCCAAAACTCTCATCTCAATCTCTCTCTCCTCATCTCTCTCTCTCTCTCTCATCTCTCTCTTTTATCTCTCTCTCACTCTCGTTCATCTCTCTCTTACTCTCGCTCATCTCTCGACCCTCTCTCTCTCACTCGACCCTCTCTCTCTCACCCGTATCTCTCTCTATATTAAACCATCACTTTTCTCTAATTAAACCCTAATTAATCTCTAAATCGAAATAGAGAAGAGGAACCCTCTCTCACCCGTATCTCTCTCTAAATTAAACCATCACTTTTCTCCAATTAAACCCTAATTAATCTCTAAATCGAAATAGAGAAGAGGAAGCTCAAATCGTCATCTCTAAATCTGCAATTAGTAAGTTTTTGTGTTAATTTCTTGTTTTTCTTGTAGATTTTTGTTTGTATTTTTCAGTTTTCGTGTTTTTGTTTGTATTACTTGTTTGTTTCTTATTTGTATTTTTGTTTCTTGTTAATTTCTTGTTTTTCCTGTAGATTTTTGCTTGTATTTTTCTTGTTTGTATTAGTAAGTTGCTAAGAATGTTATTGTTCAAGTCTTTGTACAAGAGGCCAAGAAAGTGACGAACACCACCATGCCCATATCCAAGAAAAAGGCTGTACACAAGGTTTTATTTAATTGTCTCTTCATATTTTATCATCTAGATATGAATTTCATCCTTAATGCTATCCTTAGTGCTATTGTCTATTAATTTAGGTTGATGTCTGTGTCTATTAACTAGCTTGTACAATATTTTGTGCAGGGAACAATTGATAGAAAACACATTTGCTATATATATGAACAATTGATATATGAATCTTTACGTATATATATATGTGTACAATGTGCAGAATATAACACATTTGGATTTGTTGTTAGGGGTGTTTTTCTAGCTAGTAGTTTTTAGCCAGAATCAACCACTGACTATTGCTATGGTTGCAGGTGAATTTAGCTCATTGCCATATATAATTATGTAGTAAATAATTAATGCCCATTGTGCGCATTTATGAAATGATAATAATTCTTAAGTATGTCCCTACAGCAGGTATTACTTTTGCTTACTTAATTTAATATGTAATTGGTTTCATGATGGAAGAGGAAGCCAATTGGTTTTTAACTTGTTTCCAGTTTTTTGTTATTATTCTAATATTTCATTAAAACATGTCAATAACAATCATTGTACATGCATTGTTTGTCTTGTACGAATAACTTCTCGTCGGTCATAGCAGTTGTGGCGAGCGAACGCTCTGTCTTGTACAGGGAGATGTTTTCTGGAATGTACTCTTCCTTTGTATACTCATTTGCACAGGTAACATACATTTCTTAGGCAAATAAATAGATGCTAGTACAAATATTAATATCCCCTTCATGTCATGTAACAAGTTTTTGTGTTCTTATAGGTGACTATTGAAATACCATATTTGTTGGTCCAATGGGGTTCTATTGGTCCATCAACAAGGTAGTCTGGTACTTTTACGTGACATTCTTCACACTGCTCTACTTCAGTTACCAGGGAATTCTTATCGTGTCACTGAGCCCAGACATGAAAGTTGCCTCCATACTAGCCGTGGCCACACACTATTCTTAGCATGTTCACAGGATTCTTGATACCTGGACCGGTAAGATGAAGGTTTCAAAGTGATATTAAATTTTTACTTGCTAGGAATGCTACTATGTGTATGTATATTAAACTATTTCAAAATCATGATTTTAAGATGTTAAATTTTAAGGCATCAGTCATTCATATTGTTAAGATGCAAGGATCTCTGCGTGAGCTAAGGGATTTCAAAAAAACAATATACAGTTTGTTCTCTGAGGTAGTTCATCCATAAATCCTTGCTATGCTAAATTTATTCCCAACATGTTCGTGCTAAATCTTACTTTCCTTTTTTCCGTATGCATCATTCAGTCACCACATATGTAATTGGATGACAGCTTCTGCAGGAGCTGTTCGTAAAATTTATTGTCGAATGAATAGATTAAATACACAATTGGTGCTACATTTTGCTATAGCTATTCAAAAATATCGGCATTGTCATACTTGTTACAATTTCTGAAAAAATGCATTGTATCACTATATTTTAGATTAACGTCAATGTACTGTTTAACAATATTACTGTGTGATGTCCCAGAATTTGAAATGCTTACATCTCCTTACGAAATACTTTACTTAGCAGCAAATTCTCGTGTCATTAAATTATGAGGAATTAGCACAAGTGAAATGTAAAATTTAGGTTGAATTCACATACTAGACCGATTTGGTATCTCATTATTGTTTTGAGTATCCATTATTATATTAAATGTAATCATGGACATTCAGGTCCCAAGTCTGATTCACCATGTTCTTCCGTAAATTTCGGTGCATAAGGCCATAAATTGGCATGTCACTAATTGAGACCTTAAGCATGGGAATCAAGTAGTTTGTTGTAATATTACAATTATGTAATGCAGAACAAATTTAACTGCTAATCCATTGACGTGATAGAGGATAAGCATTCTCGTTTCTTCATGCTTTAATATGTCAGTACAATTTTGCAGTGATATAGAAAGACTAGGATTGGATGCTAAGTTGGTAAATGAGTCATACCTGTGGATCGAGAATCAGATTGTTCACATGCCTAAATTGGCATATTGGCAGCGGGCAATGAGGTATGGTCTGCTTGAAGTTGGGATTTCACCTGACAATGGATTCACCTATGATCATGTGTATGGAACCAAGGTTGGTGGAACCACAGTTGACAAGTATGGTATTACTTATAAATTTTAAATGTTGGTATTACTGTTAGTAGGCCATATTAATCACTATAAATTTTGTACACTATGCTAGTAAGGGTAATAGTAACATCACTTCATGTAATGCTCTTGTCAATGTTTGCATGATGCAGACCATTGCTGATGCTGCAAATGCTGCACAAAACGTTCCAGATGCCCCTGGTCAAAGATATAATCCTTATCCTAATCACGGAGCTGCGTATCTACCCCATCAACAAGACGGTGCTGGTCATGCACCTGCCGGAGACTATGGCTCTGTCTATGGGAACTATGGCTATTGAAGCTAGCACATTATCAGTCTTCTCTAGTAGTGTGTATGAAAAATTCCACCGAATCGAAAGTGTATACTACACAGTTCTGGCCTGCTTAACTGTAGTTGTGAGTTAATTTGTTAGATTTTGTTTTATGTAATATGTCATGTTTTACATGGAATTCCTCTTGCTATCTTCTTATAAAAGTTATCAAGGTTACTTGGTATTGTTGCTAAAACCTCAACAAGATACATAAGTTATTAAAACAAAACTGATGTGTTTAACTATAATTCACATCACTTTTTCTAAAATAATCGATGTACAAAAAGGTCTATTGCATCAAATTTTTTAAAAGAACCGATGTCTACTGTTAAAACATACATCGGTGTTATTATATAAAACTGATGTCTTTAACAATAATTCACATCACTTGTTATTAGTAAAAACGATGTCTGTCAGGACATATAACATCGATTTTGTTATTGAACTCGATGTCTAAACCGATAATAGACATCGGCTAAAAACCGATGTCTAAAGTTTGGACCTTTCTCTACACACGCATAGACATCGCCCAGAGTTTTTTTTTACAACGGCTAAAAACCGATGTATATTGACATATTTCTAGTAGTGTACAACTAACATTCACGTCCAATTATTACTTAAATTGTTCATTATCATTTAACATTTTTCTCAAACTTTAGGGGTAAGTTCGTCATTTTTCTATGTAGACCCATTTCATTGGGGTTTTACCCCAACTCACATTACACAAGAAAAACTGCAATGTCCCTCTTGAATTCATTGGTTGACTCTAGTAAATCCAACGTAGGTGTTTAATTCATGGAAATAGATTTTTCATTTTCGAATGTACATCAATATAAATTTCAGATGTACATCGTTTTAAATTTGGATTTTAATTAATATATCTCATTTTAAAAATTGATTTATACATATGACCTATTTATAATTGTATTTATAAATATGTCCCATTTTCAAAATTCTTTACAATTTTAAAATAGCAATGGTTAATTTAAATACTTTATATTTTTAAATGATAAATATAACTTTTTTTATAAATAATGATGTTTCACACATGCTTGAATCTCTACAGGACTAAAAATGTAAACAAAACCAAAATTAGAAAATAGAGCTTCCGGTACTTCAATAACGCGTAAAGCTATCTAACCCTGGTGGTTTTTTATGTACGCTCCCTATATCTTTGTTTATTACTTCCTCTTGTACACAAGCTATTTCTTTGTTTATTACTTCCTCCTATACACAAGGCACTCTGCAACAAAAAGAACATCATGAAAAAGTTTCAAAATCTGCACCAGTAAACAACAGTAACTGCTGTGTGAGGTAACTATTGGAAAATTAATCTAAACTTGTAGATTAACGTGGAGGAAAATCTGGAAACAAGTTCGGTTATGGAAATAAAGTGTTGATATGTCAACATGATTTGGTCAATCATAATTAAGAGATAAGAGATAAGATGATAAGAGGTAAGATAAGAATACGATAAGAGATAAGATAATATCAAATCATCGTTCTTATCCTTAGTTTGTAATGGAGGTAGTTTTTTTTGTATTTAAACAATGTAATTATTTTCATTCAATGTATCATTAAGCCAGAAGCATAATACAATGTAGTCTTTAGAGTATTTAGGTCTTGTACATATCACAATGTAGTCTTTAGAGTATTTGGGTCTTGTACATATCAGATTTCCTCTTGCTGATTTTCATTATTTTTCTTGTTAAACAAGTTCGGTTATGGAAATAAAGTGTTGATATGTCACCATGATTTGGTCAATCGTAATTAAGAGATAAGATGATTAGAGGTAAGATAAGAATAAGATAAGAGATAATCATCGTTCTTATCCTTAGTTTGTAATGGTTAGTTTTTTTTTCTATTTAAATAATCACTACAACAGAACACGGCTAAATTCGACCAACAGCAAACGGTCGAAAATAGCTGTCTTCGACCATATATGGTCGAAAATAGCTATTTTCGACCGAAACAAATCTGGTCGAACATAACAAAGTTGAAAATTCCTAAAACAGTCGAAAATAACTATTTTCGACTATCTTATTTTGACCAACTAAGTTCGTCCAACTAAATTCGACCGAAAACTGTTGAATTTGGTTGATCCCAATTTCCCTTGAAATTTTCAAATTATCCCACCCAAAATACTAAATTCGACCAAATTTGGTGGAAAATATTTTCGACCACCTTTTTTCAAAATATTAATTCGTCCATCCTTTGTTGAATACTAAATTCGACTAATATTAGTCGAATATTGAATTCGACCAAAATTGGTCAAAAGGTCCCTATTTAAATTTGACTATATCTGGTCGAAAATAATTCCAGAACTTTTTTTGCCCATCTTTTTAGACTTTTTTTGGTCAATAATAATTTACCAAAACTTTTTTTTTTGCACTTTTAATAGACCACTTTCAATCGAATTTATAATACAATTTTTATACAATATTTTTGACCTGCCACCTGTGGTTTCTCATTGTACAAGTACTATCCTAACCAGTATTCACAAAATGCTAAAAACATGCATATCCGGAATTCACAAATGCTAAAAACACACATATATCCAGCATTCATAAATAAAATGCTAAAATACCGTAAATAGTCAAAATTTTATTAAAGTAACTTTAGTTACATACATAAGCTTAAAATCTGCATAGAAAACCATCAGTAACTACCATCAGTTACTACCATCAGTACTACCATCGGTTCTTCACAAAAAACCATAGGGAAACTACAATTTTCAAAAGCAGATTAAGTTCTTCATAAACTAGTAAGGCCTAAATTAGAGGATACATGTATGCTAGTGGATCTTCATCTTCATTGTTGTTTATGTCGTCGTTCACCACCACAGCCTCCGTGCCGCCCAACATCTTCATGTCCTTCTTTAGCGGACTCTCCTGGAAAAACTACAATTAATATCAACACTAATTAATTCGACCAGATAACACAACATGTATTCAACTAGAAAAATAGTTGAGGGTCAAACATCGAAACAAAAGTAATGTATTCAACTATCCATCACTAAGTTTCAAAAGTTATATGTCTTATATCAAAGCACGTCTATCATATCCAATCAAAGCGATCCCAAGACATACAAAATTACTTCAATTTATTTAATAAGTCCAAGTAGAGGGGAAAAACTGAAAGGGAGTTACGTTATACAGCTGTTCAAGGCTATGCTAGTTCCATAGTCGATTGTATATCAGCAAGATGACAAACTTATAAGACTTTGCACTATCTCATCTATAAATTTATTTTACATGATTCATCAACTATATGTAGTACAATGTTAGCTGATTGGTGCTTAATATTTTTTTAGAAGGCTGAAAGTAAAAACAATTCTTCTAACATGGCTTTAAAAATGATAACATGTAGTATGTAAGATCAGTTAAAGGACTGAATACTACATTAGATAGCTTGTCGTACAACATTAGCTTATTAGTCACATCTCAAGCTTGTTTAATGGGAAACTAACTGAAGCCTAAGAGTTATATAAGGAAAGCGGTTAAATGGAAACTGGAGTGCGTACAGTCACTAAAAGACACTTTAAAGAGAATTCACTACCTAATTATAGGTAATAGTCCAACATAATCAAGCTGACTTAAGATAATTGAAATGTGAGAAATAGATAAAAGAGAATTTTACCTCTACAATGATCTTATCATTGTCCTTCAATATAGTACGAAGCAAACCTCTGGCTGCCCTTTCATAATGTGCCTGTAATGACTTCTGACTCGGGTCCGGAATGCAACAACGACTAGTTCTCTACCTTCTCATCCAAAATGGATTGCTTCACCTCACGCATAGGCAAAGAACAGACCATCTGCCTCACCTCATCAAGAACTGGAGCCAGCAAGTTTTTTTTGATTTTCTTTATTGATCCATTGTGTTGCTTCCCGTGCTCCGATAAGCTTTGACACCGTCTCATGGGGATGGAAGATGATCTTCCCCTTCTTCGGGGGTCTGGCCAGCATCATCACAAAAATGTCTCTCTTCCGCTGAATTTCCTTTTGGGTTTGAGGGAATGACGGTTGATAAGTAGGCAACAGCTCAGGTGGCAGTTCAACTTGAGAAGATCACACCTTTTCTATTTTTTCTTGCAACATAAAATTCAAAGTCAAAAAACTAATAATCAATCTAGTAAATCTCCAACTACACAGATTATTCAATCTGACTATGTAGATGTATAAAACAAACCTTTAGAACTTTCACAGCTGGTTCACTAGGATTGTATATCAAGCCTAGGAAATCATCGTCAGTAATTGGATCTTCTCCATTTGCCTCTCTTTCGGCATCTATTTCCTATAAGATGGGAAATATTAAACCGAATATACTTGTAGAAGGGAGGTTGAATACAAGTATAAGTAATCGTGTCTGATATTTTTTTGGAACAAATAAACAAGAACAAACGAATGATTCAAACTTGTTTGTATTAATAAGATCAAATACAAATTCTACCAATGGTGTACAATACATTTAGCAGCTACTCTCAATACAAATCTCTCTCTGTTTGTTCACTCGTATACTCATGATGATCACAAATCTCACACATATTACAATGTTATAGAGAGAGTATTTATAATGCTACCTATCAACTAATAACAGAAAGTAATGATTAATACATGGTAATGTTCTGCCGTCTAGTTAATAGTTTCCATTGATAGTCGATTCTTTTCTTCATGCACACTTCTTTCCATCTTCTGAATATCATATCCTATAGAGTAGAACTTTCCAATTCTGTAGCTTCAGTCAGGGTCTGTCATAGTTGGATGCAAGTGTTTTGTACTGAGGAATCAAGGTGAAAACCTGGGGAAATTTGATTTAAAGGTAGATGAAGTTATTTTTGTTGAATATTCAGCTGGGAAATCCTACAAAATCTACGATCTAAGACTTAACACTGTTATGGAATTTGTACTTGTTATCTTTGATGATAGAAGATCCAAGGTTTGTTAGATGAAGAATTCCATGAATCTCTCTCATTTCAAAATGATATTGAAGGTGAAGATAGTGAAGATGATGAAGAGATAGTATCAATTGGTGTGAGAAGTCAACATGGACCATCCATTGATATCCAAATTCGTCCATCCATTGAAGAACATAAGACACCATCCGTTGATGCTAAGAATAAACCATCCGCTGATGATCGTTTCGGGGCATCCATTGAGAACCAAAGGGAAGCATCCAATGATCAATCTGATCGAACTCCACCAATTTCTAAGACAAGGTTCACACACTCAGGGGGAGTTTCTCAGAATCAACACTCAGTAAAAAAACCAAAAGGGTCAACATCAAGAAAATGAAGTCACTTCATCAAGATCAAACTTGCCACCAGAGAAAATGGACTAGGGATCATCCTTCTGAATTGATAATTGGTGATTCTAATTCTAAAGTCCAAACTAGAAGGGCAACTCGAGAAGAATGCTTATATAGCTTTTTTCTATCTAAAGAGGAATCAAAGAAAGTTGAGGATGCTCTTTCAGATCCAGACTGGGTGTTAGCCATGCAAGAAGAGCTAAACTAGTTTGAAAGAAATGAAGTATGGAAGCTTATACCCAAACCAAAGAATAAATCAGTGATTGACACAAAATGGGTATTCAAGAATAAGATGGATGAAAATGGCATAGTGACAAGGAACAAAGCTAGATTGGTTGCTAAGGGCTATTTCCAAGAGAAAAGAAATGATTTTGAAGAAACCTTTGCACCAGTTGCAAGATTGGAAGCAATCAGAATCTTTCTAGCCTATCAGCCCATGCCAATTTCAAAGTCTATCAAATGGATGTCAAGAGTGCATTTTTGAATGGAATACTGGAAGAGGTGGTGTATGTTAGTCAACAACATAATTTTAAATAGGTTATACTTTGTAATTCTGCGTAAGTGAAATGGTATTTCAATGAATAAAAAGACTACACCAACGGATGTGACTCATCAACTCATAGCAACCAACTTATCAATGGATGTCAGCTTCAATGGATAATCACTTCAACAAATAATGTCTTGATAGTGACTTGACATGGGTGACCGATCACATGAACTTCAAAAGAGCATGGTAGCCCTAAATCGAGCCCAAAGCGGATTTTGGGCACAACACAAGCCTTTATTGATCCTTAAACAATGCATACTCATGTCTTCATACTGTTGGGCACAACACAACCAATATTACTACATTACATCTTCATAATCATGTCTTCTCTTACTATGCCTCTCCTTTGAATATCTATAAACTTTATTCTGTTAATCTTAGATTCTCGTGAAGATTTGAATTTTGCTTGAATAGCTATACATGAATTTTACTTGAATAGCTATAGAGTTATCTAGTTATCTAGTTAACTATTGTTAGTAATATTTTTTTTTATACTCTAAGATAGGTTAGTGGCATGCAACACCTGAACAAGATAAAGTTAGAGAAATTAAATTTAGTTATTGTTTTAAAAATATTACTTATTTATATTATACTAGCCTATAACCACGGTTGCTTGTAAACTTTTTAATTATATTTTATTGTTAAAGTTTTAAGTTGTATATATATTTTAATTATTAAAATAATTTTTTAACTTTATAAATCTCATGTATATAAATATTATCGTAATTATTTGTTTTGAATTGTTACTTTAAAATGTATACGTATATATAAATATTACATAAAAATTGTTTTTTCAAACTTTTATTTAATATGAAAAGTGAAATTTAACTAATTATATAGACCTTTTTTTGATTTTTAACAAAATTTTCTATACTGTAACTGTTTTCCAGATTTTGTGAAATTTTTTACTATATAGCTGGTGTGATGCACGGATGTTTTTTTAATATTTTTTTATTTTATTACCCATATTTTCATATATATTTTTTAATTAGTAGGAAGATAAATTATAATATACGATAGTGTTTTAATTAATAATATGTTGTTGACGGGATTTGAATCTTGGGATTCGAAATTGTAACCTAAGAGTATTTTAAATTATAGAAAAGAATATTCTTTTAGCATTATATTTAATGGTTTTCATTAGTTTTTTTTTAAATCTAATGGTTGTTATTGAGTGTAAAAAAAAGTATACCAAACCTATAACCAAATGAGAAAAAGGATCCTTACATTAACCTCGGGAAAGTTTTGTCAGATATTTGTTTTTAAAACTTACCAGGCCCCATGGCTAACTAATAATATTGTAAAATTTTAAAAGAATCTTGATTTTATAAAAATGTCCACCCCATCTAGGGAAGTTACTAAAACATATCTTAGGCTCCCTATCTTTAACCAAATATATTGCTTATAATATTATAGTATAGATAGTATGACTCACTATATTAACCTGATTTTACTTATTTTAAAATAAAAATTTAGAAATCAATAAAAATATTAAAACTAAATTAATAATGATAAAATAATATAATTTTACTTTGACAACCAAAATAAATTTTCCATGCTCATTAAGGTTTGATAAATTAATTATTTTATTAATGTATTTTTTTGTAATTATTGTTATGTTGATGTATATAAATTATTTATATATTTTTTTAAGATTATAAGTTAAAGCAAAGACCAATAAACACTAACACTAACTACTAGCAACCACTTTTCCAAAAATCACCGATTGAGCCCATCTATTCCCGACAAGTCTTCTATAATAAACCCTACCGGTTGGATTTTTAAAATCCTCCATTAAGCTTTACAAGTACTTTTGGAATATTTATAATAAATTATTAGAATTAAAATAACATATTAATCAAAATATGAAAAATTATATATTTTATGATATGATAGATACGTTTGATTAATAAATAACTAATAGAATAAAAAATACATTAATAATATTTAAAAACATCCAATTTTTGCTCCAATTAATCTCTCCCATAAGTAAAAACATTAATACATGCTTTCATAATGTGTAAATATGGTAGAAAAAACAACCCATATTAAGAAATGCAACTGACATGAATTTGTATTTCACTAAATAAATTTTATATATGCATGAAACATATAAATTTTGAAATGGGCAGAAAATACAAATAAATGTCCAACAAAAACAAAAAAGGTACTTGAAATTTAATAGGCCATGTAAAAGAGAAAACAAATTGCACGTCCACAAACCCCATCATCACTTTTTCATGGGCGGGTCCAACTACTTGCAGGTTCTACTTAGCTTGCAACCAGGCTAAGGTGGGATAAATCCGGGTAAAACAATTTTTTTTTTTAAAATTTCTATTAATATCTTGTAAACAATGGATTTTAGCCCCGGTGATTTTTTTAAAAAGTACTTACATGTTTAAAAAAAAATTTGTATTGTTAAACAAAAAAATCAATTAAAAAATGACAAAAAACTAATTTAATTTAACAAATTTATAGTGACAAAAATGAAAAAAAAATGAATTTATAATAGCAAAAATTAAGTTATTTATATATTGTAACAGTTTTTGTTGTTGAGTAAAATCATGCTGATAACTTTCCCATAATTCATAAAAATTTGTTACAAATGATATTTTATTAATTATATAAAATGTAACAAAAACTCATGTAGTTGCTGGTGTATATGGTTGCATTATTATCAATGTAGTCTGTAGTAATTAGTCGAAATTTAGTGTTTGCAATTAAGTAAAGGAATTAAAAGTAGGGTCGATGTAGGAACTTTATCTTTTCGGTTAACACTTATTCATTAATTTTAATTAATGAATTGTTATTAATTATATTAATCAATTTTTTTCAGGTGGATACTAGATAAGAAAAATAAAAAGATATAAAATAATTAGAATCTAATAGTTATTCAAATAGTCAAGTAATGCTTTACATATTGTAATTTATTTTATTTGTATTGTAAATTGTTTAGGTAGATAACTATTATTTTAATCTGCAATACTTTGAAAAAAAACAAAAAATAGTACAAAAAATTTAATGGATCAGTATAAATTTCTTAATATTAAGGTAAGTGATTTTAACATTTTAAATTATCTCTTTTTTTTAGTATAGTAGATTTAATGTATTTTTTCATTGCGTAATCATACATTTTACTTTTTTTTTATCTTATTAGGAGTTCATTCTCCTTGGAAAGCATTAGATTAAAAGTAAACACATTTTTGAAGATTAATATTTTTAACACCAGTTTAGTATTTTTAGCATTAAAAAATATTTTTATTATTTATGTGTTAAATAATTTTAGGTATTAAGCTTTTTATCTTGTTAAAATCTTGTGTATGATTTTGATTCTTTAATTATGATTACATAATTCTAATTAATTAATTTTAAAGATATTTATATGTGTGTGACTATAGATTGTAATTTTTGACATATGTTGTAATGTGTTATAATGAAAATCTATATATATTATAATGCCAGGATATCAGAAATGCACCAGAATCGTTTAAAATATTTTTCTTAAATTTTCACTTTTTTGCTTTTTTTTTTAAAAATTTTTTCTTGCATTAAGTAAGCATCTTAATAATCATTAATTATACTTATGAATATATACATATATATATATATATATATAATAAATTTACGTCATGTTATTTATATAAAAGATTAACAAATTTTATTTGAGCATTATAATTATTATTGAAATTTAAAATATTAGTTATATGTATTAAATTAAGATTATTTTCATGTAAATTAACGACTTAAAATTGTTCAAATTGCGTCATTTTTTATTACATGCCGAAGATTTTTCCAAACTTTTATTGAATGATTGTAGGACAAACGATCTTAAATTATCGAACAATTTGTGGAAATCGTTATAAGTTATAGAAGTAGAATCTTTTGGTTAAAATTTAGAATTTGTACAAAATAATATTGACAGATTTTTTATTTTTTACATAATAAACTCATTCATTTTGTTGCGCAATTAAGTTGATAAAAATGTTATACACATGTTGTTTCATTATATTGTGTCAAAATAAATTAATATTTTAATTATATAAATTCTTATGCTATTATTGAGCATATATGTTATGAGAGGGGTGTCGACTTTCAAATCGTTATTTAGTTCTATTTAATATTGTATTTGCTACTTTTCATATTATTATATTTCTAAGATTATTAAACTTTTTGATATATAATTAAAGTATTATTCCAACTAATAATTCATACAAACTGTTTTAAATCACTTTTTTAGGAAAATTTTAAAATACCAATCTACATATATTATAATAGCCGGAGATTGAAGAGGCTTTCACTCTGAAGTTTCAAAATTTTTTTCTTGATTTTTCACATTTTTGATTTTTTTATTAATTAATTTTCTTGCATTTAATAGGATTATAATTAGTCATTAAGTGTACATATTAAACTTATATTAAATACACTTTATTTTATACTTAAAACAAAATTTTAACCAATAATTATTATAATTATCTATATAAAACATTTTAGTTATTATTATTTCTTTATCAGAACATTTTAATTGTTATATTAATATAAAATATTAATTATCCATATAAAAGCACAATTATTTCAAGTTAAAGTGATAAACTAAAATTATTTATATAGTTCATTTCTAATCCTTATTCAAAACCATTGCAATTTTTTTAACAATAATAAATAAACGATTTTAACTTTTCGATAAATTCATAATCAGTGTCCGTGAGAATCCTCATAAATTACGGAAGTATATAAATTTTTCAATTAACATCTACAATTTAAAATACAAGTAATATTATATAATTTACTTTTACACATGAAACAAGGGGTATGATCAACTCGATTAAATTGAATCAATCCAACCTTTTTCTTTAATGATTAAATCAATGAAAAAGTTATACATTTGTTGTTTCATTATATTGTGTTGGAATAAATTAATATTCTAACTAAACACATTCTCATACTAATACTAATCAATTAATCGCGCATGTATATTATGAGATGGATGTCGGCTTTGAATAACATTTTATTTAATATTTATAAATTTTTATTATAAAAATTATGTTGACAGTGTAATTTGGTAGGAAAAAAAATAAGAGGCCTTTATGGAGTTGATGAAGTTGATAATATGTTACAGAATCTTCAGTTTGCTTAAATAATTAATTTTAAGCGACTTAGTGTTTATTCAGAATCCAATAATTTTTAGATTCATTTTTATTGGAGATAGAATATAATTACATATTTATTATAAGATTTGATATAAAAGTATTAAAATATGTGAGTACCATTTTGAATATGTGTCCTTGAATTTAAATTAAATATTACATACAAATAAAGTTCTTACAAATAATGCTCAAAAAAATTTAATCAAATGAATATATACAAGTGTCGGATCACTCTAAAAAATATATGAAGCATGACTTACAAAATGCATTTGAATTCTCTTTTTTTTATCATACAACCAAATTTAATCAAATGAATATATACAAGTGTCGGATCACTCTATAAAATATGAAGCATGACTTACAAAATGCATTTGAATTCTCTTTTGTTTGTCATACAACCAAATTTATCGACAAGTTAAGTCAATCACACTTCTTATCACATTTACATTCTGCTTCTTTTCTTCATCATACAAACAAATTTATCAACAAACTAAGCAATCATGTCTTTCATAATGGCATCGACAACAAAAATATTTCAAAAATGTTACTTTTACTTATTCATTGTCAAACTTTACAAATGTTTATCAATATTGAATTTCAAAAGCATTTTTTATGCAAAAAAATAGATGTCATCAATATTTTCGAAAATATTATTATTAACACTTAAGAGTTTAACTAAAACGTGTTTTCTTTTCTTTTCTCTATAATTCTTAAACATTCAAATTTAATTACATTTTACACAAGTTTCAATTTATCATATCAACTTTCAAATAATAGAACTCAATGAACAATGATGTTATATATACAATTTTTAAAAATATTTTCGTGCTGCGTGTAGCGCGGCTTTGTTACCTAGTTTTATATAATCTGAACCCATGTAAATTAACATGGGTTCCAAATGCTTTGGAGATAACTCTTGATAAGGTAATAATTAAAGAGGAAAGGGAACCTGAGATGTATCTCAGGTAAATTACCTGAGATATATGGAATTTATATGTAAAAATAAGATGGGAAATTTTGTAAAATCAAATATTTTTAATTGGCCCTGAGGCCCATTCATATTTAGAGTATATTTTATACATATCTTAGGAAAAGTTTCCTGAGATTGATCTCAGGATCCTTTTTCTCATAATTAAAAGTTTATTTTAATTCAATTAATTATATACTATATATAATATATAATTAGATTAAGGAGGTTTAGGTGGTCGTGTGGTTGTTAGGGTTAAAAACTAAGTTCAACAGAAATTAGAAATGGGCTAAAGAACAAGTTGGGCCTTGGTTGGTTTAAAAGCTAAAACTGTGCTCCTTTAAAAAAAACTAAAACAATGCTACCAAGTAATTAATGTTATTTTTAATTTAACAAACAAAATAAAAAAAGGATGCACTAAAATAAATAACAAATGATAAAACAGAAAAAATTAAAGTTACAGAAAATTATTGTTAACTAAAATTAATACAAAAATAATTTAGACTGAAGTTTAAAATATAATTAAAAGAAAACCTTAACACAAAAAAAAAAGTTTTAAGAATACTTAATTTTTTTATAAAAATTACTTTTAGATTTTACAACAAACATGTTTTTAAAATTTATACGAACAAAAGTCATCACAAACCAATAAATTAACATTTTATTATTTTGCAAATATTCTAGATTTGGTAATAAAGTTGTAAATAAATTAAAAAAAATCCTAAAATCCAAAATAAAATAATTAATAGAAAATCTAAATATAATAAGTACAAAAACATTTATAACAATTTAATTATTTAAAAGTTACAAAAATATTAAATTTCATCAACAATAATTTTTAAAGTAAATTAATAAAAAATAAAACTAATAAAATATTCATCATCAACTTATTTAATTATTATTATTATTATAGGAAAAAGAGTTGTAGTAGCACAAAACTTACACACAAATTAACAAATAAGGATAAAATAGCGAAAAATTATAATGAAAAATAAATCACAAATTCAATCTTTATATAAAATAAACAAGTATACAAAGCATAACATCAAAATTTTAATTCATAAAATAATTATTTTAAAAAAGAGAATTTATATTTAATTACAAACCAAATTTTTTCAAAGGAAAATATATGTAAAACAAGATATTAAAAAAGTAATCAAAAACAAGTTATAATTATAAATGACACAAAGATTTAACAAAATATAATTTACAAATCAAACGCTAATTCAAAACAAAAAATATAAATTTAGAAAAATTAAAATCAACAATAAAATTTAATATAATGCACTTATATTAAATATAAACCAACACAAAAATATAAAAGATAGTATAAACTAAACTTTCTTTAAAAATAAGTAAAATGTATATGTGTTCACATATATATATATATATATATATATATATATATATATATATTCTAATAAATAGAAGAAAATACCGCAAAAATATTAAATATTAAAATATATGTTAGGCTAAACCTTAAAATATAATTTTCAAAAAAATTGTTTACCAAATAAAAGTGTTCTAAGAAAAATATTATTTTAATTAAAATCATTAAAGATTCTATTTTTAGGTTTGACAACAAATATGTTTCTAATATCAGGATAAAACAGCAAAAAACCATAATTAAAAATAAGTTGCAAATTCATTCTTTATACATAGTAAACAAGTAAACAAAGCATAATTCAAAAAATAATTTTTTAAAAACAAGATTGTAAATTTAATCACAAAACAAAAAAAAAGTTTTTAAGAATATATATGCTAAAATAAGATAATCAAACAGTAATAAAAAAACCTCATAAATGATACCAAAATTCAACAAAATATAATCTACAATACAAACGTCAATTCAAAAAAAAAGATCTAAATGTAGAAAACTAAAATCAATAATTAACTTTAATCTAATGCACTTTAACAAATATATACCAACACAAAATGATAGAAAGCTAATACAAACTTTAAAAAAAACAAATGTATGTGTTCACAATTACATAGTCAAATATACATATATAAAAAAAAGTTAAACTAATAAGTTCCACATCTCTAAAGTATAATATATATATTCTAATAAAATTGAAGAAAACTCCCATAAAATATTAAATATTAAAATATATGTTAGGCTACAATCTAAAATCTAATTTTTTTTTAAAAAAAATCGGTTACCAAATTAAAGTGGTTTATGAAAAAATTATTTTAATAAAAAAATATTAAAGATTCTATTTTTAGGTTTGACAATAAATATATTTCTAAAATTTAAATAAAAAAATGTGAGCACAAATCAACAAATAAACAAATTTTTATTTTGCAAAGAAAAAATTTAAATTGAAAAAAGTGAACACAAATCAATAAATGAACATATTTTAAATTAGAAAGAAATCTAAACACCCACAATGTAACGCCCCCAAATCCGGGGTCAGGGATATGGGTCGCTACCGCGAAAGACATCCGACCCCTAACTACCAAGAATCTTTTCAGGTTATAGACTTGGAAACAAAAATCCAAAAACGCTTATAATAACTTACAACTCTTGGTACAACAATTCTCTTAAACAGTCTTATGTTGTTGGTATCACCTTGACATAAGGTATACAACAACCACAATATTCTAATACAACAAATATTATAACTCAGGAATATGAATACCCTACCAGTCTAACTAAACATCTGGTAGACAAACTCAAAATACAGAATCACTCTGAACCGATCATCAACTCGATCCATGACTTGCCCTGCTTCGAGCTAAACTAAGTCAACTGCATCCACTATCTAACTCTGTAAAATAAGATTTAAACAAAAGCAAGAATGAGCGAAAGAGGCGCTCAGCAAGTATATAATAGTGTATACTAAAATACTTTTGGAAAACTTTGAAGGTTTTAAAATCCAACTTTGAGGATGAAACCATTCTTGAAATATTCATAACGATAATTTTTCAATAGGAAAGAGGTTTGCAGAAATCAACAAGAAATTCATCTCGACAGCTTTATAAACGATTTTGATATTTAACTCAACAATTTTTATAGCGATTTCCGATCAAAACCTTGAATAACTGAGCAACAGATGCTTCAGCTACTAAGAGACAACATTTAAGAAATTCACGAAGCTACATCAACTCTCAATTAAACAAACATTCAAGAAATTCGCAACTATTATAATCTCATTATTGTCCACTAGGCACCCATATACCTAGCTGCCGAACCGGCCTGACAATAATGAGTTGAATAATTGAGAAGATCTCAATTCATTCTCGATTTTTGACAGTCACTGTGCAACAAATGCTTCAACGACAGTCTGAATCTCGAATTAACTTAGAACAATTCGAAAAGGATACGACGCTTGATTTTCAACGAAGAAAATATGATTTTACAGGCAATGTGTCTTGATAATGATAACACTTACTGATAGACAATAACAATCTATCTCAGAATAAAGAAGTTGAAATTGAAAAGCTTGAGATACTGGTCTTCCGCCTCTATGATACCCCACAGCGCGATCAACCGCTGTGTCGCAAGTACCGCACTCTCGTGATACCCCATAGCACGATCACTACTATGTCGCAAGTACCACAATATCATTCTGCTAGCGTAAAGGTGGTTGAAAAGTCAACCTGGCAACATTTGTGCCAAAATATAAACATTCTCTTTCGATACCACGAGTTTATATTTTCCCCGTGTTGATCTGAAAGAAACCCATGGGCCATCTCCCATGTTGACCAGTGGATTAAACGATTATTTCTCCGAATAAAATTGATTGATTTGGATTCATATTCACTTCTGGCCGATCGCCAGTCTACACTTTGTACAAAACCGACCTGGACAATAGGCCGTCACAATAATCTCAAAAGGAATTAATATATTTTATTGACACAAACAATATGTCAATTCAAGACAATAAAGTAGCAACCTTGAACAAGAAAGGTTTGCGGATCAGAATAAATCTTGTGAGTCGTCTTGAAATAATAAGAACGACTTCCAATATGATAAGGATATTTAAAAAGGAGAATTCACATTCCCAACAGATATTGAGGTGTGTCATAATCATGACGGAATATAAACAGTTCTTATAGGGTAAAGAACAATTGTAAACTTTTATAACACAATGGATAAAATCACGAGTGGGATAAATTGAAAGCAGTTATAAAACTGACTAAAAAGACTTGAACGATATCTCACGAATTTAAGAGTTTTAAAATAAGGCATTTGCAAAATTCTCATTTTTAAGAAAGCATAATAATACACTAGAGCATAAAGTAAATAATTTGCAATTATGGATTTAAATCTAGTTCGCACATTTTATATATTTTAAAATACGAATACTCTGAACGATAGAGTATGTATAGATAAACTTGCCTCTGGTCCTGAGCGTAAAGCAGAAAACCGCGAATAAATCCTTCGCACCTTGTCCAAGCAATTCCGTGGAGGTAATTTACCTTTCTTCATACGACGCCTCGATCTCGAAGTGTGGGAAATGCAGAAAAGATTTAAACTCTACCCGTGGGCTCGACTTCGATCTACGGCTCGAGAATTAGGCACTAACAATGTCAACCAGAAATTACGTGAGCGATTCGCCAGAATAAAATACTTCTCAGCCGATATAATAATAATTAAATATAATAATATCATAACTCTCGAGAATCTGATCGGTAAATAACGTATAATAAACCCCGGACAAACACGTCTCTCTTCGATCCATAAAATAAACCCGTAATATTAATCGTAAATAAGAAATACGGCCCCGACAATACTCCGTCTTACGTCTCACAAATAATTTAACTCACTAATTATCCTCACACAAAAATAATCCAACCATCTATTCTTATACAATTTAAATCCGTAATTAATGATATTAATCTCACTAACTAATTTCTCTTTCATTTTTTTTTTAATCTCGCAATTAATATAATAATCATCCAGGTTTTAGTCACTAAAATACTCTGACTCGATTCTGGTTAATTAAACTAATCCTGAAATATCAAATATCAGCTTTCCAAAATAAAAACTTTATTTAACTCCATTTATTCACAGTTAATCTCTCTTTTTATCAACAAATCAATAAATCTCCAATTTATCCAAAAATCATTAAATGATTACTTTTAACAAATTAATAAATAATTACTCCATTTTTATCAAATTCCTTTTATTTTACTAAGAATGTTCTTATTTCTCACAATTTGAATAACAACTACTTTTTAACATTTTCACCCTTTTTCAATATTAATTAATCATTTCTCTCAATTAATAATATTTAACCTCTCTTATCATTATCTTTTTATTTATTATATATATATAAACATGTATAGATATATATTATTTATTGTTAAAATTTATTCCGGTATGAGTCAAGATCAACATAGCTTACAGTCACCACATAGTCATCAAATAAACGTCCATGCAAACAATGTGCTGCCATGCAAGATGCTTCGGTTCTTCTGAACTCCACTAATACACAACCAGCCTCGAAAACATTCCCTTGATCAAGCTTTGGTAAATAAGCGATTGTCTTTACATGAACTTCTAACACCACATAATCCACACCGACAAGCTGGACAGAACCATTCTCCGTCTGGAACATTTCGTAGACTGATGCATGTCAAATGATATGTAGATGTGCAGTGATCACAGAGAATAAGCTCTCCTCCATCGTGACAAGCCATGCATACTATGTCATATTGATCAACACTGAAGCAGGGAATTTTCAAACTCTGCGTCTGAGTCTCAGACCTTTTGTCATTTGGAGTCAACTTATTAACAGAAAATGCCGCAGGCTGACCCTGATGTCGACCAGTGAATACTTTGTCTTCTGTTGGCATAGTTCCGAAGTCTTTATTTTCTACCTCAAGAAAATGACTAGTTTTAGCAGAGGGTTGATGGGATTCCTGTTGATTAGTAACATCAGTATATTTCCTTTTCCTACTCAGTTTGCATTTATGTTCATCGCCTTCCTCAGGAAAGTAAACTAAACAAGAATTTGAGTCCTCACCAGGAGTTCATCATATGTTACTGAACGGCATAAATCATCAACATCAACCACCACCCCAGGATGCCATGAGCCTCGCAAGTCTTCCTCAAACTGCCTCACCTACGACCCTCCACACCGGCCACACAGACACGCACGGAGTATACACACTCACACAAAACTCACACCCAGCAACAATAAGCTCGAAATCGTAATCATTCAGAGGAGAGAAAAAAAATGGTTTGCAGTGATGGCTCGATGGAAACGCAGCAACTTCCCACACACACAAATGAGCACACGATTTACACTCACAAACCAATCAACACAAACACACACAGGCGCTGCGAATTGGACACCACCAGACTTGACCCACGCACACTACCATCTATCCAGCCGTTGAAATCGTGAAGCACACCCAGAATCACAGCACTACCAGTTCGACTACAACTGCAGCAACAATCAACACCCAGCTGTTTTCACCCCTGCCTTTCTTCTCCGACAACAAAGCTACTCTCCTCTCCCTCCTTACTCTTCACCTTTCCCCTACAATCAATCTCTCTTCCGTCTCTGGTCTCTCTCTAGCCTCTCTCTTTCGTCACTCTTCTCTCTCGACTTCCTTCAATCTCTCATCACCCTTCAATCTCTAAACCGAAAGGAAACCAACACCACCGATTCATACCCACACAAACAACCTCACCGGAATTTATTAAACAAAATCGGAAGAGAAAAGAAAGATAATAACTTCCTGGGTTACTCTGTTTTGCAGAGGGGGTGAAAGAAAGAAAATGAAATAAGAAAGAAAGAAGGAGTTGGGTTTTGAAATTTTCTGGTGGTGCAGAGAGAGTACAAGGGGCGTATATAGAATAGATATTGTTGGGGTTATGTTTGTTTAAGAGAGAAAGATATAAGGAAAAGAACAAATAGATATTGTATTGTTTATAAAATCTGTACGAGACAAAACGTGGGTGACACAACAAAAAAAATTGTGTCGGAATGTTTTGAATTGCTGAAAAGAAATGTTGTGTTTTGTGACAGAATATTTTTGTGCTTTGTACACAATATCCTTGTTGTGTTTTGTAAAGAATGAATCGTGTCTGGTGAAAGAATTGTTGTGTTCCGAAAATAGAATTTGCTGTCTCCTCCTTCGTTTTTTAACGATTTGCACAGTTAAAACCGAAACATTAATATCGTCGCTTTCCTGCTGGATAATTATAACGAGACCCAAATTCGTCTTCTAAAATAAATTCTGCGATAAAAATTTAATATCCATCCAAAATTAAAATCCTATTTCCTAAATTTCTAATTTTAATAAATACCTAATAAATATAAACAAATAGATATAATAAATATTTATTTACATATGAATATAAAATTTAAAAATTCTAACCAAAAATACGTTAATTAAATATATTAACGCATTGACCTTAAATACATTTAAATAACGAGTAGAAAATATTAATCGAAAATTTGCGGTTATTACACACAAAATAAATTTTTATTAATATCAAAATATAATACAACATAAAAACCCCTAAGATAACTATAAAAACACATAATAAACACTACCAAAAATATAAAATTAACACAAAAAAATAATCAATATTCAAACAAATAAAAAAATTTAATACCACACATATTTCCAAAAAAATTAAAAAGATGCCTTAAAAACTATAAAAACACTATAACAAAATATCTAAGAATGTTAAGATAAGCATTACATTACATAATCAAAAGATAAAATAATAATAATAATAAATTGTTACACGAATATAGTACCTATATTTAAAAGTAAAAACAAATTATTCGAAATGTTATAAAACTAATTTTTCAAGAAAAAATTTATAATTAAAATTATACTACATAATATTAATAAAGTTACCCGTGCATGGCACATGTATAAAACTAGTTATTCAAATTGATGCAAGTTAGATCTAGATATTTTTAGTTGCACTTGATGAGAGTTGACATATATTATTTTAGATTATTATGTTTTCTTTAGAACATGCTATCTAATAAGAATAAGTATAAAAAAAAAAAAATTAGCCCAGGTAATAATAAATCGCCCTTGCTTGCAACCTTCTTTTTTTGAGGTAAATTTTTCTTTGTCTCCGCTTCATTCCCTCCTAATTTTTGGTTGGCAAAGTTGTTTCCTTTCTTTTACCAGATGGAGAGAGTAATGGGGTGACTATTGTTTCCAGATTCAGATTGTGATGGTAGTGCTACTTGGGTAGGAGAAGTGTGGCCTTCTGTCTATGTCATAGGGAATTTTTGGTTTTATTTTGGAGTATGTGGTTTTGCTACTTTCTTCATAGGTGGTAGTTTTGGTACTTTGGTTTTATGGGTTTTATGTAGTACTTTTTACTAAGGTTTTCCACGGAAGTGGTGGATAAAGAAATTACATTTTTTATAGTTCTTACTCAGTGGTTTGGTAGGTAATGGAATTCATATATGTAAATATATATTTTAAAATTTTCATTATTTATTGTTACAATAACTATTGTTATTAATGTCGTAAATTAAAACTTTGTGTAGTGTTACATTATAGCCAATTCAACCGAAAAAGCATTGTTTCCATAACGAAATATATTATTACATTAGGTAATTTGATGTTGTGACATTTGAAAAGTGGAACCTACATGCAGCACCAGTCATGTGGGTCCAACCCTTATGGACCCCACCTTGTGGGTCCTGCATGTGGATCCACTATTAGTTTGTCATGCAACACTTTACTCCTATTGCATTTGTTTGATTCAGGTCTATGACCATAAGTTAATGTTCTTCCTTCTATTACTTTGAGAACCAAAGCATTGCATTGTAGTGTAGAGGCAACATTAGGGAAAGAAATGGTCAAAATAAGTTACCTTTTGGTGTAATGTATCATTTTCCGTGCCTAAAGAACATGCATCCGACCATCAAAGATCTAGTGGGAAAAGGGAGAAATCAGAAAATTAGTGGTGCATCAAGATTACAGTCAAATATATTAAAGTTGGAAGCTGTTGTTGATAATAGACTTCTGGTTGCACTATATTTAAAAGAAGCTATGAAGGATTTATACTACATTCCAGAAATTTCTTTGTTTGACAATATTTGAGTCAAAAGTTTTTAACAGAAATTAGTATTACCAATTTAAGATATGGAGAAAGCTAAAACATCAATTTGAAATAGTTTTCTGAAAATACTTTACATGACTTAGATAGTTGTATGAGAATTTAATTCAACTGTTTAGTTATTATATTTTACTAGCTTAAAATCGTGCGATGCACATGGATGTTCTCTAATGTAACGGAAACTTTTTTTAATTTGAATTAAAAATTTAAGACATGAATTTTATAGGCTTAAAATTTTAAATGACATGATCTGATAATAATTATATATTTGTTGTCTATAATAAATTATGTTGTCCTTGATGATATTACAAATCACCTAAAACATATTTTGTATAAGTAAGTTTGTAACTCATCAACGGATGGCATGCTTCTTAGCATCGCTGAAGTGAAAACTTATTAACAGATAACACCTATAACATGCAGTATAAGTCTCAACGGATAAGTCTCAACGGATAAGTTATCAGTTCATGACATAGTTGATAGTTTTCTAAGTCATGTTGACTATCAATGGATATGCAGAATAGGTTAGCTAATTTTAAATAGATTGTGCTTTATAATTCGGCATAAGTGAAATGGTATTTCAACGGATAAAGAGACTACACCAACATATGTGACTCATCGATCAACGGATAGCAACCAACTCATCAATGGATGTCAGCTTCAACGGATAATCAATTCAATAAATAATGTCTTGATCTTAGCAGTTGATTGTGAATAAACATGGCTAACAGATCACATGGGTTGATGATCTTCAAAAGAGCATGGTAGCAAGTACTAGAAATGAAGAAGAAGAAAAAGAAACATTCCTTTTTAATACAAGCAAATTGGATAATAATATAAAGAAAAATCTGTCAAAGACAATTAGATAAATTTGCATCACATGAAGACAAGGAATGATGTAACAAGCCTGCTAGACTTTGACTATTGTAATATTATGTTTCTAGTAGGAGTTGTAAACTTGGGATATATATAACCCAAGTGTAGCATTGCTTTTGTTTAGAGAAAACACAAAAACACAAAGCATTTCACTTAGCATTCTTAGATTTTCTTGTAAACAAAAAGCACTGTAAACAAGCAGCTGTGAACTCTTTCACAGATTATTTCTTCGAAATACAATTCTCAGGTGGAACAGAATTTTTAAAGAGTGTTTTGTGTTTGTATTTACTTTCATTTACTTGTTTTATTTCTCTGTTCACACAAACATAAACTTTTAAGCCTCAAACAATTCGAAAGAATTTAATCAAGATTGTATTCAACCTCCTTCTACATTCTTGGGTTGTATTGTTGGGATTCATCAATTGGCATTAAAGCAAGCTTCTAATATACAAGAAGTTTGAAGATCCAAAAAAAATTACAACCATGGGAAAGAAGGATGCAAGAGTGAAGATACCTATTTTTGACAAAGACAATTACTTTCACTGGAAAATAAAGATACATTTACATCTGTTTGCCATTGATGAAGGCTATGTGGACTACATAGAGAAAGGGCCACATGTACCAATGAAGCCTAATGCTGGTGTTAGAGCAGTAGCTGCTGGAAGGCCAATTCCTAAATTGCCAAGTGAATGTAAAGCTGAGGGCTTGCAAGAGATTCATAAAGATAAGAAAACTATGAACATTCTATTCAATGGCTTAGACCAAGATATGTTTGATAGTGTTATCAACTGCATAACTTCTAAAGAAGTGTGGGACACTATACAAACCCTCTATGAAGGCATTGAACAAGTGAGGGAAAACAAGATGCAACTTCTCATACAATAGACATTTTCACTTTAAGGCTGGTGAGAGCCTAACAGACATTTACAGTAGATTACAAAAACTACTGAATGGTCTAAAGTTGTATACAAACCCTCTAACCACGAGATGCTTGCTGAGTTTTTTCTAATTTGCTGTTCTAAGTTGCATTTCTAATTTGCAGTTGGTTGTCTCTTTGTTAGTTTCGGAGTTACATGGTTTATTGTTGTTTCGACTGGTTACGTCCCATAGCTCTATAGCTTGATTTCTGAGTATCATATTGCGTGCTGTGTTCTTTGTTTTCGCTACGAATTGTTAAATTCGATGGTTATCTATAGTAGAGTTTGATGATTTTGTTTTAAAACGAATGTAGATGCTTTAAATAATTTAGTTTTTGTTCTTTTAACTTTTACTTAGTTTAAAAATAGAATAATAGATTAGTTTTCCTTTAAAAAAAATTCGTTTTAAATTTAATTAGTATTTCAAATTTCTAGAATAATTTAGTTTTGAATTAGAATAGATTTAATTTTCTTTAAAATAATTTAAATTTATCTTTTAGGAATTAATAGTAGAAATCCAAAAAAAATCCATATTGCCTTAGTTCGATTAAATTTAGAAATTAAGAGTGGCTAATTTTTATGTTTTCTTAAATTTTAATTCGTTAAATTAAAATTATAATAAATTAGATTTTCTTTTTTAAAATTTGTTTAAATTTTCTTTAGGTAAATTTAATTCAAATAGTAAAAATAAAAAATTAAGATTTTAGTTTAAGTAGATTAATTTAATTTTCTTTAAAAAAATAATTTTAGGAATTAAATAGCATAAAACCAAATTTTCAAAAATCTCTGTTGTAATTCCCCTAAATTAGAAATTAAGGATCACGATTAAAATTAGTCCCTGTGATCGAATCATAAATGCTAAAATGAGATCTTGTGCTTGCGATTCTAAATGTCATGTTTTGGGCACATCATTTAGTATTCCACAAATGTCATGGATGATGTTTGGAATGAGTAACATGTATATACAAGCTATGCTAAATCCTGCAACTAATTCTTATGCATGTGAGCAAGTGACAAACCCTGTTCTTCAAAGGCCCACACCAAGAGTTAAGGTTGATTTAACCCAATCAGAACCCTTAGTTCGAAAGGGTATGAAGAACAAGAATAATGCTAACAAGGGAGAAACCAAGGAAACTTGGGTACCAAAATCAACTTGATGTAGTTATGATGTGTGTAGGGAAACAGAAGAAATCTTTGGTACCTTGGATAGTGGATGCTCTAGGCATATGAATGGAGATTCTACCCTGCTCACTATATTTGAGGAGAGAGCTGGCCCTAGAATTACATTGAAGCCTGTGTTGTTTTCAAGAAGAATGACAACAAGGTGGTGTTGACTAGAAACAGAAAAGGAAATGTGTATATTGCTGACTTCAATTCAACAAGTGCAAATTCAGCCACATATCATTTCAATAAGGCAAGTGTAGACAAAAGTAGGCTTTGGCACAAGAAACTGTTACACTTAAGTTTAAGGCAATGAATGAGTTGGTTAAGAGGGATTTGGTAAGAGGTACTCCAAAGTTGGATTTTTACAAGGATGGATTATGTGATGCATGCAAGAAAGGGTAGCAAAAGAAGGCCTCTTTCAGATCCTAGTCAATGTCATCAATTGATCAACCTTTACAGCTACTACACATGGACTTATTTGGACAAATCAATGTGTTGTCAATTTCTAAGAAGAAATATTGTCTTATGATTATGGATGATTTTTCAAACTATACATGGACATACTTTCTGCACTCCAAGGATGACGCAAGTGAAATCATCATCAATCACATCAAGATAGTCAACAACAATCCAAGTTTTAAAGTGAGAAGAATTAGAAGTGACAATTGAACTAAGTTCAAGAACTTTGTGATGAGAGAGTTTTGTGAAGATGAAGGAATTATTCAAGAATTCCCTGTACCGAGGACTTCTCAATAAAATGGTGTAGTTGAAAGGAAAAATAGAACTTTAGTTGAAGCTTCAAGGACCATTCTTGAAGAGTCAAAGCTGCCAACATATTTATAGGCTGAAGCAGTTAACATAGCATGCTACACTCAGAATATTTCCTTGGTTAAATAAGCAAAAGGCATGACACCCATCTATTCAAAGGAAAGAAACCAACAATTAACTTTATGCATGTCTTTGGATGCAAGTGTTTTGTACTGAGGAATCAAGGTGAAAACCTGAGGAAATTTGATTTAAAGGTAGATGAAGCTATTTTTGTTGAATATTCTGTTGGGAAATCCTACAGAATCTACGATCTAAGACTTAACACTGTTATGGAATTTGTACATGTTATCTTTGACGATAAGAAGATCCAAGGTTTGTAAGATGAAGAATTCCATGAATCTCTCTCATTTGAAAATGAGATTGGAGGTGAAGATAGTGAAGATGATGAAGAGATAGTATCAATTGATGTGAGAAGTCAACATGGGCCATCCATTGATATCCAAATTGGTCCATCCGTTGAAAAACAGAAGACACCATCCGTTGATGCTAAGAATAAACCATCCGTTGATGATCCTTTTGGGGCATCCGTTGAGAACCAAAGGGAAGCATCCATTGATCAATCTGTTAGAACTCCGCCAATTTCTAAGACAAGGTTCAGACACTCAGGGGGAGTTTCTCAGAATCAACACTCAATAACAAACCAAAATGGTCAACATCAAGAAAATGAAGTCACTTCATCAAGATCAAACTTGCCACCACAGAAAATGGACTAGGGATCATCCTTCTGAATTGATAATTGGTGATTCTAATTGTAAAGTCCAAACAAGAAGGGCAACTCGAGAAGAATGCTTATATAGCAATTTTCTATCTAAAGAGGAATCAAAGAAAGTTGAGGATGCTCTTTCTGATCCAGACTGGGTGTTAATCATGCAATAAGAGCTAAACTAGTTTGAAAGAAATGAAGTATGGAAGCTTATACCCAAACAAAAGAATAAATCAGTGATTGACACAGAATGGGTATTCAAGGATAAGATGGATGAAAATGGCATATTGACAAGGAACAAAGCTAGATTGGCTGCTAAGGTCTATTGCCAAGATAAAGGAAATGATTTTGAAGAAACTTTTGCACCAGTTGCAAGATTGGAAGCAATCAGAATCTTTCTAGCCTATGCAACCCATGCCAATTTCAAAGTCTATCAAACGGATGTCAAGAGTGCATTTTTTAATGGAATACTGGAAGAGGTGGTGTATGTTAGTCAATTAGTCAACAACCTAATTTTAAATAGGTTATACTTTGCAATTCTGCGTAAGTGAAATGGTATTTCAACGAATAAAGAGACTACACCAACGGATATGACTCATCAACGGATAGCGACCAACTTATCAATGGATGTCAGCTTCAATGGATAATCACTTCAACAAATAATGTCTTGATAGTGACTTGACATGGCTGACAGATCACATGGGTTAATGAACTTCAAAAGAGCATGGTAGCCCTAAATCGAGCTCAAAACGGATTTTGGGCACAACACAAGCCTTTATTGATCCTTAGACAATGCATCAAACCTATATCAGTACATTACATCTTCATACTTATGTCTTCTCCTACTATGCCTCTCCTTTGAATATCTATAAACTTTATTCTGTTAATCTTAGATTCTCGTGAAGATTTGAATTTTGCTTCAATAGCTATACATGAATTTTGCTTGAATAGCTATAGATTTATCTAGTTATCTAGTTAACTGTTGTTAGTAATATTTTTTTTATACTCTGAGATAAGATAGGTTAGTGGCATGCTACACCTGAACAAGATAAAGTTAGAGAAATTAAATTTAGTTATTGTTTTAAAAATATTACTTATTTATATTATACTAGCCTATAACCACGGTTGCTTGTAAACTTTTTAATTATATTTTATTGTTAAAGTTTTAAGTTGTATATATATTTTAATTATTAAAATAATATTTTAACTTTATAAATCTCATGTATATAAATATTATCGTAATTATTTGTTTTGAATTGTTACTTTAAAATGTATACGTATATATAAATATTACATAAAAATTGTTTTTTTAAACTTTTATTTAATATAAAAAGTGAAATTTATCTAATCATATAGACTTTTTTTGATTTTTAAACAAAATTTTCTATACTGGTTTCCAGATTTTGTGAAATTTTTTAGTATATAGCTTATTACTGGTGTGATGCACGGATGTTTTTTTAATATTTGTTTTACACTCAATAACAAAATGAGAAAAAGGATCCTCAGATTAACTCGGGAAAGTTTCCTGAGATATTTGCTTTTAAAACTTACTAGGCCCCATGGCTAACTAATAATATTGTAAAATTTTAAAAGAATCTTGATTTTACAAAAATGACCACCCCATTTTTGAATATAAAATTGTATATCTTAGGGAAGTTACTAAAACATATCTTAGGCTCCCTATCTTTAACCAAATATATTTCTTATAATATTATAGTATAGATAGTATGACTCATTATATTAACCTGATTTTACTTATTTTAAAATAAAAATTTAGAAATAAATAAAAATAATAAAATTAAATTAATAATGATAAAATAATATAATTTTACTTTGACAACCAAAATAAATTTTCCATGTTCATTAAGATTTGTCAAATTAATTATTTTATTAATGTATTTTTTTTGTAATTGTTGTTATGTTGATGTATATAAATTATTTATATATTTTTTTAAGATTATAAGTTAAAGCAAAGACCAATAAAACCTATTGAGCCCATCAATTCCCAACAAATCTTCTATAATAAACCCAGCCGATTCGATTTTTAAAATCCTCCATTAAGCTTTACAAGTACTTTTGGAATATTTATAATAAATCATTAGAATTAAAATAACATATTAATCAAATATGAAAAATTATATATTTTATGATAGTGCTCGAAAAAGTATTGTCTAATCCTACATTCACAGAATGGGCCAAAACCAGGGGTGTTGTGTAAATGCATAAGTATTTTTAGATTAGATAAGCGTTTTTTAGTCTGTTGTCTAAGTAGCAGTTATCCATAGTGTTGTGTGACAGTTAACCAGCACACAACATTTTTTAGAAATATTATGTGAATGAAGGATAGACAATACTTCGTAAAAAGTATTGTTAAAATGACAATTTTAGAAAATAACTTTTTTGCATTTTTATAACTAAATTTTGGATTTAAAATAAATAATCAAAATAAAAACAATTATGAAAAGTAAATAAATAATTTACCTTTTTAAATAAAAAGTAATTTAGTAAATAGAAGTAAATAAGTTAAAATGTGAAAAGGTTAAAAACATTTCCTTTTTTACATTTTTACCAAAACATGATCAAAACAATACTATTCATCACCATCTTAAAGCTTTCATTCCAAGAACACGAAGAACACGAAGAACACTATAATCAATCTCCAATTTCTATATGTTATTGAACTCAAAATCCAACATATGATATATGAAATTGACCAGAAAAACAAGATCTACAACATGGCATCTTCAGATTTCACAGCATACACTTTTTGCAATTTTTTTTATTTTTAATCATAATAATTTCGAAAATAAATTGAATTTTAGAAAAAAATTGAAATCACCAGCACCACATCTGTTGTCAAAAACACGTAGGGTTCATTGATAGCTTCGATTCAACTATCGATGCGTCAAAATCCGAATTCAATAACATCTTCGAATTGGACTTTGATCTTCAAGAATAATATTTATCGAAATCTATATCATTACAACGTTTTCGTTTTTGCTAAAATCTCGTACAACCCGACCTTTTTATTTTTCGATTGATTTTTTACAACACTAAAATGAGTGTTTATTAACATCCGTACGGTTGGATCATCGAAGAAATCATTCAAAAAAATTATTCAGTGAATCTGGATCGTGCCTCGTTATAGGAAGCAGCACTTTTACTACGTTTTTGTATAGATCTCATATAATGTGGCCTTTTTATTTTTGATTATTTTTTCCCAGCACTAAAATGAGTGTTTATTAACTTTCGTACGGTTCGATCGTCGAAGAAATCATTCGGTGAACCTGGATCGTGCCCCGTTATAGGAAGTAACACTTTTACTACGTTTTTGTTTAGATCTCGTACAATGTGGCCTTTTTATTTTTTCGATTATTTTTTCCCAACACTAAAATGAGTGTTTATTACCATTCGTACGGTTCGATCGTCGAAGAAATCATTCAAAAAATTATTCAATGAACCTGGATCGTGCCCCATTATAGGAAGCAGCACTTTTACTACGTTTTGTTAAAATCTCGTGCTAACCTGGCCTTTTTATTTTTCGATTATTTTTCCCAAGACTAAAATTAGTGTTTATTAACTTTCGTACAGTTCAATCGTCGAAGAAATCATTCAAAAAAATTATTCAAGTAACTTGGATCGTGCCCCGTTATAGGAAGTAGTACTTTTACTACCTTTTTGTTAAAATCTCGTACAACATGACCTTTTTATTTTTGATTATTTTTTCCCTACACTAAAAGGAGTATCTACATACATATATACGGTTCGATCATCGAAAAAATCATTAGTAGATCGTTATTTTATGAGTATCTATTAATAGATCATACAAAATGTATTTTTTACTTTTTAATTACTTTTAGACATAACTAAAATAAATAAATAAATATATATATATATATATATATATATATATATAAATTTAACAAATAATATAACATTTATTTTACAAATCTAGCTATATATATATATATATATATATATATAATTTATTGAAATTCTACAAATCTCGAAAAATTTCCTTGTCCAAATTTTACATCCCTACGTTAATCTAATTCATATTGCCGCTCATTACTTCTATTCCTACATTATTCCAAACCCAAAATTTCATTTCCCCCTTCTTCCCACCCCTAATTATTTTACAGGCGCTCAAAAAATCCTCCCTTTCTGAAAACCTTCTCAAAATTTCCCCCCATTCTACCTTCACTAATACATTTCCCATCTCATACTCCCTCACATTCTACCTTCAATAATATATTTCCCATCTTATACTCCCTCACATCAACATCTCGCTGAAACACTCTCTAACAATCTAGGGCTTCAATTTGGTGCATCAATTTAGAGATTTAGATTTAGGGATTGGGTACTTGAGGGTTTAATTTTGATTTGGGTTCAACCTTCGATTGGATTCAAGGATTTAGGTTCAAGCTTCGATTGGATTCAAGGATTTGTGGTATGTTACATATTTTTCGGTACGTTGGATTCTTTGTTTTTTATCATATGTAGAAGCAGAAATGAGACTTGTCACTAGGCTATCAACAACGAATTCTTGTTTTTGTTATTTTAGTTTAGGATTTAAATTAGTTGAAATAATTGATGCACTCTTTACAAGGTTGATGAGATTTGTTTCAAACTTTTGTAGGAGTTGAAGGTGTTGAAACTGATTCCAAGAGTCAAAAGGTTGTAGTGAAAGGAGAGAAAGCAGATCCAGTTAAAGTGCTTGAGAGAGTTCAGAAGAAAAGCCACCGTCAAGTTGAGCTTCTTTCTCCGATTCCTAAACCTCCGGAGCCCGCGGCGGAGGAGCCTAAGGCTGTAGAGCTCAAAGAAGTTGCCAAACCCGAAGAGAAAAAAGAAGAGGTTTTATCTTTATTTTAACTTCGAAAAAAGTGGTGTTTTGATTGTTGATTGATAATTCATGAGTTGGGTTGTTGAGATCATGAAATTGTTATTGCAGCCTCAGGTAATTATAGTGGTGTTGAAAGTGCACATGCATTGCGAGGCCTGTGCTCAAGAACTCAAGAAACGTATAATGAGAATGAAAGGTAAATGAAAGGTAAACAGAGAATGAAAGGTCTTAAACGGAACACATTCATTAACATCTTCCTGTTCTTCAGTATAATTGAGCCTTTTTATCTCTCTGTGTGTCTAGCATCGATGTCCCACTGCAAAACCCATAGAGATGTCATCACTATGCTTTTGAAGTCTTCCTTGCAACTAACCATTTATACTTCTGTTTACTTCTGTTCTCGTAGAAAGTTTAGGCGAGTGTGACGTAATATAGGTTCCCAACTCCCAAGTATGCTCTTTTAACTTTTACTACGATTTTCCCACCATTAGACGTCTTATATGTTTGCTTGTTTGTAGACAGCTCTAAGCTTCAGCAGTAATAATAGTTTATGATATGATAGCATACTTCAATGACTGTCTTGTGTTCACTCAAAATTAATCTTGCAGGTCAAAACATGTGGATTTTCTCCACTAGAAGACAGGGACAAGTCATCTGGATTATTTTCTGGGATTGACTTCTTTGGCAGTGGTAAACTTGCAAAGGAGGAAACTGTATCTTTTTGATATGCCTTGAATTGAATCAGTTTAATGGGCCAAAAATTTGCAATTTTATGCTAAAAATTCGATAACTTCTTTGTTTTGGAAAATGTCCTTAACTTTTCAAATAGCTGAGACTTGCAGAGTTGGAAACAAGGGCAGTAAATGACATGTTTGTCGTTTTTTCAGATATTTGGTTGGACAATGAGGATGTATGCATGCAATTGCTAATTCATTTTAGTTGTTACTTATTGTCCGTTTTATCTATTGTTCCAAATTGGAAAATTATGGTCTAACATCATGTTCAATTAATTTATAGACTATGAAAAACCTGCAGACTGTCCTTGATGGTTATGAGAATGTAGAAGTGGTTCCTTCTTTGTTTGTCTTTATGGGAAATTTCTGCTCCCATCCATGTAACCTTTCTTTTAGTTCTTACTCAACAGTCAGGTAAGTACTCTGATATGTTATTCTTAATATGTTCATCCAATTTTGTTTATCATAACTAAAAAATAGCAAAATTTGCTTTACAGATCGCAATTCGGGAAACTGGGGCAAACATTTATACTGTTTTCTTGTTCTACAGGACAATAATGAATTTTTGAATTACTATCTTCAAAGTTTTTGTCAGAATCTAGATACTCAATATCTGTCCAGGCAGCTGCTGTGAGGGTTCTTTTCAGCTGTTCATTGACGTGGATGGTATGATATTTCTAATGGTCTTCCTTTAACCTTTAACATCAACTTGATAAACTGCACAGACATTCAACCTTTAACCTTTACCCTTCTCATGATTTTGTACTTGCATACCAGCATCCCCATATTTTTGAAGAAAATGTGTTGGAGAACATAAATGGTTGGGTGGTAAATGATGCTTCTAGGTCTTCTGGTAAGGATCATGAATCAAACAGTGATCATGGACTGCGAAAATCCTCTGAGGCTGAAATGTTAAGGACCTATTCTATTGGACTTCTTGCTATATGTTTGGTCGGGTATGCTCTTTAACCTGGTTCTTAAACGTTATTATACATAACAGTAATTTAAAGTTGTAAATAATGTCTGCAGTGGTGGTCAAATTGTTGAAGATGTGTTAAAATCTGGATTGTCAGCGAAGTTGATTCGATATCTTCGTATCCGGTCTCTAGGGGAGCCAAATAGAAAAGATGCAAACCATTCAAGTAGTTGAATCAACAGCAAATATGCTCTATGGTCTTATTCATGCCTCGAGTACAAGGTTCTGAAGGAGAAGGTAAAAGAAATCAACTAGAAGGATGCTCAATTCTATGGAAATATGTTTGCCAAACTGAACAAGCTGGAGCCTTTTGACACAGAAGTGAGTATTTGATGGGCATACTCACATTAGTTAGCATAGAAGAAAATAAAAAGTTTCGAAAGTCTAGAAATGAGGCTGGAGGCAACCCACCAAGTGGTCTAAAGAATTTTGTATCGGTAGTAGCTTTGTTGTGATTAATATTGATGGTTGTTTCTGTTTAGATGAATATTGGTTTTGATTAAAATGGTTAGTTGCTAGTATTGTATAAACTTTTATTTTTATTGTAAATAAAAGTATTGCTTCATTTATCATTAGCCAATGTTATTATCTTTGATAAAAACTAGTTAAAATGTCATCAGAAAATGGATAAAACAAATCGTTTTTGCTAAGAAACCGTTGTATGTAGTGACTTACAACAACAGCCCTGATCAAGTAAAGGATTGTATCTTTTGCACTTCAACAATGGGCTTTCTTTTAAAAACCATTGTCTTTACTGCTTAAAACAACAATATATTCGTTAAAACGTGTTGCATTATTGGAGCTTTGACAACAGGTTTCCAAAGAAGTGTTGTTGTTTTTGGGTATCAGACAACTCTTTTCAGGTGGCTTTTACTTGTCTTTCAACTCTCACTCAACAGTTTGCTGTGTGTTGTCTGAGGTGTGTATCAGACGACTTCTCAATAGTCAACAGTTTTTGGTACATTCAGACAACACGTTTTGAGTGTCGTCTAAAGCAAAAATCCTTGTAGTGCTGATAGATTCGTTTGATTAATAAATAACTAATAGAATCAAAAAAATACATTAATAATATTTAAAAACATCAAATTTTTGCTCCAATTAATCTCTCCCATAAGTAAAAACATTAATACATGCTTTCGTAATGTGTAAATTTGGTAGAAAAAACAACCCATGTTAAGAAATGCAACTGACATGAATTTGTATTTCACTAAATAAATTTTAGATATGCGTGAAACATGGGTGACTTACTAATGCTATTGAAATATCCCAAATATCATCATCTATTATTACAATACCAATAAATTTTGAAATGGGAAGAAAATACAAATAAATGTTCAACAAAAACAAAAAGGTACTTGAAATTTAATAGGCCATGTAAAAGAGAAAACAAATTGCAGTCCAGAAGCCCCATCTTCACTTTTTCATGGGCGGGGTCCAACTACTTGGAGGTTCTACTTAGCTTGCAAACTTCTTTTTTTGAGGTAGATTTTTCTTTGTTTCAGCTTCATTCCCTCCTAATTTATGATTGACAAAGTTGTTTCCTTTCTTTTACCAGATGGAGAGACTAATGAGGTGACTATTGTTTCTAGATTCAGATTGTGATGGTAGTGCTACTTGGGTAGGAAAAATGTGGCCTTCTGGCTATGTCATTGGGAATTTTTGGTTTTATTTTGGAGTATGTGGTTTTGCTACTTTCTTCATAGATAGTAGTTTTGGTACTTTGGTTTTATGGGTTTTATGTAGTACTTTTTACTAAGGTTTTCCACGGAAGTGGTGGATAAAAGAAATTACATTTTTTATAGTTCATACTCAGTGGTTTGGTAGGTAATGGAATTCATATATGTAAAATATATATTTTAAAATTTTCAATATTTAGTGTTACAATTACTATTGTTATTAATGTCGTAAATTAAAACTTTGTGTAGTGTTACATTATATCCAATTCAACCAAAAAAGCATTCTTTCCATAACGAAATCTATTATTACATTAGGTAAATTGATGTTGTGACATTTGAAAAGTGGACCCTACATGCAGGACCAGTCATGTGGGTCCAACCCTTATGGACCCCACCTTGTGGGTCCTGTATGTCGATCCACTATTAGTTTGTCATGCAACACTTTACTCCTATTGCATTTGTTTGATTCAGTATTGCTCTATGACCATAAGTTAATGTTCTTCCTTATGTTACTTTGAGAACCAAAGCATTGCATTGTAGTGTAGAGGCAACATTAGCGGAAGAAATGGTCAAAATACTTAATGTATCATATTCCGTGCCTAAAGAACATGCATCTGACCATCAAAGATCTAGTGGGAAAAGGGAGATATCAGAAAATTAGTGGTGCATCAAGATTACGGTCAAATATATTAAAGTTGGAAGCTGTTGTTGATAATAGACTTTTGGTTGCACTAAATTCAAAAGAACCTATAAAGGATTTATACTACATTCCAGAAATTTCTTTGTTTGACAATATTTGAGTCAAAAGTTTTTAACAGAAATTGGTATTTAAGATATGGAGAATGGAAAAACATCAATTTAAAATAGTTTTCTAAAAATACTTTACATGACTTATATAGTTGTATGAGAATTTAATTCAACTGTTTAGTTATTATATTTTACTAGCTTAAAACCGTGCGATGCATTGATGTTCTTTAATATAATGGAAACTTTTTTTAATTTGAATTAAAAATTTAAGACGTGAATTTTATTGGCTTAAAATTTTAAATGATATGATAATAATTATATTTATGATTTCTATTATAAATTATGTTGTCATTGATGATATTACAAATCACCTAAAATATATTTTGTATAATTAAGTTTGTAATTCATCAACGGATGGCATGCTTGTTAGCATCCACTGAAGTGAAAACTTATTAATACAAGCAAATTGGATAATAATCTCAAGAAAAATCTATAAAAAACAATCAGATAAATTTGCATCACATGAAGACTTTGACTATTGTAATATTATGTTTCTAGTAGGAGTTGTAAACTTGGGATATATATAACGCAAGTGTAGCATTGCTTTTGTTTAGAGAAAACACAAAAACACAAAGCATTTCACTTACCATTCTTAGATTTTCTTGTAAACAAAAGAGCGCTGTTAACAAGCAGCTGTCAACCTTGTACTTATGGCCAATTCAGATGACCAGGAAGTTAGTTCAGCCATAATCAGGTAATCACAACTAACCTTTCTAAGCTTTCTAAAGATGAATGCAATAGTACTATAAATGAGATGTCACTTCAATTGTATAACATGCATGTCACCTTGAAATCATTTAATAAAGAGAACAAAAGAATTAAAGATTTGAATACTCTGCTAAGTGATAGAAGCTCAGTGTTAAAAACTCAATTCATTGAGCTTGAAACAATGAAAAGAGATTTCCAGATTGCTAAAGATGAATTGACTGAGGCTTTAAAAAGAAAAGAGATTTTGAAGAAACAATTGGAAAAGGAACAAGAGTTAAAAGCCAAATGGAAAGGATCTACTGATGTTTCTAACAACATCATCAAGGTTCAAGGAATAGATTCATTCTATAACTTGAACAGAGGGAAAGCAAAGTTAGAGGTTGCTTCTGATAGTGAGGCAAAGTTAGAGGTTAGCAAGGAAACCTTAGGCAAATTGCATGATCAGTATGGATCGATCAATAAGGACTTTGTTAGTGGAGAGAGTAGCAAAACAAAAAAGTTAAAAAAGAAAGCATAGACCACTTGTCCAACAAGAAATTGAAGGACAAGTTAGAAAAGATTGAGGTAAAGGCTGAGGGTAGAAAGTGGAAAAACAGAAATGGTAAAGTAGGGATTAACAATCACAATAACTACACACCTATTAATTATGCACCTAGGATAGTGTGTGTTAAATGTGGTTTTGTTAATCATCTATCTGCTAATTGCAATCTGCAAAATTCTTCTATGCCTTCTATATATACGCATGCTATGCCTATGTCTGCCATGACTACTTTTCCTAACATGTTTGCACATAATTCACATGCATCATCTTAGTTTTCTAACATGCCATTCATGCAAAATCCATATTTTATTATTATTAGTATTCCACAAATGTCATGGATGATGTCTGGAATGAGTAACATGTATATACAAGCTATGTCCTACAACTAATTTTTATTCATGTGAGCAAGTGACAAACCCTGTTCTTCAAAGGCCCACACCAAGAGTTAAGATTGATTTAACCCAATCAGAACCCTTGGTTCAAAAGGGTATGAAGAACAAGAATAATGCTAACAAGGGAGGACACAAGGAAACTTGGGTACCAAAATCAACTTGATTTAGTTATGATGTGTGTAGGGAAACAGAAGAAATCTTTGGTACCTGGATAGTGGATGCTCTAGGCATATGAATGGAGATTCTACCCTGCTCACTAAATTTGAGGAGGGAGCTGGCCCTAGCATTACCTTTGGAGACAACAACAAAGGATATACTAGATGATATGGCTCGATTTCATAAGATGATGTTGTCATTGATGAAGTAGCACTAGTTGATGGTCTTAAGCATAACTTGCTTAGTGTGACGCCCCCAAAATTCACCACCTGTGGACTTGGGTCGCCACTCCGTCAAAACCTGTCTTAATCCAAGAAACATTACAATGCATAATTGTCATAAAGGCTTCATCGTACAACAGCGGTTCCATCCCACAAGTCCAAGCATCGACAAATCTCTGAATAGTACAACATAATAATAATTATACAAAATATCGCTAGATACGCCAAACATAGGCAGTCTTCGACAGGGTCGTCACCTTAGAGGAAAGCATACTAGTTTGACTTCGTGCTCTGGTGCATTATCTCCTTCCCCTTGAAACGAGAGGTTTCGCCTTTTTCCAACTTTACTGAAAAACAATATTAACAACAAGAGTGAGCAACTAGGTGCTCAGCAAGTCCACCAACTCGCTCTCTCACTAATAATGGAAAGATGGAAAGAAATCAACTTTGAATAAGAAAGATTCTCATTTGCAGGCAATGTGTCTTGATAATGATAACACTTACTAATAGACAATAACAATCTATCTAAGAACAATGAAGTTGAAATTGAAAAGCTTGAGATACTGGTCTTCCGCCTCTACGATACCCCACAGCGCGATCAACCGCTGTGTCGCAAGTACCGCACACCCGTGATACCATATAGCACGATCACTACTATGTCGCAAGTATCACAATATCATTCTGCTAGCGTAAAGGTGGTTGCAAAGTCAACCTGGCAACATTTGTGCCAAAATATAAACATTCTCTTTCGATACCACGAGTTTATTTTCCCGTGTTGATCTGAAAGAAACCCATGGGCCATCTCCCATGTTGACCAGTGGATTAAACGATTATTCCTCCGAATAAAATTGGTTGATTTGGATTCATATTCACTTCTGGCCGATCGCCAGTCTACGCTTTGAACAAAACCGACCTGGACAATAGGCCGTCACAATAATCTCAAAAGGAATTAATTTATTTCATTGACACAAACAATATGTCAATTCAAGACAATAAAGTAGCAACCTTGAACAAGAAAGGTTTGCGGATCAGAATAAATCTTGTGGGGTCGTCTTGAAATAATAAGAACGACCTGATACGGAATGAAACTTCTAAATACGTTGGAGTAGGTAATTTAGAGGAACTTCTGATGATATACCCTTCATCTCTAAACTATTCTGCGTATATCTACTTTGATTCGAACAATGAATCAAATTTAACTATCGAAATAAAGTTTATCGAATATGAACAATAAATCCGTTTGAAGTCAATAAAGATCTAATTACCTCGATATATGAGTGTAATTATAGCTGAATAATATTTAAGGGTCATCTTGAACAATAAGGTGCCCTAGAATTCAATCAAATTACGTTCTATAAATTTTAAGGAGCATTTCTATAATTTTCTAAACAAACATTTGATAACATAATATTTTATCACGAACTAGCAATTTAAACAGATAATTCAATATCATAATATCTCAGCATATCTCGAAATTTTTCAAAAGGAGTGAGGGTCAGAAGGAACTTGCCTCGATCTCGAAGTGCAGAAAAATGCAGATAAAATTATATTCTACCCGTGGGCTCGACTTCGGTCTACGGCTCGAGAATTAGGCACTAACAATGTCAACCAAAAATTACGTGAGCGAAATCGTCAAAATAAAATACTTCTCAGCCGATAATAATAATTAAATATAATAATAACATAACTCTCGAAAATCTGTTCGATAATTAACGGATAATAAACCCCGGATAAATCTCTCTTCGCACCACAAAAATAAACCCGTAATATTTATCGTAAATCCGACTTAACAAGAATTACGGCTCCGACGATACTTCGTGTCTTACGTCTCGTAAATAATTTAACTATCTAATTATTCTCAAAATAATCCGACAATCCATTTTTATTCAATTTAATCTGTAATTAATAATATTTCTATTTTTAGAAAAAGAACGAACATCCATTAATAGAGAACCCTAATTTTATTCCATGTCGTTAGTAAATTTCTCTTTCGTTTTTAATCTCGTAAATAAATGTATCTTATTCCGATTTAATCCACTAAAATAATCTGAAAATTATTTATCAACATTAATCCAAAATAAAACCTTATTTAACTCCAATTTATCAACTAATTATTAAATCACTAATTTATGCCCAATAGATCACAAATATTTCTGTTTAATTAATAACTCAATTTAAATCCAAAATTATTATTTATTACCAACAAGTCAATTACCATTTTAATATTCCACTAAATAAATAAATTACCATTTCTACTAACAATTTATTAAAACCAATTTTAAAACACAAAATCACTTATTAAACTCCTTTTATTAAATAATCATTTCTCTCAATTTAATAATATTTAACTTCTTTTGTTATTATCCCTCAATTTATTTTATAATTAAATAAATATGTATATATATTTTTATTTATTGTTACGCTTTTATTCCATTTATTCCTCGAAACAAACCGACTGGAATTTCCGAAATCTCCCTGCACTCCCTCCCGAAATCTCTCTCTCTCTCCCTCTCTCTCTCTCTGTTCTCTAATACTCCCTGCCTCTCTCGCCTCAACACTCTTGGCAAACGCAAAATCTTTCCCTTGATAATCTCTACCCTTCGTTTACCAGATTCCGGCGACAACACTTCCCTCGGTCCCCCCCTTGTCTCCACTCCACTCCACCCATCTTCTCACCCCTGTCTCTCTTCTCTATTCGACATCACTAATTCTACTCCCCTCTCCCTCGATATTTCCGATACCAACACACTTCACCACACTCACCTCTATTCAATTACTCCCCTTCTTCATTCTGGTACCGCTCAACAATACCAAACACAGCAATATCATCCCTCATCCCCTCCTCACTCGAGTTCGACACCAACCCAACAATACACTACACGGCAATATCATACACACCAGTCTCCTTCACATCCTCCATTCCGTCCCACCAACACATACCCAATCAACAAAACAATAATCCCTCCCCCTTCAATTCCTCAACCGTACACCACCCATCACCACTCTCAAACACACCAGCCAACCACGGGAACAATTTACTTCACTACCTACTCGGGTCTCATCACTCCCATGGGTGCCACTCCAATAACAACCACAAAACAACATACCACTTAAATCTCTCATCTCCCTAACTTACACTACTCAATACCAACACCAAGATTAACATTACCAATTCGAACCACACAGTACAAAACCCACACGACGCAGTCAACCAAAGAAAAAGAAACGTAAATAGAGAAAGGAAAAAGAAGAAACAAGGAAGAAAAAAATGAAGGAAGAAATAAAAGAAGGACAAAATTAATCTACCTGATGGTTTTAAAACAGTGGCCGGTTCTTGTTTTGGAGAGTAAGGAATTGGGTTTTTGTGTCTCTGGCTGTAGAGAAATAGAAGAGAGGGTTGGTTTTGTTTTGGTTATGCAGATAGAGATATAGGGAATAAGACTTGTGTTGTATTTGTTTATGAAACCAACTAAAGGCCTGCACTCTGTTTTAATCCAATGTGTAACAATCGTGGTCTTTGGTAGACAAAACGTGATGTTTAGAAAAATAAAAAGGAGTACTGAGACAATTTGGTTTTATAAAAAGATTGTGGTGTTTTGTGGTAGAATGTATCGTGTTTTGTACAGAATAATTTTGTGTTTTGTAAAGAATGAATCGTGTCTGGTGAAAGAAATGTCGTGTTCCGAAAAATGGAATTTGCTGTCTCCTCATTCGTAATTAACGATTCGAACAGCTAAAACGGTGCCATTAATATCGTCGTTTTTCCTGCTGGATAATTATAACGAGACCCAAATTCGTTCTCTAAAAATAAATTCTGCGATAAAATTTAATATCCGTCCAAAATTAAAATCCTATTTCCCTAATTATTCTAATTCTAATAAATACCTAATAATTATAAATAAATAGATATAATAAATATTTATTTACATACGAATATAAAATTTTAAAATTTACCAAAATACGCTAAATATATTAATGCATTGACCCTAAATAAATTTAAATAACGAGTAGAAAATAATATTTGAAAATTTGCGGTTATTACACTTAGCATTAGTCAACTATATAATAAAGGTCAAAATGTTTAGTTTACTTCAGAAGCCTTTGTTGTTTTCAAGAAGAATGACAACAAGGTGGTGTTTACTAGAAACAAAAAGGAAAATGTGTATATTGCTGACTTCATTTCAACAAGTGCAAATTCAGCCACATATCATTTCAATAAGGCAAGTGTAGACAAAAGTAGGCTTTGGCACAAGAAACTGTTACACTTAAGTTTAAGGCAATGAATGAGTTGGTTAAGAGGGATTTGGTAAGAGGTACTCCAAAGTTGGATTTTTACAAGGATGGATTATGTGATGCATGCCAGAAAGGGTAGCAAAAGAAGGCCTCTTTCAGATCCAAGTCAATGTCATCAATTGATCAACCTTTACAGCTACTACACATGGACTTATTTGGACAAGTCAATGTGTTGTCAATTTCTAAAAAGAAATATTGTCTTATGATTATGGATGATTTTTTAACTATACATGGACATACTTTCTGCACTCCAAGGATGACACAAGTGAAATCATCATCAATCACATCAAGATAGTCAACAACAATCCAAGTTTTAAAGTGAGAAGAATTAGAAGTGACAATTGAACTAAGTTCAAGAACTTTATGATGAGAGAGTTTTGTGAAGATGAAGGAATTATTCAAGAATTCCCTGTACCGAGGACTTCTCAATAAAATTGTGTAGTTGAAAGAAAAAACAAAACTCTAGTTGAAGCTTCAAGGACCATTCTTGAAGAGTCAAAGCTGCTAACATATTTATAGGCTGAAGCAGTTAACATAGCATGCTACACTCAGAATATTTTCTTGGTTAATCAAGCAAAAGGCATGACACCTAACTATTCAAAGGAAAGAAACCAACAATTAACTTTCTGCATGTATTTGGATGCAAGTGTTTTGTACTGAGGAATCAAGGTGAATGGAAACTTGATTTAAAGGTAGATGAAGCTATTTTTGTTGAATATTCAGCTGGGAAATCCTACAGAATCTACAATCTAAGACTTAACACTGTTATGGAATTTGTACATGTTATCTTTGATGATAAGAAGATCCAAGGTTTGTTAGATGAATAATTCCATGAATATCTCTCATTTGAAAATGAGATTGGAGGTGAAGATAATGAAGATGATGAAGAGATGGTATCAATTGGTGTGAGAAGTCAACATGGACCATCCATTGATATCCAAATTGGTCCATCCATTAAAGAACAAAAGACACCATCCGTTGATGCTAAGAATAAACCATCCGTTGATGATCATTTTGGGGCATCCGTTGAGAACCAAAGGGAATCATCCATTGATCAATCTATTGGAACTCCACCAATTTCTAAGACAAGGTTCATACACTAAGGGGGAGTTTCTCAGAATCAACACTTAATAACAAACCAAAATGGTCAACGTCAAGAAAATGAACTCACTTCATCAAGATCAAACTTCCCACCTGAGAAAATGGACTAGGGATCATCCTTCTGAATTGATAATTGGTGATTCTAATTCTTAAGTCCAAACTAGAAGGGCAACTTGAGAAGAATGCTTATATAGCAGTTTTCTATCTAAAGAGGAATAAAGGAAAGTTGAGGATGCTCTTTCAGATACAGACTGGGAGTTAGCCATGCAAGAAGAGCTAAACTAGTTTGAAAGAAATGAAGTATGGAAGCTTATACCCAAACCAAAGAATAAATCAGTGATTGACACAAAATGGGTATTCAAGGATAATATGGATGAAAATGTCATAGTGACAAGGAACAAAGCTAGATTGGTTGCTAAGGGCTATTAGCAAGAGAAAGGAAATTATTTTGAAGAAAACTTTGCACCAGTTGCAAGATTGGAAGCAATCAGAATCTTTCAAGCCTATGCAGCCCATGCCAATTTCAAAGTCTATCAAATGGATGTCAAGAGTGCATTTTTGAACAGAATACTGGAAGAGGTGGTGTATGTTAGTCAATAACCTAATTTTAAATAGTTTATACTTTGTAATTCTGCATAAGCGAAATGGTATTTCAATGAATAAAGAGACTACTCCAACAGATGTGACTCATCAACTGATAGCAACCAACTTATCAATAGATGTCAGCTTCAATGGATAATCACTTCAACAAATAATGTCTAGCTAGTGACTTGACATGGCTGACAGATCACATAGCCAGTACTGGAAATGAAAAAGAAGAAAAAGAAACATTCCTTTTTAATACAAGCAGATTGGATGATAATCCCAACGAAAATCTGTCAAGAACAATCAAACAAATTTACATCACATGAATACAGTGAATGATGTAACAAGCCTGCTATTCTGTTTCTAGTAGGAGTTATAAACTTATTCTGTTTCTAGTAGGAGTTGCAAACTTGGGGTATATATAACCCAAGTGTAGCATTGCTTTTGTTCAGAGAAAATACAGAGCATTTCACTTAGCATTCTTAGGTTTTCTTGTAAACAAAAAAACACTGTAAACAAGCAGCTATGAACTCATTATTTCTTCGAAATACAATTCTCGGAATAGAAAAATCCACCTGAAATTTTTAAAGAGTGTCATGTGTTTGCATTTACTTTCATTTACTTATTTTATTTCTCTGTTCTCACAAACATAAACTGTTAAGATTGTATTCATCAAGATTGTATTCAACCCCCTTCTACAATCTTGGGTTGTACTGTTGGGATTCATCAAGATTGTATTCAACCCCTTCTACAATCTTGGGTTAGTACTGTTGGGATTCATCAGTACTGTTGGGATTCATCATTGTCCAGTGATATTTTTAGAAATAGATGGATTTTGATTTGAAAACATAAAAAAGATGATATGTTTTAGCTAAAAGACGTAATCGGTTAGTTATTAGTTATTATAATATTATTATTTTATTTTACTTAAATAATGCTACCTGAATAGGTTATATTTGGGAAAAAAGTAACGTATTTTAGAAAAAGATAATTGGTTAATTATTGGTAATTATAATTATAATTATCTAATTTTTTAATTAAATAAAATTGCTCATAGTGTTTTTAGAAAAGGAAAAATTTTAGTTAAATAAAAATATAAAAGAAAATATATTTTACGTGGAAAAGTAAATTGATTAGTTATTTAAAAATAGAAAAGGTAACATATTTTGCCTGAATTTTTTTTATTAATTATTAGTAACTATAAATAATTAAGTAAGGATAATTAGGTAAAAATGACATGTACCGTTAAGTAAGGGTAAATAAGTACCAACCAACCAAATTTGATGTTTGGGCTATTATATAATTATATACATATTTGTCGATTGTTACATTTCATTTTAGTTTTAGAAAATATCTAATAGACGTTTGTTTCTTATTCATACATTTTTCGTTAAACTAATTAATTTATCTAATGTTATGTAAACATACATGAATGACAAAATTACATGGAATGAAATTACTAATGAGATGGCTAACAATAGCAATGATTTTACGAATTTGGTATATTTGTGTTGTTGGGTTGCTTAATCTAATAATTTGTGTAATCTAACTAATTATCTAAATGGACAATAAAAGATAAGTGACCTAATATTCTAGCAACAATCATTCCCTTTCTAATGGTTGCATTCCTCAAAATAATTATATTCTATTTCCTACACAAACAATTAGGTCATTTCTAATGACGGCAATACTACCGATTTTCTCCTACTGCTCTGTGTTTCACAATCTGAGGTACGTAGATATGATGTAGATCTTCAATATTTATCCTCCCGTATCTTCGAGTTGCACTCGTAAAACCAATCTCCACGTGGGCTTCAAGTAGTCAAAATTCAAAACCTCATGTAGTGTCTCCCAACCAATGATAAAAATCGTATGTTCCAATGTTCGGATCAATTTGCCTTTCTTTTGTTCAATGACTAGATTGTAAGGTTTAATTGGTAGAGTTATGAAAATGGCAAGTGATGTTTAACTTGTAGTAATGTTTAACTTGTAGGCACTACGCCATAAATGCTCATATGCAATGCTTTTAGAAAGTGTTTCACTGAAAGTGTTCTGTTAGGTATGAAATTTTGGCTCTGATGAAACAGAACTTGAACTAGTGTTGCATTACACATAATTAGCGTTGCATTTGATCCACGGTGTTTCACATAATGCAACACTAACAACTGGCGTTGCATTAGATATTTTTTAATTGTAAAAAATGCTGATGTGGCAGCAGTGGGGCCCACATTTGCTGACGTGGCATTTGCTGACGTGGCAAGTGTGGGGCCCACAATTGCTGATGTGGCAGATGTAGGGCCCACATTTGCTGACGTGGCATTTGCTGACGTGGCAGAAGCGTTGCATTAGGTGAAAAAGGCGTTGCATTTGCTATATAAAAGCGTTGCATTAGTTATTTTTTAATTTTAATAAATGCTGACGTGGCTGTTGTGGGACCCACCTGGGTGACGTGGCAGTGTGGGGCTCACAAGGATGACGTGGAAGGAGGCCAGAGATGCTGACATGGCAAGTGTGGAGCCCACAATAGCTGACGTGGAAGATGTGGAGCCCATATCTGCTGACATGGCATTCGCTGACGTGGCAGAAGCGTTGCATTAGGTGAAAAAAGCGTTGCATTTGCTATATAAAAGCGTTGCATTAGCTATTTTTTTTAATATTAATAAAGTCTGCCGTGGCAGCTGTGGGGCCCACTAAGGGTGACGTGGCAGTGTGGGGCCACGAGGGTGACGTGGCAGGAGGTCCACAAATGCTGACGTGGCAGGTGTGGGGCCCACAATTGCTGACGTGGCAGGTGTGGGGCCCACATTGCTAACGTTGTATTCGCTGATGTGGCAGAAGCGTTGCATTAGGTAAAAAAACGTTGCATTTGCTATATAAAAGCGTTGCATTAGGTATTTCAAATAATAATAAAGTCTGACGTGGCAGCTGTGGGGCACACTAAGGGTGATGTGGCAGTGTGGGGCCCACAAGGGTGACGTGGCAGGTGGTCTGCAGATGCTGACGTGGCAGGTGTGGGGCCCACAATTGCTGACGTGGCAGGTGTAGGGCCCACATTTGCTGACGTGGCATTCGCTGACGTGGCAGAAGCGTTGCATTAGGGGAAAAAAGCGTTGCATTTGCTATTTTGAAGTGTTACGTTAACTGCTGCTCTTACCGGAATAATGAAACTATTTTTTAAAATCTTTTTTTCGACGTTCCAATCATACGGATGTCAAGATATAACGGTTTTAGTGAAGTGGTAAATTTTTAAAAAATTTGCTAGATGTATTTGGTTTGGTTTTATAATGGTCAAACCGGTCAACGTAGACTTCCCTTTTAAATAGTCTTGTCCCGAATGATGAAACTATTTTTTAAAATCTTTTTTTCGACGTTCCAATCGTATGGATGTCAAGATATAACGGTTTTAGTGAAGTGGTAAATTTTTAAAAAATTTGCTAGATGTATTTGGTTTGGTTTTATAACGGTCAAACCGGTCAACGTAGACTTCCCTTTTAAATAGTCTTGTCCCGAATGATGAAACTATTTTTTAAAATCTTTTTTTCGACGTTCCAATCGTACGGATGTCAAGATATAACGGTTTTAGTGAAGTGGTAAATTTTTAAAAAATTTGCTAGATGTATTAGGTTTGGTTTTATAACGGTCAAACCGGTCAACGTAGACTTCCCTTTTAAATAGTCTTGTCCCGAATGATGAAACTATTTTTTAAAATCTTTTTTTCGACGTTCCAATCGTACGGATGTCAAGATATAACGGTTTTAGTGAAGTGGTAAATTTTTAAAAAATTTGCTAGATGTATTTGGTTTGGTTTTATAACGGTCAAACAGGTCAACGTAGACATCCCTTTTAAATAGTCTTGTCCCGAATGATGAAACTATTTTTTAAAATCTTTTTTTCGACGTTCCAATCGTACGGATGTCAAGATATAACGGTTTTAGTGAAGTGGTAAATTTTTAAAAAATTTGCTAGATGTATTTGGTTTGGTTTTATAACGGTCAAACCGGTCAACGTAGACTTCCCTTTTAAATAGTCTTGTCCCGAATGATGAAACTATTTTTTAAAATCTTTTTTTCGACGTTCCAATCGTACGGATGTCAATATATAACGATTTTAGTGAAGTGGTAAATTTTTAAAAAATTTGCTAGATGTATTTGGTTTGGTTTTATAACGGTCAAACCGGTCAAATATTGACTTTCCTTCTAACTAGTCTTGTCCTTCTAAAATTTCGTAGAGTAAATTTTTTTAAAAAGCATGTTTATCGAAATATATAAAATGAAAAGTACATTTTAATCTTTTTTTCAGTTTAAAATTTGATAAATAATATATCTTAATTTGTTTTTAAAAAATTTTATTTTACAATAATAAATAAATAAAATGTAATAAAAGTACACACACGTGACACACATACAAGCAGCACAAGTGAAAAATCGGGCGGAAAAATTCCCCCCTTAATTTTCAGAAGACTTTCCCCCTTTTACACTCTCTCTCTCAAACATACACTCTCAAACATACTCTCTCTCTCAAACATACATATCTCTCTCTCAGATCTGTTATACATGAAGGGTCTGCAGCTTAATTAGGCTTCAGCTTAATTAGGTAATTGTATATACCTTTCTTCTCGATGTTTAATTAATTACCCGACTCACTCTAATTTTTTTGATTTGCAGCTTAATTAGGGCTTCAGCTTGAACTTGTTTAGGTAATTCATCTCTAGTTAGATACCCGGTTTTTTGAAAGTGTTTCTATGTGTCTTCTTCAACTTATTCTATGTACATGCTCGTTTACATTTCTTTAATTAGGTTTTTTTTAATTAGGGTTTTTTCATCTTTGTTTTGGTTTTTCTTTTTGATTTGTTTTTTAATTAGGGTTTTCTTTTTGATTTGTTTTTTAATTAGGGTTTTCTTTTTGATTTTTTTTATGTTTATGTGTGTGTATAAATAATATGATTTTAATGTGATATTGTGTCTCTGTTGGTGTCTGTTTAGGTAGTAGTTTATGTGTGTATTTGTATGGTTTTACTAATTAAGATATCTGTGTTTGTGCAGAGGAAAGAGGATTAAGTGGAACGCATTTGATTTTGTACTTTGGAACGCATTTTATAAGTAAGCCTCCTCTGCTCTTCTTGAACTTCATGCCTGTTATGTTTTAGTTTTATATGTTCTTCTTGAACGCATTTGATTTTATATCTTCATGCCTGTTATATGTGGTTTTACTTAATAAAATGTATGCCTGTTATGTAACTGTGTATCTATGTGTGGTGTATCTATGTGTAACTTTAATTGATCTGTTGCGCTTGTCCCAGTTAAGTACGAATGTATGTGTATCTTAACTTTATTCAGTAAAACTCTATTATTTTATAATTTTGTAGAGGCTTAATAGATAGGGATATACAGGGAGTGATTAGGACATATAAAATCATATGCTCCAATATTTAAAATTAAATATTAGTCAGTGAATGCATTTAATGTGGTCAAACCAAACTGTACAGGGGTAGCCATTGTTCACGTGTTGGAACGGTTAGTTGTACCGAATTAGTCGTACTAGGCCACGAAGAGATTGAGGTCATGGATGATGAGTACTACCTTTAGATAGGATTTCCAAGATCTAGTCCAGAGTATATAGGAGGAATAAAAGCTTTTTTGAAAAATGCATTTCCCATCTATCAAAATGGCGATGAAATGAAGTGCCCTTGCAAAAAATGTTCGGAACGTAATTGGTATTGTCAAAATGTCATATACGATCATCTTGTGGTCAATGGCCCTTCTCCGTTGCACGCCGAATGGATTTGTGAGGTTTCACAAACAAAATTAGGAGCTACTGATGACTTCAAAGATTCTGAAATGGAGATCGATTTTCATATATTAGTTCACATTTTAATTTATCTTGTTTAGTCAGAATCCTTTAATTAAAAAAAAATTCTTTTGATTTTCTGTTTTGTTTTAATTTTCAGGCCCTAGCCGAGGATAATGCAGCACGTCGTAATACAATAAGTGAGACACATACTTTGGGTCCCATAACTCATGCACAAGCTAAAGAAAAGCTAGTATGTGTTTTTTCTCAACTCCACGTTACAATAGATTGAACTTAACTCTTTATTTAATTCTGATTCTTTTTCACTTTTATCTGAATTCTTGACCCTGCAGTGGTTATAGTTAAAATCTTTATGTTTATATTTATGTTCTTGTAATTAAATTGGTCCTTGTGATGGTAATGTGTAGAAAGCAAAAAAATTAATACTTGGATAAATTTTATGATTCCAAATTATATGAACTGCTTGTAGGATATAGTCTCCCTATGATTCCAAAGTTATGGTTCAATTTGTTGCTACTAATTAAATCTGTGGGAATTGCAAGTCTGTGCTAATTGATACTTGCCTCTAAGTTTATGTTTTTTCTCCAATTAAAGCTTTTCTAGATTATATATATATATATATATATATATATATATATATATATATATATATATATATATATATATATATATCCATGGATTGTATGTACGTAAGATTTGCTTATCCATTGGCAGTTAGATTTGCTAAAAGTTGCATTTTTCTAGTAAAATGGAGATGGCAAAATAATATTGTTTACAGAAGAAGTTTAGTTCATAGTTCATACTTATCACAAATTCCTACTCAATCCAGTGGTACTCAACGTAACTGTCTATAGATAGTTTCCCACATTTGCTGTTTGACGTATTTTTGTCTTGTATTTAGAAACCTCCATGATTTAATATTACCATTTCTTTTGAATAGCTTCTCCCAGTTAGCTGTCTATATATCATGCATAAGTAGTTTGAATTCATGTATGGTTTCTAATTTTAATGTAACCACTTGCTGTAGATAAAAGTTCAGGAATTGGTAAATGCTGGAAAAATTGATGAGGCCAATGCACTTGTCGCTGGTGGGAGAACTCATGGGCAGAACTGGTTAGTGGGCAGGAGAGGTAAAAAATCTGAACAGAATACAACTCCTCCTGCTCTTGCAGACAGTTATGTGCAGGAATTGACCATGAAAATAAAGCAAAATCTTGAGGCTGATTTTATGGCCAAGGTGAACACAAAAGTGAAAGAGAATATGTCATGGATGTTGAACAAACTTGGTGAAGATAATCCAGGTCTTAAATTCGATGTGAAAGAGTTGTGTGCCACCGCTTCAAGTAATTATGATGACAACGATACTGGAACTCCTACGACTCAAGGCGGCACCACCGAATAACAATATGTAATGGTTTCGTACTTTTAGAATTTAGACTTAATCGTATGTGCTTTTCGGTTTAGAATTATGTTGGTTTAGCACACTTGTTCTTTTGGTATTAGTATGATGTTGGTGTGGATTTTAAATATTTGGTGGCTGTTGAATATTTGGTGGATGTTGAATGTTTTGGATGGCTTTGAATGCCTTTGTATTTTGATGGGTTTCTTTATGTAAGAAACAGAACATTGCAGAAATTTTCATCAAAGCGTTGCATTTGATATTTCTTGTGTTGCATTTCTACTGTTTTATTAGATACTTCTAGTGTTTTAAAAAGCAGATAAAAGCGTTGCATTACATAGATGTGGGGCCCAGTGCTGACGTGGCATGTGGAACCCTTTGCTGACGTGGCATGTGGGACCCTGTGCTGACGTGGCACGTGGACCCCGTACTGACGTGGCATGTGGGACCCACTACTGACGTGGCATGACAGGTCCCGCTCCTGACATGGCACATGGGCCCCCACATGCTGACATGGCATGCCAGCTGTACTGTTACTGACGTGGCATGCCAGCTGGACTGTTGCTGACGTGGCATGCTAGCTGGACCCATTGCTGATGTGGCATGCTTGTGGGGCCCACATTCGTGACGTGGAATTATAACTATGTCTCATGTCAATTGCAACGCCTCTCTGATGTTGCATTTGCTTGCTGTGGTGTTGCATTACATGTCAGATGCAACGCTTATTGCTGTTACATTAGATGCTAGAAAGCGTTGGATTATGGGGTCTAACGAGACGGTCTCGAATGCAACGCCCCCTGGTGTTGCATTTGGTCTAATGCAACGCTTTTTTGGCCTAAAGCAACATTAAACAGGGCGTTGCATTTGAGCGTTTATGGCGTAGTGAGGCCAATCATCAAATTAAATTCATAAATCTACTAATTAAACCTGAAATCAACAAAAACAAATTTTCTGTTAGGTTGAGTTTGACTTTATTGAAAGTCCGTTATATTGTTTTGTCGGCCCAACTCACTTGCCATGTAAATAATTGATGTGTAAATTGAAGGCTTAAATTGCCAAAAGTTCATTCAGCTGATGCCCAACTTGCAAGTGCCCAAATTGCAAGTGGTCATCAAACTCAAAAAACTTGTGAATGAATCATGAAATTTATTTATAGTTTGCAGTTTAGTCATCAATCATATAACCTACAAATGTAGTTCGAACCACAAATAATTTATGTTTTACCTGATATCATTAAAAATCATCAAATATTTGTATATATTTTAAGTGAGATTTTAAGAATTCCACTACTGGGTAAATCAGTATTATTACAAATTTCTTTTTTAATTATTTATATCAAAGTATACCCTAATATAATAAGAATAAAAGAAATTTTATATATGTACTATAGGTCAAGAATTTGATACCTATGAATAATATAATTTTTTATAATTAATTTTTTAAAAGAGTTTTGGAGGAAGAGAGATCTTTTAAACAAACTATCAATTAAATATAGAGTTCTAACTTCTATACTTATTGATAAAATTTATTACAATTGGATATAGAATAGGATTGTTCCTAAACAATGGAAAATTTATTCAAATTTCCAATACCTACAAATATTCGAAATTAAATTATTTGAATGACAACTTTAACATCCATCAAATATAATTAACTTTATGAAACCAACAAATTTCATTATACAAAAGTACAGGGAAAATATATGTTTTTTATATAAAATATATTCTTTTGTCAAAATGAATATATGTTTAATATTTAATATTTTATATTGTAATGAGTTGTGTTACTTGAAAATCCCAAGTCTAACACCAAATCTTATATTACACACTTTACCAGTCTTCCTTCCGTGCATGTTCTTAGAACAGAGCAGCATCAAAATTGTGGGATAAACTTTAATGCTGGGAAAAAATATTGGGATGGTCATTTTATGAATTTGAAATACTTGACTTGATATATTATTTTTGGTCGATTTGAATTTGTAGTTTAAGTTTGTATTTAGCATTGTATTTGAATTATGGAATTATTTTAAGTAGTTTGGATTTTAGATTGCTATCTAAATTTTACATATAAGAATATTACTCATTTTCTAGGTTGTAATTTCTGAAGTGTTACTCATTTTCTTTAAATGGTGAATGATGATATACACAAAATTAATTTTTATTTACCTTTTAAATGTAAATGGAGTAATGGATACTCAAAATCCGACCAGTTTATTCACTAAACTAAATAGATTGGATATATATCCACCTCTAAAAATATGTGTTCTATAAAATTAAATGGATATGAAATTATGACAATCCGATGCGAATCCGATCCATTGAGAAGACCTACTTGCAGATATTAACGTTGGGGATCAGACCACTGATAAACAAAAATTAGATTATAATTGGAATGAGAAGTTCTATAACATAATAAGAATGCTGCCATTCTAACCTCCAAGTAGAAGTATTAGATTATATCAAATATGTTGGATCTTTTGACTTTTTTTAGCAGTATATTTCAGTGTATGTTACCTATTTCTCTGAGATCCACAATTTTGTCTTGGGCATTTATTTAGAAGTAGTCCCCATGCAACGTCATATAAGAAACTGAAGGGTGTCCTTACCTTCCCATATCATATTGTCGTCTTGTGTGCTTGAACCTCTATATTTTGATTAATCATTTGGTGACACCACAATGGACAAACACCAGAATATATGTTCTCCCGAACCATGGTAACTTTTCATGGTATTACATTATAAGAAACGCTATACAAAACTGAAAATTTGGTTCGAGTATTTTTGAGGTGGATTCGAGTCAACCGTGAGTTCAATTTGGGGATTTATTGGATAAATTAGGGTTTTGGCAAGATGGCAAGTAATCAGGCTGCGCCCTCACCGTCCTTGCAGATAGGGCGCGCCTTAAATAATGAGGCGAGAAAGTGCAAGAGAAGAGATTCCAGCTAATTACTCCTCGAAGGTTAGAATACTCAAATCCTATTATTGAACATCCTAGTGAAGATAATTGTGATCGCAGGTTGTCAGATCCACAAGCTAGGGCGCGCCCTCACCCTCACCGTTCAGGGTGCACCCCTAGTGAGATTCAACGGGATGAAAAACAGATTGCTAGGGAGAAGAAGGATTTCGCAACTCTGAAGGAACGCCTTAATGATGATGATTTAAGGATGGTACTCCTCGAGCATCAGAGGAAAGAAAAAGAAAAGGGGAAGTACTTGGAATCGAGGCCCTGTGATCCACATCGTGCACCCCCTAATCACAAGTCGAAGCCCCTTGGACATGAGCGAGCCCTTCCACGAGGTAATGGTTCACAGCGCATGCCCCCTGATTACTGGTCGAGGCCCCTTGGACCTGAGCAAGCTCCCCCTCATGGAAATACCGGAAGAAGAAACAGCCGGGATAACAGAGATAGGAGAATGGAAATATACAGAGGGAATAGGCGGCCACGTAGCAATGAAGGAACGCCCTCAGGGAGAGGATCCCCTCGAATTTACCCAGTTCATTCAAGTACCTCCAGCGGGTCTAGATCAAGAACGCGCCCTCATTCTGAATCTTAACTAAATTATTCACCATACTTGAATTTGTGATTAATATCTACTAAAATATCAAATTTTGTACTTTACCTGAATATACAAAATGGATTTATTAAGGTCCAAATTAAATACTTCCGAATTTCTCAAATCGATAGACTTCTATGTTTGAATATAATTTTTAATTTATGAATTTATTTCAATACAATAATACAAATCCTTGTATATTACACTCTTTTCAAATGTTTCGGACTTGAACTAGCGAAATACTATTACCAACTATATTGGTACCATTTTCTCTTATATCTAACTAAGCACTGTATCCAAGACTTCAAATATAACATCTTATCTATAATCCACACTTTCTATAACATGACAACAAGATTTTGCTACAATCTAAGTGTTTGAAATTTTATCCAAAAATCATACAACAACTTCTTTCCCATTCTGTGTATGGTGCTCACTTTAATATTTTTCCTTCATATATTTCGAGTAGTTACTTACGAAGAGCATCTCCAATGGGAGAGACCCCTTAGGTAAATTTTAAATTTAATTACCATAAATAAGAATTATAAAGAATGTGTAAAAAAATTTACACTCCAATGGGACAAAACTGTTATCTATAATTATAGATAATCTCTTTATGTTGGCTATATTTGTCTTTCCACATCACTTATTTCTATATTAAAATTATATATTCCATTAATAACAACTTGAAATATTAATAACATACCATTTTTAAAATATAGCCAATCATTATAGCCAATACCCTCGGAACACAATATCTTACAGGTTCGACAAAATTTACATAATCAATATTTTATGTAATATAGCCAATCATTTTTACCTAACGCCATTGGAGATGCTCTAATAGTATTAAATAATAAGTAACAATTTAAGATACTATAAAATTACCACGATTTTCATACTCTGATTTAAACTTCCTCCACTCCTTGCACCTTGATCCGGTCAAATTTTTTTCGAGCATTATCTTCATTGTTTCTGCTTAAAAAAATTAAAAATATATCAATATTAAAATTTAGAATAAAACATTCCTCTATAAAAAATCAATTTGACACTGGAGATATAACAAATCTACTTTATCATAGAATATATATGAAGTTGATCAACTACATTTTCTACTTAAATTTTGTGCAAATGGATGTGTTGGTTTACATTAATATAAAAACTGTAAGATGTTAAAACCAACATATCAATATATCTTGCAGTAATGCAAATCAGTCATGTAAATATACAAAAATATGAAACTGCACCATACATCAATCACACCACATGTACGAAAAGGAAATGGAGATGGAACATACCGCTAAATTAAAGATATATGTTGTGAAAAGGAAATACATCTGTACAACATATTCAATTTTTTTGGGTATCATGTTTTTAATTTCTCATTTTCATTTGTGTCGGATTCCTCCATGTGGATTCATTAGTGATCTAAGATCTTTTATGAAAAACAAAGCATATATACATATGAAATCAAATTCATCTAATTAAACAAATTTTTAAACAAAAGCTTAGAGTTATTTAATCTATACATATGTGTATTGGAGCATACTTAATTAAACATTGTAATACATACCTTTGAATATTTTAATAGGCCTAATGATGGTAGAATCATTAATATCACTAGCCTGGGTATACTTTTAATTTGATCTTAAGGGGTGATAAATAGACACATATTGGTATAGATAGGCACAAATTTATGATTTGTAAATACTTTGAAGGGAAAACTAGATTAGATAAAAAAAATTTGGCCGTCTTAATTTGGGGATTGGGGATTGGATTAAATGATAAGTAGATTAAATTTGATGTACATATAAAACCCTAAAATATAGAGACTGGCGGGCCTTATATGTAGAGATCTAGTCAAGTTAATGGGCTTCATATGCAGTGGGCATCATGGCTAGATTGGGCTAAACTTATCAATATAAATATATTCATTAGCAATATCAATCTTAATATTCAATATCAATATCAATATCAGTCTATTCCCAATTACAACTAGCATTCTCTTCCAATTATTTCTTAAATTGTCCCTTTTCATTTAACATTCTTTCTCAAGCTTTAGGGTTATGTTCGTCATTTTTCTATCTGGACCCATTTCATTGGGGTTTTAACTCAACTCACATTGCACAAGCAAAACTGCAGATGTCCCTGTGGTAGACTATGGTAAATCCAACTTAGGTGTTAAATTCATGGAAATAGATTTTTCAATTTCGGATGTACATCAATTTAAATTTCAAATTTACATCATTTTAAATTGGGATTTTAATTAATATATCTCATTTTAAAAAATGATTTATAAATATGTCCCTTTTTTAATTTTATTTAAAAATATGTCCCATTTTCAAAATTCTTTACAATTTTAAAATAACCATGGTTAATTTCAATACTTTATATTTTTAAATGATAAATATAACTTTTTTTTATAAATTATGATGTTTTACACATGCTTGAATCTCTAAGGGACTAAAAATGTAAACAAAACCAAAATTAGAGAACAGAGCTTTCCGTACTTCAACAACCCGTAAACCTATTTAACCCTGATGGTTTGTTTCACACATTTGGTAGAAAAAACAACCCATGTTAAGAAATGCAATGACCGACATGAATGTGTACTTCACTAAATAAATTTTAGATATGCATGAAACCTGAATGACATACTAATGCTCATGAAATAACCCAAATATCATCATTTATTATTACAATACCAAGAAATTCTGAAATGGGAAGAAAATACAAACAAATGTCCAACAAAAACAATGAAGGTACTTGAATTTTCATAGGCCAAGTAATAGAGAAAACAAATTGCAGGTCCAGAAGCCCGATCTTCACTTCTTCATGGAGGTCCAACTATTTGCAGGTTCTACTTCGCATGCAACCTTCTTTTTTCTAGGTAGATTTTTCTCGGACTCCGCTTCATTCCCTCCTAATTATTTATGGTAGGCAAAGTTGTTTCCTTTCTTTTACTAGGTAGAGAGACTAATGAGGTGACTACTGTTCTAGATTCAGATTGTAATGTTAGTGCTACTTGGGTAGGAGAAGTGTCGCCTTCTCTTAGAACAAGTCCAATGCATAGCTACAGTTAGTGCTATAGCCATAATATAGAACGGAGGGAGTTATGATGTAAGAATTACCCTTGATGCTGATTTTTTTCACCCTCTCTGGGCAATCAGCTTTGCTTCACATTTATGTTCTATAGCTATAATATAGAACGGAGGGAGTTATGATGTAAGAATTACCCTTGATGCTGAATTTTTTTCACCCTCTCTGGCCAACCAACTTTGCTCCACATTTCTTGAACTATTTCTGCATTGATTGGAGGTCTTACAGTGAGTGCATAACTGATTGGAAAATTTTTCAAGAAATCCATCAGGAGGAGATGAAAGTCAACTAATCTTTATCTTAGAAATCAACATGATTAGTGACTGCATATGAAACTTTGCCTAATGAACTTCAACGCATAGCTATTGTTAAAATTTTTTGAGATTTTTAAACAAAACTGTTGGAGAGAATTTTTGAATGAAAATCGAGAACGGGGTATAAAAGCATTATATAAGGGAAACGTTTCACAAAGATTTCTTTTACTATTAATGCAGACCATATATCCAAGATAGAAAAAACAGTACCCAAATTTTGCAGTGTCCAAAACCTCAAAGATTTATAAAATCTTAACTAAATTATTCTCCATACTTGAATGTAAAATTTGAATTTGTGATTAATATCTACTAAAATAATAAATTTTGTACTTTACGTGAATATACACCATGGATTTTTTAAGATCCAAATTAAATACTTCCGAATTTCTTAAATCGATAGACTTCTATGTTTGAATATAATTTTTAATTTCTGAATTTATTTCAATAGAATAATACAACTCCTTGTATATTACACTCTTTTCAAATGTTTCGGACTTGAACTAGCAAAATACCATTACCAACTATATTGGTATCATTTTCTCTTATATCTAACTGAGCACCTGGAAACTGTATCCAAGACTTCAAATAAAACAACTTATCTATAATCCACACTTTCTATAACATGACAACAAGATTTTGCTATAATCTAAGTGTTTGAAATTTTATCCAAAAATCATAAAACAACTTCTTTCCCACTCTGTGTATGGTGCTCACTTTAATATTTTTCCTTCATATATTTCGAGTAGTTACTTACTAATAGTATTAAATAATAAGTAACAATTTAAGATACTATAAAATTACCACGATTTTCATACTCTGATTTGAACTTCCTCCACTCCTTGCACCTTGATCCGGTCAAATTTTTTTCGAGCATTATCTTCATTATTTCTGCTTAAAAAAATTAAAAATATATCAATATTAAACTGTAGAGTAAAACATTCCTGTATAAAAAATCAATTTGACTCTGGAGATATAACAAATCTACTTTATCATAGAATATATATAAAGTTGATCCAATACATTTGCTACTTAAATTTTGTGCAAATGGATGTGTTGGTTTACATTAATATAAAAACTGTAAGATGTTAAAAACAACATATCAATATATTTTGCAGTAATGCAAGTAATGCAAATCAGTCATGTAAATGTACAAAAATATGAAATTGCACCATACATCAATCACACCACATGTACGAAAAGGAAATGGAGATGGAACATACCGCTAAATTAAAGATATATGTTATGAAAAGGAAATACATTTGTACAACATATTCAATTTATTTGGGTATCATGTTTTTAATTTCTCATTTTCATTTGTTTTGGATTCCTCCATGTGGATTCATTAGAGATCTAAGATCTTTTATGAAAAACAAAGTATATATACATATGAAATCAAATTCATCTAACTAAACACATTTTGAAACAAAAGCTTAGAGTTAGTTAGTCTATACATATGTGTATTGGAGCATACTCAATTAAACATTGTAATACATACCTTTGAATGTTTTAATAGGCCAAATGATGGTAGAATCATTATTATCACTAGCCTGGGTATACTTTTAATTTGATCTTAAGGGGTGATAAATAGACACATATTGGTATAGCTAGGCACAAATTTATGATTTGTAAATACTTTGAAGGGAAAACTAGATTAGATAAAAACATTTGGCCGTCTTAATTTGGGGATTGGGGATAGGATTAGATGATAAGTAGATTAAATTTGATGTACATATAAAACCCAAAAATATAGAGACTGGGCCTTATATGTAGATATCTAGTCAAGGTAATGGGCATCATGGCTAGATTGGGCTAAACTTATTAATATAAATATATTCATTAGCAAGAACAAAGTTCAGCGGAGACCATGTTTTTTGTGGAGTCCAGGAGTCCATTTTTGTTCTGCATACATTCGTCCGCATTTAAAAATGTTTTACCAATGCAAAAACGCTTTCCTTCTGAACATGAACGTAAATTGTTCCGAAACATCTCTTAAATTGATGTAAAATATTTAAATCGCTTTATTCTTCAACAGTTGGTTCTGCAAAACAAAATTTGTTCTGCAAATTCAATATTTTGTCGTTGCGAGCAATATAATGTATATTTGTGATAGATTTCGACAATATTGTTCAAAAAACTCTAACTAATCTTGGTGATTACCGTAGAAAATTGTTAAATGTAATGTAAAATGCTGATGAATATGTGCAGGACAAAGGTGGACTCTAGGACTCCACAAAATACATGGTCTCCACTGAACAACACTCTCATTAGCAATATCAATCTTAATATTCAATAACAATATCAATATCAGTCTATTCCCAATTACAACTAGCATTCTCTTCCAATTATTTCTTAAATTTTCCCTTATCATTTAACATTCTTTCTCAAACTTTAGGGTTAAGTTCGTCATTTTTCTATCTTGACCCATTTCATTGGGGTTTTACCCCAACTCACATTGCACAAGCAAAACTGTAGATGTCCCTCTTGAATTCAGTGGTTGACTCTAGTAAATCCAACTTAGGTGTTAAATTCATGGAAATAGATTTTTCATTTTCGGATGTACATCAATATAAATTTCAAATTTACATCATTTTAAATTGGGATTTTAATTAATATATCTCATTTTAAAAAATTATTTATAAATATGTCCAATTTATAATTTTATTTAAAAAAATGTCCCATTTTCAAAATTCTTTACAATTATAAAATGACCATGGTTAATTTCGATACTTTATATTTTTAAATGATAAATATAACTTTTTTTTATAAATAATGATGTTTTACACATGCTTGAATCTCTAAGGGACTAAAAATCTAAACAAAACCAAAATTAGAGAACAGAGCTTCGGGTACTTCAACAACCCGTAAACCTATCTAACCCTGGTGGTTTGTTTCACACATTTGGTAGAAAAAACAACCCATGTTAACAAATGCAATGACCGACATGAATGTGTACTTCACTAAATAAATTTTAGATATGCATGAAACCTGAATGACATACTAATGCTCATGAAATAACCCAAATATCATCATTTATTATTACAATACCAAGAAATTCTGAAATGGGAAGAAAATAAAAACAAATGTCCAACAAAAACAATGAAGGTACTTGAATTTTTATAGGCCAAGTAATAGAGAAAACAAATTGCAGGTCCAGAAGCCCGATCTTCACTTCTTCATGGAGGTCCAACTATTTGCATGTTCTACTTCGCATGCAACCTTCTTTTTTCTAGGTAAATTTTTCTCGGACTCCGCTTCATTCCCTCCTAATTATTTATGGTAGGCAAAGTTGTTTCCTTTCTTTTACCAGATAGAGAGACTAATGAGGTGACTACTGTTCTAGATTCAGATTGTAATGTTAGTGCTACTTGGGTAGGAGAAGTGTGGCCTTCTCTTAGAACAAGTCCATTGCATAGCTACAGTTAGTGCTATAGCCATAATATAGAACGGAGGGAGTTATGATGTAAGAATTACCCTTGATGCTGATTTTTTTCACCCTCTCTGGCCAATCAGCTTTGCTTCACATTTCTGTTCTATAGCTATAATATAGAACGGAGGGAGTTATGATGTAAGAATTGCCCTTGATGCTGAATTTTTTTCACCCTCTCTGGCCAATCAGCTTTGCTCCACATTTCTTGATCTATTTCTGCATTGATTGGAGGTCTTACAGTGAGTGCATAACTGATTGGAAAATTTTTCAAGAAATCCATCAGGAGGAGATGAAAGTCACACTACGCCATAAACGCACATACGCAACCCCCAAATAAATTTGCAAAAGACCTGAGGGGCGTTACCAATACCGGCGTTGCGTAAGACCCCTAATGCAACGCTTTTTCCAAGCTATTGCTACACTACAAAAGCAGTGCATAAGAGGTCTTATGCAACACCAAAAGCAAGTAAAGGCAACACTTAACGGTGTTGCATAAGATTTTTCAGCCATGTCAGCATGCTGACATGTAGGCAAGGTGACACGTCAACATGCTGACATGTAAGCAAGGTGCCACGTCATCAAGGTGACACGTCATTAGTGGGGCCCACAAGTGCCAAGTCACAAATGCAACACCATTTATTTTTATTGTAACATCATTTTTTTTATTGCAACATCAAATAGAGTCAAATGCAACACCTTTTTACAAAAAATTTAAAATAGCTACTTTGTTTATACATAAAACCATCCTATCCAAATCAAGCCAACAACTAATACAAATCAACAAATTCTTAGGTTCAAAATGGGGCAGGTTCGCAAATTCTATCTGCAGCAACAAGATCCTCTTTAGCTTTAATAATTCTTTCTTGACGATATTGTTCCTGCCTTCTCAATCCTTCCATTTCCTTAAGCTTTCCCCACACTTGCACACTCTACAAGTTTGTAACCAGAAATTAGAAAATAAAGGAGAATAAAGGAGAATGCATTAAGTTCTGGATAGGTGATGCAAAAGTATATCTACATATATAAACACCAATGCTAGACGCAACTGCCAAGACCTAACACATATATTCTGTACTCTTGGTTTGAAAATGGGCACTGCATGTCCTGCTCCTCTAGATGTTGCAAATGTTAGTCCTTCATACTCTTGAATCCAGCCAGCAACCTGATCCCAATTACTTATTCTATTATTATCCGCAATGTCACATGACTAAAACAACAAATGCTGCTAGATTTTATGAAAGTGTCTGTGTAGGTGGATATGTGAAATATGAAACCCAAAGCTGTCAGATTATGAATAGAAAATTGAATACGAATTTGTTAAATTATGTAATATTTTTTGTCTTAGAAATGTCATGTCCTAAATCGACACTTTTGTGTTTGAAGCAGGGCCTTAGAACTGACACACCTCTTTCAATAGTTGTCAGAGGTGAATAGAGACGCGAACAGACAACCTGAACAGCTACGAGAATGTTTTATGTCTATAAACAGGACTCTCTTCGCTATTCAAAAAAAAATCTTTATCTGTAGTTCTGAAAAGAATGAAAAAACTAATCCCATGTCCAGACTTTTGGAGTACAAATTCAGATTTGAGTTTGTTTGTTCTTTTGAGTTTAAAGCACTGCAATTCATCAGGATGTAATCTGTTCTATCCCGTGGCTGTGAGGCAAATGTCTACGACCTTGAGCACCGTAGAGGAGACATATTCGCTTTAAGGACAGAACGTTTGAGCAAACTAATCTCAGATACTAACAATTATCAACCCTGCTAATTTGGTTAACTAATATATGTGTGTTATTCTTATATTGTGTCTATGTGCAGATTATTGATATTAGGATTCTTATACAGATATGTGCGTACATTATACATGCACGTATATGAAATACTATGTACACCAACAGAAGCTTTATTCTATTTCTGCAGTAAAAAAACATTAATAATGCCTACTGAAAATTACCTGCATCTTGTGGTACCAAGGCCTCCATGACCTGTTGATTGGAAGCACGAGAGTGCTCAAGCTGTATCTTGTGGACAAAACCGGTACTCTTCCATCAGTGTCACCACTGAATCATTCATAATAAATAGTTAAAAATGCAAACTGAAAAGGAAAATTTAACGAATTATGTGATTAGAAAACTATACCTGTATACCCATATCCTAAGTCATGCAGCTATAAGTTCCTTGTAAATTGGAAGAACAGATTCTTTTGAATCTTTCCAGCCATGAAAAATGTCCATACTGTATTCATTTGATTTAGTAGGCAACATAAAGATCGTAAATCATTTTCAGATTTATAAACTTCATGAAACTATAAACTTCCTGTATAGCCCGAGATTATGAGCACTGGAACATGTTGCTTAAATGTAACAAAACAAGGCAGAAAAGGAGACAATAAATTACTTGGAATTGTCGACCCCTTTAGTTAGTTTGTCTTTCTTTAATTTTTTGGCTAAGGTAAAATGAAGAAGTTTTTGTGTGCTTGGAATTGTAATAATGTGTGCCGAAAATAGCATATACAGTAGGACAAAAAAACACAGAATAACATACGCCATACCATGTATAATATATTGAAATATTATACGCCATGTATAGTATGGCCCTTGCATACTTAAACTGGATTTAAAAGATTGATATGTTGGTGGTTCAAATTTGTTATTCCAGTTTTCCTGCTTTGAAACCAAAAGGTAAAGAAGTACCATTGTCGACCCCTTTAGTTTGTCTTTCTTTAATTTTTTGGCTAAGCTAAAATAAAGAAGTTTTTGTGTGCTTGGAATTGTAATAATGTGTGCCGAAAATAGCATATACAGTACGGACAAAAAAACACAGAATAACATACGCCATACCATGTATAACCGCTCAATCTTCTCAATTACAGCACTGAACCTACTTGCAGGGGGTGCATCATTGCCATCATCTTGAGGAGGCTGTCCCTGCAAAACCAAATTTAAGTAACAATGAAGTTGTACGCAGTACAGCATATCATCGACAACATTTTGTCACATGTAGGCCAGTGTACTTGTTTCCATTCTATATCTCTTCTTTTTCACCTTCATGTATCACTGATTATAAAATTCAGTTTATTTTCTTAAGTCGAATCATATTCTTGTCAATTCACAATGCAGATATAAAATTTACATTGAAGGATCTGCTTGGTCAGTAAGCCAGAAGTACATTCTTGCTTGTGATTCTGTTTGCTTGATAGTTACACCCCAGTACTATGATTTCTTCACTAGAGGTTTGATGCCAATGGAACACTACTGGCCCATAAGGAAAAATGACATGTGCAAATCTATTAAGTTCGCTGTTGACTGGGGCAACATTCATGAGCAGAAGGTACAAGGCTTATTGCCATAGCAAATAAACTATAGCAAAACCTGGCATAATTAAACACTCTGGAATACATACTACCATCTTAAATACATACACATACATAAGGAGGCTAGCAATTACCGTTAGGCACTACGAAATAAAATCTAGATGCAGAAGTATTCTATAGATTGAATTTGTAAGTAATGTTTATGGCATTGTATTGTAGGTGCAGCCCATTGCAGAGGTAGCAGTTAATTTCGTTCAAGAAGATTTGCACATGGACAATGTGTACGATTACATGTTTCACCTGTTAAATGAATATTCAAAATTGTTAAGGTATAAGCGTACAATACCTGAAAACGCAATTGAGCTTTGTTTGGAGACAATGGCTTGTCCTGCGAAAGGATTAGCGAAGAAGTATATGAGAGAGTCATTGGTGACTGCACCAATGGATAGGATCCCATGTACTATGCTTCCTCCCTATGATGAAAGAGGTCCTCATTTGTATCATATGGGAAAAGAACGTTTATTCAAAAAAGTTAAAACTTGGGAAAATAAGTACTGGGAAGTCGAAAACAAAGAAACATAAAATGAGACGGCTCTGATGAAGCTGTACTCCCATTAAACTTTACTAGATAAAAGACATTGGATAATCAAGAAATGGGACTTAAAGAAAACAACTAAAAAGAATCAATACCATCTCCTGCAGCAGTATTACTAGCATCTGCCACCTGTTTCACTAAAGCAGCACCAACATTTTTGGCTTTATCCTTGAAATTGATACTTTTGGCTACTGTCACGCCATCTTTTGTAACCTTTGGACTCCATGTAAACTCACACATACAAGTAAGTACATTACTAAGAGCCAATAAACCCAATAAACAGAGAGCATAACCCTTATAAAGTGTGAAGCATTATGATAAACCCAATAAACAAACATACTCACAAGTCTCTGTTGAATTTGTGTACCTTTGATTTTTGAAACCCAATAAACTTGGTAAGAAGAAGTCGATTAAGAGCCACTGCAACTTAGTCGTCGATTAAGAATCCGCAACTTAGATGCGTGAAAGATTCTGCAACTTGGTGAGAAGCTTGAATTCAAATCGAACCCTAATATTGAATCCCTAAAATCGAAATTCAAATCGTGGAAGATTTGAACCAAATCGAAGCCAAAGACAGAATGACAAGTCGAAGAAGATGAACTAGAGAGAAGTAGAGAGATGAACCAGGGAGACAGACCAATCGCAAGTAATCGCTAGAGAGGGAAATAGCCAGATCAAATTAGAGTGATTAGACCTTTTAGTTGAGAGAGAAAGAGAGAGAGAGAGAGAGAGTGAGAGAGAGAGAGAGAGAGAGAGAGAGATATTAGGAGCTTCAATAATGGAGATTTTGGAAAAATAAAGGGGATTTTGTGGAATAGCTATTGCAAAATTTTCATTTTGGGGGGAATTTGTCCGCCCATTTTTTCACCTCGTAAACTGTGATGTACCATTTTGAGTTGTTATGGTTGTAATTTCTATATTTTCTTTAACTTTGAAAAATATAATTTACAATTTTTTTCTATTTCAAATAAATTGTTAAACATGACAAATACTCTGGAAAATTTACAGAAAAAAGTGACATTCGTACGGTTGGATCTTCGAAAAAATAATTTAAAAATATATAATCAACATTCGAGACAAAACTTGTTAAAAAGAAAGTCTACTTTGACCGTTTTGACCATTATAAAATCAAACCAAATAAATCTAGGATTTTTTCAAAAAACTACCACTTCACTAAAATCGTTAAATCTTGACATCTGTACGATGGAAACGTCGAAAAATTAATTAAAAAAATAGATTCATCATTCGGGACAAGACTAGTTAAAAGGAAGGTCGACTTTGACCGATTTGAGCGTTATAAAACCAAACCAAATAAATCTAGGAAATTTTTAAAAAAATTACCATATCACTAAAATCGTTATATCTTGACACCCGTGCGATTAGAACGTTGAAAAAATAATTTAAAAAAATAGATTCATCATTCGGGACAAGACTAGTTAAAAGGAATGTCGACTTTGACCGGTTTGATCGTTATAAAACCAAACCAAATAAATATAGGAAATTTTTTAAAAAATTACCACATCACTAAAATCGTTATATCTTGACACTCGCGCGACTGGAACATTGAAAAAATAATTTAAAAAAATAGATTCATCATTCGGGACAAGACTAGTTAAAAGGAAGGTCGACTTTGACCGATATGACCGTTATAAAACCAAACCAAATAAATATAGGAACTTTTTAAAAAAATTACCACGTCACTAAAATCGTTAAATCTTGACATCTGTACGATTGGAACGTTGAAAAAATAATATAAAAAAATATATTCATCATTTGGGACAAGACTAGTTAAAAGGAATGTCGACTTTGACCGATTTGACCTTTATAAAACCAAATCAAATAAATCTAGGAAATTTTTTGAAAAATTACAACATGACTAAAATCGTTATATCTTGACACCCGCACGATTGGAACGTCGAAAAAATAATTTTAAAAAATAGATTCATCATTCGGGACAAGACTAGTTAAAAGGAAGGTCGACTTTGACCGATTTGACCGTTATAAAACCAAACCAAATAAATCTAGGAAATTTTTTGAAAAATTACCACATCACTAAAATCGTTATATCTTGACACCCGCGCGATTGGAACGTCGAAAAAATAATTTAAAAAAACAGATTCATCATTCGGGACAAGACTAGTTAAAATGAAGGTCGACTTTGACCGGTTTGACCGTTATAAAACCAAACCAAATAAATCTATGAATTTTTTTAAAAAATTACCACATCACTAAAACCATTATATCTTGACAACCACGCGATTGGAACGTCGAAAAAATAATTTAAAAAACTAGATTGATCATTCGGGACAAGACTAGTTAAAAGGAAGGTCCACTTTGACCATTATAAAACCAAACCAGATAAATATAGGAAATTTTTTGAAAAATTACCACATCACTAAAATCGTTATATCTTGACACCCCGTGCGATTGGAAGGTTGAAAAAATAATTTAAAAAAAAATAGATTCATTGTTCGGGACAAGACTAGTTAAAAGGAAGGTCCACTTAGATCGGTTTGACCGTTATAAAACCAAACCAAATAAATATAGGAAATTTTTTGAAAAATTACCATATTACTAAAATCATTATATCTTGACATCCGTGTTATTGGAACGTCGAAAAAATAATTTAATAAAATAGATTCATCATTCGGGATAAGACTAATTAATAAAATAAAATAAATATCTAATGCAATACTTCAAACAGCAAATGCAACACTATTGGTATCTAATGCAACGCTTCTACCACGTCAGCAAATGTCACGGCAGCATAGGTGGGGCCCACTTCTGCCACGTCAGCAATTGTGGGTCCCACAATTGCCACGTCAGCATGGTGGGCCTCCTGCCACGTCACCCTTGTGGGGCCCACACTGCCACGTCAGGAGTGGTGGGACGCACGCCTGCCACGTCATATTTTTTTAAAGAATATATATATATATATATATATATATATATCTAATGCAACGCTTCAAACAGCAAATGCAACACTACTGGTATCTAATGCAACGCTTCTGCCACGTAAGCAAATGCCACGTCAGCAAAGGTGGGCCCCACTTCTACCACATCAAAAATTGTGGGTCCCACAATTTCAGGTCAGCATGGTGGGCCTCCTGCCACGTCACCCTTGTGGGGCCCACACTGCCACGTAAGGAGTGGTGGGACCCACACCTGCCACGTCATATTTTTAAAAAAAATATATATATATCTAATGCAACACTTCAAACAGCAAATTCAACACTACTGGTATCTAATGCAGCGCTTCTGCCACGTCAGCAAATGCCATGTCAGCATAGGTGGGTCCCACTTCTGCCACGTCAGCAATTGTGGGTCCCACAATTCCCACGTCAGCAAATGCCACATCAGCACATGTGGGTCCCACTTCTGCCACGTCACCATTTATTAAAATAAAAAAATATCTAACGCAACACCAGCAGTTAGTGTTGCATGATGTGAAACACTGTGGGTAATATGCAACACTAAATTATATCTAACGCAACACCAGTTCAGCTCAGTTGCAAAAGACCCAAAATTTCTATCTAACGAAACGCTTTCTGTGCAACGCTTTGTAAAAAGGGTTGCGTATGTGCGTTTATGGCGTAGTGTCAGCTAATCTTTATCTGAGAAATCACCATGATTAGTGACTGCATCTGAAACTTTGCCTAATGAAGTTCAACGCATAGCTATTATTAAAATTTTCTGAGATTTTTAAACAAAACTATTGGAGAGAATTTTTGAATGAAAATCGAGAACTGGGTATAAAAGCATTATATAAGGTAAACGTTTCACAAAGATTTCTTTTACTATTAATGCAGACCATATATCCAAGATAGAAAAAACAGTATCCAAATTTTGCAGTGTCCAAAACCTCAAAGATTTATAAAATCTTAACTAAATTATTCTCCATACTTGAATGTAAAATTTGAATTTGTGATTAATATCTACTAAAATAACAAATTTTGTACTTTACGTGAATATACACAATGGATTTTTTAAGATCCAAATTAAATACTTCCGAATTTCTCAAATTGATAGACTTCTATGTTTGATTATAATTTTTAATTTCTGAATTTATTCCAATACAATAATACAACTCCTTATATATTACACTATTTTCAAATGTTTCGGACTTGAACTAGCAAAATACCATTACCAACTATGTTGGTACAATTTTCTCTTATATCTAACTGAGCACCTGGAAAACTGTACCCAAGACTTCAAAAAAAACAACTTATCTATAATCCACACTTTCTATAACATGACAATAAGATTTTGCTATAATCTAAGTGTTTGAAATTTTATCCAAAAATCATAAAACAACTTCTTTCCCATTCTGTATATGGTGCTCACTTTAATATTTTTCCTTCATATATTTCGAGTAGTTACTTACTAATAGTATTAAACAATAAGTAACAATTTAAGATACTATAAAATTACCACGATTTACATACTTTGATTTGAACTTGCTCCACTGCTTGCACCGTGATCCGGTCAAATTTTTTTCGAGCATTATCTTCATTGTTTCTGCTTAAAAAAATTAAAAATATATCAATATTAAACTGTAGAATAAAACATTCCTGTATAAAAAATCAATTTGACTATGGAGATATAACAAATCTATTTTATCATAGAATATATATGATGGTGATCCACTACATTTTCTACTTAATTTTTGTTCAAATGGATGTGTTGGTTTACATTAATATAAAAACTGATAGATGTTAAAACCAACATATCAATATATCTTGCAGTAATGAAAGTAATGCAAATCAGTCATGTAAATATACAAAAATATGAAATTGCACCATACATCAATCACACCACATGTACGAAAAGGAAATGGAGATGGAACATACCGCTAAATTAAAGATATATGTTGTGAAAAGGAAATACATCTGTACAACATATTCAATTTTTTTGGGTATCATGTTTTTAATTTCACATTTTCATTTGTTTCGGATTCCTCCATGTGGATTCATTTGAGATCTAAGATCTTTTATCAAAAACAAAGTATATATACATATGAAATCAAATTCATCTAACTAAACACATTTTTAAACAAAAGCTTAGAGTTATTTAATCTATATATATGTGTATTGGAGCATACTCAATTAAACATTGTAATACTTACTTTTGAATGTTTTTTTTTTTTGACAAACAAGTACTTGTATTAATTTTCATCAACCAAGAACCCAGCTAGGACAAACCCATGAACTGACACTACAATCGGAATAGAAACAAATAAACGAGCTAACCAAATAGTCGCTTATGTTTACAGATTGTTTTACATCATGAATAACAATATTCTCTGAAATAAAAAAGATTAGAGTAGCTTTCCGATCAATCCAATCTGCACCAATCCTGAAACCGGTAATATCGCAAATGACCTTCACATACGCACCACCTGTAGCCCAATGTTCAGAAACACCCCAGCTATCTACATGCCGAAAACCAGCTATAGACATGCCGAAAATGAAACTCCAACTATCTACATGCCGAACACCAGCTATAGACATGCCGAAAATAAAATATCTCATAGGATGAACAAATTCTAGTTGTGAAAAGTAAGCTCTTGCAATATCCAACACCAGCCCAGACTCAATGCATAAATTACAGATCTCCCACCAAACCACAAAAATCCTTTTCAAAGTAGCCCGGAACAAAACCCAAACCAACATACAAATAAAACTCGCCAACAGACGAGACGAAAAACAAGCCAAAAGACGAGACGAAGATCCAAAATCAAAGTCCTCGGAATAACACCAAATTTTGGTATGATGTTAAGGAGGAGAAATGGAATCTCAATGTAATTTTTATTTTAGAAGACGGATTCAAAACCAAGATAGATTTGAGAAATAAATTCTAAAAACTTTTTGGTTTTGGTTCGATTTTTATTGAAAATTGAAAAAAACCAAAGGTAGAAGATTGGGGGAGGATCGGAGAATGGATTGATGGGTGAAGCGGAGATGGAGAGAATGAAGAAGAGGGCGGCAGTTTCACCGGCCGACTCTCATGTATGAAGATAAGTGAGAGAGCACGGAGGCGAGAGAGAGAGATAAGTGAGAGCGTCTATTTACTTTATTAGTGTTTTTTACTTTTGAATGTTTTAATAGGCCTAATGATGGTAGAATCATTAATATCACTAGCCTCGGTATACTTTTAATTTAATCTTAAGGGGTGATAAATAGACACATATTGGTATAGCTAGGCACAAATTTATGATTTGTAAGTACTTTGAAGGGAAAACTAGATTAGATAAAAAAAATTTGGCCGTCTTAATTTGAGGATTGGGGATAGGATTAGATGATAAGTAGATTAAATTTGATGTACATATAAAACCCTAAAATATAGAGATTGGGCCTTATATGTAGAGATCTAGTCAAGGTAATGGGCTTCATATGCAATGGGCATCATGGCTAGATTGGGCTAAACTTATCAATATAAATATATTCATTAGCAATATCAATCTTAATATTCAATATCAATATCAATCCGAATTACAACTAGCATTCTCTTCCAATTATTTCTTAAATTGTCCCTTATCATTTAACATTATTTCTCAAACTTTAGGGTTAAGTTCGTCATTTTTCTATATGGACCCATTTCATTGGGGTTTTACCCCGACTGCACAAGCAAAACTGCAGATGTCCCTCTTGAATTCAGTGGTTGACTCTGGTAAATCCAACTTAGGTGTTAAATTCATGGAAATAGATTTTTCATTTTCGGATGTACATCAATATAAATTTCAAATTTACATCATTTTAAATTGGGATTTTAATTAATATATCTCATTTTAAAAAATTATTTATAAATATGTCCCATTTATAATTTTATTTAAAAATATGTCCCATTTTCAAAATTCTTTACAATTTTAAAATAACCAAGGTTAATTTCAATTCTTTATATTTTTAAATGATAAATATAACCTTTTTTTATAAATAATGATGTTTTACACATGCTTGAATCTCTAAGGGACTAAAAATATAAACAAAACCAAAATTTGAGAATAGCGCTTCCTTTGTTCCACACATTTGGTAGAAAAAACAACCCATGTTAAGAAATGCAATGACCGACATGAATGTGTACTTCACTAAATAAATTTTAGATATGCATGAAACCTGAATGACATACTAATGCTCATGAAATAACCCAAATATCATCATTTATTATTACAATACCAAGAAATTCTGAAATGGGAAGAAAATACAAACAATTGTCCAACAAAAACAATGAAGGTACTTGAATTTTTATAGGCCAAGTAAAATAGAAAACAAATTGCTGGTCCAGAAGCCCGATCTTCACTTCTTCATGGATGTCAAACTATTTGCAGGTTCTACTTCGCTTGCAACCTTCTTTTTTCTAGGTAGATTTTTCTCGGACTCCGCTTCATTCCCTCCTAATTATTTATGGTAGGCAAAGTTGTTTCCTTTCTTTTACCAGATAGAGAGACTAATGAGGTGACTACTGTTCTAGATTCAGATTGTAATGTTAGTGGTACTTGGGTATGAGAAGTGTGGCCTTCTCTTAGAACAAGTCCAATGCATAGCTACAGTTAGTGCTATAGCCATAATATAGAACGGAGGGAGTTATGATATAAGAATTACCCTTGATGATGATTTTTTTCACCCTCTCTGGCCAATCAGCTTTGCTTCACATTTCTGTTCTATAGCTATAATATAGAACGGAGGGAGTTATGATGTAAGAATTACCCTTGATGCTGAATTTTTTTCACCCTCTCTGGCCAATCAGCTTTGCTCCACATTTCTTGAACAATTTGTGCATTGATTGGAGGTCTTACAGTGCATAACTGATTGGAAAAGTTTTCAAGAAATCCATCAGGAGGAGATGAAAGTCAGCTGATCTTTATCATGATTAGTGAGTGCATACCAAACTTTGCCTAATGAACTTCAACGCATAGCTATTGTTAAAATTTTATGAGATTTTTAAACAAAACTATTGGAGAGAATTTTTGAATGAAAATTGAGAACTGGGTATAAAAGCAATATATAAGGGAAACGTTTCTCAAAGATTTCTTTTACTATTAATGCAGACCATATATCCAAGATAGAAAAAACAGTATCCAAATTTTGCTGTGTCCAAAACCTCAAAGATTTATAAAATCTTAACTAAATTATTCTCCATACTTGAATGTAAAATTTGAATTTGTGATTAATATCTACTGAAATAGCAAATTTTGTACTTTAAGTGAATATACACAATGGATTTTTTAAGATCCAAATTAAATACTTCCGAATTTCTCAAATCGATAGACTTCTATGTTTGAATATTATAACGACCTAGAATTTTTCGCGATTTATAAATGCTTAATTAATTGTTAAATGTGGAAATTATGTGAATTTTGTGATATATAAATTTTGTGAAATCAAGATATGTATGAAACCATGTTTATGTGATTATGTGATGTTTGGTCTGTGTCGTATATGCTCGTAGAATTTTATTTATATTTTTAGAGCATTAAAAGTATTTTTAAAGTGCATATTTAATCTTTCGAAAATCATATAAAATCATTGGAGTTGATTTAAGTCATGAAATCTTTTACATTATCATCTTTGTGTATTATGAAGTTACGAAAATTAGTGTGGATATTTAATTATGTGATTTGATATTTTAAAATGATTTTAAAAGCATTATTTTTTTTAAAGAGCCTTTATTTCGAAAATTCATATAAAATTCATTTTTGATCCAAATGTTAATTTAAAAATATGGGGAGCCTTGTAATTTCATAAACTTTATTTTAAAATTTTAAAATTTATATTTTCTTAATTTTCCTGTTTTATTTAAATTTTTAATCATTAAAATCAGTTTTGTAAATAATTAGTAGATAATTCAGTTTTGGCTTTTTACCATTCTACCCCTAGCTCTATATATCAGCACCCAGCCTCATTTCTTCTTCTTGTTCACGACTGCTACTGCTAGGTACTCTCCTCCCCCTTTTCTTTTCATTTTTCTTCGAATTTGATCATCAAACCATGCTGTAAATACTGTTTTAATTACATATAACATGTTCTCTTGCTTAGTTAATGATTGGGTGAGGTTTTGTGGGTGAGGTTTTGTGTGTGAATTATGTATATATATATATATATATATATATATATATATATATATATATATATATATATACGACTCTGTATGTATATATTAGTAAGTATTGTCTGAATCTGACATGCAAGCCTTGTGGTGTTGTTTTTGAATCTTTAAAATGTTAATTAGTGTTAGAAACGAAGTTTTAAAGAGTTTGGAGTTGTTTCTTCGAATTTGGTCAAAACCCTCCGGCAACCAAGGCGGTTTCCGGTGAGTGTTTGGCCGGAGGTGGTGGTCTGTTGTCCCTGGAGTCTCTATAAATGATTTAGAGTATATGCAAGTGCACCAAACTGATTGCATGTAAGGATCTTGCATTTTTCTGAATTTATTCGAATTAATATATATAATTGATGGAGTTTGATTCATGTGAATTGAAATATTCTTGAGGTGTGGTAATGAATTCAAATTTTATAAATGATATAGTATAGATGTATGGAGTTGCATGTAAGAATTTCATGACTTATATGAATTTTTCGATTTATAAATGTGTATAAATATAATTTCCGAATTTTAATTGAATTTTTCAAATTATTAAATTAAAAATCTTTGAGCCCAGATGGTGTTCCTGTTTGTTAAGGTTAATTATAGATTTGAATAGGTATGATATGAATATGTGAAGGTGAATGTATAATTTTTGTAATTTAATTGTATTTATTTCGAATTAATTGTTAAGGTGTATGATTTAAATAAACTAATGTGTGTATAATCCTTATAACTAAAGATGTAATAATAATTATTATGTTAAGTAAGGATTAATCAACATGTATGTATAATTTTTGGAGTTTTATTGATTAATTTGAATTTTGTTAATTTATTTAGAATAATTCGAATTTTATAAAGTAGTAACGGCAATTAGAAATTTGAATTGTAATGCTTCCCTACTAAGTATAATTTCAGATTCATGATGAATTGAAATTCGAATTGTGATTATAACAATGACTTAATGATTATGCTTGATAAATTGTTAAAGTGCTAGATTACGAAAATGATTGGTAGTTTCGGATTTAATGAGTATGGTAAGTTGTAAGTAGTATGGTTGTTTTTGATATATAGAATCCATTGGGAAGTGTAAGTGGATTTTAAATCCATCGTAGGTATTTGGTTGTGATTTGAGTCGGTTATATTCCGATGGGATAGTCCTATTTATAGAGGAAATTCTGCCCGATTTTCGTCAAAATTATAAGCTGTAAAACCTATAGTATATTCTTATAAGTTGATTACAAGTCAAGATGACACTACGTGTTAAGTGCTTAAGTGACTTATGTGCTTTCATGCTATAAATGCTATTTGATTATGTGCTTACATGATCTCAGTGAGGTATGTATTAAGAACGCGATATATATGTTAAGTGAGAATGCGATATAGGAATCGATTAGGTAGATTAGGATCAGTCGTATTAGAAGTATAGTATTCTAAAATAGTGATATGATTTATGTAGATAAGAAGGACGTAGGACCTAGCGATAAAGGAAAGGCTAAGGTTGAGTTTCAGCAAGCTGAGCTGTTGAGCTGTTGCATTCTACCGGAGGCAAGTAACTCTGTCTTTCCTCTGAAAGTTTATATTACTGAAACTGTTGTATCTTGTTGATTCAAGCATGCCTATTCTATACCATGTTGATCATACTTCTGTTATAAACTTACCTTTGAATGTACCCAAAATCTATATTGATAAACCTTGGTTCAACACATGTAAACCCTAGACCAGCATAATTCTTTTTAATTACTTCTTGACCATACTGTCACCCAGAGATAAACAATACTAATTCTTTTTAATTGCTTCTTGACCATATATGTCCTTTGATTTACTATAATCCAGTCATATTGACTGACCGATAAACCAGTGTTCCACTTGACTTATGTCCGTGACCCGGATACCTGTGTTGATTTTAAAATACTTATCAAATATCATATTGCCCTAAACACTGTTTTACAAACTTGTTATCCTTTATCAATGACTTTTAAACTTTACAACTTGATCAAATAATTTCAAAACTAAACCTAAATGATATCTTTGACCTTTGACTTGGATTGTTCCCTTATATTCTGATTGAAATCCAGATTCCCACTTGAGTCTATATCTTCTTGATTCAGACTTGTACCCTCTTTCACTGATGTCAGAACACTTAGTCAAACCCTTTGACTTTTATCATTGCGAATCAAAATGAGTTATTTTCTTAAAATACTTTGAAGTTACTTAGACTGGGCTGATCTGTTATCAAAGAGTCGAAGGTACTTCGAAGTAAAGGTTTTTGAAAAGATTAAGTATTAAAATGTTTTATAAAGTTAAAAAGAGTTTTGTAAAGCCTGATTTTTTAAAATAAGATTTCTAATAAAAATGTGAGGAACTCCATCTAAATGGTTTCCACGGATTTTTGACGATTAGAGAGACGGGGCGAACGGGTAATGCTGGTTCCGTCAGTTTTTAAGATGTAGTATTGTGTAGTTCTGGTATGTCCAGTTCGACACCTTTATAGGCCAATGTGTTGCCTCTTGGGAACCCAAGATATCCTAATGAAAGGAAATGATGGCCAGAGGGACTTTATGTCCGGTATGGTGACTTTATGGGCTAATCACCGGTATTGTCTGTTATAAAATAAAAACCTCCAATCAGTTTTCTTAAAGTGATGATTACGTTTTATTTACTATGAAATGAAATTGGTTTACCGATTGAAATGTCAATTACTTTACACAGTTATGAAATATCTATTGTTATCCTGTTTATCAGATGATATCCTGTTTTTACTAAATACCAGTATTGCTTTTACTACTTCCAACATATTTATATCATATCTTGAATTACTGTCATCTTCTGCGATACCCTGTTGTATTATGTTCAGTTGAGATCTTTAGTTACTTGCTGAGCGTTGGCTCATTATTATTTTTGTCTAACCCTTTTGACAGTAATCTAAGAATCATGGTTCGTAAAATCCAAACCGCAAGAAAGCGCACCTACCGTGGCCCTGAGTTGGTCCGTTTTGAGATAACACCCGAGGTAGATGCAATAACAGCTCAGTGAGGAGATCTTTAGTTAGTTGTGAGAACTGGCAGTAGAACTTTTGAGAACTTTGGTTTGTAATAATAATATATTTTGAATTCAGGTTTGTAATAATAATTAGTTAGACGATGGCTTGCTTGTTTCATACCATTACCTGTGAAAGATCTTGGATAGTAGTGTTGGGGCTAGTCAGCATGTTATATTTATATTATATTTTAGGTTGTTTGCATCTAGATGTGTGTCAGTGACTCTCCGATCTAGGCCCCAGGTCGGGAGGGCGTTATAGGTTGGTATCAGAGCTACGGGTTTTGGTCACTAAAACAAGCCAGGAATTTAGGATCATTAATAAAAGAAGTAGATACAATTAGGACATGAGAGTCATAGATATAGGGAGTGATTATAGGTTTAGGTTTTCCCTTCGCGATAAATCATTAGGACTAACATAATTTAATTCGTTTATATTCTGCGTGTATATATATATTATTACTACAGGAGATGGAGTTGGACGATGATGCCCCGTTACATCCCGATCCTGATAGTTCATCTGAGGAGTCTGACCCTTCGGAGGCGATGTCTGATGTTGATGCAGAGGTCGAGTCTGATACGGAGGTCATATCCGATTTTGAGGTTGAGAGTCCTACGGCCCGTGCCGACATTCCTGTTCCTATTACTAAGTCTGCCCCTGTGTATGAGCCTGTTACTGATACCGTGCCTGTTTCAGTCCCGTTACCAGTTGTGACCCCATCTGTCACCGAGCACGGCGAGTCCTCTATCAGATCTTTTTCAGTTCCCGAGCCAGTATCTGAGCCTACATTTGAGGATATGGTTAGTAGGTGTGAGAGTTTAGCAGGTCAGAATGCCGAGTTGAAAGTGGAGGCGCAACTTCAAGTAGATCTGACCGCTATTGATTGGAGGGGACGTATCAGGATGTTGGAGGATGCTGTTAGGCACCGTTTACACCAGAACCCTATTACACATGATGTACTAGTCGTGGCCCGTAGACTTTCGAGTGTGATTTGATGGACGTTATGTGAGCTTCGCGAGACCCGAGGTTCCCGTGACTAGACTACTGCTGTGGAGATGGTTGTGAGTGGGACATTTGGTAGAGCCCACTAGTGTTAGTTATGTTTACTACTAGTCTAGGATGTTTTCCAGGTTTCTTAGTGCTAGTAGACGGATTGTTGTTGTTTTAGTTTGTTTATTTCAGTTCAGATGTAGAAGGGCTGAATGCCCTTAACTTTTATGATCTTTTGTGATGTTGGATCGTTTTCGTCTTAGTGACGTATGCATATTTCGTATATCCCTATGTTCATTGCTTTACTTATCGCTTTTTACATACTGTCTTTACATATTTTATTTCCATAACTTAGTAACCTGTTCATATAAACCCTATTGCATGATTTACAACTGTACCCATATCATATTGTCTTATCGGAACCGATCGTCTATTGGTACTAGACGGAGGAACCCTATTTCTTTTGAATATAAACCTACTTGTTATTTACCAATTGTTTACCTTCTTATCAGAAAGATGCCTCCCAGAAGAACCCGTCAAGCTACCAATAATGATAACCAAGACCAACAAAATCAAGATAACCCTACTATGGCCCAGATGTTCCAATTACTTCAACAACAAACTGCTGCTTTTGTTTAACACCGACAACACCAAGTTGCCCAACCTGCTACAACTTTTAAATCTTTCTAAGCTGTTCACCCACCTGAGTTTAAAGGTACCGTGAACCCTGTTGAAGTTAAATCTTGGTTGATGGATATCGAGAAATCTTTCACGTTAGTTAGGGTTGATGAAATTCAGAAGGTGGAATTTGCCAGTTTTTATTTGAGGGCGGAAGCGAATTTTTGGTGGGAATTTGTTAAGGTCGCAGAAGAAAATGCGATTACATGGCCAAGATTTGTAGAATTGTTTAATGAAAAATATCTGCCAGATTATTTACAAGACTAGTTAGAGATTCAGTTTATGGAATTGAAACAAGAAGGGATGACTGTTGCGGAATATGAGGCCAAGTTTACTGAGTTATCTAGGTTTGCACCCCAGTATGTAGGAAATGAAGCTAGTAAGGCTAAGAAGTTTCAGCTTGGATTAAAGGCTTGGTTAAGGAGTAGAGTTGCTGCATTCGAGTTGAGAACCTATTCTGCTGTTGTGCAGAAGGCGATGATTATAGAAGGAGAAAGTGAGTTGAATCAGAAGGAGAAAGATGGTAAAAAGAGAAAGTTTGATAAAATGGAAAAGTGTCAAGAGATAGAAGGTCAAAGGAGTTTTCTGAATAGAGGAAGATTTGGAAATCAACCAGGAGGATAGAGAAATTTTTAGAAGTTTGGAGGTGGTAACGGAGGACAAAACCGTAGACCTCAAGGAGTAAACCCTCAGGCTATAACAAGACCCGTACTACCAGATTGCAAAATTTATGGAAGAAAGCACCCGGGTATATGTAATAAGCCTAATATAGTTTGCTACAAATGTCGGAAGAAAGGACACTATGCTCAAGAATGTCCGGAAGTGAAGTCAGTAGGATTAACTTGTTATAAGTGTGGCAAGATTGGCCATATTGCTAAGAACTGCAAGGAGCCTATCCAGACTGCTAATGTTTTGAGAATAACCGCACCACCAGCACCGTGACAAGTGCCGTATCAAGCACCTCAGCCTAGAGCCCGTACTTTCAACATGTCTGTCAAAGAAGCTGTTAATGATGCCGATGTGGTTGCAGGTACGCTTCCTGTCAACTCTTTTGAAGCTAAATTTTAATTGATTCTGGAGCAACTAGATCCTTTATATATGAAAGATTTCTTGATAAATTGCACTGTGAGATTCGTCCATCAGAAAAGGCATTAATAGTAGAAGTTGCGAATCAGGATAAGATTTCCATAGACCGGGAGTGTCCTAACTGTAATATTGAGATTGGTGGATTTCTTTTCTACGTGAATTTATTACCGTTTAAGTTGGGGGAGTTTGATGTTATTTTAGGAATGGATTGGTTTTCCGCGAGTGATGCGCAGATTGAGTGTAAGAAGAAGCAAGTTAAGTTACATACTGAAGATGGTAGTGAGGTAGTATTTCAAGGACAGAAGCAAGATAAGAAATTTCTAACGTTTATGCAAGCGAAGAGATTGTTAAATCAAGGATGTGAAGCTTATTTAGCACATGTAGTTGATATAGAGAAACAAGTCCCTAAGATGAATTGCCCGGATTACCTCCAGATAGAGAGATTGAATTCTCGATTAAATTGGTACCAGGAACTGAACCTGTGTCTAAAGCACCGTATCGAATGGCACCTGCTGAGATGAAGGAGTTAGCTACTCAATTACAAGATTTATTAGATAAAAGAGTTATAAGGCCGAGTGTGTCCCCGTGGGGAGCGCCAGTGTTATTTGTTAAGAAGAAGGATGGAAGCATGAGGTTATGTATTGATTATAGAGAACTCAATAAATTGACTATCAAGAATAAGTATCCATTGCCAAGGATTGATGATTTGTTTGACCAACTGAAGGATGCTGTCAACTTTTCTAAGATTGATTTGAGACCAGGTTATCATCAATAAAAGATCAAACCAGAAGATATTCCGAAGATTGCATTTCGCACGAGATATGGACATTATGAGTTTTTAATGATGGCTTTCGGATTGACGAATGCACCAGCTGTGTTTATGAATTTAATGAATAGAGTGTTCAAGAGATATTTGGATAAATTCGTAATTGTATTTATTGATGACATCCTTATATACTCGAGAAACCCTAAAGAACATGCCGAGCATTTGAGAATAGCATTGGAAACCTTGAGAAAGGAAAGATTATATGCCAAGTTTTCTAAGTGTGGGTTTTGGTTGCAAGAAGTGCAATTTTTAGGTCATGTGATTAGTAAAGAAGGAATTCGAGTAGATCCTGCTAAGATTGAAGCTGTGGTGAATTGGAATAGACCAAGAACTCCTACTGAGGTGAGAAGTTTTCTAGGATTTGCTGGTTATTATCGAAGATTTGTACAAGATTTCTCAAAGATTGCTACCCCGTTCACAAAGTTGACCCGAAAGAATGAGAAGTTTATTTGGGATGATAAGTGTGAAGAAAGTTTTCAAGAGCTAAAGAAAAGATTAGTTTCAGCACCAGTGTTAGTATTGCCAGATGATAAAGGAAATTTTGTTATCTATAGTAATGCTTCGCACAAAGGATTAGGATGCGTTTTGATGCAACACGGGAATGTTATTGCGTACGCTTCGAGACAGCTTAAGCTGCACGAGCAAACGTATCCGACACATGATTTGGAGTTAGCTACAATTGTGTTCGCGTTGAAAATATGGAGACATTATTTGTACGGAGAGAAGTGTGAAATTTTCACTGATCATAAGAGTTTGAAGTAAATCTTTACCCAGAAAGAGTTGAATATGAGACAAAGAAGATGGTTGGAGTTGATTAAGGATTATGATTGTACGATAAGTTACCATCCCGGAAAGGCGAATGTTGTCGCTAATGCGTTAAGTAGAAAGGAGAGGTTGAATACATTGACTATGCCAAAGGAGTTATTCCGAGAATTTGAGAAGTTAAGTTTAGAAGTTTATGATTCAAAAAATGCAGATGAGTTTTTAGTACAATGACTTTTTAACCAGAGTTGTTAGAGAAGATTCGGAGATGTCAAGAGGAAGTGATGAATTGTGAGATGAATACGTTGACTGGAGAAGAGATTTGTACACAGAAAGATGATCAAGGTATTTTAAGATTTGGAAGAAGAATATGGATTCCTAAAGTAGAAGAATTGAAGAATGAGATTCTGAGTGAAGCCCATAGTTCGAGATATTCTATTCACCCTGGAAGTACAAAGATGTATCGAGATTTGAAAGAGAACTTTTGGTGGCCAGATATGAAGCGTGAGATAGCTGAGTGGATAAGTAAGTGTTATACTTGTCAAAGGATTAAAGCAGAACATAAAAGCCAAGCGGATTGTTACAACCGTTGGATATTCCCGAGTGGAAATAGGAACACCTTGCAATGGATTTTGTAGTGGGATTGCCAAGAACTAAGGCAAATCATGATGCGATTCGGGTAATCATTGATCGATTGACAAAGTCTGCTCATTTCTTACCGATTAACGAAAGATTTTCATTGGACAAGTTGGTACATTTGTATTTGAAGGAGATAGTCTCTCGACATGGAGTTCCTGTTTCGATAGTATCTGATTGAGACCCATGGTTTAATTCGAGGTTTTGGCGACAATTTTAAGAATGCCTAGGAACCCAATTGAAGATGAGTACAGCTTAACATCCACAGACGGACGGACAAAGTGAAAGAAATATTCAAACAATAGAGGATATGCTTAGAGCTTGTGCATTGGATTTCGAAGGAAGTTGGGATGAACATTTGCCAATAGTTGAGTTTTCATATAACAACAGTTATCACGGAAGTATAGGAATGCCCCCGTATGAAGCATTATACGGGAGAAAGTGTAGATCGCTAGTGTATTGAGAAGAAGTTGGTGAGAGGAAAATTTTAGGACCACGGTTGCTTCAGCAGACGAAGGAGAAAGTTGAGATTATTCAAAAGAGATTAATTACTGCTCAGGATCGACAGAAAAAGTATGCTGATTTGAAGAGAAAGGATATGATTTTGGAAATAGGAGATCAAGTGTTGTTGAAAGGGTCATCATGGAAAGGAGTTACAAGATTTGGTAAGAAAGGAATGTTGAGTCCCAGGTATGTAGGACCTTTTGAGATTCTGAAGAAGGTTGGAAAGGTTGCTTATGAATTGGCGTTGCCACCGCATATGCACCATATTCATAATGTGTTTCACGTATCTATGCTTAAGAAGTACAATCCCGATACGAGTCACGTAATTGAGTATGAACCTATTGAGATCCATCCAGACTTATCTTACGAAGAGCAACCAGTAGAAATTCAGGATAGAAGTGATAGTAAGCTAAGGAATAAAGTTGTTAGATTGGCTAAAGTTTTGTGGAGGAATCCTAGAGTCGAAGAGTCGACTTGGGAAGTTGAAAGCGAGATGCTTGCCAAGTATCCTCATCTGTTTACTTAGGTGAGATTCTGGGGATAGAATCCTTTTAAGGGGAGAAGGCTATAACGACCTAGAATTTTTCGCGATTTATAAATGCATATTTAATTGTTAAATATGGAAATTATGTGAATTTTGTGATAGATAAATTTTGTGAAATCAAGATATGTATGAAACCATGTTTATGTGATTATGTGATGTTTGCTCTGTGTCGTATATGCTCGTAGAATTTTATTTATATTTTTGGAGCATTAAAAGTATTTTTAAAGTCCATTTTTAATCTTTCAAAAATCATATAAAATCATTGGAGTTGATTTAAGTCATGAAATCTTTTACTTATCATCTTTGTGATATTATGGAGTTATGAAAATTAGTGTGGATATTTAATTATGTGACTTGATATTTTAAAATGATTTTAAAAGCATTATTTCTTTTAAAGAGCCTTTATTTCGAAAATTCATATAAAATTCATTTTTGAGCCAAATATTATTTTAAAAATATGGGGAGCCTTGTAATTTCATAAACTTTATTTTAAAATTTTAAAATTTATATTTTCTTAATTTTCCTGTTTTATTTAGATTTTTAATCATTAAAATGAGTTTTGTAAATAATAAGTAGATAATTCAGTTTTGGCTTTTTACCATTCTACCCCTAGCTCTATATATCAGCACCCAGCCTCATTTCTTCTTCTTGTTCACGACTGCTACTGCTGGGTACTCTCCTCCCCCTTTTCTTTTCATTTTTGTTCGAATTTGATCATCAAACCATGTTGTAAATACTGTTTTAATTACATATAACATGTTCTCTTGCTTACTTAATGATTGGGTGAGGTTTTGTGTGTGAATTATGTATATATATATATACGACTGTGTATGTATATATTACTAAGTTTTGTTTGAATCTGACATGCAAGCCTTGTGGTGTTGTTTTTGAGTCTTTAAAATGTTAATTAGTGTTAGAAACGAAGTTTAAAAGAGTTTGGAGTTGTTTCTTCGAATTTGGTCAAAACCCTCCGGCAACCATGGCGGTTTCCGGCTAGTGGTTGGCCGGAGGTGGTGGTCTGTTGTCTCTGGAGTATCTATAAAATGATTTAGAGTATATGCAAGTGCACCAAACTGATTGCATGTAAGGATCTTGCATTTTTTTGAATTTATTCGAATTAATATATATAATTGATGGAGTTTGATTCATGTGAATTGAAATATTCTTGAGGTGTGGTAATGAATTCAGATTTTATAAATGATATAGTATAGATGTATGGAGTTGCATGTAAGAATTTCATGACTTATATGAATTTTTCGCTTTATATATGTGCATAAATGTAATTTCCAAATTTTAATTGAATTTTTCGAATTATTAAATTGAAAATCTTTGAGCCCAGATGGTGTTCCTGTTTTTTAAGGTTAATTATAGATTTGAATATGTATGATATGAATATGTGAAGGTGAATGTATAATTTTTATAATTTAATTGTATTTATTTCGAATTATTCGAATTAATTGTTAAGGTGTATGATTTAAATAAACTAATGCGTGCATAATCCTTATAACTAAAGATGTAATAATAATTATTATGTTAAGTAAGGATTAATCAACATGTATGTATAATTTTTAGAGTTTTAGTGATTAATTCGAATTTTGTTAATTTATTTAGAATAATTCAAATTTTATAAAGTAGTAACGGCAATTAGAAATTTGAATTGTAATGCTTCCCTACAAAGTATAATTTCATATTCATGATGAATTGAAATTCGAATTGTGAATATAACAATGACTTAATGATTGTGCTTGATAAATTATTAAAGTGCTAGATTACGAAAATGATTGGTAGTTTCGGATTTAAATAGTATGGTTGTTTTTTATATATAGAATCCATTGGGAAGTGTAGGTGGATTTTAAATCCATCGTAGGTATTTGGTTTTGATTTGAGTCGGTTATATTCCGACGGGATAGTCCTATTTATAGAGGAAACTCTGTCCGATTTTCGTCAGAATTATAAGCTGTAAAACCTATAGTATATTCTTATAAGTTGATTACAAGTCAAGATGACACTACGTGTTAAGTGCTAAAGTGAATTATGTGCTTTCATGCTATAAATGCTATTTGATTATGTGCTTACATGATCTTAGTGAGGTACGTATTAAGAATGCGATATATATGTTAAGTGATAATGCGATATAGGAATCGATTGGGTAGATTAGGATAAGTCGTATTAGAAGTATAGTATTCTAAAATAGTGATATGATTTATGTAGATAAGAAGGACATAAGACCTAGTGATAAAGGAAAGCCTACGGTTGAGTTTCAGTAAGCTGAGCTGTTGAGCTGTTGCATTCTACCGGAGGAAAGTAACTCTGTCTTTCCTCTGAAAGTTTATATTAATGAAACTGTTGTATCTTGTTGATTCAAGCATGCCTATTCTACACCATGTTGATCATACATCTCTTATAAACTTATCTTTGCATGTACACAAAATCTTTATTGATAACCCCTGGTTCAACACATGTAAACCCTAGACCAACATAATTCTTTTTAATTACTTCTTGACCATACTGTCACCCAGAGATAAACAATACTAATTCTGCATTTGCTCCACATTTCTTGAACAATTTCTGCATTGATTGGAGGTCTTACAGTGAGTGCATAACTGATTGGAAATTTTTTCAAGAAATCCATCAGGAGGAGATGAAAGTTAGTTGATCTTCATCTGAGAAATCAACATGATTAGTGAGTGCATACGAAACTTTGGCTAATGAACATCAACGCATAGCTATTGTTAAAATTTTCTGAGATTTTTAAACAAAACTATTGGAGAGAATTTTTGAATGAAAATTGAGAACTGGGTATAAAAGCATTATATAAGGGAAACGTTTCTCAAAGTTTTCTGTTGTGGAATAAAAACTAGGTTACGATTTGTAATTAATGCTAGGGTGGTTGAGCTTCGAGCTTTAATGGCTGTTTCCGTGTTACGAGACTGATTGGTCCTCACAGAGTGCCTACGTATCTCGTTATTGAGAATCAAGCCAAGACGTAGTTCAGGTGATGGTGCCCTCGAGGCTATGGCGGCGAGAGCTCACCTAGGACGCAGTGGCTTGTATGTCCTTATTCGAGGATTAAGCCAAAACGTAAGTGACGTATTGAGCTCTGCCCAAAAACGTGGTTCTGAGATGAGGGGTTAGACCCTTTATATAGGCTGAGAAGCCCTAGAATTATGGCAGGAGTCAGAGACTTGGTGGACAAGTATTCGTTGAGGAAGGTTCTAGATCTATTCCTTATAGGAATCAGTTTCCATGTTGAAATATGTATCTTGGAGGCTAAGTCAGGCAAGAGTAATATCCTTGTTTGACTCTTATTTGCTGAGCTATTTATTACCCCCAATATTAATTACGAAAATAATATTATAATTGCGGTTTTGGGCCCATCTGGTGGGCCCCACGTTTGGACCATTCTTGGCCTAATTAATGCCATATTGAATGTGTCTTAAGGACTTATTTTCAGCCCATATCATTTGCCCCCCAACTTCTAGGAAAACTGATCAGGCTTTCCTTGAAGTTTTACTTGTCTAACTCGAGACTCGGGTCAGGGTTTATCTTTGATATCGTTTTGATGTAAAGCATGGAGCGACCGACGCGTTTACAACGATGTTAGATTATGCCAACAACCTCGAACGGTGCGAGACGGCACTAAACGACAATAAATGGTGCTAAACAGCCTTAAACGACGTTTAAACGATGTTTAAACGACGCTAAACGGCGATAAACGTTGCTAAACGGCAATAAACGACACTAAACGGTGCTAAACAGCCTTAAACGACCTTTAAACGATGTCAAACGATGCTAAACCGCGATAAACGGTATAAACGGCACTAATACGACACTAAACGGTGCTAAACAGCCTTAAACGACGTTTAAACAATGTTAAACGACGCTAATCGACGATAAACGGTACTAAACGGCACTAATACGACATTAAACGGTGCTAAACAGCATTAAACGACGTTTAAACAATGTTAAACGACGCTAATCGGCGATAAACAGTGCTAAACGGCACTAAACGACACTAAACGGTGCTAAACAGCCTTAAATGACGCTTAAACGATGTTAAACGACGATAAACGGCACTAAACGGCGCTAAACGGCACTAAACGACACTAAACGGTGTTAAACAGCCTTAAACGACGTTTAAACGATGTCAAACGATGCTAAACGGCGATAAACGGTACTAAACGGCACTAATACGACACTAAACGGTGCTAAACAGCCTTAAACGACGTTTAAACAATGTTAAACGACGCTAATCGACGATAAACGGTACTAAACTGCACTAATACGACACTAAACGGTGCTAAACAGCCTTAAACGACGTTTAAACAATGTTAAACGATGCTAATTGGCGATAAACGGTGCTAAACGGCACTAAACGACACTAAACGGTGCTAAACTGCCTTAAACGACGCTTAAACGATGTTAAACGATGCTAAATGGCGATAAACGGCGCTAAACGGCATTAAACGACACTAAACGGTGGTAAACAGCCTTAAACGACGTTTAAACGATGTTAAACGACGCTAAACGGCGATAAACGGTGCTAAACGGCACTAAATGACAATAAACGGTGCTAAACAGCCTTAAACGACGTTTAAACGATGTTAAACGACGCTAAACAGCGATAAACGGTGCTAAACGGCACTAAACGACACTAAACGGTGCTAAACGGCACTAAACGACACTAAACGGTGCTAAACAGCCTTAAACGACATTTAAACGATGTTAAACGTCGATAAACGGTGCTAAACGGCACTAAACGACACTAAACGGTGCTAAACAGCCTTAAACGTTAAACGATGTTAAACGACGCTAAACGGCGATAAACGGTGCTAAACGGCACTAAACGACACTAAACGGTGCTAAACAGCCTTAAACGACGTTTAAACGATGTTAAACGATGCTAAACGGTGATAAACGGTGCTAAACGGCACTAAACGACACTAAACGGTGCTAAACAGCCTTAAACGACGTTTAAACGTGTTAAACGATGCTAAACGGCGATAAACGGTGCACTTAAAACCATACGAAAAAGTCAAGATTTAGGTCCAGAAACTACCCGAGAATTGCAGAAAAATCAGGATTCAGGACCACAAGCTAACCCGCGATGGGCCGGATCGAGGGCTAGCTCGTGGTCGGCTAGCTCCTGGTCGGCCGAAGGGCCTCCAACCAAGGTGGTCGGCTGACACCTGGTCGGCTGGAAGGCCTTGATCCCAGGTGGTCGGCCGGCACCTGGTCGGCAGCGGGCTGGTCGGCTGGGGCTCCTTGACGTGCCTTGGTCGGCCGGTTCGTGGTCGTTGAGCTCGTGGTCGGCCGGGGCATCCCAAAACGCCGTGGTCGGCTGCGAGGTGGTCGGCCATGGCTCCTTCAGGTGTCATGGTCGACCATTTTCAAGGATTCAGAAGCTGAATCTCGATCCCTAATTTAGTATTTTGGTCCCCGTGACTTTCAAGGATCCAGAAGCTGAATCTCGATCCTAGGGATTAAGAAGCTGAATCTCGATCCTAGTATGGTATTTTGGTCACCCGCGACTTTCAAGGATCCAGAAGCTGAATCTCGATCCTAGGGATTCAGAAGCTGAATCTCGATCCTAGTTTGGTTTTTTGGTCACCCGTGACTTTCGAGGATCCGGAAGCTGAATCTCGATCCCTAATTTGGTTTTTTGGTCACCCGTGACTTTCGAGGATCCAGAAGCTGAATCTCGATCCTAGGGATTCAGAAGCTGGATCTCGATCTCTAATTTAGTATTTTGGTCAACCGTGACTTTCAAGGATCCAGAAGCTGGATCTCGATCCTAGGGATTCAGAAGCTGGATCTCGATCTCTAATTTAGTATTTTGGTCACCCGTGACTTTCAAGGATCCAGAAGCTGGATCTCGATCCTAGGGATACAGAAGCTGGATCTCGATCTCTAATTTAGTATTTTGGTCACCCGTGACTTTCAAGGATCCAGAAGCTGGATCTCGATCCTAGGGATTCAGAAGCTGGATCTCGATCTCTAATTTAGTATTTTGGTCACCCGTGACTTTCAAGGATCCAGAAGCTGGATCTCGATCCTAGGGATCCAGAAGCTCGATTTTGATCTCTAACGGCCTGATTCCTTCGTGGTCGGCCAGGAGGTGGTCGGCCAAACGGCCCGAATCCTTCGTGGTCGGCCGGGAGGTGGTCGGCCAAGGATCAAGAAGCTGGATCTCGATCCTAGGGATCCAGAAGCTCGATCTTGATCTTTAATTTAATATTTTGGTCACCCGTGACTTTCAAGGATCCAAAAGCTGGATCTCGATCCTAGCGTCTTCTTGACTCGATACGGCCCTTCCCAATTAGGGGCTAGCTTTCCCTTCTGACCAATTCCAGAAGCTTCTATCTTCCTTAGAACCAGTTCGCCTTGCTGAAAGAACCTCTCCTTAACGCTTCGGTTGTAGTGGAAGGATGCTCTCTTCTGATGCTCTGCATTCCGGGCATTTGCTTCGTCCCTAACATCATCAATTAGGTCTAGCGCAAGCCTCATGCCTTCTTCATTAGTCTCTTGCTCATATGCCTCAACTCGAGGTGATGCATGCATGATCTCTAGGGGCACAACTTCCTCGGCTCTATAAGCCAACAAAAAACGGGGTCGCTCCAGTTGTCACTTTGCAAGTGGTTCGATATGCCCAAAGCATTCTCTTCCAATTATTTCTTAAATTGTCCCTTGTCATTTAACATTCTTTCTCAAACTTTAGGGTTAAGTTCGTCATTTTTCTATCTGGACCCATTTCTTTGGGGTTTTACCCCAACTCACATTGCACAAGCAAAACTGCAATGTCCCTCTTGAATTCATTGGTTGACTCTGGTAAATCCAACTTAGGTGTTAAATTCATGGAAATAGATTTTTCATTTTCGGATGTACATCAATATAAATTTCAGATGTACATCATTTTAAATTGGGATTTTAATTAATATATCTCATTTAAAAAAAATTATTTATAAATATGTCACATTTATAATTGTATTTATAAATATGTCCCATTTTCAAAATTCTTTACAATTTTAAAATAACCATGGTTAATTTCAATACCTTATATTTTTAAATGATAAATATAACTTTTTTTTTATAAATAATGATGTTATACACATGCTTGAATCTCTAATGGACTAAAAATGTAAACAAAACCAAAATTAGAGAACAGAGCTTCCACTACTTCAACAAATCTAACCCTGGTGGTTTGTTTCACACATTTGGTAGAAAAAACAACCCATGTTAAGAAATGCAATGACCGACATGAATGTGTACTTCACTAAATAAATTTTAGATATGCATGAAACCTGAATGACATACTAATGCTAATGAAATAACCCAAATATCATCATTTATTATTACAATACCAAGAAATTCTGAAATGGGAAGAAAATACAAAAAATGTCCAACAAAAACAGTGAAGGTACTTGAATTTTTATAGGCCAAGTAAAAGAGAAAATAAATTGCAGGTCCAGAAGCCCGATCTTCACTTCTTCATGGAGGTCCAACTATTTGCAGGTTCTATTTCGCATGCAACCTTCTTTTTTCTAGGTAGATTTTTATCGGTCTCGGCTTCATTCCCTCCTAATTATTTATGGTAGGCAAAGTTGTTTCCTTTCTTTTACTAGATAGAGAGACTAATGAGGTGACTACTGTTCTAGATTCAGATTGTAATGTTAGTGCTACTTGGGTAGGAGAAGTGTGGCCTTCAAGTCCAATGCATAGCTATAGTTAGTGCTATAGCTATAATATAGGAGGGAGGAAGTTATGATGTAAGAATTACCCTTGATGCTGATTTTTTTCACCCTCTCTGGCCAATCAGCTTTGCTCCACATTTCTGTTCTATAGCTATAATATAGAACGGGGGTGTTATGATGTAAGAATTACCCTTGATGCTGAATTTTTTCACCCTCTCTGGCCAATCAGCTTTGCTCCACATTTCTTGAACAATTTCTGCATTGATTGGAGGTCTTACAGTGAGTGCATAACTGATTGGAAATTTTTTCAAGAAATCCATCAGGAGGAGATGAAAGTCAGCTGATCTTCATCTGAGAAATCAACATGATTAGTGAGTGCATACGAAACTTTGGCTAATGAACATCAACGCATAGCTATTGTTAAAATTTTCTGAGATTTTTAAACAAAACTATTGGAGAGAATTTTTGAATGAAAATTGAGAACTGGGTATAAAAGCATTATATAATGGAAACGTTTCTCAAAGATTTCTTTTACTATTAATGCAGACCATATATCCAAGATAGAAAAAATAGTATCCAAATTTTGCTGTGTCCAAAACCTCAAAGATTTATAAAATCTTAAATAAATTATTCTCCATACTTGAATGTAAAATTTGAATTTGTGATTAATATCTACAAAAATAGCAAATTTTGTACTTTACGTGAATATACACAATGGATTTTTTAAGATCCAAATTAAATACTTCCGAATTTCTCAAATCGATAGACTTCTATGTTTGAATATAAGTTTTAATTTCTGAATTTATTTCAATACAATAATACAACTCCTTGTATATTACACTATTTTCAAATGTTTCGGACATGAACTAGCAAAATACCATTACCAACTATATTGGTACCATTTTCTCTTATATCTAACTGAGCACCTGGAAACTGTATCCAAGACTTCAAATAAAACAACTTATCTATAATCCACACTTTCTATAACATGACAACAAGATTTTGCTATAATCTAAATGTTTGAAATTTTATCCAAAAATCATAAAACAACTTCTTTCCCATTCTTGTGTATGATGCTCACTTTAATATTTTTCCTTCATATATTTCGAGTAGTTACTTACTACTAGAATTAAATAATAAACAACAATTTAAGATAATATAAAATTACCACGATTTTCATACTCTGATTTGAACTTCCTCCACTCCTTGCACCTTGATCCGGTCAAATTTTTTTTGGAGCATTATCTTCATTGTTTCTGCTTAAAAAAATTAAAAATATATTAATATTAAACTGTAGAATTAAAACATTCCTGTACAAAAAAATCAATTTGACTATGGAGATATAATAAATCTACTTTATCATAGAATATATATGAAGTTGATCCACTACCTTTTCTACTTAAATTTTGTGTAAATGGATGTGTTGGTTTACAGTAATATAAAAACGGTAAGATGTTAAAACCAACATATCAATATATCTTGCAGAAATGCAAGTAAGGCAAATCAGTCATGTAAATATAGAGAAATATGAAATTGCACCATACATCAATCACACCACATGTACGAAAAGGAAATGGAGATGGAACATACCGCTAAATTAAAGATATATGTTGTGAAAAGGAAATACATATGTACAACATACTCAATTTTTTTTGGGTATCATGTTTTTAATTTCTCATTTTCATTTGTTTCGGATTCCTCCATGTGGATTCATTAGAGATCTAAGATCTTTTATGCAAAACAAGGTATATATACACATGAAATCAAATTCATCTAACTATACACATTTTTAAACAAAATCTTAAAGTTATTTAATCTATACATATGTGTATTGGAGCATACGCAATTAAACATTGTAATACATACCTTTGAATGTTTTAATAGGCCTAATGATGGTAGAATCATCCATATCACTAGCCTGGGTATACTTTTAATTGGATCTTAAGGGATGATAAATAGACACATATTGGTATAGCACGCACAATTAATTTATGATTTGTAAATACTTTGGAGGGAAAACTAGATTAGATAAAAAAAATTGGCCGCTTTAATTTGGGGATTGGGGATAGGATTAGATGATAAGTAGATTAAAATTTGATGTACATATAAAACCCTAAAATATAGAGACTGGGCCTTATATGTAGAGATCTAGTCAAGGGAATGGGGTTCATATGCAATGGGCATCATGGCTAGATTGGGCTAAACTTATAAATATAAATATATTCATTAGCAATATCAATCTTAATATTCAATATCAATATCAATATCAGTCTATTCCCAATTACAACTAGCATTCTCTTCCAATTATTTCTTAAATTGTCCCTTATCATTTAACATTCTTTCTCAAACTTTAGGGTTAAGTTCGTCATTTTTCTATCTGGACCCATTTCTTTGGGGTTTTACCCCAACTCACATTGCACAAGCAAAACTGCAATGTCCCTCTTGAATTCATTGGTTGACTCTAGTAAATCCAACTTAGGTGTTAAATTCATGGAAATAGATTTTTCATTTTCGGATGTACATCAATATAAATTTCAGATGTACATCATTTTAAATTAGGATTTTAATTAATATATCTCATTTTAAAAAATTATTTATAAATATGTCACATTTATAATTGTATTTATAAATATGTCCCATTTTCAAAATTCTTTACAATTTTAAAATAACCATGGTTAATTTCAATACTTTATATTTTTAAATGATAAATATAACTTTTTTTATAAATAATGATGTTATACACATGCTTGAATCTCTAAGGGACTAAAAATGTAAACAAAACCAAAATTAGAGAACAGAGCTTCCGCTACTTCAACAACCCGTTTCACACATTTGGTAGAAAAAACAACCCATGTTAAGAAATGCAATGACCGACATGAATGTGTACTTCACTAAACAAATTTTAGATATGCATGAAAGCTGAATGACATACTAATGCTAATGAAATAACCCAAATATCATCATTTATTATTACAATACCAAGAAATTCTGAAATGGGAAGAAAATACAAAAAATGTCCAACAAAAACAGTGAAGGTACTTGAATTTTTATAGGCCAAGAAAAAGAGAAAATAAATTGCAGGTCCAGAAGCCCGATCTTCACTTCTTCATGGAGGTCCAACTATTTGCAGGTTCTACTTCGCATGCAACCTTCTTTTTTCTAGGTAGATTTTTATCAGTCTCGGCTTCATTCCCTCCTAATTATTTATGGTAGGCAAAGTTGTTTCCTTTCTTTTACCAGATAGAGAGACTAATGAGGTGACTACTATTCTAGATTCAGATTGTAATGTTAGTGCTACTTGGGTAGGAGAAGTGTGGCCTTCAAGTCCAATGCATAGCTATAGTTAGTGCTATAGCCATAATATAGGAGGGAGGAAGTTATGATGTAAGAATTACCCTTGATGCTGATTTTTTTCACCCTCTCTGGCCAATCAGCTTTGCTCCACATTTCTGTTCTATAGCTATAATATAGAACGGAGGGTGTTATGATGTAAGAATTACCCTTGATGCTGAATTTCTTTCACCCTCTCTGGCCAATCAGCTTTGCTCCACATTTCTTGAACAATTTCTGCATTGATTGGAGGTCTTACAGTGATTGCATAACTGATTGGAAATTTTTTCAAGAAATCCATCAGGAGGAGATGAAAGTCAGCTGATCTTCATCTGAGAAATCAACTTGATTAGTGAGTGCATACGAAACTTTGGCTAATGAACATCAACGCATAGCTATTGTTAAAATTTTCTGAGATTTTTAAACAAAACTATTGGAGAGAATTTTTGAATGAAAATTGAGAACTGGGTATAAAAGCATTATATAATGGAAACGTTTCTCAAAGATTTCTTTTACTGTTAATGCAGACCATATATCCAAGATAGAAAAAACAGTATCCAAATTTTGCTGTGTCCAAAACCTCAAAGATTTATAAAATCTTAAATAAATTATTCTCCATACTTGAATGTAAAATTTGAATTTGTGATTAATATCTACAAAAATAGCAAATTTTGTACTTTACGTGAATATACACAATGGATTTTTTAAGATCCAAATTAAATACTTCCGAATTTCCCAAATCGATAGACTTCTATGTTTGAATTTAAGTTTTAATTTCTGAATTTATTTCAATACAATAATACAACTCCTTGTATATTACACTATTTTCAAATGTTTCGGACATGAACTAGTAAAATACCATTACCAACTATATTGGTACCATTTTCTCTTATATCTATCCAAGACTTCAAATAAAACAACTTATCTATAATCCACACTTTCTATAACATGACAACAAGATTTTGCTATAATCTAAATGTTTGAAATTTTATCCAAAAATCATAAAACAACTTCTTTCCCATTCTTGTGTATGATGCTCACTTTAATATTTTTCCTTCATATATTTAGAGTAGTTACTTACTACTAGAATTAAATAATAAACAACAATTTAAGATACTATAAAATTACCACGATTTTCATACTCTGATTTGAACTTCCTCCACTCCTTGCACCTTGATCCGGTCAAATTTTTTTGGAGCATTATCTTCATTGTTTCTGCTTAAAAAAATTAAAAATATATTAATATTAAACTGAAGAATTAAAACATTCCTGTACAAAAAATCAATTTGACTCTGGAGATATAATAAATCTACTTTATCATAGAATATATATGAAGTTGATCCACTACCTTTTCTACTTAAATTTTGTGCAAATGGATGTGTTGGTTTACATTAATATAAAAACGGTAAGATGTTAAAACCAACATATCAATATATCTTGCAGTAATGCAAGTAAGGCAAATCAGTCATGTAAATATAGAGAAATATGAAATTGCACCATACATCAATCACACCACATGTACGAAAAGGAAATGGAGATGGAACATACCGCTAAATTAAAGATATATGTTGTGAAAAGGAAATACATATGTACAACATATTCAATTTTTTTGGGTATCATGTTTTTAATTTCTCATTTTCATTTGTTTCGGATTCCTCCATGTGGATTCATTAGAGATCTAAGATCTTTTATGCAAAACAAAGTATATATACATATGAAATCAAATTCATCTAACTAAACACATTTTTAAACAAAATCATAGAGTTATTTAATCTATGCATATGTGTATTGGAGCATAGGCAATTAAACATTGTAATACATACCTTTGAATGTTTTAATAGGCCTAATGATGGTAGAATCATCCATATCACTAGCCTGGGTATACTTTTAATTGGATCTTAAGGGATGATAAATAGACACATATTGGTATAGCACGCACAATTAATTTATGATTTGTAAATACTTTGAAGGGAAAACTAGATTAGATAAAAAAAATTGGTCGCTTTAATTTGGGGATTGGGGATAGGATTAGATGATAAGTAGATTAAAATTTGATGTACATATAAAACCGTAAAATATAGAGACTGGGCCTTATATGTAGAGATCTAGTCAAGGGAATGGGCTTCATATGCAATGGGCATCATGGCTAGATTGGGCTAAACTTATAAATTTAAATATATTCATTAGCAATATCAATCTTAATATCAATATCAGTCTATTCCCAATTACAACTAGCATTCTCTTCCAACTATTTCTTAAATTGTCCCTTATCATTTAACATTCTTTCTCAAACTTTAGGGTTAAGTTCGTCATTTTTCTATCTGGACCCATTTCTTTGGGGTTTTACCCCAACTCACATTGCACAAGCAAAACTGCAATGTCCCTCTTGAATTCATTGGTTGACTCTGGTAAATCCAACTTAGGTGTTAAATTCATGGAAATAGATTTTTCATTTTCGGATGTACATCAATATAAATTTCAGATGTACATCATTTTGAATTGGGATTTTAATTAATATATCTCATTTTAAAAACTTATTTATAAATATGTCACATTCATAATTGTATTTATAAATATGTCCCATTTTCAAAATTCTTTACAATTTTAAAATAACCATGGTTAATTTCAATACTTTATATTTTTAAATGATAAATATAACTTTTTTTATAAATAATGATGTTATACACATGCTTGAATCTCTAAGGGACTAAAAATGTAAACAAAACCAAAATTAGAGAACAGAGCTTCCGGTACTTCAACAACCCGTAAACCTATCTAACCCTGGTGGTTTGTTTCACACATTTGGTAGAAAAAACAACCCATGTTAAGAAATGCAATGACCGACATGAATGTGTACTTCACTAAATAAATTTTAGATATGCATGAAACCTGAATGACATACTAATGCTAATGAAATAACCCAAATATCATCATTTATTATTACAATACCAAGAAATTCTGAAATGGGAAGAAAATACAAAAAATGTCCAACAAAAACAGTGAAGGTACTTGAATTTTTATAGGCCAAGTAAAAGAGAAAATAAATTGCAGGTCCAGAAGCCCGATCTTCACTTCTTCATGGAGGTCCAACTATTTGCAGGTTCTACTTCGCATGCAACCTTCTTTTTTCTAGGTAGATTTTTCTCGGACTCCGCTTCATTCCCTCATAATTATTTATGGTAGGCAAAGTTATTTCCTTTCTTTTACCAGATAGAGAGACCAATGAGGCGACTACTGTTCTATTCAGATTGTAGTGTTAGTGCTACTTGGGCAGGAGAAGTGAGGCCTTCTCTTAGAGCAAGTCCAATGCATAGCTATAGTTAGTGCTATAGCTATAATATAGGACAGACGGAGTTATGATGTAAGAATTACCCTTGATGCTGATTTTTTTCACCCTCTCTGGCCAATCAGCTTTGCTCCACATTTCTGTTCTATAGCTATAATATAGAACGGAGGGAGTTATGATGTTAGAATTACCCTTATGTTGAATTTTTTTCACCCTCTCAGGTCAATCAGCTTTGCTCCACATTTCTTGAACTATTTCTGCATTGATTGGAGGTCTTACAGTGAGTGCATAACTGATTAGAAAATTTTCCAAGAAATCCATCAGGAGGAGATGAAAGTCAGCTGATCTTTATCTAAGAAATCAACATGATTAGTGAGTGCATACGAAAGTTTGCCTAATGAACTTCAACGCATAGCTATTGTTAAAATTTTCTGAGATTTTTAAACAAAACTATTGGAGAGAATTTGGAATGAAAACTGAGAACTGGGTATAAAATCATTATATAAGGGAAAAGTTTCTCAAAGATTTCTTTTACTATTAACGCAGACCATTTATCCAAGATAGAAAAAACAGTATCCAAATTTTGGTGTGTCCAAAACCTCAAAGATTTATAAAATCTTAACTAAATTATTCTCCATACTTGAATGTAAAATTTGAATTTGTGATTAATATCTACTAAAATAGCAAATTTTGTACTTTACGTGAATATACACAATGGATTTTTTAAGATCCAAATTAAATACTTCCGAATTTCTCAAATCGATAGACTTCTATGTTTGAATATAATTTTTAATTTCTAAATTTATTTCAATACAATAATACAACTCCTTGTATATTACACTATTTTCAAATGTTTCGGACTTGAACTAGCAAAATACCATTACCAACTATATTGGTACCATTTTCTCTTATATCTAACTGAGCATCCAAGACTTCAAATAAAACAACTTATCTATAATCCACACTTTCTATAACATGACAACAAGATTTTGCTATAATCTAAGTGTTTCAAATTTTATCCCAAAATCATAAAACAACTTCTTTCCCATTCTTTGTATGGTGCTCACTTTAATATTTTTCCTTCAAATATTTCGAGTAGTTACTTACTACTAGTATTAAATAATAAACAACAATTTAAGATACTATAAAATTACCACGATTTTCATACTCTGATTTGAACTTCCTCCACTCCTTGCACCTTGATCCGGTCAAATTTTTTTCGAGCATTATCTTCATTGTTTCTGCTTAAAAAAAAATTAAAAATATATTAATATTAAACTGTAGAATAAAACATTCCTGTATAAAAATCAATTTGACTCTGGAGATATAATAAATCTACTTTATCATAGAATATATATGAAATTGTTGTGGAATAGAAATCGGGTTATCGAATCGCGATTGGGTTTTGTGTGTATTTATTGCTTAGGGATGGTGAGCTTCGAGCTTTAATGGCTGTTTCCGTGTTCGAGACTAATCGGTCCTCACAGAGTGCCTACGTATCTCGTTTTTGAGAATCAAGCCAAAAACGTAGTTCTGAGATGAGGGGTCTGGCCCTTTAAATAGGCCCTTTAAATAGGCTGCAGGAGCCTTAGAATCGTAGAAGTTTCTAGGCTCCTTCCTTGTAGAAGTCTGCTTCCATATTGAATTAGGTACCTTGGAGGCTAAGTCTGGTAGGAATAGCATCCTTATCTGATTACTATTGTTGAGCTATTTATTACCCTTAATATTAATTACGAAATTAATATTAAAATAGGGATTCTGACCTCATTAATGGGCCCCACGTCTGCACTATGCTGGGTCTAATTAATGCCATATTAAATGTGTCTTTAGGACTTATTTTCAGCCCATATCAGAAGTTGATCCACTACCTTTTCTACTTAAATTTTGTTCAAATGGATGTGTTGTTTACATTAATATAAAAACTATAAGATGTTAAAACCAACATATCAATATATCTTGCAGTAATGCAAGTAATTCAAATCAGTCATGTAAATATACAGAAATATGAAATTGCACCATACATCAATCACACCACATGTACGAAAAGGAAATGGAGATGGAACATACCGCTAAATTAAAGATATATGCTGTGAAAAGGAAATACATATGTACAACATATTCAATTTTTTTGGGTATCATGTTTTTAATTTCTCATTTTCATTTGTTTCGGATTCCTCCATGTGGATTCATTAGAGATCTAAGATCTTTTATACAAAACAAAGTATATATACATATGAAATCAAATTCATCTAACTAAACACATTTTTAAACAAAAGCTTAGAGTTATTTAATCTATACATATGTGTATTGGAGCATACTCAATTAAACATTGTAATACATACCTTTGAATGTTTTAATAGGCCTAATGATGGTAGAATCATCCATATCACTAGCCTGGGTATACTTTTAATTGGATCTTAAGGGATGATAAATAGACACATATTGGTATAGTAGGCACAATTAATTTATGATTTGTAAATACTTTGAAGGGAAAACTAGATTAGATAAAAAAAAATTGGCCGCTTTAATTTGGGGATTGGGGATAGGATTAGATGATAAGTAGATTAAAATTTGATGTACATATAAAACCTTAAAATATAGAGACTGGGCCTTATATGTAGAGATCTAGTCAAGGTAATGGGCTTCATATGCAATGGGCATCATGGCTAGATTGGGCTAAACTTATAAATATAAATATATTCATTAGCAATATCAATCTTAATATTCAATATCAATATCAATATCAGTTTATTCCCAATTATAACTAGCATTCTCTTCCAATTATTTCTTAAATTGTCCCTTATCATTTAACATTCTTTCTCAAACTTTAGGGTTAAGTTCGTCATTTTTCTATCTGGACCCATTTCATTGGGGTTTTACCCCAACTCACATTGCACAAGCAAAACTGCAATGTCCCTCTTGAATTCATTGGTTGACTCTGGTAAATCCAACTTAGGTGTTAAATTCATGGAAATAGATTTTTCATTTTCGGATGTACATCAATATAAATGTCAGATGTACATCATTTTAAATTGGGATTTTAATTAATATATCTCATTTTAAAAAATTATTTATAAATAAATCTCATTTATAATTGTATTTATAAATATGTCCCATTTTCAAAATTCTTTACAATTTTAAAATAACCATTGTTAATTTCAATACTTTATATTTCTAAATGATAAATATAACTTTTTTTTTAAATGATGATGTTTTACACATGGTTGAATCTCTAAGGGACTAAAAATGTAAACAATACCAAAATTAGACAACAGAGATTCCGGTATTTCAACAACCCGTAAACCTATCTAACCCTGGTGGTTTGTTTCACACATTTGGTAGAAAAAACAACCCATGTTAAGAAATGCAATGACCGACATGAATGTGTACTTCACTAAATAAATTTTAGATATGCATGAAACCTGAATGACATACTAATGCTAATGAAACAACCCAAATATCATCATTTATTATTACAATACCAAGAAATTCTGAAATGGGAAGAAAATACAAACAAATGTCCAACAAAAACAATGAAGGTACTTGAATTTTTGTAGGCCAAGTAAAAGAGAAAACAAATTGCAGGTCCAGAAGCCCGATCTTCACTTCTTCATGAAGGTCCAACTATTTGCAGTTTCTACTTCGCATGCAACCTTCTTTTTTCTAGGTAGATTTTTATCGGGCTCGGCTTCATTCCCTCCTAAATTATGGTAGGAAAGTTGTTTCCTTTCTTCTACCAGATAGAGAGACTAATGAAGTGACTACTGTTCTAGATTCAGTTTGTAATGTTAGTGCTACTTGGGTAGGAAAAGTGTGGCCTTCTCTAAGAGCAAGTCCAATGCATAGCTATAGTTAGTGCTATAGCTATAATATAGAACGGAGGGTGTTATGATGTAAGAATTACCCTTGATGCTGAATTTTTTCACCCTCTCTTGCCAATCAGCTTTGCTCCACATTTCTTGAACTATTTATGCATTGATTGGAGGTCTTACAGTGAGTGCATAACTGATTGGAGAATTTATCAAGAAATCCATCAGGAGGAGATGAAAGTCAGCTGATCTTTATCTGAGAAATCAATATGATTATTGAGTGCATATGAAACTTTGCCTAATGAACTTCAACGCATAGCTATTGTTAAAATTTTCTGAGATTTTTAAACAAAACTATTGGAGAGAATTTTTGAATAAAAATTGAGAACGGGGTATAAAAGCATTATATAAGGAAAACGTTTCACAAAGATTTCTTTTACTATTAACGCAGACCATATATCCAAGATAGAAAAACAGTGTCCAAATTTTGCATTGTCCAAAACCTCAAAGATTTATAAAATCTTAACTAAATTATTCTCCATACTTTAATGTAAAATTTGAATTTCTGATTAATATCTACTAAAATAGAAAATTTTGTACTTTACGTTAATATACACAATGGATTTTTTAATATCCAAATTAAATACTTCCGAATTTCTCAAATCGATAGACTTCTATGTTTGAATATAATTTTTAATTTCTGAATTTATTTCAATATAGTAATACAACTCCTTGTATATTACACTATTTTCAAATGTTTCGGACTTGAACTAGCAAAATACCATTACCAACTATATTGGTACCATTTTCTCTTATATCTAACTGCCTGGAAACTGTATCCAAGACTTCAAATAAAACAACTTTTCTATAATCCACACTTTCTATAACATGACAACAAGATTTTGCTACAATCTAAATAGATGGAAATAGATTTTTCAATTTCGGATGTACATCAATATAAATTTCAGATGTACATCATTTTAAATTGGGATTTTAATTAATATATCTCATTTTAAAAAATTATTTATAAATATGTCCCATTTATAATTGTATTTATAAATATGTCCCATTTTCAAAATTCATTACAATTTTAAAATAACCATGGTTAATTTCAATACTTTATATTTTTTAATGATAAATATAACTTTTTTTATAAATAATGATGTTTTACACATGCTTGAATCTCTAAGGGACTAAAAATGTAAACAAAACCAAAATTAGAGAACAGAGTTTCCAGTACTTTAACAACCCGTAAACCTATCTAACCCTGGTGGTTTGTTTCACACATTTGGTAGAAAAAACAACCCATGTTAAGAAATGCAATGACCGACATGAATGTGTACTTCACTAAATAAATTTTAGATATGCATGAAACCTGAATGACATACTAATGCTAATGAAATAACCTAAATATCATCATTTATTATTACAATACCAAGAAATTCTGAAATGGGAAGAAAATACAAACAAATGTCCAACAAAAACAGTGAAGGTACATGAATTTTTATAGGCCAAGTAGAAGAGAAAATAAATTGCAGGTCCAGAAGCCCGATCTTCACTTCTCCATGGAGGTCCAACTATTTGCAGGTTCTACTTCGCATGCAACCTTCTTTTTTCTAGGTAGATTTTTCTCGGACTCCGCTTCATTCCCTCCTAATTATTTATGGTAGGCAAAGTTATTTCCTTTCTTTTACCGGATAGAGAGACTAATGAGGCGACTACTGTTCTATTCGGATTGTAGTGTTAGTGCTACTTGGGTAGGAGAAGTGAGGCCTTCTCTTAGAGCAAGTCCAATGCATAGCTATAGTTAGTGCTATAGCTATAATATAGGACGACGGACGGAGTTATGATGTAAGAATTACCCTTGATGCTGATTTTTTTCACCCTCTTTGGCCAATCAACTTTGCTCCACATTTCTGTTCTATAGCTATAATATAGAACGGAGGGAGTTATGATGTAAGAATTAACCTTGATGCTGAATTTTTTTCACCCTCTCTGGCCAATCAGCTTTGCTCCACATTTCTTGAACTATTTCTGCATTGATTGGAGGTCTTACAGTGAGTGCATAACTGATTGGAGAATTTATCAAGAAATCCATCAGGAGGAGATGAAAGTCAGCTGATCTTTATCTGAGAAATCAATATGATTATTGAATGCATATGAAACTTTGCCTAATGAACTTCAACGCATAGCTATTGTTAAAATTTTCTGAGATTTTTAAACAAAACTATTGGAGAGAATTTTTGAATGAAAATTGAGAACTGGGTATAAAAGCATTATATAAGGAAAACGTTTCACAAAGATTTCTTTTACTATTAATGCAGACCATATATCCAAGATAGAAAAACAGTATCCAAATTTTGCCGTGTCCAAAACCTCAAAGATTTAAAAAATCTTAACTAAATTATTCTCCATACTTGAATGTAAAATTTGAATTTGTGATAAATATCTACTAAAATAGAAAATTTTGTACTTTACGTGAATATACACAATGGATTTTTTAAGATCCAAATTAAATACTTCCGAATTTCTCAAATCGATAGACTTCTATGTTTGAATATAATTTTTAATTTTTGAAATTATTTCAATACAATAATACAACTCCTTGTATATTACACTCTTTTCAAATGTTTCGGACTTGAACTAGCAAAATACCATTACCAACTATATTGGTACCATTTTCTCTTATATCTAACTGAGCACCTGGAAACTGTATCCAAGACTTCAAATAAAACAACTTATCTATAATCCACACTTTCTATAACATGACAACAAGATTTTGCTACAATCTAAGTGTTTGAAATTATATCCAAAAATCATACAACAACTTCTTTCCCATTCTGTGTATGGTGATCACTTTACTATTTTTCCTTCATATATTTCGAGTAGTTACTTACTACTAGTATTAAATAATAAGAAACAATTTAAGATACTATAAAATTACCACGATTTTCATACTCTGATTTGAACTTCCTCCACTCCTTGCACCTTGATCCGGTCAAATTTTTTTCGAGCATTATCTTCATTGTTTCTGCTTAAAAAAATTAAAAATATATCAATAGTAAACTGTAGAATAAAACATTCATGTATAAAAAATCAATTTGACTCTGGAGATATAACAAATCTACTTTATCATAGAATATATATGAAGATGATCCACTACATTTTCTACTTAAATTTTGTGCAAATGGATGTGCTGGTTTACATTAATATAAAACTTGTAAGATGTTAAAACCAACATACCAATATATCTTGCAGTAATGCAAGTAATACAAATCAGTCATGTAAATATACAAAAATATGAAATTGCACCAAAGATCAATCACACCGCATGTACGAAAAGGAAATGGAGATGGAACATACCGCTAAATTAAAGATAGATGTTGTGAAAAGGAAATACATATGTACTAACATATTCAATTTTTTTGGGTATCATGTTTTTAATTTCTCATTTTCATTTGTTTCGGATTCCTCCATGTGGATTCACTAGAGATCTAAGATCTTTTATGAAAAACAAAGTATATATACATATGAAATCAAATTCATCTAACTAAACACATTTTTAAACAAAAGTTTAGAGTTATTTAATCTATACATATGTGTATTGGAGCATACTCAATTAAACATTGTAATACATACCTTTGAATGTTTTAATTGGACTAATGATTGTAGAATCATCCATATCACTAGCCTGGGTATACTTTTAATTTGATCATAAGGGATGATAAATAGTCACATATTGGTATAGTAGGCACAATTAATTTATGATTGGTAAATACTTTGAAGGGAAAACTAGATTATATAAAAAAAATTGGCTGCTTTAATTTGGGATTGGGGATAGGATTAGATGATAAGCAGATTAAAATTTGATGTACATATAAAACCCTAAAATATAGAGACTGCGCCTTATATGTAGAGATCTAGTCAAGGCAATGGGCTTCATATGCAATGGGCATCATGGCTAGATTGGGCTAAACTTATAAATATAAATATATTCATTAGCAATATCAATCTTAATATTCAATATCAATATCAATATCAGTCTATTCCCAATTACAACTAGCATTCCCTTCCAATTATTTCTTAAAGTGTCCCTTATTATTTAACATTCTTTCTCAAACTTTAGGGTTAAGTTCGTCATTTTTCTATCTGGACCCATTTCTTTGGGGTTTTACCCCAACTCACATTGCACAAGCAAAACTGCTCTTGAATTCATTGGTTGACTCTGGTAAATCCAACTTAGGTGTTAAATTCATGGAAATAGATTTTTCATTTTCCAATGTACACCAATATAAATTTAAGATGTACATCATTTTAAATTGGGATTTTAATTAATATATCTCAGTTTAAAAAATTATTTATAAATATGTTCCATTTTTAATTGTATTTATAAATATGTCCCATTTTCAAAATTCTTTACAATTTTAAAATAACCATAGTTAATTTCAATACTTTATATTTTTAAATGATATATATAACTTTTTTTATAAATAATGATGTTTTTCACATGCTTGAATCTCTAAGAGCAACTCCAATGCTCTTCCCTTTCCTTAACCCCTAAAATAGGGATTATTAAAAATATAGGTAATAAAAATTATGTTTCACTCCAATCATATACCCTATATTCATACCCTATATTTTAAAAGTAATTTTTATTGTAGTTTTTTTAAATTTAAATTTTGAACATTCTTATAAATTAACCAATGAGGTGGAGGATAGATGAGGTGGAGGATATAGGGGATCTAATTTTGATCCCTCAAATAAGGGGTTATATTTTCTCTCCCCTAAAAAATAAAGGGGATGAGGGGTAGGGTTGGAGCTTTATTTTTAAACTAAAATCCCTATATTTGTGCACCTAGGCACATTATAGGTAAGGAACATATACGGTTGGAGTTGCTCTAAGGGACTAAAAATGTAAACAAAACCAAAATTAGAGAACAGAGCTTCCGGTACTTCAACAATGCCGAAACCTATCTAACCCTGGTGGTTTATTTCACACATTTGGTAGAAAAAACAACCCATGTTAAGAAATGCAATGACCGACATGAATGTGTACTTCACTAAATCAATTTTAGATATGCATGAAACCTAAATGACATACTAATGCTAATGAAATAACCCAAATATCATCATTTATTATTACAATACCAAGAAATTCTGAAATGGGAAGAAAATACAAAGAAATGTCCAACAAAAACAATGAAGGTACTTGAATTTTTATAGGCCAAGTAAAAGAGAAAACAAATTGCAGGTCCAGAAGCCCGATCTTCACTTCTTCATGGAGGTCCAACTATTTGCAGGTTCTACTTCGCATGCAACCTTATTTTTTCTAGGTAGATTTTTCTCGGACTCCGTTTCATTCCCTCCTAATTATTTATGGTAGGCTAAGTTGTTTCCTTTCTTTTACCAGATAGAGAGACTAATGAGGTGACTATTGTTCTAGATTCAGATTGTAATGTTAGATTCAGATTAACTTGTTATAAGTGTGGCAAGATTGGCCATATTGCTAAGAACTGCAGGGAGCCTGTCCAGACTGCTAATGTTTTGAGAATAACCGCACCACCAGCACCGTGACAAGTGCCGTATCAAGCACCTCAGCCTAGAGCCCGTACTTTCAACATGTCTGTCAAAGAAGCTGTTAATGATGCCGATGTGGTTGCAGGTACGCTTCCTGTCAGCTGTTTTGAAGCTAAATTTTAATTGATTCTGGAGCAACTAGATCCTTTATATCTGAAAGAGTTCTTGATAAATTGCACTGTAAGATTCGTCCATTAGAAAAGGAATTAGTAGTAGAAGTTACGAATCAGGATAAGATTTCCATAGACAACTGTAATATTGAGATTGGAGGATTTCTTTTCTACGTGAAATTATTACCGTTTAAGTTGGAGGAGTTTGATGTTATTTTAGGAATGGATTGGTTGTCCGCGAGTGATACGCAGATTGAGTGTAAGAAGAAGCAAGTTAAGTTACATACTGAAGATGGTAGTGAGGTAGTATTTCAAGGACAGAAGCAAGATAAGAAATTTCTAACGTTTACGCAAGCGAAGAGATTGTTAAATCAAGGATGTGAAGCTTATTTAGCACATGTAGTTGATACAGAGAAACAAGTCCCTAAGATGGAAGACATTCCAGTTGTAAATGAATTTCTTGATGTATTTCCCGATGAATTGCCCGGATTACCTCCAGATAGAGAGATTGAATTCTCGATTAAATTGGCACCAGGAACTGAACCTGTGTCTAAAGCACCGTATCGAATGAAACCTGCTGAGATGAAGGAGTTAGCTACTCAATTACAAGATTTATTAGATAAAAGAGTTATAAGGCCGAGTGTGTCCCCGTGGGGAGCGCCAGTGTTATTTGTTAAGAAGAAGGATGGAAGCATGAGGTTATGTATTGATTATGGAGAACTCAATAAATTGACTATCAAGAATAAGTATCCATTGCCAAGGACTGATGATTTGTTTGACCAACTAAAGGATGCTATCAACTTTTCTAAGACTGATTTGAAACTAGGTTATCATCAATTAAATATCAAACCAGAAGATATTCCGAAGACTGCATTTCGCACGAGATATGGACATTATGAGTTTTTAATGATGGCTTTCGGATTGACGAATGCACCAGCTGTGTTTATGAATTTAATGAATAGAGTGTTCAAGAGATATTTGGATAAATTCGTAATTGTATTTATTGATGACATCCTTATATACTCGAGAAACCTTAAAGAACATGCCGAGCATTTGAGAATAGCATTGGAAACCTTGAGAAAGGAAAGATTATATGCCAAGTTTTCTAAGTGTGAGTTTTGGTTGCAAGAAGTGCAATTTTTAGGTCATGTGATTAGTAAAGAAGGAATTCGAGTAGATCCTGCTAAGATTGAAGTTGTGGTGAATTGGAATAGACCAAGAACTCCTACTGATGTGAGAAGTTTTCTAGGATTTGCTGGTTATTATCGAAGATTTATACAAGATTTCTCAAAGATTGCTACCCCGTTCACAAAGTTGACCCGAAAGAATGAGAAGTTTATTTGGGATGATAAGTGTGAAGAAAGTTTTCAAGAGCTAAAGAAAAGATTAGTTTCAGCACCAGTGTTAGTATTGCCAGATGATAAAGGAAATTTTGTTATCTATAGTAATGCTTCGCACAAAGGATTAGGATGCGTTTGATGCAACACGGGAATGTTATTGCGTACGCTTCGAGAAAGATTAAGCTGCACGAGCAAACGTATCTGACACATGATTTGGAGTTAGCTACAATTGTGTTCGCGTTGAAAATATGGAGACATTATTTGTACGGAGAGAAGTGTGAAATTTTCACTGATCATAAGAGTTTGAAGTAAATCTTTACCCAGAAAGAGTTGAATATGAGACAAAGAAGATGGTTGGGGTTGATTAAGGATTATGATTGTACGATAAGTTACCATCCCGGAAAGGCGAATGTTGTCGCTGATGCGTTAAGTAGAAAGGAGAGGTTGAATACATTGACTATGCCAAAGGAGTTATTCCGAGAATTTGAGAAGTTAAGTTTAGAAGCTTATGATTCAAAAGATGCAGATGAGTTTTTGAGTACAATGACTTTTTAACCAGAGTTGTTAGAGAAGATTCGGAGATGTCAAGAGGAAGTGATGAATTGTGAGATGAATACGTTGACTGGAGAAGAGATTTGTACACAAAAAGATGATCAAGGTATTTTAAGATTTGGAAGAAGAATATGGATTCCTAAAGTAGAAGAATTGAAGAATGAGATTCTGAGTGAAGCCCATAGTTCAAGATATTCTATTCAGCCTGGAAGTACAAAGATGTATCGAGATTTGAAAGAGAACTTTTGGTGGCCAGATATGAAGCGTGAGATAGCTGAGTGGATAAGTGTTATACTTGTCAAAGGATTAAAGTAGAACATAAAAGCCAAGCGGATTGTTACAACCGTTAGATATTCCCGAGTGGAAATGGGAACACCTTGCTATGGATTTTGTAGTGGGATTGCCAAGAACTAAGGCAAATCATGATGCGATTCGGGTAATCATTGATCGATTGACAAAGTCTGCTCATTTCTTACCGATTAACGAAAGATTTTCATTGGACAAGTTGGTACATTTGTATTTCAAGGAGATAGTCTCCCGACATGGAGTTCCTGTTTCGATAGTATCTGATCGAGACCCACGGTTTAATTCGAGGTTTTGGCGACAATTTTAAGAATGCCTAGGAACCCAATTGAAGATGAGTACAGCTTAACATCCACAGACGGACGGACAAAGTGAAAGAAATATTCAAACAATAGAGGATATGCTTAGATCTTGTGCATTGGATTTCGACCTAACCAATCGACCTAACCAGCCATACAAAGTAACGTATAAACACATATAGACTAATATAATAATCGATACTATACAATACGAAATACAAAACAATCACTTTCGATACACATATGCTTATTCTTATTTATACGACACCACATAACAACAATAACTTTAAACTCACAATTCATACCACGACCACTATAACCCGGTGATAACGGTCCTCAATTTTAGAAAACTATCACTACAATTCACTGACTCGGTCCTTATTCTTATTTTTGCAAACCATGGCATAAATCAGAGTTCCAAGACTATTGTTTACACATAACACATATATACAATAATATATATAAATTCAAAATATAATCACTTAGCCCATGTTTTTATAACAAGTACGTACACGTAACACATAATTTCGAAAATACTAGATATATCAATCAGAAACTTACCTCGACACGGAAAATAAAGAATTCAGATCATGTTACCACTCCTGACAAGATCTGTATTTAGAATTTTGACCCTCTAAACGATGTTTTCTTGGAAAACTCAAAGAACGAAAGTTGTAGAGCACGAAAAGATCTTTCCGAAAAGTCCATAATCAACGAATTCTGACTTACGGTGAATTTTCTATAAATTTTACAAGACGGCTGAATTGTGTGTGAAAGAGACCTACAAATTTTGTTATAAAAGACGAGGAAGAAGAATATGTTGTATTTATAATGTTACAAAACCCTATGTCCAAACCTACAAGTTATTTGTATTCAAATCCGATCCATATTTTAGGCCCAATTAAGTTAAACTAATTTTAAATCGTATTTATTATCTATTATTTAATCCCTCTTATTCCATTATTATTTTATTATTATTATTCTAAAAATTATGGAATATTACATACTACCCTCCTTAAAAAGAATCTGGTCCCCAAATTCATAACAATCTTAAACTCCAAAAAGTTTGTGATACATATATTCCTAATGTGTAGTCCTAAGTATCGCATTCTAGAGAATGTACTAGTCCCATACCTAATACACTCCGAAGGACAGCCTGCTCTTGATACCAACTGTAACAACCCGACTTTTCGGACTATTAAATTTAAAATAAAACTAAAAGGAAAATACAATTTATTAATCAAAAAGTCTATTACAAAGGTACTTATTACAAAAGCGCAGCTAATGATGACAATTTATTCCGAACCTAAGACCCTTGAGATCCAATGCTATCCCACACGATCTTACACCGAACCTGAAAATAGTAAGTAATGAGCTATACAGCCCAGCAAGTAACTAATCGACCTAACCAGCCATACAAAGTAACGTATAAACATATATAGAATAATACAATAATCGATACGATACAATACGAAATACAAAACAATCACTTTCGATACACATATGCTTATTCTTATTTATACGACACCACATAACAACAATAACTTTAAATCCACAGTTCATACCACGACCACTATAACCCGGTGATAACGGTCCTAAATTTTGGAAAACTATCACTACAATTCGCTGACTCGGTCCTTATTCTTATTTTTGCAAACCATGGCATAAATCAGAGTTCCAAGTCTATTGTTTACACATAACACATATATACAATAATATATATAAATTCAAAATATAATCACTTAGCCCATGTTTTATAACAAGTACTTACACGTAACACATAATTTCGAAAATACTAGATATATCAATCAGAAACTTACCTCGACACGGAAAATCAAGAATTCAAATCATGTTACCACTCCTAACAAGATCTATATTTAGAAATTTTGACCCTCTAAACGATGTTTTCTTGAAAAACTCAAAAAACAAAAGTTGTAGAGAACGAATAGATCTTTTCGAAAAGTCAAGAATCAACGAATTTTGACTTACGATGTATTCTCTACGAATTTTACAATACTACTAAATTGTGTATGAAAGAGACCTACAAATTTTGTTATAAAAGACGAGGAAGAAGAATATGATGTATTTATAATGTTACAAAACCCTATGTCCAAACCTACAAGTTATCTGTATTCAAATCCGATCCATATTTTAGGCCCAATTAAGTTAAACCAATTTTAAATCCTATTTATTATCTAATATTAATCCCTTTTATTCTATTATTCTTTTATTATTATTATTCTAAAAATTATGGAATATTACATACTACCCTCCTTAAAAAGAATTTCGTCCCCAAATTCATAACAATCTTAAACTCCAAAAAGTTTGTGATACATCTATTCGTAATGTGTAGTCCTAAGGATCGCATTCTAGAGAATGTACTAGTCACATACCTAATACACTCCGAATGACAGCCTACTCTTGATACCAACTGTAACAGCCCGACTTTTCGGACTATTAAATTTAAAAGAAAACTAAAAGGAAAATACAATTTATTAATCAAAAAGTTTATTACAAAGGTACTTATTACAAAAGCGCAGCTAATGATGAAAATTTACTCCGTACCTAAGATCCTTGAGATCCAATGCTATCCCACTCGATCTTACACAGAACCTGAAAATAGTAAGTAATGAGCTATACAGCCCAGCAAGTAAGTAATCGACATAACCAGCCATACAAAGTAACGTATAAACACATATAGAATAATACAATAATCGATACGATACAATACGAAATACAAAACAATCACTTTCGATACACATATGCTTATTCTTATTTATACGACACCACATAACAACAATAATTTTAAACCCACAATTCATACCACGACCACTATAACCCGGTGATAACGGTCCTAAATTTTGGAAAACTATCACTACAATTCGCTGACTCGGTCCTTATTCTTATTTTTGCAAACCATGGCATAAATCAGAGTTCCAAGTCTATTGTTTACACATAACACATATATACAATAATATATATAAATTCAAAATATAATCACTTAGCCCATGTTTTATAACAAGTACTTACACGTAACACATAATTTCGAAAATACTAGATATATCAATTAGAAACTTACCTCGACACGGAAAATCAAGAATTCAAATCATGTTACCACTCCTAACAAGATCTATATTTAGAAATTTTGACCCTCTAAACGATGTTTTCTTGAAAAACTCAAAAAACAAAAGTTGTAGAGAACGAATAGATCTTTTCGAAAAGTCAAGAATCAACGAATTTTGACTTACGATGTATTCTCTACGAATTTTACAATACTACTAAATTGTGTATGAAAGAGACCTACAAATTTTGTTATAAAAGACGAGGAAGAAGAATATGATGTATTTATAATGTTACAAAACCCTATGTCCAAACCTACAAGTTATCTGTATTTAAATCCGATCCATATTTTAGGCCCAATTAAGTTAAACCAATTTTAAATCCTATTTATTATCTAATATTAATCCCTTTTATTCTATTATTCTTTTATTATTATTATTCTAAAAATTATGGAATATTACATACTACCCTCCTTAAAAAGAATTTCGTCCCCAAATTCATAACAATCTTAAACTCCAAAAAGTTTGTGATACATCCATTCCTAATGTGTAGTCCTAAGGATCGCATTCTAGAGAATGTACAAGTCCCCTACCTAATACACTCCGAAGGACAGCCTGCTCTTGATACCAACTGTAACAGCCCGACTTTTTGGACTATTAAATTTAAAACAAAACTAAAAGGAAAATACAATTTATTAATCAAAAAGTCTATTACAAAGGGACTTATTACAAAAGCGCAGCTAATGATGACAATTTACTCCGAACCTAAGATCCTTGAGATCCAATGCTATCCCACTCGATCTTACACCGAACCTGAAAATAGTAAGTAATGAGCTATACAGCCCAGCAAGTAACTAATCGATCTAACCAGCCATACAAAGTAACAAATAAACACATATACAATAATACAATAATCGATACAATACAATACGAAATACAAAACAATCACTTTCGATACACATATGCTTATTTTTATTGATACGACACCACATAACAACAATAACTTTCAACCCACAATTCATACCACGACCACTATAACCCGGTGATAAAGGTCCTAAATTTGAGAAAACTATCACTACAATTCGCTGACTCGGTCCTTATTCTTATTTTTGCAAACCATGGCATAAATCAGAGTTCCAAGACTACTGTTTACACATAACACATATGTACAATAATATATATAAATTCAAAATATAATCACTTAGCCCATGTTTTTATAACAAGTACGTACACGTAACACATAATTTCAAAAATACTAGATATATCAATCAGAAACTTACCTCGACACGGAAAATAAAGAATTCAAATCATGTTACCACTCCTGACAATATCTATATTTAGCAATTTTGACCCTCTAAACGATGTATTCTTGAAAAACTCAAAGAACGAAAGTTGTAGAGCACGAAAAGATCTTTCCGAAAAGTCCATAATCAACGAATTCTAACTTACGATGAATTTTCAATGAATTTTACAAGACTGCTGAATTTTACAAGACGGCTGAATTGTGTGTGAAAGAGACCTACGAATTTTGTTATAAAAGACGAGGAAGAAGAATATGATGTATTTATAATGTTACAAAACCCTATGTCCAAACCTACAAGTTATCTGTATTCAAATCCGATCCATATTTTAGGCCCAATTAAGTTAAACCAATTTTAAATCCTATTTATTATCTAATATTAATCCCTTTTATTCTATTATTCTTTTATTATTAATATTCTAAAAATTATGGAATATTACATACTACTCTCCTTAAAAAGAATTTGGTCCCCAAATTCATAACAATCTTAAACTCCAAAAAGTTTGTGATACATCTATTCCTAATGTGTAGTCCTAAGGATCGCATTCTAGAGAATGTACTAGTCCCACACCTAATACACTCCGAATGACAGCCTGCTCTTGATACCAACTGTAACTGCCCGACTTTTTGGACTATTAAATTTAAAGCAAAACTTAAAGGAAAATACAATTTATTAATCAAAAAGTCTATTAGAAAGGTACTTATTACAAAAGCGCAGCTAATGATGACAATTTACTCCGAACCTAAGATCCTTGAGATCCAATGCTATCCCACTCGATCTTACACCGAACCTAAAAATAGTAAGTAATGAGCTATACAGCCCAGCAAGTAACTAATCGACCTAACCAGCCAAACAAAGTAATGTATAAACACATATAGAGTAATACAATAATCGATACGATACAATACGAAATACAAAACAATCACTTTCGATACACATATGCTTATTCTTATTTATACGACACCACATAACAACAATAACTTTAAACCCACAATTCATACCACGACCACTATAACCCGGTGATAACGGTCCTAAATTTTAGAAAACTATCACTACAATTCGCTGACTCGGTCCTTATTCTTATTTTTGCAAACCATGGCATAAATCAGAGTTCCAAGTCTATTGTTTACACATAACACATATATACAATAATATATATAAATTCAAAATATAATCACTTAGCCCATGTTTTATAACAAGTACTTACACGTAACACATAATTTCGAAAATACTAGATATATCAATCAGAAACTTACCTCGACACGGAAAATCAACAATTCAAATCTTGTTACCATTCCTAACAAGATCTGTATTTAGAAATTTTGACCCTCTAAACGATGTTTTCTTGAAAAACTCAAAAAACAAAAGTTGTAGAGAACGAATAGATCTTTCCGAAAAGTCCAGAATCAACGAATTTTGACTTACGATGTATTCTCTACGAATTTTACAATACTACTAAATTGTGTATGAAAGTGACCTACGAATTTTGTTATAAAAGACGAGGAAGAAGAATATGATGTATTTATAATGTTACAAAACCCTATGTCCAAACCTACAAGTTATCTGTATTCAAATCCGATCCATATTTTAGGCCCAATTAAGTTAAACCAATTTTAAATCCTATTTATTATCTAATATTAATCCCTTTTATTCTATTATTCTTTTATTATTAATATTCTAAAAATTATGGAATATTACATACTACTCTCCTTAAAAAGAATTTGGTCCCCAAATTCATAACAATCTTAAACTCCAAAAAGTTTGTGATACATCTATTCCTAATGTGTAGTCCTAAGGATCGCATTCTAGAGAATGTACTAGTCCCATACCTAATACACTCCGAATGATAGCCTGCTCTTGATACCAACTGTAACAGCCCGACTTTTTGGACTATTAAATTTAAAACAAAACTAAAAGGAAAATACAATTTATTAATCAAAAAGTCTATTACAAAGGTACTTATTACAAAAGCGCAGCTAATGATGACAATTTACTCCGAACCTAAGATCCTTGAGATCCAATGCTATCCCACTCGATCTTACACCGAACCTGAAAATAGTAAGTAATGAGCTATACAGCCCAACAAGTAACTAATCGACCTAACCAGCCATACAAAGTAACGTATAAACACATATAGAATAATACAATAATCGATACGATACAATACGAAATACAAAACAATCACTTTCGATACACATATGCTTATTCTTATTTATACGACACCACATAACAACAATAACTTTAAACCCACAATTCATACCACGACCACTATAACCCGGTGATAACGGTCCTAAATTTTAGAAAACTATCACTACAATTCGCTGACTCGGTCCTTATTCTTATTTTTGCAAACCATGGCATAAATCAGAGTTCCAAGTCTATTGTTTACACATAACACATATATACAATAATATATATAAATTCAAAACATAATCACTTAGCCCATGTTTTATAACAAGTACTTACACGTAACACATAATTTCGAAAATACTAGATATATCAATCAGAAACTTACCTCGACACGGAAAATCAACAATTCAAATCTTGTTACCACTCCTAACAAGATCTGTATTTAGAAATTTTGACCCTCTAAACGATGTTTTCTCGAAAAACTCAAAAAACAAAAGTTGTAGAGAACGAATAGATCTTTTCGAAAAGTCCAGAATCAACGAATTTTGACTTACGATGTATTCTCTAAGAATTTTACAATACTACCAAATTGTGTATGAAAGAGACCTACGAATTTTGTTATAAAAGACGAGGAAGAAGAATATGATGTATTTATAATGTTACAAAACCCTATGTCCAAACCTACAAGTTATCTGTATTCAAATCCGATCCATATTTTAGGCCCAATTAAGTTAAACCAATTTTAAATCCTATTTATTATCTAATATTAATCCCTTTTATTCTATTATTCTTTTATTATTATTATTATTCTAAAAATTATAGAATATTACATACTACCCTCCTTAAAAAGAATTTCGTCCCCAAATTCATAACAATCTTAAACTCCAAAAAGTTTGTGATACATCCATTCCTAATGTGTAGTCCTAAGGATCGCATTCTAGAGAATATACAAGTCCCCTACCTAATACACTCCGAAGGACAGCTTGCTCCTAATACCAACTGTAACAGCCCGACTTTTCGGACTATTAAATTTAAAACAAAACTAAAAGGAAAATACAATTTATTAATCAAAAAGTCTATTACAAAGGGACTTATTACAAAAGCGCAGCTAATGATGACAATTTACTCCGAACCTAAGATCCTTGAGATCCAATGCTATCCCACTCGATCTTACACCGAACCTGAAAATAGTAAGTAATGAGCTATACAGCCCATCAAGTAACTAATCGATCTAACCAGCCATACAAAGTAACGTATAAACACATATACAATAATACAATAATCGATACAATACAATACGAAATACAAAACAATCACTTTCGATACACATATGCTTATTTTTATTGATACGACACCACATAACAACAATAACTTTCAACCCACAATTCATACCACGACCACTATAACCCGGTGATAACGGTCCTAAATTTGAGAAAACTATCACTACAATTCGCTGACTCGGTCCTTATTCTTATTTTTGCAAACCATGGCATAAATCAGAGTTCCAAGACTACTGTTTACACATAACACATATATACAATAATATATATAAATTCAAAATATAATCACTTAGCCCATGTTTTTATAACAAGTACGTACACGTAACACATAATTTCGAAAATACTAGATATATCAATCAGAAACTTACCTCGACACGGAAAATAAAGAATTCAAATCATGTTACCACTCCTGACAAGATCTATATTTAGCAATTTTGACCCTCTAAACGATGTTTTCTTGAAGAACTCAAAGAACGAAAGTTGTAGAGCACGAAAAGATCTTTCCGAAAAGTCCATAATCAACGAATTCTAACTTACGATGAATTTTCAATGAATTTTACAAGACTGCTGAATTTTACAAGACGGCTGAATTGTGTGTGAAAGAGACCTACGAATTTTGTTATAAAAGACGAGGAAGAAGAATATGATGTATTTATAATGTTACAAAACCATATGTCCAAACCTACAAGTTATCTGTATTCAAATCCGATCCATATTTTAGGCCCAATTAAGTTAAACCAATTTTAAATCCTATTTATTATCTAATATTAATCCCTTTTATTCTATTATTCTTTTATTATTAATATTCTAAAAATTATGGAATATTACATACTACTCTCTTTAAAAAGAATTTGGTCCCCAAATTCATAACAATCTTAAACTCCAAAAAGTTTGTGATACATCTATTCCTAATGTGTAGTCCTAAGGATCGCATTCTAGAGAATGTACTAGTCCCATACCTAATACACTCCGAATGACAGCCTGCTCTTGATACCAACTGTAACAGCCCGACTTTTTGGACTATTAAATTTAAAACAAAACTAAAAGGAAAATACAATTTATTAATCAAAAAGTCTATTACAAAGGTACTTATTACAAAAGCGCAGCTAATGATGACAATTTACTCCGAACCTAAGATCCTTGAGATCCAATGCTATCCCACTCGATCTTACACCGAACCTGAAAATAGTAAGTAATGAGCTATACAGCCCAGCAAGTAACTAATCGACCTAACCAGCCATACAAAGTAACGTATAAACACATATAGAATAATACAATAATCGATACGATACAATACGAAATACAAAACAATCACTTTCGATACACATATGCTTATTCTTATTTATACGACACCACATAACAACAATAACTTTAAACCCACAATTCATACCACGACCACTATAACCCGGTGATAACGGTCCTAAATTTTAGAAAACTGTCACTACAATTCGCTGACTCGGTCCTTATTCTTATTTTTGCAAACCATGGCATAAATCAGACTTCCAAGTCTATTGTTTACACATAACACATATATACAATAATATATATAAATTCAAAATATAATCACTTAGCCCATGTTTTATAACAAGTACTTACACGTAACACATAATTTCGAAAATACTAGATATATCAATCAGAAACTTACCTCGACACGGAAAATCAAGAATTCAAATCTTGTTACCACTCCTAACAAGATCTGTATTTAGAAATTTTGACCCTCTAAACGATGTTTTCTTGAAAAACTCAAAAAACAAAAGTTGTAGAGAACGAATATATCTTTCCGAAAAGTCCAGAATCAACGAATTTTGACTTACGATGTATTCTCTACGAATTTTACAATACTACTAAATTGTGTGTGAAAGAGACCTACGAATTTTGTTATAAAAGACGAGGAAGAAGAATATGATGTATTTATAATGTTACAAAACCCTATATCCAAACCTACAAGTTATCTGTATTCAAATCCGATCCATATTTTAGGCCCAATTAAGTTAAACCAATTTTAAATCCTATTTATTATCTAATATTAATCCCTTTTATTCTATTATTCTTTTATTATTATTATTATTCTAAAATTTATAGAATATTACATACTACCCTCCTTAAAAAGAATTTCGTCCCCAAATTCATAACAATCTTAAACTCCAAAAAGTTTGTGATACATCCATTCCTAATGTGTAGTCCTAAGGATCGCATTCTAGAGAATGTACAAGTCCCCTACCTAATACACTCCGAAGGACAGCCTGCTCTTGATACCAACTGTAACAGCCCGACTTTTCGGACTATTAAATTTAAAACAAAACTAAAAGGAAAATACAATTTATTAATCAAAAAGTCTATGACAAAGGTACTTATTACAAAAGCGCAGCTAATGATGACAATTTACTCCGAACCTAAGATCCTTGAGATCCAATGCTATCCCACTCGATCTTACACCGAACCTGAAAATAGTAAGTAATGAGCTATACAGCCCAGCAAGTAACTAATCGATCTAACCAGCCATACAAAGTAACGTATAAACACATATACAATAATACAATAATCGATACGATACAATACGAAATACAAAACAATCACTTTCGATACACATATGCTTATTTTTATTGATACGACACCACATAACAACAATAACTTTAAACCCACAATTCATACAACGACCACTATAACCTGGTGATAACGGTCCTAAATTTGAGAAAACTATCACTACAATTCGCTGATTCGACCCATATTCTTATTTTTGCAAACCATGGCATAAATCAGAGTTCCAGGACTATTGTTTACACATAACACATATATACAATAATATATATAAATTCAAAATATAATCACTTAGCCCATGTTTTTATAACAAGTACGTACACGTAACACATAATTTCGAAAATACTAGATATATCAATCAGAAACTTACCTCGACACGGAAAATAAAGAATTCAAATCATGTTACCACTTTTGACAAGATCTGTGTTTAGCAATTTTGACCCTCTAAACGATGTTTTCTTGAAAAACTCAAAGAACGAAAGTTGTAGAGCACGAAAAGATCTTTCCGAAAAGTCCATAGTCAACGAATTCTAACTTACGATGAATTTTCAATGAATTTTACAGGACTGCTGAATTTTACAAGACGGCTGAATTGTGTGTGAAAGAGACCTACGAATTTTGTTATAAAAGACGAGGAAGAAGAATATGATATATTTATAATGTTACAAAACCCTATGTCCAAACCTACAAGTTATCTGTATTCAAATCCGATCCATATTTTAGGCCCAATTAAGTTAAACCAATTTTAAATCCTATTTATTATCTAATATTAATCCCTTTTATTCTATTATTCTTTTATTATTAATATTCTAAAAATTATGGAATATTACATACTACCCTCCTTAAAAAGAATTTGGTCCCCAAATTCATAACAATCTTAAACTCCAAAAAGTTTGTGATACATCTATTCCTAATGTGTAGTCCTAAGGATCGCATTCTAGAGAATGTACTAGTCCCATAACTAATACACTCCGAATGACAGCCTGCTCTTGATACCAACTGTAACAGCCCGACTTTTCGGACTATTAAATTTAAAACAAAACTAAAAGGAAAATACAATTTATTAATCAAAAAGTCTATTACAAAGGTACTTATTACAAAAGCGCAACTAATGATGACAATTTACTCCGTACCTAAGATCCTTGAGATCCAATGCTATCCCACTCGATCTTACACCGAACCTGAAAATAGTAAGTAATGAGCTATACAGTCCAGCAAGTAACTAATCGACCTAACCAGCCATACAATGTAACGTATAAACACATATAGAATAATACAATAATCGATACGATACAATACGAAATACAAAACAATCACTTTCGATACACATATGCTTATTTTTATTGATACGACACCACATAACAACAATAACTTTAAACCCACAATTCATACCACGACCACTATAACCCGGTGATAACGGTCTTAAATTTTAGAAAACTATCACTACAATTCGCTGACTCGGTCCTTATTCTTATTTTTGCAAACCATGGCATAAATCAGAGTTCCAAGTCTATTGTTTACACATAACACATATATACAATAATATATATAAATTCAAAATATAATCACTTAGCCCATGTTTTATAACAAGTACTTACACGTAACACATAATTTCGAAAATACTAGATATATCAATCAGAAACTTACCTCGACACGGAAAATCAAGAATTCAAATCTTGTTACCACTCCTAACAAGATCTGTATTTAGAAATTTTGACCCTCTAAACGATGTTTTCTTGAAAAACTCAAAAAACAAAAGTTGTAGAGAACGAATAGATCTTTCTGAAAAGTCTAGAATCAACGAATTTTGACTTACGATGTATTCTCTACGAATTTTACAATACTACTAAATTGTGTATGAAAGAGACCTACGAATTTTGTTATAAAAGACGAGGAAGAAGAATATGATGTATTTATAATGTTACAAAACCGTATGTCCAAACCTACAAGTTATCTGTATTCAAATCCGATCGATATTTTAGGCCCAATTAAGTTAAACCAATTTTAAATCCTATTTATTATCTAATATTAATCCCTTTTATTCTATTATTCTTTTATTATTATTATTCTAAAAATTATGGAATATTACATACTACCCTCCTTAAAAAGAATTTGGTCCCCAAATTCATAACAATCTTAAACTCCAAAAAGTTTGTGATACATCCATTCCTAATGTGTAGTCCTAAGGATCGCATTCTAGAGAATGTACAAGTCCCCTACCTAATACACTCCGAAGGACAGCCTGCTCTTGATACCAACTGTAACAGCCCGACTTTTCGGACTATTAAATTTAAAACAAAACTAAAAGGAAAATACAATTTATTAATCAAAAAGTCTATTACAAAGGTACTTATTACAAAAGCGCAGCTAATGATGACAATTTACTCCGAACCTTAGATCCTTGAGATCCAATGCTATCCCACTCGATCTTACACCGAACCTGAAAATAGTAAGTAATGAGCTATACAGCCCAGCAAGTAACTAATCGACCTAACCAGCCATACAATGTAACGTATAAACACATATAGAATAATGCAATAATCGATACGATACAATACGAAATACAAAACAATCACTTTCGATACACATATGCTTATTTTTATTGATACGACACCACATAACAACAATAACTTTAAACCCACAATTCATACCACGACCACTATAACCCGGTGATAACGGTCCTAAATTTTAGAAAACTATCACTACAATTCGCTAACTCGGTCCTTATTCTTATTTTTGCAAACCATGGCATAAATCAGAGTTCCAAGTCTATTGTTTACACATAACACATATATACAATAATATATATAAATTCAAAATATAATCACTTAGCCCATGTTTTATAACAAGTACTTACACGTAACACATAATTTCGAAAATACTAGATATATCAATCAGAAACTTACCTCGACACGGAAAATCAAGAATTCAAATCTTGTTACCACTCCTAACAAGATCTGTATTTAGAAATTTTGACCCTCTAAACGATGTTTTCTTGAAAAACTCAAAAAACAAAAGTTGTAGAGAACGAATAGATCTTTCTGAAAAGTCTAGAATCAACGAATTTTGACTTACGATGTATTCTCTACGAATTTTACAATACTACTAAATTGTGTATGAAAGAGACCTACGAATTTTGTTATAAAAGACGAGGAAGAAGAATATGATGTATTTATAATGTTACAAAACCGTATGTCCAAACCTACAAGTTATCTGTATTCAAATCCGGTCCATATTTTAGGCCCAATTAAGTTAAACCAATTTTAAATCCTATTTATTATCTAATATTAATCCCTTTTATTCTATTATTCTTTTATTATTATTATTCTAAAAATTATGGAATATTACATACTACCCTCCTTAAAAAGAATTTGGTCCCCAAATTCATAACAATCTTAAACTCCAAAAAGTTTGTGATACATCCATTCCTAATGTGTAGTCCTAAGGATCGCATTCTAGAGAATGTACAAGTCCCCTACCTAATACACTCCGAAGGACAGCCTGCTCTTGATACCAACTATAACAGCCCGACTTTTCGGACTATTAAATTTAAAACAAAACTAAAAGGAAAATACAATTTATTAATCAAAAAGTCTATTACAAAGGTACTTATTACAAAAGCACAGCTAATGATGACGATTTACTCCGAACCTTAGATCCTTGAGATCCAATGCTATCCCACTCGATCTTACACCGAACCTGAAAATAGTAAGTAATGAGCTATACAGCCCAGCAAGTAACTAATCGACCTAACCAGCCATACAATGTAACGTATAAACACATATAGAATAATGCAATAATCGATACGATACAATACGAAATACAAAACAATCACTTTCGATACACATATGCTTATTCTTATTTATACGACACCACATAACAACAATAACTTTAAACCCACAATTCATACCACGACCACTATAACCCGGTGATAACGGTCCTAAATTTTAGAAAACTATCACTACAATTCGCTGACTCGGTCCTTATTCTTATTTTTGCAAACCATGGCATAAATCAGAGTTCCAAGTCTATTGTTTACACATAACACATATATACAATAATATATATAAATTCAAAATATAATCACTTAGCCCATGTTTTATAACAAGTACTTACACGTAACACATAATTTCGAAAATACTAGATATATCAATCAGAAACTTACCTCGACACGGAAAATAAAGAATTCAAATCATGTTACCACTCCTGACAAGATCTGTATTTAGCAATTTTGACCCTCTAAACGATGTTTTCTTGAAAAAATCAAAGAACGAAAGTTGTAGAGCACGAAAAGATCTTTCCGAAAAGTCCATAATCAACGAATTCTGACTTACGATGAATTTTCAATGAATTTTACAAGACTGCTGAATTTTACAAGACGGCTGAATTGTGTGTGAAAGAGACCTACGAATTTTGTTATAAAAGACGAGGAAGAAGAATATGATGTATTTATAATGTTACAAAACCCTATGTCCAAACCTACAAGTTATCTGTATTCAAATCCGATCCATATTTTAGGCCCAATTAAGTTAAACCAATTTTAAATCCTATTTATTATCTAATATTAATCCCTTTTATTCTATTATTCTTTTATTATTAATATTCTAAAAATTATGGAATATTACATACTACCCTCCTTAAAAAGAATTTGGTCCCCAAATTCATAACAATCTTAAACTCCAAAAAGTTTGTGATACATCTATTCCTAATGTGTAGTCCTAAGGATCGCATTCTAGAGAATGTACTGGTCTCATACCTAATACACTCCGAAGGACAGCCTGCTCTTGATACTAACTGTAACAGCCCGACTTTTCGGACTATTAGATTTAAAACAAAATTGAAAGGAAAATACAATTTATTAATCAAAAAGTCTATTACAAAGGTACTTATTACAAAAGCGCAGCTAATTATGACAATTTACTCCGAACCTTAGATCCTTGAGATCCAATGCTATCCCACTCGATCTTACACCGAACCTGAAAATAGTAAGTAATGAGCTATACAGCCCAGCAAGTAACTAATCGACCTAACCAGCCATACAATGTAACGTATAAACACATATAGAATAATGCAATAATCGATACGATACAATACGAAATACAAAACAATCACTTTCGATACACATATGCTTATTCTTATTTATACGACACCACATAACAACAATAACTTTAAACCCACAATTCATACCACGACCACTATAACCCGGTGATAACGGTCCTAAATTTTAGAAAACTATCACTACAATTCGCTGACTCGGTCCTTATTCTTATTTTTGCAAACCATGGCATAAATCAGAGTTCCAAGTCTATTGTTTACACATAACACATATATACAATAATATATATAAATTCAAAATATAATCACTTAGCCCATGTTTTATAACAAGTACTTACACGTAACACATAATTTCGAAAATACTAGATATATCAATCAGAAACTTACCTCGACACGGAAAATAAAGAATTCAAATCATGTTACCACTCCTGACAAGATCTGTATTTAGCAATTTTGACCCTCTAAACGATGTTTTCTTGAAAAAATCAAAGAACGAAAGTTGTAGAGCACGAAAAGATCTTTCCGAAAAGTCCATAATCAACGAATTCTGACTTACGATGAATTTTCAATGAATTTTACAAGACTGCTGAATTTTACAAGACGGCTGAATTGTGTGTGAAAGAGACCTACGAATTTTGTTATAAAAGACGAGGAAGAAGAATATGATGTATTTATAATGTTACAAAACCCTATGTCCAAACCTACAAGTTATCTGTATTCAAATCCGATCCATATTTTAGGCCCAATTAAGTTAAACCAATTTTAAATCCTATTTATTATCTAATATTAATCCCTTTTATTCTATTATTCTTTTATTATTAATATTCTAAAAATTATGGAATATTACATACTACCCTCCTTAAAAAGAATTTGGTCCCCAAATTCATAACAATCTTAAACTCCAAAAAGTTTGTGATACATCTATTCCTAATGTGTAGTCCTAAGGATCGCATTCTAGAGAATGTACTGGTCCCATACCTAATACACTCCGAAGGACAGCCTGCTCTTGATACTAACTGTAACAGCCCGACTTTTCGGACTATTAGATTTAAAACAAAATTGAAAGGAAAATACAATTTATTAATCAAAAAGTCTATTACAAAGGTACTTATTACAAAAGCGCAGCTAATTATGACAATTTACTCCGAACCTAAGATCCTTGAGATCCAATGCTATCCCACTCGATCTTACACCGAACCTGAAAATAGTAAGTAATGAGCTATACAGCCCATCAAGTAACTAATCGATCTAACCAGCCATACAAAGTAACGTATAAACACATATACAATAATACAATAATCGATACGATACAATACGAAATACAAAACAATCACTTTCGATACACATATGCTTATTTTTGTTGATACGACACCACATAACAACAATAACTTTAAACCCACAATTCATACCACGACCACTATAACCCGGTGATAACGGTCCTAAATTTGAGAAAACTATCACTACAATTCGCTGACTCGGTCCTTATTCTTATTTTTGCAAACCATGGCATAAATCAGAGTTCCAAGACTATTGTTTACAAATAACACATATATACAATAATATTTATAAATTCAAAATATAATCACTTAGCCCATGTTTTATAACAAGTACTTACACGTAACACATAATTTCGAAAATACTAGATATATCAATCAGAAACTTACCTCGACACGGAAAATAAAGAATTCAAATCATGTTACCACTCCTGACAAGATCTGTATTTAGCAATTTTGACCCTCTAAACGATGTTTTCTTGAAAAAATCAAAGAACGAAAGTTGTAGAGCACGAAAAGATCTTTCCGAAAAGTCCATAATCAACGAATTCTGACTTACGATGAATTTTCAATGAATTTTACAAGACTGCTGAATTTTACAAGACGGCTGAATTGTGTGTGAAAGAGACCTACGAATTTTGTTATAAAAGACGAGGAAGAAGAATATGATGTATTTATAATGTTACAAAACCCTATGTCCAAACCTACAAGTTATCTGTATTCAAATCCGATCCATATTTTAGGCCCAATTAAGTTAAACCAATTTTAAATCCTATTTATTATCTAATATTAATCCCTTTTATTCTATTATTCTTTTATTATTAATATTCTAAAAATTATGGAATATTACATACTACCCTCCTTAAAAAGAATTTGGTCCCCAAATTCATAACAATCTTAAACTCCAAAAAGTTTGTGATACATCTATTCCTAATGTGTAGTCCTAAGGATCGCATTCTAGAGAATGTACTGGTCCCATACCTAATACACTCCGAAGGACAGCCTGCTCTTGATACTAACTGTAACAGCCCGACTTTTCGGACTATTAGATTTAAAACAAAATTGAAAGGAAAATACAATTTATTAATCAAAAAGTCTATTACAAAGGTACTTATTACAAAAGCGCAGCTAATTATGACAATTTACTCCGAACCTAAGATCCTTGAGATCCAATGCTATCCCACTCGATCTTACACCGAACCTGAAAATAGTAAGTAATGAGCTATACAGCCCATCAAGTAACTAATCGATCTAACCAGCCATACAAAGTAACGTATAAACACATATACAATAATACAATAATCGATACGATACAATACGAAATACAAAACAATCACTTTCGATACACATATGCTTATTTTTGTTGATACGACACCACATAACAACAATAACTTTAAACCCACAATTCATACCACGACCACTATAACCCGGTGATAACGGTCCTAAATTTGAGAAAACTATCACTACAATTCGCTGACTCGGTCCTTATTCTTATTTTTGCAAACCATGGCATAAATCAGAGTTCCAAGACTATTGTTTACAAATAACACATATATACAATAATATTTATAAATTCAAAATATAATCACTTAGCCCATGTTTTTATAACAAGTACGTACACTTAACACATAATTTTGAAAATACTAGATATATCAATCAAAAACATACCTCGACACGGAAAATAAAGAATTCAAATCATGTTACCACTCCTGACAAGATTTGTATTTAGCAATTTTGACCCTCTAAATGATGTTTTCTTGAAAAACTCAAAAAACAAAAGTTGTAGAAAACGAATAGATCTTTCCGAAAAGTCCAGAATCAACGAATTTTGACTTACGATGTATTCTCTACGAATTTTACAATACTACTAAATTGTGTATGAAAGAGACCTACGAATTTTGTTAAAAACGACGAGGAAGAAGAATATGTTGTATTTATAATGTTACAAAACCCTATGTCCAAACCTACAAGTTATCTGTATTTAAATCCGATCCATATTTTAGGCCTAATTAAGTTAAACCAATTTTAAATCCTATTTATTACCTAATATTAATCCCTTTTATTCTATTATTCTTTTATTATTATTATTATTCTAAAAATTATGGAATATTACATACTACCCTCCTTAAAAAGAATTTCATCCCCAAATTCATAACAATCTTAAACTCCAAAAAGTTTGTGATACATCCATTCCTAATGTGTAGTCCTAAGGATCGCATTCTAGAGAATGTACAAGTCCCCTACCTAATACACTCCGAAGGACAGCCTGCTCTTGATACTAACTGTAACAGCCCGACTTTTCGGACTATTAAATTTAAAACAAAACTAAAAGGAAAATACAATTTATTAATCAAAAAATCTATTACAAAGGTACTTATTACAAAAGCGCAGCTAATTATGACAATTTACTCCGAACCTTAGATCCTTGAGATCCAATGCTATCCCACTCGATCTTACACCGAACCTGAAAATAGTAAGTAATGAGCTATACAGCCCATCAAGTAACTAATCGATCTAACCAGCCATACAAAGTAACGTATAAACACATATACAATAATACAATAATCGATACGATACAATACGAAATACAAAACAATCACTTTCGATACACATATGCTTATTTTTATTGATACGACACCACATAACAACAATAACTTTAAACCCACAATTCATACCACGACCACTATAACCCGGTGATAAAGGTCCTAAATTTGAGAAAACTATCACTACAATTCGCTGACTCGGTCCTTATTCTTATTTTTGCAAACCATGGCATAAATCAGAGTTCCAAGACTATTGTTTACACATAACACATATATACAATAATATATATAAATTCAAAATATAATCACTTAGCCCATGTTTTTATAACAAGTACGTACACATAACACATAATTTCGAAAATACTAGATATATCAATCAAAAACATACCTCGACACGGAAAATAAAGAATTCAAATCATGTTACCACTCCTGACAAGATTTGTATTTAGCAATTTTGACCCTCTAAACGATGTTTTCTTGAAAAACTCAAAAAACAAAAGTTGTAGAAAACGAATAGATCTTTCCGAAAAGTCCAGAATCAACGAATTTTGACTTACGATGTATTCTCTACGAATTTTACAATACTACTAAATTGTGTATGAAAGAGACCTACGAATTTTGTTAAAAACGACGAGGAAGAAGAATATGATGTATTTATAATGTTACAAAACCCTATGTCCAAACCTACAAGTTATCTGTATTTAAATCCGATCCATATTTTAGGCCCAATTAAGTTAAACCAATTTTAAATCCTATTTATTACCTAATATTAATCCCTTTTATTCTATTATTCTTTTATTATTATTATTCTAAAAATTATGGAATATTACATACTACCCTCCTTAAAAAGAATTTCATCCCCAAATTCATAACAATCTTAAACTCCAAAAAGTTTGTGATACATCCATTCCTAATGTGTAGTCCTAAGGATCGCATTCTAGAGAATGTACAAGTCCCCTACCTAATACACTCCGAAGGACAGCCTCCTCTTGATACTAACTGTAACAGCCCGACTTTTCGGACTATTAAATTTAAAACAAAACTAAAAGGAAAATACAATTTATTAATCAAAAAGTCTATTACAAAGGTACTTATTACAAAAGCGCAGCTAATTATGACAATTTACTCCGAACCTAAGATCCTTGAGATCCAATGCTATCCCACTCGATCTTACACCGAACCTGAAAATAGTAAGTAATGAGCTATACAGCCCATCAAGTAACTAATCGATCTAACCAGCCATACAAAGTAACGTATAAACACATATACAATAATACAATAATCGATACGATACAATATGAAATACAAAACAATCACTTTCGATACACATATGCTTATTTTTATTGATACGACACCACATAACAACAATAACTTTAAACCCACAATTCATACCACGACCACTATAACCCGGTGATAAAGGTCCTAAATTTGAGAAAACTATCACTACAATTCGCTGACTCGGTCCTTATTCTTATTTTTGCAAACCATGGCATAAATCAGAGTTCCAAGACTATTGTTTACACATAACACATATATACAATAATATATATAAATTCAAAATATAATCACTTAGCCCATGTTTCTATAACAAGTACGTACACATAACACATAATTTCGAAAATACTAGATATATCAATCAGAAACTTACCTCGACACGGAAAATAAAGAATTCAAATCATGTTACCACTCCTGACAAGATCTGTATTTAGAAATTTTGACCCTCTAAACGATGTTTTCTTGAAAAACTCAAGGAACGAAAGTTGTAGAGCACGAAAAGATCTTTCCGAAAAGTCCATAGTCAACGAATTCTGAATTACGATGAATTTTCTATGAATTTTACAAGACTGCTGAATTTTACAAGACGGCTGAATTGTGCGAATTTTGTTATAAAAGACGAGGAACAAGAATATGATGTATTTATAATGTTACAAAACCCTATGTCCAAACCTATAAGTCCTATTTAAACCAATTTTAAATCCTATTTATTATCTAATATTAATCTTTTTTATTCTATTATTCTTTTATTATTATTGTTTATTACACCTCTATTGTCAAAAAGTCTCCAAGGTGGCCGGTGATCTTAAGATCAATGAAGGGAAGGAAAAGGTGGAGTTAGACCTATGAGTGAACAGATGGATGTAGAAGTAGAGCAAGCAATTTCAGAGTTTGATAAGCACAGTGGTGGGATTTTACAGAAGCTAGGCATGCAAGATGCTTTTATTAAGTAAAATGCTGTCTAAGCTTAATTCTAGTCTTTTTGTGTTGTTAGACCACGCATTAGCATCATCCTCTAAAAATTCTATTCTCATTAAAAAATATTTATTTTACATTCTAATATTAATTCTGAATTAAATAAATATAATTATTTTTAATTATTGTTCAAAAAATATTCCTTAATTATAAAATATATTATGACTCACTATATTAACATGGTTTTACTTATAAAAAAATTATAAATAAATAAAAATTTTGAAATTATTAATAATGATAAAATAATATAATTCTATTATGACAACAAAAATAATTTTTCCATATTCATTAAGGTTTGTCAAATTAATTATTTTGGTAATGTTTATTTTTTTATAATCGGTATTGATGTATATTAATTATTTATATTGTTTTAAGATTATAAGTTAAAGTAATGACCAATAAACACGGGCACTAACTACTAGCAACCATTATTCTAAAAATCACCGTTTCAGCCTTTTAATTCTTCATAAATCTTCTATAATAAATCCAACCTATTTGATTTTAAAAATTCCCGATTAAATTTTACAAGTACTTTTTGATCGGAGTATTTATAATAAATTATTAGAATTAAAATAATATTTTAATCAAATATGTAAAATTACATATTTTATGACATGATAAATACCTTTGATTAATAAATAACTAATAGAATAAAAAACACACTAAATTATATCAAAATAAATATAATTTTTAATTACTCCAATTAATCCCTCCATGAGAAACAACATTAATATATGCTTTACTAATGTGTAAACTAGAACCACATTTGGTAGAAAAAACAACCCAGTTAAGAAGTGCAATAACCACAAACATGAATTTGTACTTACACTAAATAATTTTTAAATATGCATAAGACCTGGATGTCTTACTAATTCTAATGAAATATCCCTAATATCATCATTTATTATTACAAATTTACAATACCAAGAAATTCTGAAATGGGATGAAAATACAAACAAATGTCCAACAAAAACAATGAAGGTACTTGAATTTTAATAGACCATGTAAAAGAGAAAACAAATTGCGGGTCCAGAAGCCCGATTTTCACTTCTTCATGAGGGGGGTCCAACTATTTGCAGGTTCTACTTCGCATGCAACTTTCTTTTTTCCAGGTAGATTTTTCTCTGTCTCTGCTTCATTCCCACCTAATTTGTGGTTGGCAAAGTTGTTTCCTTTCTTTTACCAGATAGAGAGACTAATGAGGAGACTACTATCCCAGATTCAGATTGATTATGACGGCACTGCTACTTGGGTAGGAGAAGTGTGGCCACTCTGAGCAAGTGCAATGCATAGCTATAGTTAATGCTATACCTATGATATAGAATGGAGGGAGTTATGATGTAAGAATTAGCCTTGATGCTGAATTTTTTTCACCCTGGGGAATTAGCTTTGCTTCACATTTCTTGAACAATTTCTGCATTGATTGTAGGTCTTGCATTGAATGCATAACTGATTGGAGAATTTTTCAAGAAATCCATCAAGAGGAGATGAAAGTCAGCTAATCTTTATCTAAGAAAGCAACATGATTAGTGATTGCATATGCAACTTTGCCTAATGAACTTAAATGCACAACCATTGTTAAAATTTTCTGAGAGTTTTTAAACAAACCATTGGAAAGAATTTTTGAATGAAAATTGAGAAGTGGGTATAAAAGATTTATACAGGGGAAAGTTTTTTCAAAGATTTCTTTTACTATTAATGCAGACCAGATATCCAAGATAGAAAAAAAAGCATCTAAATTTTGCAATGTCCAAACCCTCAAAGATTTATAAAATCTTAACTAAATTATTCTCCATACTTGAATGTAGAATTTGAATTTGTGATTAATATATAATAAAATAGCAAATTTTGTACTTTAGGTGAAAATTGTTAGTTTTGTTTAATCCAAACGTGTTTTTAGAAAATAAAGATTAGTTTTGTTTTATTTATTTTATGTAAGCACGTACGTGACTAGGTCTTGTGTTGGTAGAGTTTTAGTCGGGGTGTTAAGAATAATCAGGGGTAGTGGAGACAAAGTAGGAGTGGTTGGTTGTGTTTAGGATTTCTGTTTTATTTTCAGCAGTATTTATTCTTCATGTAATCTTCAGTTGTTTAATAAGAAAGAAGTAACAGTTAGCTTCTCAACTTTGCAGATATACATACACTATTTTATGGAACAAAAGCACATGTTTGTTTGATCCAAACACAAAGACAGTCCACGTCAGTAGAGATGTTGTCTTTGAAGAATCTGAAGGTTGGAACTGGAAGTCACTACAACTCATAGAGAATCAAAGCACAGGATCGTTCGTGTTGGTTGGAGCAAGTGCAAACGACGATGAACTAGTTGAAGAACAAGGGGACTCGACATCTACACCACCTGGCACTCTAGTTGAGAGCTTGTTGATCACTAACGAGAATGTCCAGTACGATTCTGAGAACTCACAAAGTAATACTGGGCCCAAAAGATTCAGATTGTTGGAGGATATTTATAACGAAACTGAAGAAGTTGAGTTGGAAAATGACATGCTTCTACTAGGTGCAGAGGAGCCATCGAATTTTAGAGAAGCAATGCAAGAAAAGGAATGGAAAGCAGCAATGAGACAAGAAATTGACTCGATTGAGAAGAATCAAACGTGGGCTCTAACTGAACTCCCAGCGGGTCACAAAGCTATCGGTTTGAAGTGGGTCTTCAAATTAAAGAAGGATACAAATGGGGAACTTGTTAAACATAAGGCGTGTTTGGTAGCTAAAGGCTATGTGCAAAAACGAGGAATAGACTATGAGGAAGTCTATGCCCCTGTCACTTGATTAGAAATAGTAAGACTGATATTGGCATTGGCTGCTAAAAACAGGTGGCAGGTCCACCACTTGGATGTCAAGTCTGCGTTTCTCAACGGTGTTTTGTAGGAAGAGGTCTATGTATTGCAGCCAGAAGGGTTCGAGGTTGAGGGTGAAGAACATAAAGGCTATAGACTGTTGAAAGCTCTTCATGGTTTATGCCAAGCACCCCGTGCATGGTATGCTCGACTAAACAAGTATCTTGAAAAATTGGGTTTCGTTAAGTGTCCTTATGAACATGCTGTTTACATACGTAGAGAAGGACAAGAATCGTTGATAGTTGGGGTGTATGTCGATGACTTGATCATCACTGGTACTAAGATTTCAAAAATTGTTAAGTTTAATTCACAAATGTTCAGTTAGTTCGATATGAGTGATCTGGGATTGCTCTCATATTATTTAGGCATTGAAGTCGAGCAAGGCAAAGATTACATAGAGCTGAAACAAGAGGCTTATGCAAAGAAAATTCTACAGAAAGCTGGTATGTCTGAATGTAAGCCGGTCAAATTTCTGATGGAGCCAAGTGTTCAACTGTATAAAGATGAGAAAGGAAGAGCTGTGAATCCAACTGATTATAAGAGTATGGTAGGTGGGCTAAGGTATTTGGTGCATACACGCCCCGATATCTCGTACGCTGTAGGAGTTGTGAGTAGGTATATGGAAAGGCCCACTGTCTTGCATCTAAACGCTGTTAAGCGTATCTTGAGGTATGTGCAGGGGACTTTGAGCTATGGACTTGTCTACTGGAAAGGCAAAGGTAATTATTTGTTGGCAGGATTTTCTGATAGTGACCTGGCTGGTAACATATATGACAGGAAGAGTACAGGAGGTTTAGCTTTTTAATTGAATGAAAGTTTGATAACCTGGGTGTCACAAAAGCAGAAGTGTGTGGCTTTAAGTTCGTGTGAAGCTGAGTTCATGGCTGCTACTGCAGCAGCCTGCCAGGGAGTATGGTTACGAAAGGTTATGAGTCAAATATCAGATGAAGTTGCAGGTCCTGTTACTCTGTATATCGACAACAAATCGGCCATAGATTTGGCTAAAAATCCAGTATTTCATGGTCGCAGCAAGCACATTGATGTGCGTTATCATTTCATAAGGGAATGTGTTGATCGAGGGGATATCATAATCAAGCACGTAAAGACTGAAGAACAGAGAGCTGATATTCTAACCAAAGCCATGTCCAAAGATAAGTTCGAGCCTATGAGGAAACTACTGGGCGTGAAGAAGCTGTAAAAGAAAAACATTTTGGATTAAGGGGGTGTTTGTTAGTTTTAGTTAATCCAAACGTGTTTTTAGAAAATAAAGATTAGTTTTGTTTTATTTATTTTATGTAAGCTCGTACGTGACTAGGTCTTGTGTTGGTAGAGTTTTAGTCGGGGTGTTAAGAATAATCAGGGGTAGTGGAGACAAAGTAGGAGTGGTTGGTTGTTTTTAGGATTTCTGTTTTATTTTCAGCAGTATTTATTCTTCATGTAATCTTCACTTGTTTAATAAGAAAGAAGTAACAGTTAGCTTCTCAACTTTGCAGAAATACATACATTATATATATATATATATATATATATATATATATATATATATAACGTAAGTTCTGTGTCTAAAAATATACACAATGGATATTTCAAGATCCAAATTAAATGCCTCCGAATTTTACAAATCCATACTTAATTCTCTGTTTGAATATAATTTTAATTTTATTTGAATAAAATAATACAACTCTTTGTATATTACCAACTCTTTTCAAATGTTTCCTACTTGAACTAGCAAAATACCATTACCAACTATATTGGTACCATTTTCTCTTATATCTAGGTGTCTAACTAAGCACCTTGGAAACTGTATCCAAGACTTCAAATTAAGCAACTTATCTATAATCCACACTTCCTATAACATGATCACAAGATTTTGCTATAATCTAAGTGTTGGAAATTTTATCCAAAGATCATACAACAACTTCTTACCCATTTTGTGTATATTTTTCATGACTTTAATTTTTTTTTCCTTCATATATTCCAAGTAGTTATTTACTACTAGTATTAAATAATAAGCAACAATTTAAGATACTATAAAATTACCATGATTTTCATGCTCTGATTTGAACTTCCTCCACTCCTTGCACCATGATCAGGTCAAATTTTTTTTCGAGCATTATCTTCATTGTTTCTGCTTAAAAAAATTAAAAATACATTAATATTAAAATGTAGAATAAAATAATCCTGTATAAAAAATAAATTTCACTTTAGAAATATAATAAATCAACTTTATCATAGAATATAAATTAAGTTGATCCACTACCTTTGCTACTTAAATTTTGTGCAAATGGATGTGTTCGTTTACATTAATATAAAAATTGTAAGATGTTAAAACCAACATATCAATATATCTTACAGTAATGCAAAAAAGTCATGTAAATTTAAAAAAAGATGAAATTGCACCATACATCAATCACGCCAAAATAATAAAAGATATCAAATCACACCATACATCAATCACACCAAACTAAAAAAGTTACGTGTACGAAAAGGAAATGGAGATAGAGCATACTGCTAAATTAAAAATATATGTTAGTGAAAAGGAAATGGAGCATACCACTAATTTAAATACATATGTACAACATATTCAAATTTTTTTGGGTATCATGTTTTTAATTTCTCATTTTCATTTGTTTTGATTCCTCCATGTGGATTCATTAAAGATCTAAGATCTTTTATGCAAAACAAAGCACATATACATTAAATCAAATTCATCTAACTAAACACATTTTTAAACAAAAGCTTATAGTTATTTAATCTATACATATGTGTATTGGAGCATACTCAATTAAACATTGTAATACATACCTTTGAATGTTTTAATAGGCCTAATGATGGTAGAATCATCCATATCACTGGCCTGGGTATACTTTTAATTGGATCTTAAGGGGTGATAAATAGACACATATTGGTATAGCTAGGCACAAATTTATGATTTGAAAATACTTTGAAGTGAAAACTAGATTAGATATAAAAAATGGGGCGGCTTTGGGAATTAGGGATAGGATTAGATCGTAAGTAGATTAAAATTTCATGTACATATAAAACCCTAGGATATAGTGACTGGGCCTTATATGTAGAGATCTAGTCAAGGTAATGGGCTTCATATGCAATGGGCATCATGGCTAGATTGGGCTAAACTTAACAATATAAATATATTTAACATCAATATCATTCTTAATATTCAATATCAATATGAATATCAATCTATTCCTAATTACAACTAACATTCACGTCCAATTATTACTTAAATTGTTCATTATCATTTAACATTTTTCTCAAACTTTAGGGGTAAGTTCGTCATTTTTCTATGTAGACCCATTTCATTGGGGTTTTACCCCAACTCACATTACACAAGAAAAACTGCAATGTCCCTCTTGAATTCATTGGTTGACTCTAGTAAATTCAACGTAGGTGTTTAATTCATGGAAATAGATTTTTCATTTTCGAATGTACATCAATATAAATTTCAGATGTACATCGTTTTAAATTGGGATTTTAATTAATATATCTCATTTTAAAAATTGATTTATACATATGACCTATTTATAATTGTATTTATAAATATGTCCCATTTTCAAAATTCTTTACAATTTTAAAATAGCAATGGTTAATTTCAATACTTTATATTTTTAAATGATAAATATAACTTTTTTTATAAATAATGATGTTTCACACATGCTTGAATCTCTACAGGACTAAAAATGTAAACAAAACCAAAATTAGAAAATAGAGCTTCCGATACTTCAATAACGCGTAAAGCTATCTAACCCTGGTGGTTTTTTATGTACGCTCCCTATATCTTTGTTTATTACTTCCTCTTGTACATAAGCTATTTCTTTGTTTCTTACTTCCTCCTATACACAAGGCACTCTGCAACAAAAAGAACATCATGAAAAAGTTTCAAAATCTGCACCAGTAAACAACAGTAACTGCTGTGTGAGGTAACTATTGGAAAATTAATCTAAACTTGTAGATTAACGTGGAGGAAAATCTGGAAACAAGTTCGGTTATGGAAATAAAGTGTTGATATGTCAACATGATTTGGTCAATCATAATTAAGAGATAAGAGATAAGATGATAAGAGGTAAGATAATAATACGATAAGAGATAAGATAATATCAAATCATCGTTCTTATCCTTAGTTTGTAATGGAGGTAGTTTTTTTTGTATTTAAACAATGTAATTATTTTCATTCAATGTATCATTAAGCCAGAAGCATAATACAATGTAGTCTTTAGAGTATTTAGGTCTTGTACATATCACAATGTAGTCTTTAGAGTATTTGGGTCTTGAACATATCAGATTTTCTCTTGCTGATTTTCATTATTTTTCTTGTTAAACAAGTTCGGTTATGGAAATAAAGTGTTGATATGTCACCATGATTTGGTCAATCGTAATTAAGAGATAAGAGATAAGATTATAAGAGGTAAGATAAGAATAAGATAAGAGATAATCATCGTTCTTATCCTTAGTTTGTAATGGTTAGTTTTTTTTTCTATTTAAATAATCACTACAACAGAACACGGCTAAATTCGACCAACAGCAAACGGTCGAAAATAGCTGTCTTCGACCATATATGGTCGAAAATAGCTATTTTCGACCGAAACAAATCTGGTCGAACATAACAAAGTTGAAAATGCCTAAAACAGTCGAAAATAACTATTTTCGACTATCTTATTTTGACCAACTAAGTTCGTCCAACTAAATTCGATCGAAAACTGTTGAATTTGGTTGATCCCAATTTCCCTTGAAATTTTCAAATTATCCCACCCAAAATACTAAATTCGACCAAATTTGGTGGAAAATATTTTCGACCACCTTTTTTCAAAATATTAATTCGTCCATCCTTTGTTGAATACTAAATTCGACTAATATTAGTCGAATATTGAATTCGACCAAAATTGGTCAAAAGGTCCCTATTTAAATTTGACTATATCTGGTCGAAAATAATTGCAGAACTTTTTTTGCCCATCTTTTTAGACTTTTTTTGGTCAATAATAATTTACCAAAACTTTTTTTTGCACTTTTAATAGACCACTTTCAATCGAATTTATAATACAATTTTTATACAATATTTTTGACCTGCCACCTGTGGTTTCTCATTGTACAAGTACTATCCTAACCAGTATTCACAAAATGCTAAAAACATGCATATCCGGAATTCACAAATGCTAAAAACACACATATATCCAGCATTCATAAATAAAATGCTAAAATACCGTAAATAGTCAAAATTTAATTAAAGTAACTTTAGTTACATACATAAGCTTAAAATCTGCATAGAAAACCATTAGTAACTACCATCAGTTACTACCATCAGTACTACCATCGGTTCTTCACAAAAAACCATAGGAAAACTACAATTTTCAAAAGCAGATTAAGTTCTTCATAAACTAGTAAGGCCTAAATTAGAGGATACATGTATGCTAGTGGATCTTCATCTTCATTGTTGTTTATGTCGTCGTTCACCACCACAGCCTCCGTGCCGCCCAACATCTTCATGTCCTTCTTTAGCGGACTCTCCTGGAAAAACTACAATTAATATCAACACTAATTAATTCGACCAGATAACACAACATGTATTCAACTAGAAAAATAGTTGAGGGTCAAACATCGAAACAAAAGTAATGTATTCAACTATCCATCACTAAGTTTCAAAAGTTATATGTCTTATATCAAAGCACGTCTATCATATCCAATCAAAGCGATCCCAAGACATACAAAATTACTTCAATTTATTTAATAAGTCCAAGTAGAGGGGAAAAACTGAAAGGGAGTTTTGTTATACAGCTGTTCAAGGCTATGCTAGTTCCATAGTTGATTGTATATCAGCAAGATGACAAACTTATAAGACTTTGCACTATCTCATCTATAAATTTATTTTACATGATTCATCAACTATATGTAGTACAATGTTAGCTGATTGGTGCTTAATATTTTTTTAGAAGGCTGAAAGTAAAAACAATTCTTCTAACATGGCTTTAAAAATGATAACATGTAGTTTGTAAGATCAGTTAAAGGACTGAATACTACATTAGATAGCTTGTCGTACAACATTAGCTTATTAGTCACATCTCAAGCTTGTTTAATGGGAAACTAACTGAAGCCTAAGAGTTATATAAGGAAAGCGGTTAAATGGAAACTGGAGTGCGTACAGTCACTAAAAGACACTTTAAAGAGAATTCACTACCTAATTATAGGTAATAGTCCAACATAATCAAGCTGACTTAAGATAATTGAAATGTGAGAAATAGATAAAAGAGAATTTTACCTCTACAATGATCTTATCATTGTCCTTCAATATAGTACGAAGCAAACCTCTGGCTGCCCTTTCATAATTTGCCTGTAATGACTTCTGACTCGGGTCCGGAATGCAACAACGACTAGTTCTCTACCTTCTCATCCAAAATGGATTGCTTCACCTCACGCATAGGCAAAGAACAGACCATCTGCCTCACCTCATCAAGAACTGGAGCCAGCAAGTTTTTTTGATTTTCTTTATTGATCCATTGTGTTGCTTCCCGTGCTCCGATAAGCTTTGACACCGTCTCATGGGGATGGAAGATGATCTTCCCCTTCTTCGGGGGTCTGGCCAGCATCATCACAAAAATGTCTCTCTTCCGCTGAATTTCCTTTTGGGTTTGAGGGAATGACGGCTGATAAGTAGGCAACAGCTCAGGTGGCAGTTCAACTTGAGAAGATCACACCTTTTCTATTTTAACTTGCAACATAAAATTCAAAGTCAAAAAACTAATAATCAAGCTAGTAAATCTCCAACTACACAGATTATTCAATCTGACTATGTAGATGTATAAAACAAACCTTTAGATCTTTCACAGCTGGTTCACTAGGATTGTATATCAAGCCTAGGAAATCATCGTCAGTAATTGGATCTTCTCCATTTGCCTCTCTTTCGGCATCTATTTCCTATAAGATGGGAAATATTAAACCGAATATACTTGTAGAAGGGAGGTTGAATACAAGTATAAGTAATCGTGTCTGATATTTTTTTCGAACAAATAAACAAGAACAAACGAATGATTCAAACTTGTTTGTATTAATAAGATCAAATACAAATTCTACCAATAGTGTACAATACATTTAGCAGCTACTCTCAATACAAATCTCTCTCTGTTTGTTCACTCGTATACTCACGATGATCACAAATCTCACACATATTACAATGTTATAGAGAGAGTATTTATAATGCTACCTATCAACTAATAACAGAAAGTAATGATTAATACATGGTAATGTTCTGCCGTCTAGTTAATAGTTTCCATTGATAGTCGATTCTTTTCTTCATGCACACTTCTTTCCATCTTCTGAATATCATATCCTATAGAGTAGAACTTTCCAATTCTGTAGCTTCAGTCAGGGTCTGTCATAGTTGGATGCAAGTGTTTTGTACTGAGGAATCAAGGTGAAAACCTGGGGAAATTTGATTTAAAGGTAGATGAAGTTATTTTTGTTGAATATTCAGCTGGGAAATCCTACAAAATCTACGATCTAAGACTTAACACTGTTATGGAATTTGTACTTGTTATCTTTGATGATAGAAGATCCAAGGTTTGTTAGATGAAGAATTCCATGAATCTCTCTCATTTCAAAATGATATTGAAGGTGAAGATAGTGAAGATGATGAAGAGATAGTATCAATTGGTGTGAGAAGTCAACATGGACCATCCATTGATATCCAAATTCGTCCATCCATTGAAGAACATAAGACACCATCCGTTGATGCTAAGAATAAACCATCCGCTGATGATCGTTTCGGGGCATCCATTGAGAACCAAAGGGAAGCATCCAATGATCAATCTGATAGAACTCCACCAATTTCTAAGACAAGGTTCACACACTCAGGGGGAGTTTCTCAGAATCAACACTCAGTAAAAAAACCAAAAGGGTCAACATCAAGAAAATGAAGTCACTTCATCAAGATCAAACTTGCCACCAGAGAAAATGGACTAGGGATCATCCTTCTGAATTGATAATTGGTGATTCTAATTCTAAAGTTCAAACTAGAAGGGCAACTCGAGAAGAATGCTTATATAGCTTTTTTCTATCTAAAAAGGAATCAAAGAAAGTTGAGGATGCTCTTTCAGATCCAGACTGGGTGTTAGCCATGCAAGAAGAGCTAAACTAGTTTGAAAGAAATGAAGTATGGAAGCTTATACCCAAACCAAAGAATAAATCAGTGATTGACACAAAATGGGTATTCAAGAATAAGATGGATGAAAATGGCATAGTGACAAGGAACAAAGCTAGATTGGTTGCTAAGGGCTATTTCCAAGAGAAAAGAAATGATTTTGAAGAAACCTTTGCACCAGTTGCAAGATTGGAAGCAATCAGAATCTTTCTAGCCTATCAGCCCATGCCAATTTCAAAGTCTATAAAATGGATGTCAAGAGTGCATTTTTGAATGGAATACTGGAAGAGGTGGTGTATGTTAGTCAACAACATAATTTTAAATAGGTTATACTTTGTAATTCTGCGTAAATGAAATGGTATTTCAATGAATAAAAAGACTACACCAACGGATGTGACTCATCAACTCATAGCAACCAACTTATCAATGGATGTCAGCTGCAATGGATAATCACTTCAACAAATAATGTCTTGATAGTGACTTGACATGGGTGACCGATCACCTGAACTTCAAAAGAGCATGGTAGCCCTAAATCGAGCCCAAAGCGGATTTTGGGCACAACACAAGCCTTTATTGATCCTTAGACAATTCATACTCATGTCTTCATACTGTTGGGTACAACACAACCAATATTACTACATTACATCTTCATACTCATGTCTTCTCCTACTATGCCTCTCCTTTGAATATCTATAAACTTTATTCTGTTAATCTTAGATTCTCGTGAAGATTTGAATTTTGCTTGAATAGCTATACATGAATTTTACTTGAATAGCTATAGAGTTATCTAGTTATCTAGTTAACTATTGTTAGTAATATTTTTTTTATACTCTAAGATAGGTTAGTGGCATGCAACACCTGAACAAGATAAAGTTAGAGAAATTAAATTTAGATATTGTTTTAAAAATATTACTTATTTATATTATACTAGCCTATAACCACGGTTGCTTGTAAATTTTTTAATTATATTTTATTGTTAAAGTTTTAAGTTGTATATATATTTTAATTATTAAAATAATTTTTTAACTTTATAAATCTCATGTATATAAATATTATCGTAATTATTTGTTTTGAATTGTTACTTTAAAATGTATACGTATATATAAATATTACATAAAAATTGTTTTTTCAAACTTTTATTTAATATGAAAAGTGAAATTTAACTAATTATATAGACCTTTTTTTGATTTTTAACAAAATTTTCTATACTGTAACTGTTTTCCAGATTTTGTGAAATTTTTTACTATATAGCTTATTACTGGTGTGATGCACGGATGTTTTTTTAATATTTTTTTTATTTTATTACCCATATTTTCATATATATTTTTTAATTAGTAGGAAGATAAATTATAATATACGATAGTGTTTTAATTAATAATATGTTGTTGACGGTCTTGGATTCGAAATTGTAACCTAAGAGTATTTTAAATTATAGAAAAGAAATATTCTTTTAGCATTATATTTAATGGTTTTCATTAATTTTTTTTAAAATCTAATGGTTGTTATTGAGTGTAAAAAAAAGTATACCAAACCTATAACCAAATGAGAAAAAGGATCCTTACATTAACCTCGGGAAAGTTTTGTCAGACCAGGCCCCATGGCTAACTAATAATATTGTAAAATTTTAAAAGAATCTTGATTTTATAAAAATGTCCACCCCATCTAGGGAAGTTACTAAAACATATCTTAGGCTCCCTATCTTTAACCAAATATATTGCTTATAATATTATAGTATAGATAGTATGACTCACTATATTAACCTGATTTTACTTATTTTAAAATAAAAATTTAGAAATCAATAAAAATATTAAAACTAAATTAATAATGATAAAATAATATAATTTTACTTTGACAACCAAAATAAATTTTCCATGCTCATTAAGGTTTGATAAATTAATTATTTTATTAATGTATTTTTTTTGTAATTATTGTTATGTTGATGTATATAAATTATTTATATATATTTTTTTAAGATTATAAGTTAAAGCAAAGACCAATAAATACTAACACTAACTACTAGCAACCACTTTTCCAAAAATCACCGATTGAGCCCATCTATTCCCGACAAGTCTTCTATAATAAACCCTACCGGTTGGATTTTTAAAATCCTCCATTAAGCTTTACAAGTACTTTTGGAATATTTATAATAAATTATTAGAATTAAAATAACATATTAATCAAAATATGAAAAATTATATATTTTATGATATGATAGATACGTTTGATTAATAAATAACTAATAGAATAAAAAATACATTAATAATATTTAAAAACATCCAATTTTTGCTCCAATTAATCTCTCCCATAAGTAAAAACATTAATACATGCTTTCATAATGTGTAAATATGGTAGAAAAAACAACCCATGTTAAGAAATGCAACTGACATGAATTTGTATTTCACTAAATAAATTTTATATATGCATGAAACATATAAATTTTGAAATGGGCAGAAAATACAAATAAATGTCCAACAAAAACAAAAAAGGTACTTGAAATTTAATAGGCCATGTAAAAGAGAAAACAAATTGCAGGTCCAGAAACCCCATCATCACTTTTTCATGGGCGGGTCCAACTACTTGCAGGTTCTACTTAGCTTGCAACCAGGCTAAGGTGGGATATAACAATGATGTTATATATATAATTTTTAAAAATATTTTCGTGCCGCGCGTAGCGCGGCTTTGTTACCTAGTTTTATATAATCTGAACCCATGTAAATTAACATGGTTCCAAATGCTTTGGAGATAACTCTTGATAAGGTAATAATTAAAGAGGAAAGGGAACCTGAGATGTATCTCAGGTAAATTACCTGAGATATATGGAATTTATATGTAAAAATAAGATGGGAAATTTTGTAAAATCAAATATTTTTAATTAGCCCTGCGGCCCATTCATATTTAGAGTATATTTTATACATATCTTAGGAAAAGTTTCTTGAGATTGATCTCAGGATCCTTTTTCTCATAATTAAAAGTTTATTTTAATTCAATTAATTATATCCTATATATAATATATAATTAGATTAAGGAGGTTTAGGTGGTCGTGGTTGTTAGGGTTAAAAACTAAGTTCAACAGAAATTAGAAATGGGCTAAAGAACAAGTTGGGCCTTGGTTGGTTTAAAAGCTAAAACTGTGCTCCTTTAAAAAAAACTAAAACAATGCTACCAAGTAATTAATGTTATTTTTAATTTAACAAACAAAATAAAAAAAGGATGCACTAAAATAAATAATAAATGATAAAACAGAAAAAATTAAAGTTAGAGAAAATTATTGTTAAGTAAAATTAATACAAAAATAATTTAGACTGAAGTTTAAAATATAATTAAAAGAAAACCTTAACACAAAAAAAAAAAGTTTTAAGAATACTTAATTTTTTTATAAAAATTACTTTTAGATTTTACAACAAACATGTTTTTAAAATTTATACGAACAAAAGTCATCACAAACCAATAAATTAACATTTTATTATTTTGCAAATATTCTAGATTTGGTAATAAAGTTGTAAATAAATTAAAAACAATCCTAAAATCCAAAATAAAATAATTAATAGAAAATCTAAATATAATAAGTACAAAAACATTTATAACAATTTAATAATTTAAAAGTTACAAAAATATTAAATTTCATCAACAATAATTTTTAAAGTAAATTAATAAAAAATAAAACTAATAAAATATTCATCATCAGCTTATTTTATTATTATTGTTATTATAGGAAAAAGAGTTGTAGTAGCACAAAACTTACACACAAATTAACAAATAAGGATAAAATAGCGAAAAATTATAATGAAAAATAAATCACAAATTCAATCTTTATATAAAATAAACAAGTATACAAAGCATAACATCAAAATTTTAATTCATAAAATAATTATTTTAAAAAAGAGAATTTATATTTAATTACAAACCAAATTTTTTCAAAGGAAAATATATGTAAAACAAGATATTAAAAAAGTAATCAAAAACAAGTTATAATTATAAATGACACAAAGATTTAACAAAATATAATTTACAAAACAAGATTGTAAATTTAATCACAAAACAAAAAAAAGTTTTTAAGAATATATATGCTAAAATAAGATAATCAAACAGTAATAAAAAACCCTCATAAATGATACCAAAATTCAACAAAATATAATTTACAATACAAACGTCAATTCAAAAAAAAAGATCTAAATGTAGAAAACTAAAATCAATAATTAACTTTAATCTAATGCACTTTAACAAATATATACCAACACAAAATGATAGAAAGATAATACAAACTTTAAAAAAAACAAATGTATGTGTTCACAATTACATAGTCAAATATACATATATAAAAAAAAGTTAAACTAATAAGTTCCACATCTCTAAAGTATAATATATATATTCTAATAAAATTGAAGAAAACTCCCATAAAATATTAAATATTAAAATATATGTTAGGCTACAATCTAAAATCTAATTTTTTTTAAAAAAATCGGTTACCAAATTAAAGTGGTTTATGAAAAAATTATTTTAATAAAAAAATATTAAAGATTCTATTTTTAGGTTTGACAATAAATATATTTCTAAAATTTAAATTAAAAAAATATGAGCACAAATCAACAAATAAACAAATTCTTATTTTGCAAAGAAAAAATTTAAATTGAAAAAAGTGAACACAAATCAATAAATGAACATATTTTAAATTAGAAAGAAATCTAAACACCCACAAAATAAATTTTTATTAATATCAAAATATAATACAACATAAAAACCCCTAAGATAACTATAAAAACACATAATAAACACTACCAAAAATATAAAATTAACACAAAAAAATAATCAATATTCAAACAAATAAAAAAATTTAATACCACACATATTTCCAAAAAAATTAAAAAGATGCCTTAAAAACTATAAAAACACTATAACAAAATATCTAAGAATGTTAAGATAAGCATTACATTACATAATCAAAAGATAAAATAATAATAATAATAATAAATTGTTACACAAATATAGTACCTATATATTTAAAAGTAAAAACAAATTATTCGAAATGTTATAAAACTAATTTTTCAAGAAAAAATTTATAATTAAAATTATACTACATAATATTAATAAAGTTACCCGTGCATGGCACAGGTATAAAACTAGTTATTCAAATTGATGCAAGTTAGATCTAGATATTTTTAGTTGCACTTGATGAGAGTTGACATATATTATTTTAGATTATTATGTTTTCTTTAGAACATGCTATCTAATAAGAATAAGTATAAAAAAAAAAATTAGCCCAGGTAAATAATAAATCGCCCTTGCTTGCAACCTTCTTTTTGAGGTAAATTTTTCTTTGTCTCCGCTTCATTTCCTCCTAATTTTTGGTTGGCAAAGTTGTTTCCTTTCTTTTACCAGATGGAGAGACTAATGGGGTGACTATTGTTTCCAGATTCAGATTGTGGTGGGAGTGCTACTTGGGTAGGAGAAGTGTGGCCTTCTGTCTATGTCATAGGGAATTTTTGGTTTTATTTTGGAGTATGTGGTTTTGCTACTTTCTTCATAGGTGGTAGTTTTGGTACTTTGGTTTTATGGGTTTTATGTAGTACATTTTACTAAGGTTTTCCACGGAAGTGGTGGATAAAGAAATTACATTTTTTATAGTTCTTACTCAGTGGTTTGATAGGTAATGGAATTCATATATGTAAATATATATTTTAAAATTTTCATTATTTATTGTTACAATAACTATTGTTATTAATGTCGTAAATTAAAACTTTGTGTAGTGTTACATTATAGCCAATTCAACCGAAAAAGCATTGTTTCCATAACGAAATATATTATTACATTTGGTAATTTGATGTTGTGACATTTGAAAAGTGGAACCTACATGCAGCACCAGTCATGTGGGTCCAACCCTTATGGACCCCACCTTGTGGGTCCTGCATGTGGATCCACTATTAGTTTGTCATGCAACACTTTACTCCTATTGCATTTGTTTGATTCAGGTCTCTGACCATAAGTTAATGTTCTTCCTTCTATTACTTTGAGAACCAAAGCATTGCATTGTAGTGTAGAGGCAACATTAGGGAAAGAAATGGTCAAAATACGTTACCTTTTGGTGTAATGTATCATTTTCCGTGCCTAAAGAACATGCATCCGACCATCAAAGATCTAGTGGGAAAAGGGAGAAATCAGAAAATTAGTGGTGCATCAAGATTACAGTCAAATTTATTAAAGTTGGAAGCTGTTGTTGATAATAGACTTTGGTTGCACTATATTTAAAAGAAGCTATGAAGGATTTATACTACATTCCAGAAATTTCTTTGTTTGACAATATTTGAGTCAAAAGTTTTTAACAGAAATTAGTATTACCAATTTAAGATATGGAGAAAGCTAAAACATCAATTTGAAATAGTTTTCTGAAAATACTTTACATGACTTAGATAGTTGTATGAGAATTTAATTCAACTGTTTAGTTATTATATTTTACTAGCTTAAAATCGTGCGATGCACATGGATGTTCTCTAATGTAACGGAAACTTTTTTTAATTTGAATTAAAAATTTAAGACATGAATTTTATAGGCTTAAAATTTTAAATGACATGATCTGATAATAATTATATATTTGTTGTCTATAATAAATTATGTTGTCCTTGATGATATTACAAATCACCTAAAACATATTTTGTATAAGTAAGTTTGTAACTCATCAATGGATGGCATGCTTCTTAGCATCGCTGAAGTGAAAACTTATTAACAGATAACACCTATAACATGCAGTATAAGTCTCAACGGATAAGTTATCAGTTCATGACATAGTTGATAGTTTTCTAAGTCATGTTGACTATCAATGGATATGCAGAATAGGTTAGCTAATTTTAAATAGATTGTGCTTTATAATTCGGCATAAGTGAAATGGTATTTCAACGGATAAAGAGACTACACCAACATATGTGACTCATCGATCAACGGATAGCAACCAACTCATCAATGGATGTCAGCTTCAACGGATAATCAATTCAATAAATAATGTCTTGATCTTAGCAGTTGATTGTGACTAAACATGGCTAACAGATCACATGGGTTGATGATCTTCAAAAGAGCATGGTAGCAAGTACTAGAAATGAAGAAGAAGAAAAAGAAACATTCCTTTTTAATACAAGCAAATTGGATAATAATATCAAGAAAAATCTGTCAAAGACAATTAAATAAATTTGCATCACATGAAGACAAGGAATGATGTAACAAGCCTGCTAGACTTTGACTATTGTAATATTATGTTTCTAGTAGGAGTTGTAAACTTGGGATATATATAACCCAAGTGTAGCATTGCTTTTGTTTAGAGAAAACACAAAAATACAAAGCATTTCACTTAGCATTCTTAGATTTTCTTGTAAACAAAAAGCACTGTAAACAAGCAGCTGTGAACTCTTTCACAGATTATTTCTTCGAAATACAATTCTCAGGTGGAACAGAATTTTTAAAGAGTGTTTTGTGTTTGTATTTACTTTCATTTACTTGTTTTATTTCTATGTTCACACAAACATAAACTTTTAAGCCTCAAACAATTCGAAAGAATTTAATCAAGATTGTATTCAACCTCCTTCTACATTCTTGGGTTGTATTGTTGGGATTCATCAATTGGCATTAAAGCAAGCTTCTAATATACAAGAAGTTTGAAGATCCAAAAAAAATTACAACCATGGGAAAGAAGGATGCAAGAGTGAAGATACCTATTTTTGACAAAGACAATTACTTTCACTGGAAAATAAAGATACATTTACATCTGTTTGCCATTGATGAAGGCTTTGTGGACTACATAGAGAAAGGGCCACATGTACCAATGAAGCCTAATGCTGGTGTTAGAGCAGTAGCTGCTGGAAGGCCAATTCCTAAATTGCCAAGTGAATGTAAAGCTGAGGGCTTGCAAGAGATTCATAAAGATAAGAAAACTATGAACATTCTATTCAATGGCTTAGACCAAGATATGTTTGATAGTGTTATCAACTGCATAACTTCTAAAGAAGTGTGGGACACTATACAAACCCTCTATGAAGGCATTGAACAAGTGAGGAAAAACAAGATGCAACTTCTCATACAATAGTATGAACATTTTCACTTTAAGGCTGGTGAGAGCCTAACAGACATTTACAGTAGATTACAAAAACTACTGAATGGTCTAAAGTTGTATACAAACCCTCTAACCACGAGATGCTTGCTGAGTTTTTTCTAATTTGCTGTTCTAAGTTGCATTTCTAATTTGCAGTTGGTTGTCTCTTTGTTAGTTTCGGAGTTACATGGTTTATTGTTGTTTCGACTGGTTACGTCCCATAGCTCTATAGCTTGATTTCTGAGTATCATATTGCGTGCTGTGTTCTTTGTTTTCGCTACGAATTGTTAAATTCGATGGTTATCTATAGTAGAGTTTGATGATTTTGTTTTAAAACGAATGTAGATGCTTTAAATAATTTAGTTTTTGTTCTTTTAACTTTTACTTAGTTTAAAAATAGAATAATAGATTAGTTTTCCATTAAAAAAAATTCGTTTTAAATTTAATTAGTATTTCAAATTTCTAGAATAATTTAGTTTTGAATTAGAATAGATTTAATTTTCTTTAAAATAATTTAAATTTATCTTTTAGGAATTAATAGTAGAAATCCAAAAAAATCCATATTGCCTTAGTTCGATTAAATTTAGAAATTAAGAGTGGCTAATTTTTATGTTTTCTTAAATTTTAATTCGTTAAATTAAAATTATAATAAATTAGATTTTCTTTTTTAAAATTTGTTTAAATTTTCTTTAGGTAAATTTAATTCAAATAGTAAAAATAAAAAATTAAGATTTTAGTTTAAGTAGATTAATTTAATTTTCTTTAATAAAATAATTTTAGGAATTAAATAGCATAAAACCAAATTTTCAAAAATCTCTGTTGTAATTCCCCTAAATTAGAAATTAAGGATCACGATTAAAATTAGTCCCTCTGATCGAATCATAAATACTAAAATGAGATCTTGTGCTTGCGATTCTAAATGTCATGTTTTGGGCACATCATTTAGTATTCCACAAATGTCATGGATGATGTTTGGAATGAGTAACATGTATATACAAGCTATGCTAAATCCTGCAACTAATTCTTATGCATGTGAGCAAGTGACAAACCCTGTTCTTCAAAGGCCCACACCAAGAGTTAAGGTTGATTTAACCCAATCAGAACCCTTAGTTCGAAAGGGTATGAAGAACAAGAATAATGCTAACAAGGGAGGACCCAAGGAAACTTGGGTACCAAAATCAACTTGATTTAGTTATGATGTGTGTAGGGAAACAGAAGAAATCTTTGGTACCTTGGATAGTGGATGCTCTAGGCATATGAATGGAGATTCTACCCTGCTCACTATATTTGAGGAGAGAGCTTGCCCTAGAATTACATTGAAGCCTGTGTTGTTTTCAAGAAGAATGACAACAAGGTGGTGTTGACTAGAAACAGAAAAGGAAATGTGTATATTGCTAACTTCAATTCAACAAGTGCAAATTCAGCCACATATCATTTCAATAAGGCAAGTGTAGACGAAAGTAGGCTTTGGCACAAGAAACTGGTACACTTAAGTTTAAGGCAATGAATGAGTTGGTTAAGAGGGATTTGGTAAGAGGTACTCCAAAGTTGGATTTTTACAAGGATGGATTATGTGATGCATGCCAGAAAGGGTAGCAAAAGAAGGCCTCTTTCAGATCCTTGTCAATGTCATCAATTGATCAACCTTTACAGCTACTACACATGGACTTATTTGGACAAATCAATGTGTTGTCAATTTCTAAGAAGAAATATTGTCTTATGATTATGGATGATTTTTCAAACTATACATGGACATACTTTCTGCACTCCAAGGATGACGCAAGTGAAATCATCATCAATCACATCAAGATAGTCAACAACAATCCAAGTTTTAAAGTGAGAAGAATTAGAAGTGACAATGGAACTAAGTTCAAGAACTTTGTGATGAGAGAGTTTTGTGAAGAAGAAGGAATTATTCAAGAATTCCCTGTACCGAGGACTTCTCAATAAAATGGTGTAGTTGAAAGGAAAAATAGAACTTTAGTTGAAGCTTCAAGGACCATTCTTGAAGAGTCAAAGCTGCAAACATATTTATAGGCTGAAGCAGTTAACATAGCATGCTACACTCAGAATATTTCCTTGGTTAAATAAGCAAAAGGCATGACACCCATCTATTCAAAGGAAAGAAACCAACAATTAACTTTATGCATGTCTTTGGATGCAAGTGTTTTGTACTGAGGAATCAAGGTGAAAACTTGAGGAAATTTGATTTAAAGGTAGATGAAGCTATTTTTGTTGAATATTCAGTTGGGAAATCCTACAGAATCTACGATCTAAGACTTAACACTGTTATGGAATTTGTACATGTTATCTTTGACGATAAGAAGATCCAAGGTTTGTAAGATGAAGAATTCCATGAATCTCTCTCATTTGAAAATGAGATTGGAGGTGAAGATAGTGAAGATGATGAAGAGATAGTATCAATTGATGTGAGAAGTCAACATGGACCATCCATTGATATCCAAATTGGTCCATCCGTTGAAAAATAGAAGACACCATCCGTTGATGCTAAGAATAAACCATCCGTTGATGATCCTTTTGGGGCATCCGTTGAGAACCAAAGGGAAGCATCCATTGATCAATCTGTTAGAACTCCGCCAATTTCTAAGACAAGGTTCAGACACTCAGGGGGTGTTTCTCAGAATCAACACTCAATAACAAACCAAAATGGTCAACATCAAGAAAATGAAGTCACTTCATCAAGATCAAACTTGCCACCACAGAAAATGGACTAGGGATCATCCTTCTGAATTGATAATTGGTGATTCTAATTGTAAAGTCCAAACAAGAAGGGCAACTCGAGAAGAATGCTTATATAGCAATTTTCTATCTAAAGAGGAATCAAAGAAAGTTGAGGATGCTCTTTCCGATCCAGACTGGGTGTTAACCATGCAATAAGAGCTAAACTAGTTTGAAAGAAATGAAGTATGGAAGCTTATACCCAAACAAAAGAATAAATCAGTGATTGACACAGAATGGGTAATCAAGGATAAGATGGATGAAAATGGCATATTGACAAGGAACAAAGCTAGATTGGTTGCTAAGGTCTATTGCCAAGATAAAGGAAATGATTTTGAAGAAACTTTTGCACCAGTTGCAAGATTGGAAGCAATCAGAATCTTTCTAGCCTATGCAACCCATGCCAATTTCAAAGTCTATTAAACGGATGTGAAGAGTGCATTTTTGAATGGAATACTGGAAGAGGTGGTGTATGTTAGTCAAGTAGTCAACAACCTAATTTTAAATAGGTTATACTTTGCAATTCTGCGTAAGTGAAATGGTATTTCAACGAATAAAGAGACTACACCAACGGATATGAATCATCAACGGATAGCGACCAACTTATCAATGGATGTCAGCTTCAATGGATAATCACTTCAACAAATAATGTCTTGATAGTGACTTGACATGGCTGACAGATCACATGGGTTAATGAACTTCAAAAGAGCATGGTAGCCCTAAATCGAGCTCAAAACGGATTTTGGGCACAACACAAGCCTTTATTGATCCTTAGACAATGCATCAAACCTATATCAGTACATTACATCTTCATACTTATGTCTTCTCCTACCATGCCTCTCCTTTGAATATCTATAAACTTTATTCTGTTAATCTTAGATTCTCGTGAAGATTTGAATTTTGCTTCAATAGCTATACATGAATTTTGCTTGAATAGCTATAGATTTATCTAGTTATCTAGTTAACTGTTGTTAGTAATATTTTTTTTATACTCTGAGATAAGATAGGTTAGTGGCATGCTACACCTGAACAAGATAAAGTTAGAGAAATTAAATTTAGTTATTGTTTTAAAAATATTACTTATTTATATTATACTAGCCTATAACCACGGTTGCTTGTAAACTTTTTAATTATATTTTATTGTTAAAGTTTTAAGTTGTATATATATTTTAATTATTAAAATAATATTTTAACTTTATAAATCTCATGTATATAAATATTATCGTAATTATTTGTTTTGAATTGTTACTTTAAAATGTATACGTATATATAAATATTACATAAAAATTGTTTTTTTAAACTTTTATTTAATATAAAAAGTGAAATTTATCTAATCATATAGACTTTTTTTGATTTTTAAACAAAATTTTCTATACAGTAACTGGTTTCCAGATTTTGTGAAATTTTTTAGTATATAGCTTATTACTATGCACGGATGTTTTTTTAATATTTTTTTTACACTCAATAACAAAATGAGAAAAAGGATCCTCAGATTAACTCGGGAAAGTTTCCTGAGATATTTGCTTTTAAAACTTACTAGGCCCCATTTTACTCGGCTAACTAATAATATTGTAAAATTTTAAAAGAATCTTGATTTTACAAAAATGTCCACCCCATTTTTGAATATAAAATTGTATATCTTAGGGAAGTTACTAAAACATATCTTAGGCTCCCTATCTTTAACCAAATATATTGCTTATAATATTATAGTATAGATAGTATGACTCATTATATTAACCTGATTTTACTTATTTTAAAATAAAAATTTAGAAATAAATAAAAATAATAAAATTAAATTAATAATGATAAAATAATATAATTTTACTTTGACAACCAAAATAAATTTTCCATGTTCATTAAGATTTGTCAAATTAATTATTTTATTAATGTATTTTTTTTTGTAATTGTTGTTATGTTGATGTATATAAATTATTTATATATTTTTTTAAGATTATAAGTTAAAGCAAAGACCAATAAAACCTATTGAGCCCATCAATTCTCGACAAATCTTCTATAATAAACCCAGCCGATTCGATTTTTAAAATCCTCCATTAAGCTTTACAAGTACTTTTGGAATATTTATAATAAATCATTAGAATTAAAATAACATATTAATCAAATATGAAAAATTATATATTTTATGATAGTGCTCGAAAAAGTATTGTCTAATCCTACATTCACAGAGCCAAAACCAGGGGTGTTGTGTAAATGCATAAGTATTTTTAGATTAGACAAGCGTTTTTTAGTCTGTTGTCTAAGTAGCAGTTATCCATAGTGTTGTGTGACAGTTAACCAACACACAACATTTTTTAGAAATATTATGTGAATGAAGGATAGACAATACTTCGTAAAAAGTATTGTTAAAATGACAATTTTAGAAAATAACTTTTTTGCAGTTTTATAACTAAATTTTGGATTTAAAATAAATAATCAAAATAAAAACAATTATGAAAAGTAAATAAATAATTTACCTTTTTAAATAAAAAGTAATTTAGTAAATAGAAGTAAATAAGTTAAAATGTGAAAAGGTTAAAAACATTTCCTTTTTTACATTTTTACCAAAACATGATCAAAACAATACTATTCATCACCATCTTAAAACTTTCATTCCAAGAACACCAAGAACACGAAGAACACTATAATCAATCTCCAATTTCTATATGTTATTGAACTCAAAATCCAACATATGATATATGAAATTGACCACAAAAACAAGATCTACAACATGGCATCTTCAGATTTCACAGCATACACTTTTTGCAATTTTTTTTTATTTTTAATCATAATAATTTCGAAAATAAATCGAATTTTAGAAAAAAATTGAAATCACCAGCACCGTATCTGTTGTCAAAAACACGCAGGGTTCATTGATAGCTTCGATTCAACTATCGATGCGTCAAAATCCGAATTCAATAACATCTTCGAATTGGACTTTGATCTTCAAGAATAATATTTATCGAAATCTATATCCTTACAACGTTTTCGTTTTTGCTAAAATCTCGTACAACCCGACCTTTTTATTTTTCGATTGATTTTTTACAACACTAAAATGAGTGTTTATTAACATCCGTACGGTTGGATCATCGAAGAAATCATTCAAAAAAATTATTCAGTGAATCTGAATCGTGCCTCGTTATAGGAAGCAGCACTTTTACTACGTTTTTGTGTAGATCTCATATAATGTGGCATTTTTATTTTTTGATTATTTTTTCCCAGCACTAAAATGAGTGTTTATTAACTTTCGTACGGTTCGATCGTCGAAGAAATCATTCGGTGAACCTGGATCGTGCCCCGTTATAGGAAGCAACACTTTTACTACGTTTTTGTTTAGATCTCGTACAATGTGGCCTTTTTATTTTTTCGATTATTTTTTCCCAACACTAAAATGAGTGTTTATTAACATTCGTACGGTTCGATCGTCGAAGAAATCATTCAAAAAATTATTCAATGAACCTGGATCGTGCCCCATTATAGGAAGTAGCACTTTTACTACGTTTTGTTAAAATCTCGTGCTAACCTGGCCTTTTTATTTTTCGATTATTTGTCCCAAGACTAAAATTAGTGTTTATTAACTTTCGTACAGTTCAATCGTCGAAGAAATCATTCAAAAAAATTATTCAAGTAACTTGGATCGTGCCCCGTTATAGGAAGTAGTACTTTTACTACCTTTTTGTTAAAATCTCGTACAACATGACCTTTTTATTTTTGATTATTTTTTCCCTACACTAAAAGGAGTATCTACATACATATATACGGTTCGATCATCGAAAAAATCATTAGTAGATCGTTATTTTATGAGTATCTATTAATAGATCATACAAAATGTATTTTTTACTTTTTAATTACTTTTAGACATAACTAAAATAAATAAATAAATATATATATATATATATATATATATATAAATTTAACAAATAATATAACATTTATTTTACAAATCTAGCTATATATATATATATATATATATATATATATATATATATATATATATATATATATATATATATATATAAAATTTATTAAAATTCTACAAATCTCGAAAAATTTCCTTGTCCAAATTTTACATCCCTACGTTAATCTAATTCATATTGCCGCTCATTACTTCTATTCCTACTTTATTCCAAACCCAAAATTTCATTTCCCCCTTCTTCCCACCCCTAATTATTTTACAGGCGCTCAAAAAATCCCCCCTTTCTGAAAACCTTCTCAAAATTTCCCCCCATTCTACCTTCACTAATATATTTCCCATCTCATACTCCCTCACATTCTACCTTCAATAATATATTTCCCATCTTATACTCCCTCACATCAACATCTCGCTGAAACACTCTCTAACAATCTAGGGCTTCAATTTGGTGCATCAATTTAGAGATTTAGATTTAGGGATTGGGTACTTGAGGGTTTAATTTTGATTTGGGTTCAACCTTCGATTGGATTCAAGGATTTAGGTTCAAGCTTCGATTGGATTCAAGGATTTGTGGTATGTTACATATTTTTCGGTACGTTGGATTCTTTGTTTTTTATCATATGTAGAAGCGGAAATGAGACTTGTCACTAGGCTATCAACAACGAATTCTTGTTTTTGTTATTTTAGTTTAGGATTTAAATTAGTTGAAATAATTGATGCACTCTTTACAAGGTTGATGAGATTTGTTTCAAACTTTTGTAGGAGTTGAAGGTCTTGAAACTGATTCCAAGAGTCAAAAGGTTGTAGTGAAAGGAGAGAAAGCAGATCCAGTTAAAGTGCTTGAGAGAGTTCAGAAGAAAAGCCACCGTCAAGTTGAGCTTCTTTCTCCGATTCCTAAACCTCCGGAGCCCGCGGCGGAGGAGCCTAAGGCTGTAGAGCTCAAAGAAGTTTCCAAACCCGAAGAGAAAAAAGAAGAGGTTTTATCTTTATTTTAACTTCGAAAAAAGTGGTGTTTTGATTGTTGATTGATAATTCATGAGTTGGGTTGTTGAGATCATGAAATTGTTATTGCAGCCTCAGGTAATTACAGTGGTGTTGAAAGTGCACATGCATTGCGAGGCCTGTGCTCAAGAAATCAAGAAACGTATAATGAGAATGAAAGGTAAATGAAAGGTAAACAGAGAATGAAAGGTCTTAAACGGAGCACATTCATTAACGTCTTCCTGTTCTTCAGTATAATTGAGCCTTTTTATCTCTCTGTGTGTCTAGCATCGATGTCCCACTGCAAAACCCATAGAGATGTCATCACTATGCTTTTGAAGTCTTCCTTGCAACTAACCATTTATACTTCTGTTTACTTCTGTTCTCGTAGAAAGTTTAGGCGAGTGTGACGTAATATAGGTTCCCAACTCCCAAGTATGCTCTTTTAACTTTTACTACGATTTTCCCACCATTAGACGTCTTATATGTTTGCTTGTTTGTAGACAGCTCTAAGCTTCAGCAGTAATAATAGTTTATGATATGATAGCATACTTCAATGACTGTCTTGTGTTCACTCAAAATTAATCTTGAAGGTCAAAACATGTGGATTTTCTCCACTAGAAGACAGGGACAAGTCATCTGGATTATTTTCTGGGATTGACTTCTTTGGCAGTGGTAAACTTGCAAAGGAGGAAACTGTATCTTTTTTATATGCCTTGAATTGAATCAGTTTAATGGGCCAAACATTTGCAATTTTATGCTAAAAATTCGATAACTTCTTTGTTTTGGAAAATGTCCTTAACTTTTCAAATAGCTGAGACTTGCAGAGTTGGAAACAAGGGCAGTAAATGACATGTTTATCGTTTTTTCAGATATTTGGTTGGACAATGAGGATGTATGCATGCAATTGCTAATTCATTTTAGTTGTTACTTATTGTCTGTTTTATCTATTATTCCAAATTGGAAAACTATGGTCTAACATCATGTTCAATTAATTTATAGACTATGAAAAACCTGCAGACTGTCCTTGATGGTTATGAGAATGTAGAAGTGGTTCCTTCTTTGTTTGTCTTTATGGGAAATTTCTGCTCCCATCCATGTAACCTTTCTTTTAGTTCTTACTCAACAGTCAGGTAAGTACTCTGATATGTTGTTCTTAATATGTTCATCCAATTTTTTTTATCATAACAAAAAAATAGCAAAATTTGCTTTACAGATCGCAATTCGGGAAACTGGGGCAAACATTTATACTGTTTTCTTGTTCTACAGGACAATGATGAATTTTTGAATTACTATCTTCAAAGTTTTTGTCAGAATCTAGATACTCAATATCTGTCCAGGCAGCTGCTGTGAGGGTTCTTTTCAGCTGTTCATTGACGTGGATGGTATGATATTTCTAATGGTCTTCCTTTAACCTTTAACATCAACTTGATAAACTGCACAGACATTCAACCTTTAACCTTTACCCTTCTCATGATTTTGTACTTGCATACCAGCATCCCCATATTTTTGAAGAAAATGTGTTTGGAGAACATAAATGGTTGGGTGGTAAATGATGCTTCTAGGTCTTCTGGTAAGGATCATGAATCAAACAGTGATCATGGACTGCGAAAATCCTCTGAGGCTGAAATGTTAAGGACCTATTCTACTGGACTTCTTGCTATATGTTTGGTCGGGTATGCTCTTTAACCTAGTTCTTAAACGTTATTATACATAACAGTAATTTAAAGTTGTAAATAATGTCTGCAGTGGTGGTCAAATTGTTGAAGATGTGTTAAAATCTGGATTGTCAGCGAAGTTGATTCGATATCTTCGTATCCGGTCTCTAGGGGAGCCAAATAGAAAAGATGCAAACCATTCAAGTAGTTGAATCAGCAGCAAATATGCTCTATGGTCTTATTCATGCCTCGAGTACAAGGTTCTGAAGGAGAAGGTAAAAGAAATCAACTAGAAGGATGCTCAATTCTATGGAAATATGTTTGCCAAACTGAACAAGCTGGAGCCTTTTGACACAGAAGTGAGTATTTGATGGGCATACTCACATTAGTTAGCATAGAAGAAAATAAAAAGTTTCGAAAGCCTAGAAATGAGGCTGGAGGCAACCCACCAAGTGGTCTAAAGAATTTTGTATCGGTAGTAGCTTTGTTGTGATTAATATTGATGGTAGTTTCTGTTTAGATGAATATTGGTTTTGATTAAAATGGTTAGTTGCTAGTATTGTATAAACTTTTATTTTTATTTTAAATAAAAGTATTGCTTCATTTATCATTAGCCAATGTTATTATCTTTGATAAAAACTAGTTAAAATGTCATCAGAAAATGGATAAAACAAATCGTTTTTGCTAAGAAACCGTTGTCTATAGTGACTTACAACAACAGCCCTGATCAAGTAAAGGATTGTATCTTTTGCACTTCAACAATAGGCTTTCTTTTAAAAACCATTGTCTTTACTGCTTAAAACAACAATATATTCGTTAAAATGTGTTGCATTATTGGAGCTTTGACAACAGGTTTCCAAAGAAGTGTTGTTGTTTCTGGGTATCAGACAACTCTTTTCAGGTGGCTTTTACTTGTCTTTCAACTCTCACTCAACAGTTTGCTGTGTGTTGTCTGAGGTGTGTATCAGACGACTTCTCAATAGTCAACAGTTTTTGGTACATTCAGACAACACGTTTTGAGTGTCGTCTAAAGCAAAAATCCTTGTAGTGCTGATAGATTCGTTTGATTAATAAATAACTAATAGAATCAAAAAAATACATTAATAATATTTAAAAACATCAAATTTTTGCTCCAATTAATCTCTCCCATAAGTAAAAACATTAATACATGCTTTCGTAATGTGTAAATTAGGTAGAAAAAACAACCCATGTTAAGAAATGCAACTGACATGAATTTGTATTTCACTAAATAAATTTTAGATATGCGTGAAACATGGGTGACTTACTAATGCTATTGAAATATCCCAAATATCATCATCTATTATTACAATACCAATAAATTTTGAAATGGGAAGAAAATACAAATAAATGTTCAACAAAAACAAAAAGGTACTTGAAATTTAATAGGCCATGTAAAAGAGAAAACAAATTGCAGTCCAGAAGCCCCATCTTCACTTTTTCATGGGCGGGGTCCAACTACTTGGAGGTTCTACTTAGCTTGCAAACCTCTTTTTTTGAGGTAGATTTTTCTTTGTTTCGGCTTCATTCCCTCCTAATTTATGATTGACAAAGTTGTTTCCTTTCTTTTACCAGATGGAGAGACTAATGAGGTGACTATTGTTTCTAGATTCAGATTGTGATGGTAGTGCTACTTGGGTAGGAAAAATGTGGCCTTCTGGCTATGTCATTGGGAATTTTTGGTTTTATTTTGGAGTATGTGGTTTTGCTACTTTCTTCATACATAGTAGTTTTGGTACTTTGGTTTTATGGGTTTTATGTAGTACTTTTTACTAAGATTTTCCACGGAAGTGGTGGATAAAAGAAATTACATTTTTTATAGTTCATACTCAGTGGTTTGGTAGGTAATGGAATTCATATATGTAAAATATATATTTTAAAATTTTCATTATTTAGTGTTACAATTACTATTGTTATTAATGTCGTAAATTAAAACTTTGTGTAGTGTTACATTATATCCAATTCAACCAAAAAAGCATTCTTTCCATAACGAAATCTATTATTACATTAGGTAAATTGATGTTGTGACATTTGAAAAGTGGACCCTACATGAAGGACCAGTCATGTGGGTCCAACCCTTATGGACCCCACCTTGTGGGTCCTGTATGTGGATCCACTATTAGTTTGTCATGCAACACTCTACTCCTATTGCATTTGTTTGATTCAGTATTGCTCTATGACCATAAGTTAATGTTCTTCCTTATGTTACTTTGAGAACCAAAGCATTGCATTGTAGTGTAGAGGCAACATTAGCGGAAGAAATGGTCAAAATACTTAATGTATCATATTCCGTGCCTAAAGAACATGCATCTGACCATCAAAGATCTAGTGGGAAAAGGGAGATATCAGAAAATTAGTGGTGCATCAAATTACGGTCAAATATATTAAAGTTGGAAGTTGTTGTTGATCCATATTTTAGGCCCAATTAAGTTAAACCAATTTTAAATCCTATTTATTATCTAATATTAATCCCTTTTATTCTATTATTCTTTTATTATTAATATTCTAAAAATTATGGAATATTACATTCTACCCTCCTTAAAAAGAATTTGGTCCCCAAATTCATAACAATCTTAAACTCCAAAAAGTTTGTGATGCATCTATTCCTAATGTGTAGTCCTAAGGATCGCATTCTAGAGAATGTACTGGTCCCATACCTAATACACTCCGAATGACAGCCTGCTCTTGATACCAACAGTAACAGCCCGACTTTCGGACTATTAAATTTAAAACAAAACTGAAAGGAAAATACAATTTATTAATCAAAAAGTCTATTACAAAGGTACTTATTACAAAAGCGCAGCTAATGATGACAATTTACTCCGTACCTAAGATCCTTGAGATCCAATACTATCCCACTCGATCTTACACCGAACCTGAAAATAGTAAGTAATGAGCAATACAGCCCAGCAAGTAACTAATCGACCTAACCAGCCATAAAAAGTAACGTATAAACACATATAGAATAATACAATAATCGATACGATACAATACGAAATACAAAACAATCACTTTCGATACACATATGCTTATTCTTATTTATACGACACCACATAACAACAATAACTTTAAACCCACAATTCATACCACGACCACTATAACCCGGTAATAACGGTCCTAGATTTTAGAAAACTATCACTACAATTCGCTGACTCGGTCCTTATTCTTATTTTTGCAAACCATGGCATAAATCAAAGTTCCAAGTCTATTGTTTACACATAACACATATATACAATAATATATATAAATTCAAAATATAATCACTTAGCCCATGTTTTATAACAAGTACTTACACGTAACACATAATTTCGAAAATACTAGATATATCAATCAGAAAATTACCTCGACACGGAAAATCAAGAATTCAAATCTTGTTACCACTCCTAACAAGATCTGTATTTAGAAATTTTGACCCTCTAAACGATGTTTTCTTGAAAAACTCAAACAACAAAAGTTGTAGAGAACGAATAGATCTTTCCGAAAAGTCCAGAATCAACGAATTTTGACTTACGATGTATTCTCTACGAATTTTACAATACTACTAAATTGTGTATGAAAGAGACCTACGAATTTTGTTAAAAAAGACGAGGAAGAAGAATATGATGTATTTATAATGTTACAAAACCCTATGTCCAAACCTACAAGTTATCTGTATTTAAATCCGATCCATATTTTAGGCCCAATTAAGTTTAACCAATTTTAAATCCTATTTATTACCTAATATTAATCCCTTTTATTCTATTATTCTTTTATTATTATTATTCTAAAAATTATGGAATATTACATACTACCCTCCTTAAAAAGAATTTCGTCCCCAAATTCATAACAATCTTAAACTCCAAAAAGTTTGTGATACATCCATTCCTAATGTGTAGTCCTAAGGATCGCATTCTAGAGAATGTACAAGTCCCCTACCTAATACACTCCGAAGGACAGCCTGCTCTTGATACTAACTGTAACAGCCCGACTTTTCGGACTATTAAATTTAAAACAAAACTAAAATGAAAATACAATTTATTAATCAAAAAGTCTATTACAAAGGTACTTATTACAAAAGCGCAGCTAATTATGACAATTTACTCCGAACCTAAGATCCTTGAGATCCAATGCTATCCCACTCGATCTTACACCGAACCTGAAAATAGTAAGTAATGAGCTATACAGCCCATCAAGTAACTAATCGATCTAACCAGCCATACAAAGTAACGTATAAACACATATACAATAATACAATAATCGATACGATACAATACGAAATACAAAACAATCACTTTCGATACACATATGCTTATTTTTGTTGATACGACACCACATAACAACAATAACTTTAAACCCACAATTCATACCACGACCACTATAACCCGGTGATAACGGTCCTAAATTTGAGAAAACTATCACTACAATTCGCTGACTCGGTCCTTATTCTTATTTTTGCAAACCATGGCATAAATCAGAGTTCCAAGACTATTGTTTACACATAACACATATATACAATAATATATATAAATTCAAAATATAATCACTTAGCCCATGTTTTTATAACAAGTACGTACACATAACACATAATTTCGAAAATACTAGATATATCAATCAGAAACTTACCTCGACACGGAAAATAAAGAATTCAAATCATGTTACCACTCCTGACAAGATCTGTATTTAGCAATTTTGACCCTCTAAACGATGTTTTCTTGAAAAACTCAAAAAACAAAAGTTGTAGAAAACGAATAGATCTTTCCGAAAAGTCCAGAATCAACGAATTTTGACTTACGATGTATTCTCTACGAATTTTACAATACTACTAAATTGTGTATGAAAGAGACCTACGAATTTTGTTAAAAAAGACGAGGAAGAAGAATATGATGTATTTATAATGTTACAAAACCCTATATCCAAACCTACAAGTTATCTGTATTTAAATCCGATCCATATTTTGGGCCCAATTAAGTTAAACCAATTTTAAATCCTATTTATTACCTAATATTAATCCCTTTTATTCTATTATTCTTTTATTATTATTATTCTAAAAATTATGGAATATTACATACTACCCTCCTTAAAAAGAATTTCGTCCCCAAATTCATAACAATCTTAAACTCCAAAAAGTTTGTGATACATCCATTCCTAATGTGTAGTCCTAAGGATCGCATTCTAGAGAATGTACAAGTCCCCTACCTAATACACTCCGAAGGACAGCCTGCTCTTGATACTAACTGTAACAGCCCGACTTTTCGGACTATTAAATTTAAAACAAAACTAAAATGAAAATACAATTTATTAATCAAAAAGTCTATTACAAAGGTACTTATTACAAAAGTGCAGCTAATTATGACAATTTACTCCGAACCTAAGATCCTTGAGATCCAATGCTATCCCACTCGATCTTACACCGAACCTGAAAATAGTAAGTAATGAGCTATACAGCCCATCAAGTAACTAATCGATCTAACCAGCCATACAAAGTAACGTATAAACACATATACAATAACACAATAATCGATACGATACAATACGAAATACAAAACAATCACTTTCGATACACATATGCTTATTTTTGTTGATACGACACCACATAACAACAATAACTTTAAACCCACAATTCATACCACGACCACTATAACCCGGTGATAACGGTCCTAAATTTGAGAAAACTATCACTACAATTCGCTGACTCGATCCTTATTCTTATTTTTGCAAACCATGGCATAAATCAGAGTTCCAAGACTATTGTTTACACATAACACATATATACAATAATATATATAAATTCAAAATATAATCACTTAGCCCATGTTTTTATAACAAGTACGTACACATAACACATAATTTCGAAAATACTAGATATATCAATCAGAAACTTACCTCGACACGGAAAATAAAGAATTCAAATCATGTTACCACTCCTGACAAGATCTGTATTTAGCAATTTTGACCCTCTAAACGATGTTTTCTTGAAAAACTCAAAAAACAAAAGTTGTAGAAAATGAATAGATCTTTCCGAAAAGTCCAGAATCAACGAATTTTGACTTACGATGTATTCTCTACGAATTTTACAATACTACTAAATTGTGTATGAAAGAGACCTACGAATTTTGTTAAAAAAGACGAGGAAGAAGAATATGATGTATTTATAATGTTACAAAACCCTATGTCCAAACCTACAAGTTATCTGTATTTAAATCCGATCCATATTTTAGGCCCAATTAAGTTAAACCAATTTTAAATCCTATTTATTACCTAATATTAATCCCTTTTATTCTATTATTCTTTTATTATTATTATTCTAAAAATTATGGAATATTACATACTACCCTCCTTAAAAAGAATTTCATCCCCAAATTAATAACAATCTTAAACTCCAAAAAGTTTGTGATACATCCATTCCTAATGTGTAGTCCTAAGGATCGCATTCTAGAGAATGTACAAGTCCCCTACCTAATACACTCCAAAGGACAGCCTGCTGTTGATACTAACTGTAACAGCCCGACTTTTCGGACTATTAAATTTAAAACAAAACTAAAAGGAAAATACAATTTATTAATCAAAAAGTCTATTACAAAGGTACTTATTACAAAAGCGCAGCTAATTATGACAATTTACTCCGAACCTAAGATCCTTGAGATCCAATGCTATCCCACTCGATCTTACACCGAACCTGAAAATAGTAAGTAATGAGCTATACAGCCCATCAAGTAACTAATCGATCTAACCAGCCATACAAAGTAACGTATAAACACATATACAATAATACAATAATCGATACGATACAATACGAAATACAAAACAATCACTTTCGATACACATATGCTTATTTTTGTTGATACGACACCACATAACAACAATAACTTTAAACCCACAATTCATACCACGACCACTATAACCCGGTGATAACGGTCCTAAATTTGAGAAAACTATCACTACAATTCGCTGACTCGGTCCTTATTCTTATTTTTGCAAACCATGGCATAAATCAGAGTTCCAAGACTATTGTTTACACATAACACATATATACAATAATATATATAAATTCAAAATATAATCACTTAGCCCATGTTTTTATAACAAGTACGTACACATAACACATAATTTCGAAAATACTAGATATATCAATCAGAAACTTACCTCGACACGGAAAATAAAGAATTCAAATCATGTTACCACTCCTGACAAGATCTGTATTTAGCAATTTTGACCCTCTAAACGATGTTTTCTTGAAAAACTCAAGTAACGAAAGTTGTAGAGCACGAAAAGATCTTTCCGAAAAGTCCATAGTCAACGAATTCTGAATTACGATGAATTTTCTATGAATTTTACAAGACTGCTGAATTTTACAAGACGGCTGCGAATTTTGTTATAAAAGACGAGGAACAAGAATATGATGTATTTATAATGTTAAAAAACCCTATGTCCAAACCTATAAGTCCTATTTAAACCAATTTTAAATCCTATTTATTATCTAATATTAATCCTTTTTATTCTATTATTCTTTTATTATTATTGTTTATTACACCTCTATTGTCAAAAAGTCTCCAAGGTGGCCGGTGATCTTAAGATCAATGAAGGGAAGGAAAAGGTAGAGTTAGACCTATGAGTGAACAGATGGATGTAGAAGTAGAGCAAGCAATTTCAGAGTTTGATAAGCACAGTGGTGGGATTTTACAGAAGCTAGGCATGCAAGATGCTTTTATTAAGTAAAATGCTGTCTAAGCTTAATTCTAGTCTTTTTGTGTTGTTAGACCACGCATTAGCATCATCCTCTAAAAATTCTATTCTCATTAAAAAATATTTATTTTACATTCTAATATTAATTCTGAATTAAATAAATATAATTATTTTTAATTATTGTTCAAAAAATATTCCTTAATTATAAAATATATTATGACTCACTATATTAACATGGTTTTACTTATAAAAAAATTATAAATAAATAAAAATTTTGAAATTATTAATAATGATAAAATAATATAATTCTATTATGACAACAAAAATAATTTTTCCATATTCATTAAGGTTTGTCAAATTAATTATTTTGGTAATGTTTATTTTTTTATAATCGGTATTGATGTATATTAATTATTTATATTGTTTTAAGATTATAAGTTAAAGTAATGACCAATAAACACGGGCACTAACTACTAGCAACCATTATTCTAAAAATCACCGTTTCAGCCTTTTAATTCTTCATAAATCTTCTATAATAAATCCAACCTATTTGATTTTAAAAATTTCCGATTGAATTTTACAAGTACTTTTTGATCGGAGTATTTATAATAAATTATTAGAATTAAAATAATATTTTAATCAAATATGTAAAATTACATATTTTATGACATGATAAATACCTTTGATTAATAAATAACTAATAGAATAAAAAACACACTAAATTATATCAAAATAAATATAATTTTTAATGACTCCAATTAATCCCTCCATGAGAAACAACATTAATATATGCTTTACTAATGTGTAAACTAGAACCACATTTGGTAGAAAAAACAACCCAGTTAGGAAGTGCAATAACCACAAACATGAATTTGTACTTACACTAAATAATTTTTAAATATGCATAAGACCTGGATGTCTTACTAATTCTAATGAAATATCCCTAATATCATCATTTATTATTACAAATTTACAATACCAAGAAATTCTGAAATGGGATGAAAATACAAACAAATGTCCAACAAAAACAATGAAGGTACTTGAATTTTAATAGACCATGTAAAAGAGAAAACAAATTGCGGGTCCAGAAGCCCGATTTTCACTTCTTCATGAGGGGGTCCAACTATTTGCAGGTTCTACTTCGCATGCAACTTTCTTTTTTCCAGGTAGATTTTTCTCTGTCTCTGCTTCATTCCCACCTAATTTGTGGTTGGCAAAGTTGTTTCCTTTCTTTTACCAGATAGAGAGACTAATGAGGAGACTACTATCCCAGATTCAGATTGATTATGACGGCACTGCTACTTGGGTAGGAGAAGTGTGGCCTCTCTGAGCAAGTGCAATGCATAGCTATAGTTAGTGCTATACCTATGATATAGAATGGAGGGAGTTATGATGTAGGAATTAGCCTTGATGCTGAATTTTTTTCACCCTGGGGAATTAGCTTTGCTTCACATTTCTTGAACAATTTCTGCATTGATTGTAGGTCTTGCATTGAATGCATAACTGATTGGAGAATTTTTCAAGAAATCCATCAGGAGGAGATGAAAGTCAGCTAATCTTTATCTAAGAAAGCAACATGATTAGTGATTGCATATGCAACTTTGCCTAATGAACTTAAATGCACAGCCATTGTTAAAATTTTCTGAGAGTTTTTAAACAAACCATTGGAAAGAATTTTTGAATGAAAATTGAGAAGTGGGTATAAAAGATTTATACAGGGGAAAATTTTTTCAAAGATTTCTTTTACTATTAATGCAGACCAGATATCCAAGATAGAAAAAAAAGCATCTAAATTTTGCAATGTCCAAACCCTCAAAGATTTATAAAATCTTAAGTAAATTATTCTCCATACTTGAATGTAGAATTTAAATTTGTGATTAATATATAATAAAATAGCAAATTTTGTACTTTACGTGAAAATTGTTAGTTTTGTTTAATCCAAACGTGTTTTTAGAAAATAAAGATTAGTTTTGTTTTATTTATTTTATGTAAGCACGTACGTGACTAGGTCTTGTGTTGGTAGAGTTTTAGTCGGGGTGTTAAGAATAATCAGGGGTAGTGGAGACAAAGTAGGAGTGGTTGGTTGTGTTTAGGATTTCTGTTTTATTTTCAGCAGTATTTATTCTTCATGTAATCTTCAGTTGTTTAATAAGAAAGAAGTAACAGTTAGCTTCTCAACTTTGCAGATATACATACACTATTTTATGGAACAAAAGCACATGTTTGTTTGAACCAAACACAAAGACAGTCCACGTCAGTAGAGATGTTGTCTTTGAAGAATCTGAAGGTTGGAACTGGAAGTCACTACAACTGATAGAGAATCAAAGCACAGGATCGTTCGTGTTGGTTGGAGCAAGTGCAAACGACGATGAACTAGTTGAAGAACAAGGGGACTCGACATCTACACCACCTGGCACTCTAGTTGAGAGCTTGTTGATCACTAACGAGAATGTCCAGTACGATTCTGAGAACTCACAAAGTAATACTGGGCCCAAAAGATTCAGATTGTTGGAGTATATTTATAACGAAACTGAAGAAGTTGAGTTGGAAAATGACATGCTTCTACTAGGTGCAGAGGAGCCATCGAATTTTAGAGAAGCAATGCAAGAAAAGGAATGGAAAGCAGCAATGAGACAAGAAATTGACTCGATTGAGAAGAATCAAACGTGGGCTCTAACTGAACTCCCAGCGGGTCACAAAGCTATCGGTTTGAAGTGGGTCTTCAAATTAAAGAAGGATACAAATGGGGAACTTGTTAAACATAAGGCGTGTTTGGTAGCTAAAGGCTATGTGCAAAAACGAGGAATAGACTATGAGGAAGTCTATGCCTCTGTCACTTGATTAGAAACAGTAAGACTGATATTGGCATTGGCTGCTAAAAACAGGTGGCAGGTCCACCACTTGGATGTCAAGTCTGCGTTTCTCAACGGTGTTTTGTAGGAAGAGGTCTATGTATTGCAGCCAGAAGGGTTCGAGGTTGAGGGTGAAGAACATAAAGGCTATAGACTGTTGAAAGCTCTTCATGGTTTATCCAAGCACCCCGTGCATGGTATGCTCGACTAAACAAGTATCTTGAAAAATTGGGTTTCGTTAAGTGTCCTTATGAACATGCTGTTTACATACGTAGAGAAGGACAAGAATCGTTGATAGTTGGGGTGTATGTCGATGACTTGATCATCACTGGTACTAAGATTTCAAACATTGTTAAGTTTAATTCACAAATGTTCAGTGAGTTCGATATGAGTGATCTGGGATTGCTCTCATACTATTTAGGCATTGAAGTCGAGCAAGGCAAAGATTACATAGAGCTGAAACAAGAGGCTTATGCAAAGAAAATTCTACAGAAAGCTGGTATGTCTGAATGTAAGCCGGTCAAATTTCTGATGGAGCCAAGTGTTCAACTGTATAAAGATGAGAAAGGAAGAGCTGTGAATCCAACTGATTATAAGAGTATGGTAGGTGGGCTAAGGTATTTGGTGCATACACGCCCCGATATCTCGTACGCTGTAGGAGTTGTGAGTAGGTATATGGAAAGGCCCACTGTCTTGCATCTAAACGCTGTTAAGCGTATCTTGAGGTATGTGCAGGGGACTTTGAGCTATGGACTTGTCTACTGGAAAGGCAAAGGTAATTATTTGTTGGCAGGATTTTCTGATAGTGACCTGGCTGGTAACATATATGACAGGAAGAGTACAGGAGGTTTAGCTTTTTAATTGAATGAAAGTTTGATAACCTGGGTGTCACAAAAGCAGAAGTGTGTGGCTTTAAGTTCGTGTGAAGCTGAGTTCATGGCTGCTACTGCAGCAGCCTGCCAGGGAGTATGGTTACGAAAGGTTATGAGTCAAATATCAGATGAAGTTGCAGGTCCTGTTACTCTGTATATCGACAACAAATCGGCCATAGATTTGGCTAAAAATCCAGTATTTCATGGTCGCAGCAAGCACATTGATGTGCGTTATCATTTCATAAGGGAATGTGTTGATCGAGGGGATATCATAATCAAGCACGTAAAGACTGAAGAACAGAGAGCTGATATTCTAACCAAAGCCATGTCCAAAGATAAGTTCGAGCCTATGAGGAAACTACTGGGCGTGAAGAAGCTGTAAAAGAAAAACATTTTGGATTAAGGGGGTGTTTGTTAGTTTTAGTTAATCCAAACGTGTTTTTAGAAAATAAAGATTAGTTTTGTTTTATTTATTTTATGTAAGCTCGTACGTGACTAGGTCTTGTGTTGGTAGAGTTTTAGTCGGGGTGTTAAGAATAATCAGGGGTAGTGGAGACAAAGTAGGAGTGGTTGGTTGTTTTTAGGATTTCTGTTTTATTTTCAGCAGTATTTATTCTTCATGTAATCTTAACTTGTTTAATAAGAAAGAAGTAACAGTTAGCTTCTTAACTTTGCAGAAATACTGTACATACACTATATATATATATATATATATATATATATATATATATATATATATATATAACGTAAGTTCTGTGTCTAAAAATATACACAATGGATATTTCAAGATCCAAATTAAATGCCTCCGAATTTTACAAATCCATACTTAATTCTCTGTTTGAATATAATTTTAATTTTATTTGAATAAAATAATACAACTCTTTGTATATTACCAACTCTTTTCAAATGTTTCCTACTTGAACTAGCAAAATACCATTACCAACTATATTGGTACCATTTTCTCTTATATCTAGGTGTCTAACTAAGCACCTTGGAAACTGTATCCAAGACTTCAAATTAAGCAACTTATCTATAATCCACACTTCCTATAACATGATCACAAGATTTTGCTATAATCTAAGTGTTGGAAATTTTATCCAAAGATCATACAACAACTTCTTACCCATTTTGTGTATATTGTTCATGACTTTAATTTTTTTTCCTTCATATATTCCAAGTATTTATTTACTACTAGTATTAAATAATAAGCAACAATTTAAGATACTATAAAATTACCATGATTTTCATGCTCTGATTTGAACTTCCTCCACTCCTTGCACCATGATCAGGTCAAATTTTTTTTCGAGCATTATCTTCATTGTTTATGCTTAAAAAAATTAAAAATATATTAATATTAAAATGTAGAATAAAATAATCCTGTATAAAAAATAAATTTCACTTTAGAAATATAATAAATCAACTTTATCATAGAATATAAATTAAGTTGATCCACTACCTTTGCTACTTAAATTTTGTGCAAATGGATGTGTTCGTTTACATTAATATAAAAATTGTAAGATGTTAAAACCAACATATCAATATATCTTACAGTAATGCAAAAAAGTCATGTAAATTTTAAAAAAGATGAAATTGCACCATACATCAATCACGCCAAAATAATAAAAGATATCAAATCACACCATACACCAATCACACCAAACTAAAAAAGTTACGTGTACGAAAAGGAAATGGAGATAGAGCATACTGCTAAATTAAAAATATATGTTAGTGAAAAGGAAATGGAGCATACCACTAATTTAAATACATATGTACAACATATTCAATTTTTTTTGGGTATCATGTTTTTAATTTCTCATTTTCATTTGTTTCTGATTCCTCCATGTGGATTCATTAAAAATCTAAGATCTTTTATGCAAAACAAAGCACATATACATTAAATCAAATTCATCTAACTAAACACATTTTTAAACAAAAGCTTATAGTTATTTAATCTATACATATGTGTATTGGAGCATACTCAATTAAACATTGTAATACATACCTTTGAATGTTTTAATAGGCCTAATGATGGTAGAATCATCCATATCACTGGGTATACTTTTAATTGGATCTTAGGGGGTGATAAATAGACACATATTGGTATAGCTAGGCACAAATTTATGATTTGCAAATACTTTGAAGTGAAAACTAGATTAGATATAAAAAATGGGGCGGCTTTGGGAATTAGGGATAGGATTAGATCGTAAGTAGATTAAAATTTCATGTACATATAAAACCCTAGGATATAGTGACTGGGCCTTATATGTAGAGATCTAGTCAAGGTAATGGGCTTCATATGCAATGGGCATCATGGCTAGATTGGGCTAAACTTAACAATATAAATATATTTAACATCAATATCATTCTTAATATTCAATATCAATATGAATATCAATCTATTCCTAATTACCACTACTAGAAAAACTGGATTAGACATCGTCCCTTTAACATCGGTTTGAAAAACCATCGATGTTAAAAAGGTTTTTGACATCGGTTTTTTTAAAAACGATGTTAAGCTATTTTTCAGACATCGATAGGTAAAATAACCGATGTCTTTTATGATTTTTTAAAAAATAAAAAACAGGCGGCTCATACATTTTCCCCCCATTTCTAATAACATTTCCCCCTTAAAAATTTCATTACCCCGCCTTAGTAACATTTCCCCTAATTGTTTTGCCCGCTGAACTTTTCCCCAAAACTCTCATCTCAATCTCTCTCTCCTCATATCTCTCTCTCTCTCTCATCTCTCTCTTTTATCTCTCTCTCACTCTCGTTCATCTCTCTCTTACTCTCGCTCATCTCTCGACCCTCTCTCTCTGACTCGACCCTCTCTCTCTCCCGTATCTCTCTCTATATTAAACCATCACTTTTCTCTAATTAAACCCTAATTAATCTCTAAATCGAAATAGAGAAGAGGAACCCTCTCTCACCCGTATCTCTCTCTAAATTAAACCATCACTTTTCTCCAATTAAACCCTAATTAATCTCTAAATCGAAATAGAGAAGAGGAAGCTCAAATCGTCATCTCTAAATCTGCAATTAGTAAGTTTTTGTGTTAATTTCTTGTTTTTCTTGTAGATTTTTGTTTGTATTTTTCAGTTTTCGTGTTTTTGTTTGTATTACTTGTTTGTTTCTTGTTTGTATTTTTGTTTCTTGTTAATTTCTTGTTTTTCCTGTAGATTTTTGCTTGTATTTTTCTTGTTTGTATTAGTAAGTTGCTAAGAATGTTATTGTTCAAGTCTTTGTACAAGAGGCCAAGAAAGTGACGAACACCACCATGCCCATATCCAAGAAAAAGGCTGTACACAAGGTTTTATTTAATTGTCTCTTCATATTTTATCATCTAGATATGAATTTCATCCTTAATGCTATCCTTAGTGCTATTGTCTATTAATTTAGGTTGATGTCTGTGTCTATTAACTAGCTTGTACAATATTTTGTGCAGGGAACAATTGATAGAAAACACATTTGCTATATATATGAACAATTGATATATGAATCTTTACGTATATATATATGTGTACAATGTGCAGAATATAACACATTTGGATTTGTTGTTAGGGGTGTTTTTCTAGCTAGTAGTTTTTAGCCAGAATCAACCACTGACTATTGCTATGGTTGCAGGTGAATTTAGCTCATTGCCATATATAATTATGTAGTAAATAATTAATGCCCATTGTGCGCATTTATGAAATGATAATAATTCTTAAGTATGTCCCTACAGCAGGTATTACTTTTGCTTACTTAATTTAATATGTAATTGGTTTCATGATGGAAGAGGAAGCCAATTGGTTTTTAACTTGTTTCCAGTTTTTTGTTATTATTCTAATATTTCATTAAAACATGTCAATAACAATCATTGTACATGCATTGTTTGTCTTGTACGAATAACTTCTCGTCGGTCATAGCAGTTGTGGCGAGCGAACGCTCTGTCTTGTACAGGGAGATGTTTTCTGGAATGTACTCTTCCTTTGTATACTCATTTGCACAGGTAACATACATTTCTTAGGCAAATAAATAGATGCTAGTACAAATATTAATATCCCCTTCATGTCATGTAACAAGTTTTTGTGTTCTTATAGGTGACTATTGAAATACCATATTTGTTGGTCCAATGGGGTTCTATTGGTCCATCAACAAGGTAGTCTGGTACTTTTACGTGACATTCTTCACACTGCTCTACTTCAGTTACCAGGGAATTCTTATCGTGTCACTGAGCCCAGACATGAAAGTTGCCTCCATACTAGCCGTGGCCACACACTATTCTTAGCATGTTCTCAGGATTCTTGATACCTGGACCGGTAAGATGAAGGTTTCAAAGTGATATTAAATTTTTACTTGCTAGGAATGCTACTATGTGTATGTATATTAAACTATTTCAAAATCATGATTTTAAGATGTTAAATTTTAAGGCATCAGTCATTCATATTGTTAAGATGCAAGGATCTCTGCGTGAGCTAAGGGATTTCAAAAAAACAATATACAGTTTGTTCTCTGAGGTAGTTCATCCATAAATCCTTGCTATGCTAAATTTATTCCCAACATGTTCGTGCTAAATCTTACTTTCCTTTTTTCCGTATGCATCATTCAGTCACCACATATGTAATTGGATGACAGCTTCTGCAGGAGCTGTTCGTAAAATTTATTGTCGAATGAATAGATTAAATACACAATTGGTGCTACATTTTGCTATAGCTATTCAAAAATATCGGCATTGTCATACTTGTTACAATTTCTGAAAAAATGCATTGTATCACTATATTTTAGATTAACGTCAATGTACTGTTTAACAATATTACTGTGTGATGTCCCAGAATTTGAAATGCTTACATCTCCTTACGAAATACTTTACTTAGCAGCAAATTCTCGTGTCATTAAATTATGAGGAATTAGCACAAGTGAAATGTAAAATTTAGGTTGAATTCACATACTAGACCGATTTGGTATCTCATTATTGTTTTGAGTATCCATTATTATATTAAATGTAATCATGGACATTCAGGTCCCAAGTCTGATTCACCATGTTCTTCCGTAAATTTCGGTGCATAAGGCCATAAATTGGCCTGTCACTAATTGAGACCTTAAGCATGGGAATCAAGTAGTTTGTTGTAATATTACAATTATGTAATGCAGAACAAATTTAACTGCTAATCCATTGACGTGATAGAGGATAAGCATTCTCGTTTCTTCATGCTTTAATATGTCAGTACAATTTTGCAGTGATATAGAAAGACTAGGATTGGATGCTAAGTTGGTAAATGAGTCATACCTGTGGATCGAGAATCAGATTGTTCACATGCCTAAATTGGCATATTGGCAGCGGGCAATGAGGTATGGTCTGCTTGAAGTTGGGATTTCACCTGACAATGGATTCACCTATGATCATGTGTATGGAACCAAGGTTGGTGGAACCACAGTTGACAAGTATGGTATTACTTATAAATTTTAAATGTTGGTATTACTGTTAGTAGGCCATATTAATCACTATAAATTTTGTACACTATGCTAGTAAGGGTAATAGTAACATCACTTCATGTAATGCTCTTGTCAATGTTTGCATGATGCAGACCATTGCTGATGCTGCAAATGCTGCACAAAACGTTCCAGATGCCCCTGGTCAAAGATATAATCCTTATCCTAATCACGGAGCTGCGTATCTACCCCATCAACAAGACGGTGCTGGTCATGCACCTGCCGGAGACTATGGCTCTGTCTATGGGAACTATGGCTATTGAAGCTAGCACATTATCAGTCTTCTCTAGTAGTGTGTATGAAAAATTCCACCGAATCGAAAGTGTATACTACACAGTTCTGGCCTGCTTAACTGTAGTTGTGAGTTAATTTGTTAGATTTTGTTTTATGTAATATGTCATGTTTAACATGGAATTCCTCTTGCTATCTTCTTATAAAAGTTATCAAGGTTACTTGGTATTGTTGCTAAAACCTCAACAAGATACATAAGTTATTAAAACAAAACTGATGTGTTTAACTATAATTCACATCACTTTTTCTAAAATAATCGATGTACAAAAAGGTCTATTGCATCAAATTTTTTAAAAGAACCGATGTCTACTGTTAAAACATACATCGGTGTTATTATATAAAACTGATGTCTTTAACAATAATTCACATCACTTGTTATTAGTAAAAACGATGTCTGTCAGGACATATAACATCGATTTTGTTATTGAACTCGATGTCTAAACCGATAATAGACATCGGCTAAAAACCGATGTCTAAAGTTTGGACCTTTCTCTACACACGCATAGACATCGCCCAGAGTTTTTTTTTACAACGGCTAAAAACCGATGTATATTGACATATTTCTAGTAGTGTACAACTAACATTCACGTCCAATTATTACTTAAATTGTTCATTATCATTTAACATTTTTCTCAAACTTTAGGGGTAAGTTCGTCATTTTTCTATGTAGACCCATTTCATTGGGGTTTTACCCCAACTCACATTACACAAGAAAAACTGCAATGTCCCTCTTGAATTCATTGGTTGACTCTAGTAAATCCAACGTAGGTGTTTAATTCATGGAAATAGATTTTTCATTTTCGAATGTACATCAATATAAATTTCAGATGTACATCGTTTTAAATTTGGATTTTAATTAATATATCTCATTTTAAAAATTGATTTATACATATGACCTATTTATAATTGTATTTATAAATATGTCCCATTTTCAAAATTCTTTACAATTTTAAAATAGCAATGGTTAATTTAAATACTTTATATTTTTAAATGATAAATATAACTTTTTTTATAAATAATGATGTTTCACACATGCTTGAATCTCTACAGGACTAAAAATGTAAACAAAACCAAAATTAGAAAATAGAGCTTCCGGTACTTCAATAACGCGTAAAGCTATCTAACCCTGGTGGTTTTTTATGTACGCTCCCTATATCTTTGTTTATTACTTCCTCTTGTACACAAGCTATTTCTTTGTTTATTACTTCCTCCTATACACAAGGCACTCTGCAACAAAAAGAACATCATGAAAAAGTTTCAAAATCTGCACCAGTAAACAACAGTAACTGCTGTGTGAGGTAACTATTGGAAAATTAATCTAAACTTGTAGATTAACGTGGAGGAAAATCTGGAAACAAGTTCGGTTATGGAAATAAAGTGTTGATATGTCAACATGATTTGGTCAATCATAATTAAGAGATAAGAGATAAGATGATAAGAGGTAAGATAAGAATACGATAAGAGATAAGATAATATCAAATCATCGTTCTTATCCTTAGTTTGTAATGGAGGTAGTTTTTTTTGTATTTAAACAATGTAATTATTTTCATTCAATGTATCATTAAGCCAGAAGCATAATACAATGTAGTCTTTAGAGTATTTAGGTCTTGTACATATCACAATGTAGTCTTTAGAGTATTTGGGTCTTGTACATATCAGATTTCCTCTTGCTGATTTTCATTATTTTTCTTGTTAAACAAGTTCGGTTATGGAAATAAAGTGTTGATATGTCACCATGATTTGGTCAATCGTAATTAAGAGATAAGATGATTAGAGGTAAGATAAGAATAAGATAAGAGATAATCATCGTTCTTATCCTTAGTTTGTAATGGTTAGTTTTTTTTTCTATTTAAATAATCACTACAACAGAACACGGCTAAATTCGACCAACAGCAAACGGTCGAAAATAGCTGTCTTCGACCATATATGGTCGAAAATAGCTATTTTCGACCGAAACAAATCTGCTCGAACATAACAAAGTTGAAAATGCCTAAAACAGTCGAAAATAACTATTTTCGACTATCTTATTTTGACCAACTAAGTTCGTCCAACTAAATTCGACCGAAAACTGTTGAATTTGGTTGATCCCAATTTCCCTTGAAATTTTCAAATTATCCCACCCAAAATACTAAATTCGACCAAATTTGGTGGAAAATATTTTCGACCACCTTTTTTCAAAATATTAATTCGTCCATCCTTTGTTGAATACTAAATTCGACTAATATTAGTCGAATATTGAATTCGACCAAAATTGGTCAAAAGGTCCCTATTTAAATTTGACTATATCTGGTCGAAAATAATTCCAGAACTTTTTTTGCCCATCTTTTTAGACTTTTTTTGGTCAATAATAATTTACCAAAACTTTTTTTTTTGCACTTTTAATAGACCACTTTCAATCGAATTTATAATACAATTTTTATACAATATTTTTGACCTGCCACCTGTGGTTTCTCATTGTACAAGTACTATCCTAACCAGTATTCACAAAATGCTAAAAACATGCATATCCGGAATTCACAAATGCTAAAAACACACATATATCCAGCATTCATAAATAAAATGCTAAAATACCGTAAATAGTCAAAATTTTATTAAAGTAACTTTAGTTACATACATAAGCTTAAAATCTGCATAGAAAACCATCAGTAACTACCATCAGTTACTACCATCAGTACTACCATCGGTTCTTCACAAAAAACCATAGGGAAACTACAATTTTCAAAAGCAGATTAAGTTCTTCATAAACTAGTAAGGCCTAAATTAGAGGATACATGTATGCTAGTGGATCTTCATCTTCATTGTTGTTTATGTCGTCGTTCACCACCACAGCCTCCGTGCCGCCCAACATCTTCATGTCCTTCTTTAGCGGACTCTCCTGGAAAAACTACAATTAATATCAACACTAATTAATTCGACCAGATAACACAACATGTATTCAACTAGAAAAATAGTTGAGGGTCAAACATCGAAACAAAAGTAATGTATTCAACTATCCATCACTAAGTTTCAAAAGTTATATGTCTTATATCAAAGCACGTCTATCATATCCAATCAAAGCGATCCCAAGACATACAAAATTACTTCAATTTATTTAATAAGTCCAAGTAGAGGGGAAAAACTGAAAGGGAGTTACGTTATACAGCTGTTCAAGGCTATGCTAGTTCCATAGTTGATTGTATATCAGCAAGATGACAAACTTATAAGACTTTGCACTATCTCATCTATAAATTTATTTTACATGATTCATCAACTATATGTAGTACAATGTTAGCTGATTGGTGCTTAATATTTTTTTAGAAGGCTGAAAGTAAAAACAATTCTTCTAACATGGCTTTAAAAATGATAACATGTAGTATGTAAGATCCGTTAAAGGACTGAATACTACATTAGATAGCTTGTCGTACAACATTAGCTTATTAGTCACATCTCAAGCTTGTTTAATGGGAAACTAACTGAAGCCTAAGAGTTATATAAGGAAAGCGGTTAAATGGAAACTGGAGTGCGTACAGTCACTAAAAGACACTTTAAAGAGAATTCACTACCTAATTATAGGTAATAGTCCAACATAATCAAGCTGACTTAAGATAATTGAAATGTGAGAAATAGATAAAAGAGAATTTTACCTCTACAATGATCTTATCATTGTCCTTCAATATAGTACGAAGCAAACCTCTGGCTGCCCTTTCATAATGTGCCTGTAATGACTTCTGACTCGGGTCCGGAATGCAACAACGACTAGTTCTCTACCTTCTCATCCAAAATGGATTGCTTCACCTCACGCATAGGCAAAGAACAGACCATCTGCCTCACCTCATCAAGAACTGGAGCCAGCAAGTTTTTTTTGATTTTCTTTATTGATCCATTGTGTTGCTTCCCGTGCTCCGATAAGCTTTGACACCGTCTCATGGGGATGGAAGATGATCTTCCCCTTCTTCGGGGGTCTGGCCAGCATCATCACAAAAATGTCTCTCTTCCGCTGAATTTCCTTTTGGGTTTGAGGGAATGACGGTTGATAAGTAGGCAACAGCTCAGGTGGCAGTTCAACTTGAGAAGATCACACCTTTTCTATTTTTTCTTGCAACATAAAATTCAAAGTCAAAAAACTAATAATCAATCTAGTAAATCTCCAACTACACAGATTATTCAATCTGACTATGTAGATGTATAAAACAAACCTTTAGAACTTTCACAGCTGGTTCACTAGGATTGTATATCAAGCCTAGGAAATCATCGTCAGTAATTGGATCTTCTCCATTTGCCTCTCTTTCGGCATCTATTTCCTATAAGATGGGAAATATTAAACCGAATATACTTGTAGAAGGGAGGTTGAATACAAGTATAAGTAATCGTGTCTGATATTTTTTTGGAACAAATAAACAAGAACAAACGAATGATTCAAACTTGTTTGTATTAATAAGATCAAATACAAATTCTACCAATGGTGTACAATACATTTAGCAGCTACTCTCAATACAAATCTCTCTCTGTTTGTTCACTCGTATACTCACGATGATCACAAATCTCACACATATTACAATGTTATAGAGAGAGTATTTATAATGCTACCTATCAACTAATAACAGAAAGTAATGATTAATACATGGTAATGTTCTGCCGTCTAGTTAATAGTTTCCATTGATAGTCGATTCTTTTCTTCATGCACACTTCTTTCCATCTTCTGAATATCATATCCTATAGAGTAGAACTTTCCAATTCTGTAGCTTCAGTCAGGGTCTGTCATAGTTGGATGCAAGTGTTTTGTACTGAGGAATCAAGGTGAAAACCTGGGGAAATTTGATTTAAAGGTAGATGAAGTTATTTTTGTTGAATATTCAGCTGGGAAATCCTACAAAATCTACGATCTAAGACTTAACACTGTTATGGAATTTGTACTTGTTATCTTTGATGATAGAAGATCCAAGGTTTGTTAGATGAAGAATTCCATGAATCTCTCTCATTTCAAAATGATATTGAAGGTGAAGATAGTGAAGATGATGAAGAGATAGTATCAATTGGTGTGAGAAGTCAACATGGACCATCCATTGATATCCAAATTCGTCCATCCATTGAAGAACATAAGACACCATCCGTTGATGCTAAGAATAAACCATCCGCTGATGATCGTTTCGGGGCATCCATTGAGAACCAAAGGGAAACATCCAATGATCAATCTGATCGAACTCCACCAATTTCTAAGACAAGGTTCACACACTCAGGGGGAGTTTCTCAGAATCAGCACTCAGTAAAAAAACCAAAAGGGTCAACATCAAGAAAATGAAGTCACTTCATCAAGATCAAACTTGCCACCAGAGAAAATGGACTAGGGATCATCCTTCTGAATTGATAATTGGTGATTCTAATTCTAAAGTCCAAACTAGAAGGGCAACTCGAGAAGAATGCTTATATAGCTTTTTTCTATCTAAAGAGGAATCAAAGAAAGTTGAGGATGCTCTTTCAGATCCAGACTGGGTGTTAGCCATGCAAGAAGAGCTAAACTAGTTTGAAAGAAATGAAGTATGGAAGCTTATACCCAAACCAAAGAATAAATCAGTGATTGACACAAAATGGGTATTCAAGAATAAGATGGATGAAAATGGCATAGTGACAAGGAACAAAGCTAGATTGGTTGCTAAGGGCTATTTCCAAGAGAAAAGAAATGATTTTGAAGAAACCTTTGCACCAGTTGCAAGATTGGAAGCAATCAGAATCTTTCTAGCCTATCAGCCCATGCCAATTTCAAAGTCTATCAAATGGATGTCAAGAGTGCATTTTTGAATGGAATACTGGAAGAGGTGGTGTATGTTAGTCAACAACATAATTTTAAATAGGTTATACTTTGTAATTCTGCGTAAGTGAAATGGTATTTCAATGAATAAAAAGACTACACCAACGGATGTGACTCATCAACTCATAGCAACCAACTTATCAATGGATGTCAGCTTCAATGGATAATCACTTCAACAAATAATGTCTTGATAGTGACTTGACATGGGTGACCGATCACATGAACTTCAAAAGAGCATGGTAGCCCTAAATCGAGCCCAAAGCGGATTTTGGGCACAACACAAGCCTTTATTGATCCTTAGACAATGCATACTCATGTCTTCATACTGTTGGGCACAACACAACCAATATTACTACATTACATCTTCATAATCATGTCTTCTCTTACTATGCCTCTCCTTTGAATATCTATAAACTTTATTCTGTTAATCTTAGATTCTCGTGAAGATTTGAATTTTGCTTGAATAGCTATACATGAATTTTACTTGAATAGCTAAAGAGTTATCTAGTTATCTAGTTAACTATTGTTAGTAATATTTTTTTTTATACTCTAAGATAGGTTAGTGGCATGCAACACCTGAACAAGATAAAGTTAGAGAAATTAAATTTAGTTATTGTTTTAAAAATATTACTTATTTATATTATACTAGCCTATAACCACGGTTGCTTGTAAACTTTTTAATTATATTTTATTGTTAAAGTTTTAAGTTGTATATATATTTTAATTATTAAAATAATTTTTTAACTTTATAAATCTCATGTATATAAATATTATCGTAATTATTTGTTTTGAATTGTTACTTTAAAATGTATACGTATATATAAATATTACATAAAAATTGTTTTTTCAAACTTTTATTTAATATGAAAAGTGAAATTTAACTAATTATATAGACCTTTTTTTGATTTTTAACAAAATTTTCTATACTGTAACTGTTTTCCAGATTTTGTGAAATTTTTTACTATATAGCTGGTGTGATGCACGGATGTTTTTTTAATATTTTTTTATTTTATTACCCATATTTTCATATATATTTTTTAATTAGTAGGAAGATAAATTATAATATACGATAGTGTTTTAATTAATAATATGTTGTTGACGGGATTTGAATCTTGGGATTCGAAATTGTAACCTAAGAGTATTTTAAATTATAGAAAAGAATATTCTTTTAGCATTATATTTAATGGTTTTCATTAGTTTTTTTTTTAAATCTAATGGTTGTTATTGAGTGTAAAAAAAAGTATACCAAACCTATAACCAAATGAGAAAAAGGATCCTTACATTAACCTCGGGAAAGTTTTGTCAGATATTTGTTTTTAAAACTTACCAGGCCCCATGGCTAACTAATAATATTGTAAAATTTTAAAAGAATCTTGATTTTATAAAAATGTCCACCCCATCTAGGGAAGTTACTAAAACATATCTTAGGCTCCCTATCTTTAACCAAATATATTGCTTATAATATTATAGTATAGATAGTATGACTCACTATATTAACCTGATTTTACTTATTTTAAAATAAAAATTTAGAAATCAATAAAAATATTAAAACTAAATTAATAATGATAAAATAATATAATTTTACTTTGACAACCAAAATAAATTTTCCATGCTCATTAAGGTTTGATAAATTAATTATTTTATTAATGTATTTTTTTTGTAATTATTGTTATGTTGATGTATATAAATTATTTATATATTTTTTTAAGATTATAAGTTAAAGCAAAGACCAATAAACACTAACACTAACTACTAGCAACCACTTTTCCAAAAATCACCGATTGAGCCCATCTATTCCCAACAAGTCTTCTATAATAAACCCTACCGGTTGGATTTTTAAAATCCTCCATTAAGCTTTACAAGTACTTTTGGAATATTTATAATAAATTATTAGAATTAAAATAACATATTAATCAAAATATGAAAAATTATATATTTTATGATATGATAGATACGTTTGATTAATAAATAACTAATAGAATAAAAAATACATTAATAATATTTAAAAACATCCAATTTTTGCTCCAATTAATCTCTCCCATAAGTAAAAACATTAACACATGCTTTCATAATGTGTAAATATGGTAGAAAAAACAACCCATATTAAGAAATGCAACTGACATGAATTTGTATTTCACTAAATAAATTTTATATATGCATGAAACATATAAATTTTGAAATGGGCAGAAAATACAAATAAATGTCCAACAAAAACAAAAAAGGTACTTGAAATTTAATAGGCCATGTAAAAGAGAAAACAAATTGCACGTCCACAAACCCCATCATCACTTTTTCATGGGCGGGTCCAACTACTTGCAGGTTCTACTTAGCTTGCAACCAGGCTAAGGTGGGATAAATCCGGGTAAAACAATTTTTTTTTTAAAATTTCTATTAATATCTTGTAAACAATGGATTTTAGCCCCGGTGATTTTTTTAAAAAGTACTTACATGTTTAAAAAAAAATTTGTATTGTTAAACAAAAAAATCAATTAAAAAATGACAAAAAACTAATTTAATTTAACAAATTTATAGTGACAAAAATGAAAAAAAAATGAATTTATAATAGCAAAAATTAAGTTATTTATATATTGTAACAGTTTTTGTTGTTGAGTAAAATCATGCTGATAACTTTCCCATAATTCATAAAAATTTGTTACAAATGATATTTTATTAATTATATAAAATGTAACAAAAACTCATGTAGTTGCTGGTGTATATGGTTGCATTATTATCAATGTAGTCTGTAGTAATTAGTCGAAATTTAGTGTTTGCAATTAAGTAAAGGAATTAAAAGTAGGGTCGATGTAGGAACTTTATCTTTTCGGTTAACACTTATTCATTAATTTTAATTAATGAATTGTTATTAATTATATTAATCAATTTTTTTCAGGTGGATACTAGATAAGAAAAATAAAAAGATATAAAATAATTAGAATCTAATAGTTATTCAAATAGTCAAGTAATGCTTTACATATTGTAATTTATTTTATTTGTATTGTAAATTGTTTAGGTAGATAACTATTATTTTAATCTGCAATACTTTGAAAAAAAACAAAAAATAGTACAAAAAATTTAATGGATCAGTATAAATTTCTTAATATTAAGGTAAGTGATTTTAACATTTTAAATTATCTCTTTTTTTTAGTATAGTAGATTTAATGTATTTTTTCATTGCGTAATCATACATTTTACTTTTTTTTATCTTATTAGGAGTTCATTCTCCTTGGAAAGCATTAGATTAAAAGTAAACACATTTTTTAAGATTAATATTTTTAACACCAGTTTAGTATTTTTAGCATTAAAAAATATTTTTATTATTTATGTGTTAAATAATTTTAGGTATTAAGCTTTTTATCTTGTTAAAATCTTGTGTATGATTTTGATTCTTTAATTATGATTACATAATTCTAATTAATTAATTTTAAAGATATTTATATGTGTGTGACTATAGATTGTAATTTTTGACATATGTTGTAATGTGTTATAATGAAAATCTATATATATTATAATGCCAGGATATCAGAAATGCACCAGAATCGTTTAAAATATTTTTCTTAAATTTTCACTTTTTTGCTTTTTTTTTTTAAATTTTTTCTTGCATTAAGTAAGCATCTTAATAATCATTAATTATACTTATGAATATATACATATATATATATATATATATATATATATATATATATATATATATATATATATATATATATATTAAATTTACGTCATGTTATTTATATAAAAGATTAACAAATTTTATTTGAGCATTATAATTATTATTGAAATTTAAAATATTAGTTATATGTATTAAATTAAGATTATTTTCATGTAAATTAACGACTTACAATTGTTCAAATTGCGTCATTTTTTATTACATGCCGAAGATTTTTCCAAACTTTTATTGAATGATTGTAGGACAAACGATCTTAAATTATCGAACAATTTGTGGAAATCGTTATAAGTTATAGAAGTAGAATCTTTTGGTTAAAATTTAGAATTTGTACAAAATAATATTGACAGATTTTTTATTTTTTACATAATAAACTCATTCATTTTGTTGCGCAATTAAGTTGATAAAAATGTTATACACTTGTTTCATTATATTGTGTCAAAATAAATTAATATTCTAATTATATAAATTCTTATGCTATTATTGAGCATATATGTTATGAGAGGGGTGTCGACTTTCAAATCGTTATTTAGTTCTATTTAATATTGTATTTGCTACTTTTCATATTATTATATTTCTAAGATTATTAAACTTTTTGATATATAATTAAAGTATTATTCCAACTAATAATTCATACAAACTGTTTTAAATCACTTTTTTAGGAAAATTTTAAAATACCAATCTACATATATTATAATAGCCGGAGATTGAAGAGGCTTTCACTCTGAAGTTTCAAAATTTTTTTCTTGATTTTTCACATTTTTGATTTTTTTATTAATTAATTTTCTTGCATTTAATAGGATTATAATTAGTCATTAAGTGTACATATTAAACTTATATTAAATACACTTTATTTTATACTTAAAACAAAATTTTAACCAATAATTATTATAATTATCTATATAAAACATTTTAGTTATTATTATTTCTTTATCAGAACATTTTAATTGTTATATTAATATAAAATATTAATTATCCATATAAAAGCACAATTATTTCAAGTTAAAGTGATAAACTAAAATTATTTATATAGTTCATTTCTAATCCTTATTCAAAACCATTGCAATTTTTTTAACAATAATAAATAAACGATTTTAACTTTTCGATAAATTCATAATCAGTGTCCGTGAGAATCCTCATAAATTACGGAAGTATATAAATTTTTCAATTAACATCTACAATTTAAAATACAAGTAATATTATATAATTTACTTTTACACATGAAACAAGGGGTATGATCAACTCATTAAATTGAATCAATCCAACCTTTTTCTTTAATGATTAAATCAATGAAAAAGTTATACATTTGTTGTTTCATTATATTGTGTTGGAATAAATTAATATTCTAACTAAACACATTCTCATACTAATACTAATCAATTAATCGCGCATGTATATTATGAGATGGATGTCGGCTTTGAATAACATTTTATTTAATATTTATAAATTTTTATTATAAAAATTATGTTGACAGTGTAATTTGGTAGGAAAAAAAATAAGAGGCCTTTATGGAGTTGATGAAGTTGATAATATGTTACAGAATCTTCAGTTTGCTTAAATAATTAATTTTAAGCGACTTAGTGTTTATTCAGAATCCAATAATTTTTAGATTCATTTTTATTGGAGATAGAATATAATTACATATTTATTATAAGATTTGATATAAAAGTATTAAAATATGTGAAATGGTATTTCAACGGATAAAGAGACTACACCAACATATGTGACTCATCGATCAACGGATAGCAACCAACTCATCAATGGATGTCAGCTTCAACGGATAATCAATTCAATAAATAATGTCTTGATCTTAGCAGTTGATTGTGAATAAACATGGCTAACAGATCACATGGGTTGATGATCTTCAAAAGAGCATGGTAGCAAGTACTAGAAATGAAGAAGAAGAAAAAGAAACATTCCTTTTTAATACAAGCAAATTGGATAATAATATAAAGAAAAATCTGTCAAAGACAATTAGATAAATTTGCATCACATGAAGACAAGGAATGATGTAACAAGCCTGCTAGACTTTGACTATTGTAATATTATGTTTCTAGTAGGAGTTGTAAACTTGGGATATATATAACCCAAGTGTAGCATTGCTTTTGTTTAGAGAAAACACAAAAACACAAAGCATTTCACTTAGCATTCTTAGATTTTCTTGTAAACAAAAAGCACTGTAAACAAGCAGCTGTGAACTCTTTCACAGATTATTTCTTCGAAATACAATTCTCAGGTGGAACAGAATTTTTAAAGAGTGTTTTGTGTTTGTATTTACTTTCATTTACTTGTTTTATTTCTCTGTTCACACAAACATAAACTTTTAAGCCTCAAACAATTCGAAAGAATTTAATCAAGATTGTATTCAACCTCCTTCTACATTCTTGGGTTGTATTGTTGGGATTCATCAATTGGCATTAAAGCAAGCTTCTAATATACAAGAAGTTTGAAGATCCAAAAAAAATTACAACCATGGGAAAGAAGGATGCAAGAGTGAAGATACCTATTTTTGACAAAGACAATTACTTTCACTGGAAAATAAAGATACATTTACATCTGTTTGCCATTGATGAAGGCTATGTGGACTACATAGAGAAAGGGCCACATGTACCAATGAAGCCTAATGCTGGTGTTAGAGCAGTAGCTGCTGGAAGGCCAATTCCTAAATTGCCAAGTGAATGTAAAGCTGAGGGCTTGCAAGAGATTCATAAAGATAAGAAAACTATGAACATTCTATTCAATGGCTTAGACCAAGATATGTTTGATAGTGTTATCAACTGCATAACTTCTAAAGAAGTGTGGGACACTATACAAACCCTCTATGAAGGCATTGAACAAGTGAGGGAAAACAAGATGCAACTTCTCATACAATAGACATTTTCACTTTAAGGCTGGTGAGAGCCTAACAGACATTTACAGTAGATTACAAAAACTACTGAATGGTCTAAAGTTGTATACAAACCCTCTAACCACGAGATGCTTGCTGAGTTTTTTCTAATTTGCTGTTCTAAGTTGCATTTCTAATTTGCAGTTGGTTGTCTCTTTGTTAGTTTCGGAGTTACATGGTTTATTGTTGTTTCGACTGGTTACGTCCCATAGCTCTATAGCTTGATTTCTGAGTATCATATTGCGTGCTGTGTTCTTTGTTTTCGCTACGAATTGTTAAATTCGATGGTTATCTATAGTAGAGTTTGATGATTTTGTTTTAAAACGAATGTAGATGCTTTAAATAATTTAGTTTTTGTTCTTTTAACTTTTACTTAGTTTAAAAATAGAATAATAGATTAGTTTTCCTTTAAAAAAAATTCGTTTTAAATTTAATTAGTATTTCAAATTTCTAGAATAATTTAGTTTTGAATTAGAATAGATTTAATTTTCTTTAAAATAATTTAAATTTATCTTTTAGGAATTAATAGTAGAAATCCAAAAAAAATCCATATTGCCTTAGTTCGATTAAATTTAGAAATTAAGAGTGGCTAATTTTTATGTTTTCTTAAATTTTAATTCGTTAAATTAAAATTATAATAAATTAGATTTTCTTTTTTAAAATTTGTTTAAATTTTCTTTAGGTAAATTTAATTCAAATAGTAAAAATAAAAAATTAAGATTTTAGTTTAAGTAGATTAATTTAATTTTCTTTAAAAAAATAATTTTAGGAATTAAATAGCATAAAACCAAATTTTCAAAAATCTCTGTTGTAATTCCCCTAAATTAGAAATTAAGGATCACGATTAAAATTAGTCCCTGTGATCGAATCATAAATGCTAAAATGAGATCTTGTGCTTGCGATTCTAAATGTCATGTTTTGGGCACATCATTTAGTATTCCACAAATGTCATGGATGATGTTTGGAATGAGTAACATGTATATACAAGCTATGCTAAATCCTGCAACTAATTCTTATGCATGTGAGCAAGTGACAAACCCTGTTCTTCAAAGGCCCACACCAAGAGTTAAGGTTGATTTAACCCAATCAGAACCCTTAGTTCGAAAGGGTATGAAGAACAAGAATAATGCTAACAAGGGAGGACCCAAGGAAACTTGGGTACCAAAATCAACTTGATTTAGTTATGATGTGTGTAGGGAAACAGAAGAAATCTTTGGTACCTTGGATAGTGGATGCTCTAGGCATATGAATGGAGATTCTACCCTGCTCACTATATTTGAGGAGAGAGCTGGCCCTAGAATTACATTGAAGCCTGTGTTGTTTTCAAGAAGAATGACAACAAGGTGGTGTTGACTAGAAACAGAAAAGGAAATGTGTATATTGCTGACTTCAATTCAACAAGTGCAAATTCAGCCACATATCATTTCAATAAGGCAAGTGTAGACAAAAGTAAGCTTTGGCACAAGAAACTGTTACACTTAAGTTTAAGGCAATGAATGAGTTGGTTAAGAGGGATTTGGTAAGAGGTACTCCAAAGTTGGATTTTTACAAGGATGGATTATGTGATGCATGCAGGAAAGGGTAGCAAAAGAAGGCCTCTTTCAGATCCTAGTCAATGTCATCAATTGATCAACCTTTACAGCTACTACACATGGACTTATTTGGACAAATCAATGTGTTGTCAATTTCTAAGAAGAAATATTGTCTTATGATTATGGATGATTTTTCAAACTATACATGGACATACTTTCTGCACTCCAAGGATGACGCAAGTGAAATCATCATCAATCACATCAAGATAGTCAACAACAATCCAAGTTTTAAAGTGAGAAGAATTAGAAGTGACAATTGAACTAAGTTCAAGAACTTTGTGATGAGAGAGTTTTGTGAAGATGAAGGAATTATTCAAGAATTCCCTGTACCGAGGACTTCTCAATAAAATGGTGTAGTTGAAAGGAAAAATAGAACTTTAGTTGAAGCTTCAAGGACCATTCTTGAAGAGTCAAAGCTGCCAACATATTTATAGGCTGAAGCAGTTAACATAGCATGCTACACTCAGAATATTTCCTTGGTTAAATAAGCAAAAGGCATGACACCCATCTATTCAAAGGAAAGAAACCAACAATTAACTTTATGCATGTCTTTGGATGCAAGTGTTTTGTACTGAGGAATCAAGGTGAAAACCTGAGGAAATTTGATTTAAAGGTAGATGAAGCTATTTTTGTTGAATATTCTGTTGGGAAATCCTACAGAATCTACGATCTAAGACTTAACACTGTTATGGAATTTGTACATGTTATCTTTGACGATAAGAAGATCCAAGGTTTGTAAGATGAAGAATTCCATGAATCTCTCTCATTTGAAAATGAGATTGGAGGTGAAGATAGTGAAGATGATGAAGAGATAGTATCAATTGATGTGAGAAGTCAACATGGGCCATCCATTGATATCCAAATTGGTCCATCCGTTGAAAAACAGAAGACACCATCCGTTGATGCTAAGAATAAACCATCCGTTGATGATCCTTTTGGGGCATCCGTTGAGAACCAAAGGGAAGCATCCATTGATCAATCTGTTAGAACTCCGCCAATTTCTAAGACAAGGTTCAGACACTCAGGGGGAGTTTCTCAGAATCAACACTCAATAACAAACCAAAATGGTCAACATCAAGAAAATGAAGTCACTTCATCAAGATCAAACTTGCCACCACAGAAAATGGACTAGGGATCATCCTTTTGAATTGATAATTGCTGATTCTAATTGTAAAGTCCAAACAAGAAGGGCAACTCGAGAAGAATGCTTATATAGCAATTTTCTATCTAAAGAGGAATCAAAGAAAGTTGAGGATGCTCTTTCTGATCCAGACTGGGTGTTAACCATGCAATAAGAGCTAAACTAGTTTGAAAGAAATGAAGTATGGAAGCTTATACCCAAACAAAAGAATAAATCAGTGATTGACACAGAATGGGTATTCAAGGATAAGATGGATGAAAATGGCATATTGACAAGGAACAAAGCTAGATTGGTTGCTAAGGTCTATTGCCAAGATAAAGGAAATGATTTTGAAGAAACTTTTGCACCAGATGCAAGATTGGAAGCAATCAGAATCTTTCTAGCCTATGCAACCCATGCCAATTTCAAAGTCTATCAAACGGATGTCAAGAATGCATTTTTTAATGGAATACTGGAAGAGGTGGTGTATGTTAGTCAATTAGTCAACAACCTAATTTTAAATAGGTTATACTTTGCAATTCTGCGTAAGTGAAATGGTATTTCAACGAATAAAGAGACTACACCAACGGATATGACTCATCAACGGATAGCGACCAACTTATCAATGGATGTCAGCTTCAATGGATAATCACTTCAACAAATAATGTCTTGATAGTGACTTGACATGGCTGACAGATCACATGGCTTAATGAACTTCAAAAGAGCATGGTAGCCCTAAATCGAGCTCAAAACGGATTTTGGGCACAACACAAGCCTTTATTGATCCTTAGACAATGCATCAAACCTATATCAGTACATTACATCTTCATACTTATGTCTTCTCCTACTATGCCTCTCCTTTGAATATCTATAAACTTTATTCTGTTAATCTTAGATTCTCGTGAAGATTTGAATTTTGCTTCAATAGCTATACATGAATTTTGCTTGAATAGCTATAGATTTATCTAGTTATCTAGTTAACTGTTGTTAGTAATATTTTTTTTATACTCTGAGATAAGATAGGTTAGTGGCATGCTACACCTGAACAAGATAAAGTTAGAGAAATTAAATTTAGTTATTGTTTTAAAAATATTACTTATTTATATTATACTAGCCTATAACCACGGTTGCTTGTAAACTTTTTAATTATATTTTATTGTTAAAGTTTTAAGTTGTATATATATTTTAATTATTAAAATAATATTTTAACTTTATAAATCTCATGTATATAAATATTATCGTAATTATTTGTTTTGAATTGTTACTTTAAAATGTATACGTATATATAAATATTACATAAAAATTGTTTTTTTAAACTTTTATTTAATATAAAAAGTGAAATTTATCTAATCATATAGACTTTTTTTGATTTTTAAACAAAATTTTCTATACAGTAACTGGTTTCCAGATTTTGTGAAATTTTTTAGTATATAGCTTATTACTGGTGTGATGCACGGATGTTTTTTTAATATTTGTTTTACACTCAATAACAAAATGAGAAAAAGGATCCTCAGATTAACTCGGGAAAGTTTCCTGAGATATTTGCTTTTAAAACTTACTAGGCCCCATGGCTAACTAATAATATTGTAAAATTTTAAAAGAATCTTGATTTTACAAAAATGTCCACCCCATTTTTGAATATAAAATTGTATATCTTAGGGAAGTTACTAAAACATATCTTAGGCTCCCTATCTTTAACCAAATATATTTCTTATAATATTATAGTATAGATAGTATGACTCATTATATTAACCTGATTTTACTTATTTTAAAATAAAAATTTAGAAATAAATAAAAATAATAAAATTAAATTAATAATGATAAAATAATATAATTTTACTTTGACAACCAAAATAAATTTTCCATGTTCATTAAGATTTGTCAAATTAATTATTTTATTAATTTATTTTTTTTTGTAATTGTTGTTATGTTGATGTATATAAATTATTTATATATTTTTTTAAGATTATAAGTTAAAGCAAAGACCAATAAAACCTATTGAGCCCATCAATTCCCAACAAATCTTCTATAATAAACCCAGCCGATTCGATTTTTAAAATCCTCCATTAAGCTTTACAAGTACTTTTGGAATATTTATAATAAATCATTAGAATTAAAATAACATATTAATCAAATATGAAAAATTATATATTTTATGATAGTGCTCGAAAAAGTATTGTCTAATCCTACATTCACAGAATGGGCCAAAACCAGGGGTGTTGTGTAAATGCATAAGTATTTTTAGATTAGATAAGCGTTTTTTAGTCTGTTGTCTAAGTAGCAGTTATCCATAGTGATGTGTGACAGTTAACCAGCACACAACATTTTTTAGAAATATTATGTGAATGAAGGATAGACAATACTTCGTAAAAAGTATTGTTAAAATGACAATTTTAGAAAATAACTTTTTTGCATTTTTATAACTAAATTTTGGATTTAAAATAAATAATCAAAATAAAAACAATTATGAAAAGTAAATAAATAATTTACCTTTTTAAATAAAAAGTAATTTAGTAAATAGAAGTAAATAAGTTAAAATGTGAAAAGGTTAAAAACATTTCCTTTTTTACATTTTTACCAAAACATGATCAAAACAATACTATTCATCACCATCTTAAAGCTTTCATTCCAAGAACACGAAGAACACGAAGAACACTATAATCAATCTCCAATTTCTATATGTTATTGAACTCAAAATCCAACATATGATATATGAAATTGACCAGAAAAACAAGATCTACAACATGGCATCTTCAGATTTCACAGCATACACTTTTTGCAATTTTTTTTATTTTTAATCATAATAATTTCGAAAATAAATTGAATTTTAGAAAAAAATTGAAATCACCAGCACCACATCTGTTGTCAAAAACACGTAGGGTTCATTGATAGCTTCGATTCAACTATCGATGCGTCAAAATCCGAATTCAATAACATCTTTGAATTGGACTTTGATCTTCAAGAATAATATTTATCGAAATCTATATCATTACAACGTTTTCGTTTTTGCTAAAATCTCGTACAACCCGACCTTTTTATTTTTCGATTGATTTTTTACAACACTAAAATGAGTGTTTATTAACATCCGTACGGTTGGATCATCGAAGAAATCATTCAAAAAAATTATTCAGTGAATCTGGATCGTGCCTCGTTATAGGAAGCAGCACTTTTACTACGTTTTTGTATAGATCTCATATAATGTGGCCTTTTTATTTTTGATTATTTTTTCCCAGCACTAAAATGAGTGTTTATTAACTTTCGTACGGTTCGATCGTCGAAGAAATCATTCGGTGAACCTGGATCGTGCCCCGTTATAGGAAGTAACACTTTTACTACGTTTTTGTTTAGATCTCGTACAATGTGGCCTTTTTATTTTTTCGATTATTTTTTCCCAACACTAAAATGAGTGTTTATTCCCATTCGTACGGTTCGATCGTCGAAGAAATCATTCAAAAAATTATTCAATGAACCTGGATCGTGCCCCATTATAGGAAGCAGCACTTTTACTACGTTTTGTTAAAATCTCGTGCTAACCTGGCCTTTTTATTTTTCGATTATTTTTCCCAAGACTAAAATTAGTGTTTATTAACTTTCGTACAGTTCAATCGTCGAAGAAATCATTCAAAAAATTATTCAAGTAACTTGGATCGTGCCCCGTTATAGGAAGTAGTACTTTTACTACCTTTTTGTTAAAATCTCGTACAACATGACCTTTTTATTTTTGATTATTTTTTCCCTACACTAAAAGGAGTATCTACATACATATATACGGTTCGATCATCGAAAAAATCATTAGTAGATCGTTATTTTATGAGTATCTATTAATAGATCATACAAAATGTATTTTTTACTTTTTAATTACTTTTAGACATAACTAAAATAAATAAATAAATATATATATATATATATATATATATATATATATAAATTTAACAAATAATATAACATTTATTTTACAAATCTAGCTATATATATATATATATATATATATATATATATATATATATATATATATATATATATATATATATATATAATTTATTGAAATTCTACAAATCTCGAAAAATTTCCTTGTCCAAATTTTACATCCCTACGTTAATCTAATTCATATTGCCGCTCATTACTTCTATTCCTACATTATTCCAAACCCAAAATTTCATTTCCCCCTTCTTCCCACCCCTAATTATTTTACAGGCGCTCAAAAAATCCTCCCTTTCTGAAAACCTTCTCAAAATTTCCCCCCATTCTACCTTCACTAATACATTTCCCATCTCATACTCCCTCACATTCTACCTTCAATAATATATTTCCCATCTTATACTCCCTCACATCAACATCTCGCTGAAACACTCTCTAACAATCTAGGGCTTCAATTTGGTGCATCAATTTAGAGATTTAGATTTAGGGATTGGGTACTTGAGGGTTTAATTTTGATTTGGGTTCAACCTTCGATTGGATTCAAGGATTTAGGTTCAAGCTTCGATTGGATTCAAGGATTTGTGGTATGTTACATATTTTTCGGTACGTTGGATTCTTTGTTTTTTATCATATGTAGAAGCAGAAATGAGACTTGTCACTAGGCTATCAACAACGAATTCTTGTTTTTGTTATTTTAGTTTAGGATTTAAATTAGTTGAAATAATTGATGCACTCTTTACAAGGTTGATGAGATTTGTTTCAAACTTTTGTAGGAGTTGAAGGTGTTGAAACTGATTCCAAGAGTCAAAAGGTTGTAGTGAAAGGAGAGAAAGCAGATCCAGTTAAAGTGCTTGAGAGAGTTCAGAAGAAAAGCCACCGTCAAGTTGAGCTTCTTTCTCCGATTCCTAAACCTCCGGAGCCCGCGGCGGAGGAGCCTAAGGCTGTAGAGCTCAAAGAAGTTGCCAAACCCGAAGAGAAAAAAGAAGAGGTTTTATCTTTATTTTAACTTCGAAAAAAGTGGTGTTTTGATTGTTGATTGATAATTCATGAGTTGGGTTGTTGAGATCATGAAATTGTTATTGCAGCCTCAGGTAATTATAGTGGTGTTGAAAGTGCACATGCATTGCGAGGCCTGTGCTCAAGAACTCAAGAAACGTATAATGAGAATGAAAGGTAAATGAAAGGTAAACAGAGAATGAAAGGTCTTAAACGGAACACATTCATTAACATCTTCCTGTTCTTCAGTATAATTGAGCCTTTTTATCTCTCTGTGTGTCTAGCATCGATGTCCCACTGCAAAACCCATAGAGATGTCATCACTATGCTTTTGAAGTCTTCCTTGCAACTAACCATTTATACTTCTGTTTACTTCTGTTCTCGTAGAAAGTTTAGGCGAGTGTGACGTAATATAGGTTCCCAACTCCCAAGTATGCTCTTTTAACTTTTACTACGATTTTCCCACCATTAGACGTCTTATATGTTTGCTTGTTTGTAGACAGCTCTAAGCTTCAGCAGTAATAATAGTTTATGATATGATAGCATACTTCAATGACTGTCTTGTGTTCACTCAAAATTAATCTTGCAGGTCAAAACATGTGGATTTTCTCCACTAGAAGACAGGGACAAGTCATCTGGATTATTTTCTGGGATTGACTTCTTTGGCAGTGGTAAACTTGCAAAGGAGGAAACTGTATCTTTTTGATATGCCTTGAATTGAATCAGTTTAATGGGCCAAAAATTTGCAATTTTATGCTAAAAATTCGATAACTTCTTTGTTTTGGAAAATGTCCTTAACTTTTCAAATAGCTGAGACTTGCAGAGTTGGAAACAAGGGCAGTAAATGACATGTTTGTCGTTTTTTCAGATATTTGGTTGGACAATGAGGATGTATGCATGCAATTGCTAATTCATTTTAGTTGTTACTTATTGTCCGTTTTATCTATTGTTCCAAATTGGAAAACTATGGTCTAACATCATGTTCAATTAATTTATAGACTATGAAAAACCTGCAGACTGTCCTTGATGGTTATGAGAATGTAGAAGTGGTTCCTTCTTTGTTTGTCTTTATGGGAAATTTCTGCTCCCATCCATGTAACCTTTCTTTTAGTTCTTACTCAACAGTCAGGTAAGTACTCTGATATGTTATTCTTAATATGTTCATCCAATTTTGTTTATCATAACTAAAAAATAGCAAAATTTGCTTTACAGATCGCAATTCGGGAAACTGGGGCAAACATTTATACTGTTTTCTTGTTCTACAGGACAATAATGAATTTTTGAATTACTATCTTCAAAGTTTTTGTCAGAATCTAGATACTCAATATCTGTCCAGGCAGCTGCTGTGAGGGTTCTTTTCAGCTGTTCATTGACGTGGATGGTATGATATTTCTAATGGTCTTCCTTTAACCTTTAACATCAACTTGATAAACTGCACAGACATTCAACCTTTAACCTTTACCCTTCTCATGATTTTGTACTTGCATACCAGCATCCCCATATTTTTGAAGAAAATGTGTTGGAGAACATAAATGGTTGGGTGGTAAATGATGCTTCTAGGTCTTCTGGTAAGGATCATGAATCAAACAGTGATCATGGACTGCGAAAATCCTCTGAGGCTGAAATGTTAAGGACCTATTCTACTGGACTTCTTGCTATATGTTTGGTCGGGTATGCTCTTTAACCTGGTTCTTAAACGTTATTATACATAACAGTAATTTAAAGTTGTAAATAATGTCTGCAGTGGTGGTCAAATTGTTGAAGATGTGTTAAAATCTGGATTGTCAGCGAAGTTGATTCGATATCTTCGTATCCGGTCTCTAGGGGAGCCAAATAGAAAAGATGCAAACCATTCAAGTAGTTGAATCAACAGCAAATATGCTCTATGGTCTTATTCATGCCTCGAGTACAAGGTTCTGAAGGAGAAGGTAAAAGAAATCAACTAGAAGGATGCTCAATTCTATGGAAATATGTTTGCCAAACTGAACAAGCTGGAGCCTTTTGACACAGAAGTGAGTATTTGATGGGCATACTCACATTAGTTAGCATAGAAGAAAATAAAAAGTTTCGAAAGTCTAGAAATGAGGCTGGAGGCAACCCACCAAGTGGTCTAAAGAATTTTGTATCGGTAGTAGCTTTGTTGTGATTAATATTGATGGTTGTTTCTGTTTAGATGAATATTGGTTTTGATTAAAATGGTTAGTTGCTAGTATTGTATAAACTTTTATTTTTATTGTAAATAAAAGTATTGCTTCATTTATCATTAGCCAATGTTATTATCTTTGATAAAAACTAGTTAAAATGTCATCAGAAAATGGATAAAACAAATCGTTTTTGCTAAGAAACCGTTGTATGTAGTGACTTACAACAACAGCCCTGATCAAGTAAAGGATTGTATCTTTTGCACTTCAACAATAGGCTTTCTTTTAAAAACCATTGTCTTTACTGCTTAAAACAACAATATATTCGTTAAAACGTGTTGCATTATTGGAGCTTTGACAACAGGTTTCCAAAGAAGTGTTGTTGTTTTTGGGTATCAGACAACTCTTTTCAGGTGGCTTTTACTTGTCTTTCAACTCTCACTCAACAGTTTGCTGTGTGTTGTCTGAGGTGTGTATCAGACGACTTCTCAATAGTCAACAGTTTTTGGTACATTCAGACAACACGTTTTGAGTGTCGTCTAAAGCAAAAATCCTTGTAGTGCTGATAGATTCGTTTGATTAATAAATAACTAATAGAATCAAAAAAATACATTAATAATATTTAAAAACATCAAATTTTTGCTCCAATTAATCTCTCCCATAAGTAAAAACATTAATACATGCTTTCGTAATGTGTAAATTTGGTAGAAAAAACAACCCATGTTAAGAAATGCAACTGACATGAATTTGTATTTCACTAAATAAATTTTAGATATGCGTGAAACATGGGTGACTTACTAATGCTATTGAAATATCCCAAATATCATCATCTATTATTACAATACCAATAAATTTTGAAATGGGAAGAAAATACAAATAAATGTTCAACAAAAACAAAAAGGTACTTGAAATTTAATAGGCCATGTAAAAGAGAAAACAAATTGCAGTCTAGAAGCCCCATCTTCACTTTTTCATGGGCGGGGTCCAACTACTTGGAGGTTCTACTTAGCTTGCAAACTTCTTTTTTTGAGGTAGATTTTTCTTTGTTTCAGCTTCATTCCCTCCTAATTTATGATTGACAAAGTTGTTTCCTTTCTTTTACCAGATGGAGAGACTAATGAGGTGACTATTGTTTCTAGATTCAGATTGTGATGGTAGTGCTACTTGGGTAGGAAAAATGTGGCCTTCTGGCTATGTCATTGGGAATTTTTGGTTTTATTTTGGAGTATGTGGTTTTGCTACTTTCTTCATAGATAGTAGTTTTGGTACTTTGGTTTTATGGGTTTTATGTAGTACTTTTTACTAAGGTTTTCCACGGAAGTGGTGGATAAAAGAAATTACATTTTTTATAGTTCATACTCAGTGGTTTGGTAGGTAATGGAATTCATATATGTAAAATATATATTTTAAAATTTTCAATATTTAGTGTTACAATTACTATTGTTATTAATGTCGTAAATTAAAACTTTGTGTAGTGTTACATTATATCCAATTCAACCAAAAAAGCATTCTTTCCATAACGAAATCTATTATTACATTAGTTAAATTGATGTTGTGACATTTGAAAAGTGGACCCTACATGCAGGACCAGTCATGTGGGTCCAACCCTTATGGACCCCACCTTGTGGGTCCTGTATGTCGATCCACTATTAGTTTGTCATGCAACACTTTACTCCTATTGCATTTGTTTGATTCAGTATTGCTCTATGACCATAAGTTAATGTTCTTCCTTATGTTACTTTGAGAACCAAAGCATTGCATTGTAGTGTAGAGGCAACATTAGCGGAAGAAATGGTCAAAATACTTAATGTATCATATTCCGTGCCTAAAGAACATGCATCTGACCATCAAAGATCTAGTGGGAAAAGGGAGATATCAGAAAATTAGTGGTGCATCAAGATTACGGTCAAATATATTAAAGTTGGAAGCTGTTGTTGATAATAGACTTTTGGTTGCACTAAATTCAAAAGAACCTATAAAGGATTTATACTACATTCCAGAAATTTCTTTGTTTGACAATATTTGAGTCAAAAGTTTTTAACAGAAATTGGTATTTAAGATATGGAGAATGGAAAAACATCAATTTAAAATAGTTTTCTAAAAATACTTTACATGACTTATATAGTTGTATGAGAATTTAATTCAACTGTTTAGTTATTATATTTTACTAGCTTAAAACCGTGCGATGCATTGATGTTCTTTAATATAATGGAAACTTTTTTTAATTTGAATTAAAAATTTAAGACGTGAATTTTATTGGCTTAAAATTTTAAATGATATGATAATAATTATATATATGATTTCTATTATAAATTATGTTGTCATTGATGATATTACAAATCACCTAAAATATATTTTGTATAATTAAGTTTGTAATTCATCAACGATGGCATGCTTGTTAGCATCCACTGAAGTGAAAACTTATTAATACAAGCAAATTGGATAATAATCTCAAGAAAAATCTATAAAAAACAATCAGATAAATTTGCATCACATGAAGACTTTGACTATTGTAATATTATGTTTCTAGTAGGAGTTGTAAACTTGGGATATATATAACGCAAGTGTAGCATTGCTTTTGTTTAGAGAAAACACAAAAACACAAAGCATTTCACTTACCATTCTTAGATTTTCTTGTAAACAAAAGAGCGCTGTTAACAAGCAGCTGTCAACCTTGTACTTATGGCCAATTCAGATGACCAGGAAGTTAGTTCAGCCATAATCAGGTAATCACAACTAACCTTTCTAAGCTTTCTAAAGATGAATGCAATAGTACTATAAATGAGATGTCACTTCAATTGTATAACATGCATGTCACCTTGAAATCATTTAATAAAGAGAACAAAAGAATTAAAGATTTGAATACTCTGCTAAGTGATAGAAGCTCAGTGTTAAAAACTCAATTCATTGAGCTTGAAACAATGAAAAGAGATTTCCAGATTGCTAAAGATGAATTGACTGAGGCTTTAAAAAGAAAAGAGATTTTGAAGAAACAATTGGAAAAGGAACAAGAGTTAAAAGCCAAATGGAAAGGATCTACTGATGTTTCTAACAACATCATCAAGGTTCAAGGAATAGATTCATTCTATAACTTGAACAGAGGGAAAGCAAAGTTAGAGGTTGCTTCTGATAGTGAGGCAAAGTTAGAGGTTAGCAAGGAAACCTTAGGCAAATTGCATGATCAGTATGGATCGATCAATAAGGACTTTGTTAGTGGAGAGAGTAGCAAAACAAAAAAGTTAAAAAAGAAAGCATAGACCACTTGTCCAACAAGAAATTGAAGGACAAGTTAGAAAAGATTGAGGTAAAGGCTGAGGGTAGAAAGTGGAAAAACAGAAATGGTAAAGTAGGGATTAACAATCACAATAACTACACACCTATTAATTATGCACCTAGGATAGTGTGTGTTAAATGTGGTTTTGTTAATCATCTATCTGCTAATTGCAATCTGCAAAATTCTTCTATGCCTTCTATATATACGCATGCTATGCCTATGTCTGCCATGACTACTTTTCCTAACATGTTTGCACATAATTCACATGCATCATCTTAGTTTTCTAACATGCCATTCATGCAAAATCCATATTTTATTATTATTAGTATTCCACAAATGTCATGGATGATGTCTGGAATGAGTAACATGTATATACAAGCTATGTCCTACAACTAATTATTATTCATGTGAGCAAGTGACAAACCCTGTTCTTCAAAGGCCCACACCAAGAGTTAAGATTGATTTAACCCAATCAGAACCCTTGGTTCAAAAGGGTATGAAGAACAAGAATAATGCTAACAAGGGAGGACACAAGGAAACTTGGGTACCAAAATCAACTTGATTTAGTTATGATGTGTGTAGGGAAACAGAAGAAATCTTTGGTACCTGGATAGTGGATGCTCTAGGCATATGAATGGAGATTCTACCCTGCTCACTAAATTTGAGGAGGGAGCTGGCCCTAGCATTACCTTTGGAGACAACAACAAAGGATATACTAGATGATATGGCTCGATTTCATAAGATGATGTTGTCATTGAGGAAGTAGCACTAGTTGATGGTCTTAAGCATAACTTGCTTAGTGTGACGCCCCCAAAATTCACCACCTGTGGACTTGGGTCGCCACTCCGTCAAAACCTGTCTTAATCCAAGAAACATTACAATGCATAATTGTCATAAAGGCTTCATCGTACAACAGCGGTTCCATCCCACAAGTCCAAGCATCGACAAATCTCTGAATAGTACAACATAATAATAATTATACAAAATATCGCTAGATACGCCAAACATAGGCAGTCTTCGACAGGGTCGTCACCTTAGAGGAAAGCATACTAGTTTGACTTCGTGCTCTGGTGCATTATCTCCTTCCCTTGAAACGAGAGGTTTCGCCTTTTTCCAACTTTACTGAAAAACAATATTAACAACAAGAGTGAGCAACTAGGTGCTCAGCAAGTCCACCAACTCGCTCTCTCACTAATAATGGAAAGATGGAAAGAAATCAACTTTGAATAAGAAAGATTCTCATTTGCAGGCAATGTGTCTTGATAATGATAACACTTACTAATAGACAATAACAATCTATCTAAGAACAATGAAGTTGAAATTGAAAAGCTTGAGATACTGGTCTTCCGCCTCTACGATACCCCACAGCGCGATCAACCGCTGTGTCGCAAGTACCGCACACCCGTGATACCCTATAGCACGATCACTACTATGTCGCAAGTATCACAATATTATTCAGCTAGCGTAAAGGTGGTTGCAAAGTCAACCTGGCAACATTTGTGCCAAAATATAAACATTCTCTTTCGATACCACGAGTTTATTTTCCCGTGTTGATCTGAAAGAAACCCATGGGCCATCTCCCATGTTGACCAGTGGATTAAACGATTATTCCTCCGAATAAAATTGGTTGATTTGGATTCATATTCACTTCTGGCCGATCGCCAGTCTACGCTTTGAACAAAACCGACCTGGACAATAGGCCGTCACAATAATCTCAAAAGGAATTAATTTATTTCATTGACACAAACAATATGTCAATTCAAGACAATAAAGTAGCAACCTTGAACAAGAAAGGTTTGCGGATCAGAATAAATCTTGTGGGGTCGTCTTGAAATAATAAGAACGACCTGATACGGAATGAAACTTCTAAATACGTTGGAGTAGGTAATTTAGAGGAACTTCTGATGATATACCCTTCATCTCTAAACTATTCTGCGTATATCTACTTTGATTCGAACAATGAATCAAATTTAACTATCGAAATAAAGTTTATCGAATATGAACAATAAATCCGTTTGAAGTCAATAAAGATCTAATTACCTCGATATATGAGTGTAATTATAGCTGAATAATATTTAAGGGTCATCTTGAACAATAAGGTGCCCTAGAATTCAATCAAATTACGTTCTATAAATTTTAAGGAGCATTTCTATAATTTTCTAAACAAACATTTGATAACAGAATATTTTATCACGAACTAGCAATTTAAACAGATAATTCAATATCATAATATCTCAGCATATCTCGAAATTTTTCAAAAGGAGTGAGGGTCAGAAGGAACTTGCCTCGATCTCGAAGTGCAGAAAAATGCAGATAAAATTATATTCTACCCGTGGGCTCGACTTCGGTCTACGGCTCGAGAATTAGGCACTAACAATGTCAACCAAAAATTACGTGAGCGAAATCGTCAAAATAAAATACTTCTCAGCCGATAATAATAATTAAATATAATAATAACATAACTCTCGAAAATCTGTTCGATAATTAACGGATAATAAACCCCGGATAAATCTCTCTTCGCACCACAAAAATAAACCCGTAATATTTATCGTAAATCCGACTTAACAAGAATTACGGCTCCGACGATACTTCGTGTCTTACGTCTCGTAAATAATTTAACTATCTAATTATTCTCAAAATAATCCGACAATCCATTTTTATTCAATTTAATCTGTAATTAATAATATTTCTATTTTTAGAAAAAGAACGAACATCCATTAATAGAGAACCCTAATTTTATTCCATGTCGTTAGTAAATTTCTCTTTCGTTTTTAATCTCGTAAATAAATGTATCTTATTCCGATTTAATCCACTAAAATAATCTGAAAATTATTTATCAACATTAATCCAAAATAAAACCTTATTTAACTCCAATTTATCAACTAATTATTAAATCACTAATTTATGCCCAATAGATCACAAATATTTCTGTTTAATTAATAACTCAATTTAAATCCAAAATTATTATTTATTACCAACAAGTCAATTACCATTTTAATATTCCACTAAATAAATAAATTACCATTTTTACTAACAATTTATTAAAACCAATTTTAAAACACAAAATCACTTATTAAACTCCTTTTATTAAATAATCATTTCTCTCAATTTAATAATATTTAACTTCTTTTGTTATTATCCCTCAATTTATTTTATAAGTAAATAAATATGTATATATATTTTTATTTATTGTTACGCTTTTATTCCATTTATTCCTCGAAACAAACCGACTGGAATTTCCGAAATCTCCCTGCACTCTCTCCCGAAATCTCTCTCTCTCCCTCTCTCTCTCTCTGTTCTCTAATACTCCCTGCCTCTCTCGCCTCAACACTCTTGGCAAACGCAAAATCTTTCCCTTGATAATCTCTACCCTTCGTTTACCAGATTCCGGCGACAACACTTCCCTCGGTCCCCCCCTTGTCTCCACTCCACTCCACCCATCTTCTCACCCCTGTCTCTCTTCTCTATTCGACATCACTAATTCTACTCCCCTCTCCCTCGATATTTCCGATACCAACACACTTCACCACACTCACCTCTATTCAATTACTCCCCTTCTTCATTCTGGTACCGCTCAACAATACCAAACACAGCAATATCATCCCTCATCCCCTCCTCACTCGAGTTCGACACCAACCCAACAATACACTACACGGCAATATCATACACACCAGTCTCCTTCACATCCTCCATTCCGTCCCACCAACACATACCCAATCAACAAAACAATAATCCCTCCCCCTTCAATTCCTCAACCGTACACCACCCATCACCACTCTCAAACACACCAGCCAACCACGGGAACAATTTACTTCACTACCTACTCGGGTCTCATCACTCCCATGGGTGCCACTCCAATAACAACCACAAAACAACATACCACTTAAATCTCTCATCTCCCTAACTTACACTACTCAATACCAACACCAAGATTAACATTACCAATTCGAACCACACAGTACAAAACCCACACGACGCAGTCAACCAAAGAAAAAGAAACGTAAATAGAGAAAGGAAAAAGAAGAAACAAGGAAGAAAAAAATGAAGGAAGAAATAAAAGAAGGACAAAATTAATCTACCTGATGGTTTTAAAACAGTGGCCGGTTCTTGTTTTGGAGAGTAAGGAATTGGGTTTTTGTGTCTCTGGCTGTAGAGAAATAGAAGAGAGGGTTGGTTTTGTTTTGGTTATGCAGATAGAGATATAGGGAATAAGACTTGTGTTGTATTTGTTTATGAAACCAACTAAAGGCCTGCACTCTGTTTTAATCCAATGTGTAACAATCGTGGTCTTTGGTAGACAAAACGTGATGTTTAGAAAAATAAAAAGGAGTACTGAGACAATTTGGTTTTATAAAAAGAGTGTGGTGTTTTGTGGTAGAATGTATCGTGTTTTGTACAGAATAATTTTGTGTTTTGTAAAGAATGAATCGTGTCTGGTGAAAGAAATGTCGTGTTCCGAAAAATGGAATTTGCTGTCTCCTCCTTCGTAATTAACGATTCGAACAGCTAAAACGGTGCCATTAATATCGTCGTTTTTCCTGCTGGATAATTATAACGAGACCCAAATTCGTTCTCTAAAAATAAATTCTGCGATAAAATTTAATATCCGTCCAAAATTAAAATCCTATTTCCCTAATTATTCTAATTCTAATAAATACCTAATAATTATAAATAAATAGATATAATAAATATTTATTTACATACGAATATAAAATTTTAAAATTTACCAAAATACGCTAAATATATTAATGCATTGACCCTAAATAAATTTAAATAACGAGTAGAAAATAATATTTGAAAATTTGCGGTTATTACACTTAGCATTAGTCAACTATATAATAAAGGTCAAAATGTTTGGTTTACTTCAGAAGCCTTTGTTGTTTTCAAGAAGAATGACAACAAGGTGGTGTTTACTAGAAACAAAAAGGAAAATGTGTATATTGCTGACTTCATTTCAACAAGTGCAAATTCAGCCACATATCATTTCAATAAGGCAAGTGTAGATGAAAGTAGGCTTTGGCACAAGAAACTGTTACACTTAAGTTTAAGGCAATGAATGAGTTGGTTAAGAGGGATTTGGTAAGAGGTACTCCAAAGTTGGATTTTTACAAGGATGGATTATGTGATGCATGCCAGAAAGGGTAGCAAAAGAAGGCCTCTTTCAGATCCAAGTCAATGTCATCAATTGATCAACCTTTACAGCTACTACACATGGACTTATTTGGACAAGTCAATGTGTTGTCAATTTCTAAAAAGAAATATTGTCTTATGATTATGGATGATTTTTTAACTATACATGGACATACTTTCTGCACTCCAAGGATGACACAAGTGAAATCATCATCAATCACATCAAGATAGTCAACAACAATCCAAGTTTTAAAGTGAGAAGAATTAGAAGTGACAATTGAACTAAGTTCAAGAACTTTATGATGAGAGAGTTTTGTGAAGATGAAGGAATTATTCAAGAATTCCCTGTACCGAGGACTTCTCAATAAAATTGTGTAGTTGAAAGAAAAAACAAAACTCTAGTTGAAGCTTCAAGGACCATTCTTGAAGAGTCAAAGCTGCTAACATATTTATAGGCTGAAGCAGTTAACATAGCATGCTACACTCAGAATATTTTCTTGGTTAATCAAGCAAAAGGCATGACACCTAACTATTCAAAGGAAAGAAACCAACAATTAACTTTCTGCATGTATTTGGATGCAAGTGTTTTGTACTGAGGAATCAAGGTGAATGGAAACTTGATTTAAAGGTAGATGAAGCTATTTTTGTTGAATATTCAGCTGGGAAATCCTACAGAATCTACAATCTAAGACTTAACACTGTTATGGAATTTGTACATGTTATCTTTGATGATAAGAAGATCCAAGGTTTGTTAGATGAATAATTCCATGAATATCTCTCATTTGAAAATGAGATTGGAGGTGAAGATAATGAAGATGATGAAGAGATGGTATCAATTGGTGTGAGAAGTCAACATGGACCATCCATTGATATCCAAATTGGTCCATCCATTAAAGAACAAAAGACACCATCCGTTGATACTAAGAATAAACCATCCGTTGATGATCATTTTGGGGCATCCGTTGAGAACCAAAGGGAATCATCCATTGATCAATCTATTGGAACTCCACCAATTTCTAAGACAAGGTTCATACACTAAGGGGGAGTTTCTCAGAATCAACACTTAATAACAAACCAAAATGGTCAACGTCAAGAAAATGAACTCACTTCATCAAGATCAAACTTCCCACCTGAGAAAATGGACTAGGGATCATCCTTCTGAATTGATAATTGGTGATTCTAATTCTTAAGTCCAAACTAGAAGGGCAACTTGAGAAGAATGCTTATATAGCAGTTTTCTATCTAAAGAGGAATAAAGGAAAGTTGAGGATGCTCTTTCAGATACAGACTGGGAGTTAGCCATGCAAGAAGAGCTAAACTAGTTTGAAAGAAATGAAGTATGGAAGCTTATACCCAAACCAAAGAATAAATCAGTGATTGACACAAAATGGGTATTCAAGGATAATATGGATGAAAATGTCATAGTGACAAGGAACAAAGCTAGATTGGTTGCTAAGGGCTATTAGCAAGAGAAAGGAAATTATTTTGAAGAAAACTTTGCACCAGTTGCAAGATTGGAAGCAATCAGAATCTTTCAAGCCTATGCAGCCCATGCCAATTTCAAAGTCTATCAAATGGATGTCAAGAGTGCATTTTTGAACAGAATACTGGAAGAGGTGGTGTATGTTAGTCAATAACCTAATTTTAAATAGTTTATACTTTGTAATTCTGCATAAGCGAAATGGTATTTCAATGAATAAAGAGACTACTCCAACAGATGTGACTCATCAACTGATAGCAACCAACTTATCAATAGATGTCAGCTTCAATGGATAATCACTTCAACAAATAATGTCTAGCTAGTGACTTGACATGGCTGACAGATCACATAGCCAGTACTGGAAATGAAAAAGAAGAAAAAGAAACATTCCTTTTTAATACAAGCAGATTGGATGATAATCCCAACGAAAATCTGTCAAGAACAATCAAACAAATTTACATCACATGAATACAGTGAATGATGTAACAAGCCTGCTATTCTGTTTCTAGTAGGAGTTATAAACTTATTCTGTTTCTAGTAGGAGTTGCAAACTTGGGGTATATATAACCCAAGTGTAGCATTGCTTTTGTTCAGAGAAAATACAGAGCATTTCACTTAGCATTCTTAGGTTTTCTTGTAAACAAAAAAACACTGTAAACAAGCAGCTATGAACTCATTATTTCTTCGAAATACAATTCTCGGAATAGAAAAATCCACCTGAAATTTTTAAAGAGTGTCATGTGTTTGCATTTACTTTCATTTACTTATTTTATTTCTCTGTTCTCACAAACATAAACTGTTAAGATTGTATTCATCAAGATTGTATTCAACCCCCTTCTACAATCTTGGGTTGTACTGTTGGGATTCATCAAGATTGTATTCAACCCCTTCTACAATCTTGGGTTAGTACTGTTGGGATTCATCAGTACTGTTGGGATTCATCATTGTCCAGTGATATTTTTAGAAATAGATGGATTTTGATTTGAAAACATAAAAAAGATGATATGTTTTAGCTAAAAGACGTAATCGGTTAGTTATTAGTTATTATAATATTATTATTTTATTTTACTTAAATAATGCTACCTGAATAGGTTATATTTGGGAAAAAAGTAACGTATTTTAGAAAAAGATAATTGGTTAATTATTGGTAATTATAATTATAATTATCTAATTTTTTAATTAAATAAAATTGCTCATAGTGTTTTTAGAAAAGGAAAAATTTTAGTTAAATAAAAATATAAAAGAAAATATATTTTACGTGGAAAAGTAAATTGATTAGTTATTTAAAAATAGAAAAGGTAACATATTTTGCCTGAATTTGTTTTATTAATTATTAGTAACTATAAATAATTAAGTAAGGATAATTAGGTAAAAATGACATGTACCGTTAAGTAAGGGTAAATAAGTACCAACCAACCAAATTTGATGTTTGGGCTATTATATAATTATATACATATTTGTCGATTGTTACATTTCATTTTAGTTTTAGAAAATATCTAATAGACGTTTGTTTCTTATTCATACATTTTTCGTTAAACTAATTAATTTATCTAATGTTATGTAAACATACATGAATGACAAAATTACATGGAATGAAATTACTAATGAGATGGCTAACAATAGCAATGATTTTACGAATTTGGTATATTTGTGTTGTTGGGTTGCTTAATCTAATAATTTGTGTAATCTAACTAATTATCTAAATGGACAATAAAAGATAAGTGACCTAATATTCTAGCAACAATCATTCCCTTTCTAATGGTTGCATTCCTCAAAATAATTATATTCTATTTCCTACACAAACAATTAGGTCATTTCTAATGACGGCAATACTACCGATTTTCTCCTACTGCTCTGTGTTTCACAATCTGAGGTACGTAGATATGATGTAGATCTTCAATATTTATCCTCCCGTATCTTCGAGTTGCACTCGTAAAACCAATCTCCACGTGGGCTTCAAGTAGTCAAAATTCAAAACCTCATGTAGTGTCTCCCAACCAATGATAAAAATCGTATGTTCCAATGTTCGGATCAATTTGCCTTTCTTTTGTTCAATGATTAGATTGTAAGGTTTAATTGGTAGAGTTATGAAAATGGCAAGTGATGTTTAACTTGTAGTAATGTTTAACTTGTAGGCACTACGCCATAAATGCTCATATGCAATGCTTTTAGAAAGTGTTTCACTGAAAGTGTTCTGTTAGGTATGAAATTTTGGCTCTGATGAAACAGAACTTGAACTAGTGTTGCATTACACATAATTAGCGTTGCATTTGATCCACGGTGTTTCACATAATGCAACACTAACAGCTGGCGTTGCATTAGATATTTTTTAATTGTAAAAAATGCTGATGTGGCAGCAGTGGGGCCCACATTTGCTGACGTGGCATTTGCTGACGTGGCAAGTGTGGGGCCCACAATTGCTGATGTGGCAGATGTAGGGCCCACATTTGCTGACGTGGCATTTGCTGACGTGGCAGAAGCGTTGCATTAGGTGAAAAAGGCGTTGCATTTGCTATATAAAAGCGTTGCATTAGTTATTTTTTAATTTTAATAAATGCTGACGTGGCTGTTGTGGGACCCACCTGGGTGACGTGGCAGTGTGGGGCTCACAAGGATGACGTGGAAGGAGGCCAGAGATGCTGACGTGGCAAGTGTGGAGCCCACAATAGCTGACGTGGAAGATGTGGAGCCCATATCTGCTGACGTGGCATTCGCTGACGTGGCAGAAGCGTTGCATTAGGTGAAAAAAGCGTTGCATTTGCTATATAAAAGCGTTGCATTAGCTATTTTTTTTAATATTAATAAAGTCTGCCGTGGCAGCTGTGGGGCCCACTAAGGGTGACGTGGCAGTGTGGGGCCACGAGGGTGACGTGGCAGGAGGTCCACAAATGCTGACGTGGCAGGTGTGGGGCCCACAATTGCTGACGTGGCAGGTGTGGGGCCCACATTGCTAACGTTGTATTCGCTGATGTGGCAGAAGCGTTGCATTAGGTAAAAAAACGTTGCATTTGCTATATAAAAGCGTTGCATTAGGTATTTCAAATAATAATAAAGTCTGACGTGGCAGCTGTGGGGCACACTAAGGGTGACGTGGCAGTGTGGGGCCCACAAGGGTGACGTGGCAGGTGGTCTGCAGATGCTGACGTGGCAGGTGTGGGGCCCACAATTGCTGACGTGGCAGGTGTAGGGCCCACATTTGCTGACGTGGCATTCGCTGACATGGCAGAAGCGTTGCATTAGGGGAAAAAAGCGTTGCATTTGCTATTTTGAAGTGTTACGTTAACTGCTGCTCTTACCGGAATAATGAAACTATTTTTTAAAATCTTTTTTTCGACGTTCCAATCATACGGATGTCAAGATATAACGGTTTTAGTGAAGTGGTAAATTTTTAAAAAATTTGCTAGATGTATTTGGTTTGGTTTTATAATGGTCAAACCGGTCAACGTAGACTTCCCTTTTAAATAGTCTTGTCCCGAATGATGAAACTATTTTTTAAAATCTTTTTTTCGACGTTCCAATCGTATGGATGTCAAGATATAACGGTTTTAGTGAAGTGGTAAATTTTTAAAAAATTTGCTAGATGTATTTGGTTTGGTTTTATAACGGTCAAACCGGTCAACGTAGACTTCCCTTTTAAATAGTCTTGTCCCGAATGATGAAACTATTTTTTAAAATCTTTTTTTCGACGTTCCAATCGTACGGATGTCAAGATATAACGGTTTTAGTGAAGTGGTAAATTTTTAAAAAATTTGCTAGATGTATTAGGTTTGGTTTTATAACGGTCAAACCGGTCAACGTAGACTTCCCTTTTAAATAGTCTTGTCCCGAATGATGAAACTATTTTTTAAAATCTTTTTTTCGACGTTCCAATCGTACGGATGTCAAGATATAACGGTTTTAGTGAAGTGGTAAATTTTTAAAAAATTTGCTAGATGTATTTGGTTTGGTTTTATAACGGTCAAACAGGTCAACGTAGACATCCCTTTTAAATAGTCTTGTCCCGAATGATGAAACTATTTTTTAAAATCTTTTTTTCGAAGTTCCAATCGTACGGATGTCAAGATATAACGGTTTTAGTGAAGTGGTAAATTTTTAAAAAATTTGCTAGATGTATTTGGTTTGGTTTTGTAACGGTCAAACCGGTCAACGTAGACTTCCCTTTTAAATAGTCTTGTCCCGAATGATGAAACTATTTTTTAAAATCTTTTTTTCGACGTTCCAATCGTACGGATGTCAATATATAACGGTTTTAGTGAAGTGGTAAATTTTTAAAAAATTTGCTAGATGTATTTGGTTTGGTTTTATAACGGTCAAACCGGTCAAATATTGACTTTCCTTCTAACTAGTCTTGTCCTTCTAAAATTTCGTAGAGTAAATTTTTTTAAAAAGCATGTTTATCGAAATATATAAAATGAAAAGTACATTTTAATCTTTTTTTCAGTTTAAAATTTGATAAATAATATATCTTAATTTGTTTTTAAAAAATTTTATTTTACAATAATAAATAAATAAAATGTAATAAAAGTACACACACGTGACACACATACAAGCAGCACAAGTGAAAAATCGGGCGGAAAAATTCCCCCCTTAATTTTCAGAAGACTTTCCCCCTTTTACACTCTCTCTCTCAAACATACACTCTCAAACATACTCTCTCTCTCAAACATACATATCTCTCTCTCAGATCTGTTATACATGAAGGGTCTGCAGCTTAATTAGGCTTCAGCTTAATTAGGTAATTGTATATACCTTTCTTCTCGATGTTTAATTAATTACCCGACTCACTCTAATTTTTTTGATTTGAAGCTTAATTAGGGCTTCAGCTTGAACTTGTTTAGGTAATTCATCTCTAGTTAGATACCCGGTTTTTTGAAAGTGTTTCTATGTGTCTTCTTCAACTTATTCTATGTACATGCTCGTTTACATTTCTTTAATTAGGTTTTTTTTAATTATGGTTTTTTCATCTTTGTTTTGGTTTTTCTTTTTGATTTGTTTTTTAATTAGGGTTTTCTTTTTGATTTGTTTTTTAATTAGGGTTTTCTTTTTGATTTTTTTTATGGTTATGTGTGTGTATAAATAATATGATTTTAATGTGATATTGTGTCTCTGTTGGTGTCTGTTTAGGTAGTAGTTTATGTGTGTATTTGTATGGTTTTACTAATTAAGATATCTGTGTTTGTGCAGAGGAAAGAGGATTAAGTGGAACGCATTTGATTTTGTACTTTGGAACGCATTTTATAAGTAAGCCTCCTCTGCTCTTCTTGAACTTCATGCCTGTTATGTTTTAGTTTTATATGTTCTTCTTGAACGCATTTGGTTTTATATCTTCATGCCTGTTATATGTGGTTTTACTTAATAAAATGTATGCCTGTTATGTAACTGTGTATCTATGTGTGGTGTATCTATGTGTAACTTTAATTGATCTGTTGCGCTTGTCCCAGTTAAGTACGAATGTATGTGTATCTTAACTTTATTCAGTAAAACTCTATTATTTTATAATTTTGTAGAGGCTTAATAGATAGGGATATACAGGGAGTGATTAGGACATATAAAATCATATGCTCCAATATTTAAAATTAAATATTAGTCAGTGAATGCATTTAATGTGGTCAAACCAAACTGTACAGGGGTAGCCATTGTTCACGTGTTGGAACGGTTAGTTGTACCGAATTAGTCGTACTAGGCCACGAAGAGATTGAGGTCATGGATGATGAGTACTACCTTTGGATAGGATTTCCAAGATCTAGTCCAGAGTATATAGGAGGAATAAAAGCTTTTTTGAAAAATGCATTTCCCATCTATCAAAATGGCGATGAAATGAAGTGCCCTTGCAAAAAATGTTCGGAACGTAATTGGTATTGTCAAAATGTCATATACGATCATCTTGTGGTCAATGGCCCTTCTCCGTTGCACGCCGAATGGATTTGTGAGGTTTCACAAACAAAATTAGGAGCTACTGATGACTTCAAAGATTCTGAAATGGAGATCGATTTTCAAGATAATTTAGATGCGATGTTCAGTTATGCGCGTAAGAATTTTGAAAATCACGGTTTCTTTGAAGGCGAACCAAATCTAGAGGCTCAGAAATTTACTCGGCATGTTAACAAAGGAAAACAACCATTATATCCTGGTTGTACTACATTTTCTCGATTAAGTTTCCTGATCAGACTTTATCATTTAAAGTGTGTTCATGGAATTAGTGAGTTTGCATTTGGGGAATTGCTAATGTTGATCAAAGAAGCTTTTCCTGATGCCCATCTACCTTTGTCTTTCAATGCTGCAAAGAGTGTCATTAGGGATTTAGGTCTTGAATACCAGAAAATACATGTCTGCCCAAACAGTTGCATGTTGTATTGGGCAGAAAATCAAGATAAAGATGTTTGTGACACTTGTGGTGTTTCGAGGTGGGTTGTACAAGAAAAGAAAGGCAACGCTGATGATAACAATCCACCGAAGTTGATTCACAAAGTGCCGGCAAACGTTATGAGGTACTTTCCGCTAATACCAATGTTTCAAAGGATGTTCATGTGTAAAGAATTTTCCAAACTTATGAGATGGCACGCAGTGGGACGAACAGAAGATGGAAAACTAAGACATCCGGCTGATGCTTTGGCTTGGAAGACGATGGATGCTCTTTATCCTAATTTTTCATCGGAAAATCGAAACATTAGGTTGGGTGTAGCATCTGATGGATTTAACCCATTTCGTTCGATGAGTTCAACTCATAGTACATGGCCAATCGTGTTAGTAAACTACAACCTTCCACCTTGGTTATGCATGAAACAAGAGAATTTGATTCTTTCAACATTAATATCCAGTCCAGATTCTCCCAGGAACAGTATTGACGTGTATATGCAACCTTTAATTGCGGAGCTGAAAGCATTGTGGAATGTTGGTGTTGAAACTTATGATGCCTCGACTGCTGGAAATTTTAATTTACGTGCAATGGCATTGTGGACCATAAGCGATTTTCCAGGATACGCTATGTTGTCAGGTTGGAGCACGAAGGGGAAGTTAGCGTGTCCATTATGCCATTACAAGACTTCTTCCACTTATTTGAAACATAGCAAAAAAGTGGTCTACATGAACCATAGAAAGTTTCTTGAACCGACACACAAGTGGAGGCTGGATAAGAGGAGATTCAATGGTGAAATAGAAATGGGACCAGTCCAGAAATATTATCAGGAACAGAAATTGAAGAGTTATTGTGGGGGTATGAAAATCAGTTTGGGAATATGAACAAGCAGAACCATAGAAGTGATTGTCCTTTTAAAAAGAAGTCAATTTTTTTTGATCTACCATATTGGTGTCATAATCCACTTCGACATAACCTGGATGCCATGCACATCGATGGTGATGATTCATCAGAGGTGCATAAAGATAATTTGTTTACTACTTACTGTCTTGTTTTTATGCACTTAAAAATTGTCAAGCTAATAATCCTGAACTTTTACTGAAGTGTAGAGAACAAAAGTTGTTCAGTCAAGCAAACCTACTGGACCAAGAACTCGTTCGCGAGCCAATGCAGCCCTTCAGATTGAGAATGAACCAACAAGCGCTCCCACTGCAACCGAGAAGCAACCAAACAAAGCTGGCACTACCAGGGGAGCTACAAGCTCGTCTCGTCCTTCAGTTTTGAAACCAACATGTAGCAAATTGTTTAAACAACCAAGCAATCCTGGAGAAGTTGGTTCAGTCGCTGCATATTTAGCGATGCGGGAACGTCAAAAGCAGAATGTTGCAGCTCCAGTAATGGAAAATGTCAATGAATTAGACCAAGAAGGGATTGAAAATGAAGAAGTTGAAGAAGGTACAATGTCATATTTCTTGCATGATTTTTATGTTTTCTATTATATTTTTTTGTGAGGTTGTACATTGATTTTTTTATTCATTTTCTTTGAACCTGGTATGTAAAGTACAAGCTCCAAGAAAACCAAGAGGGCGGTCAAAAATGAGTAAGGTTCATGCAAGAGGTCCTGATGATAAAGTAGTTCTCTCTGTGAATGAAGATGGTCAACCAATTTCTGATAACCGAAAAGTAGTTACTGAGTTAAGTAATTTTCTAGGGACACTAGTGAAGGATAATGTGTCTCTCACTTACATCAATTGGCATGTTGTTCCTGTCCAATTAAAGAATGAAATGATGGAATATACACTGGTAATCTCTATCACATTAAATCATATATAGTTCAACAGACTTACTTTATTTATGATTTTAATTAACCAATTTATTTCATGAATTCTATGTTTGCAGGCTAGGTATGATATTCCGGAAGGAGGACACAAGTGGGTCATGCACACACTTAATGAAGCTTGGAGGCGGCACAAGTCTGTGATGAAAGCAGCGCATTATAAAAAATATGCAACTGATGAGCAAAGGATTGAGAACAGGCCCAAAGCAATTCCTCTTGAAGATTTTAAAATGCTCTTGAAGTACTAGGGGGATGAATAAGTTCAGGTACTTCTTAAATGTGACAAAAAAATAATATTAGTTCACATTTTAATTTATTAAGAATTTTCATATATTAGTTCACATTTTAATTTATCTTGTTTAATCAGAATCCTTTAATTAAAAAAAAATTCTTTTGATTTTCTGTTTTGTTTTAATTTTCAGGCCCTAGCCGAGGATAATGCAGCACGTCGTAATACAATAAGTGAGACACATACTTTGGGTCCCATAACTCATGCACAAGCTAAAGAAAAGCTAGTATGTGTTTTTTCTCAACTCCACGTTACAATAGATTGAACTTAACTCTTTATTTAATTCTGATTCTTTTTCACTTTTATCTGAATTCTTGACCCTGCAGTGGTTATAGTTAAAATCTTTATGTTTATATTTATGTTCTTGTAATTAAATTGGTCCTTGTGATGGTAATGTGTAGAAAGCAAAAAAATTAATACTTGGATAAATTTTATGATTCCAAATTATATGAACTGCTTGTAGGATATAGTCTCCCTATGATTCCAAAGTTATGGTTCAATTTGTTGCTACTAATTAAATCTGTGGGAATTGCAAGTCTGTGCTAATTGATACTTGCCTCTAAGTTTATGTTTTTTCTCCAATTAAAGCTTTTCTAGATTATATATATATATATATATATATATATATATATATATATATATATATATATATATATATATATATATATATATATCCATGGATTGTATGTACGTAAGATTTGCTTATCCATTGGCAGTTAGATTTGCTAAAAGTTGCATTTTTCTAGTAAAATGGAGATGGCAAAATAATATTGTTTACAGAAGAAGTTTAGTTCATAGTTCATACTTATCACAAATTCCTACTCAATCCAGTGGTACTCAACGTAACTGTCTATAGATAGTTTCCCACATTTGCTGTTTGACGTATTTTTGTCTTGTATTTAGAAACCTCCATGATTTAATATTACCATTTCTTTTGAATAGCTTCTCCCAGTTAGCTGTCTATATATCATGCATAAGTAGTTTGAATTCATGTATGGTTTCTAATATTAATGTAACCACTTGCTGTAGATAAAAGTTCAGGAATTGGTAAATGCTGGAAAAATTGATGAGGCCAATGCACTTGTCGCTGGTGGGAGAACTCATGGGCAGAACTGGTTAGTGGGCAGGAGAGGTAAAAAATCTGAACAGAATACAACTCCTCCTGCTCTTGCAGACAGTTATGTGCAGGAATTGACCATGAAAATAAAGCAAAATCTTGAGGCTGATTTTATGGCCAAGGTGAACACAAAAGTGAAAGAGAATATGTCATGGATGTTGAACAAACTTGGTGAAGATAATCCAGGTCTTAAATTCGATGTGAAAGAGTTGTGTGCCACCGCTTCAAGTAATTATGATGACAACGATACTGGAACTCCTACGACTCAAGGCGGCACCACCGAATAACAATATGTAATGGTTTCGTACTTTTAGAATTTAGACTTAATCGTATGTGCTTTTCGGTTTAGAATTATGTTGGTTTAGCACACTTGTTCTTTTGGTATTAGTATGATGTTGGTGTGGATTTTAAATATTTGGTGGCTGTTGAATATTTGGTGGATGTTGAATGTTTTGGATGGCTTTGAATGCCTTTGTATTTTGATGGGTTTCTTTATGTAAGAAACAGAACATTGCAGAAATTTTCATCAAAGCGTTGCATTTGATATTTCTTGTGTTGCATTTCTACTGTTTTATTAGATACTTCTAGTGTTTTAAAAAGCAGATAAAAGCGTTGCATTACATAGATGTGGGGCCCAGTGCTGACGTGGCATGTGGAACCCTTTGCTGACGTGGCATGTGGGACCCTGTGCTGACGTGGCACGTGGACCCCGTACTGACGTGGCATGTGGGACCCACTACTGACGTGGCATGACAGGTCCCGCTCCTGACATGGCACATGGGCCCCCACATGCTGACATGGCATGCCAGCTGTACTGTTACTGACGTGGCATGCCAGCTGGACTGTTGCTGACGTGGCATGCTAGCTGGACCCATTGCTGATGTGGCATGCTTGTGGGGCCCACATTCGTGACGTGGAATTATAACTATGTCTCATGTCAATTGCAACGCCTCTCTGATGTTGTATTTGCTTGCTGTGGTGTTGCATTACATGTCAGATGCAACGCTTATTGCTGTTACATTAGATGCTAGAAAGCGTTGGATTATGGGGTCTAACGAGACGGTCTCGAATGCAACGCCCCCTGGTGTTGCATTTGGTCTAATGCAACGCTTTTTTGGCCTAAAGCAACATTAAACAGGGCGTTGCATTTGAGCGTTTATGGCGTAGTGAGGCCAATCATCAAATTAAATTCATAAATCTACTAATTAAACCTGAAATCAACAAAAACAAATTTTCTGTTAGGTTGAGTTTGACTTTATTGAAAGTCCGTTATATTGTTTTGTCGGCCCAACTCACTTGCCATGTAAATAATTGATGTGTAAATTGAAGGCTTAAATTGCCAAAAGTTCATTCAGCTGATGCCCAACTTGCAAGTGCCCAAATTGCAAGTGGTCATCAAACTCAAAAAACTTGTGAATGAATCATGAAATTTATTTATAGTTTGCAGTTTAGTCATCAATCATATAACCTACAAATGTAGTTCGAACCACAAATAATTTATGTTTTACCTGATATCATTAAAAATCATCAAATATTTGTATATATTTTAAGTGAGATTTTAAGAATTCCACTACTGGGTAAATCAGTATTATTACAAATTTCTTTTTTAATTATTTATATCAAAGTATACCCTAATATAATAAGAATAAAAGAAATTTTATATATGTACTATAGGTCAAGAATTTGATACCTATGAATAATATAATTTTTTATAATTAATTTTTTAAAAGAGTTTTGGAGGAAGAGAGATCTTTTAAACAAACTATCAATTAAATATAGAGTTCTAACTTCTATACTTATTGATAAAATTTATTACAATTGGATATAGAATAGGATTGTTCCTAAACAATGGAAAATTTATTCAAATTTCCAATACCTACAAATATTCGAAATTAAATTATTTGAATGACAACTTTAACATCCATCAAATATAATTAACTTTATGAAACCAACAAATTTCATTATACAAAAGTACAGGGAAAATATATGTTTTTTATATAAAATATATTCTTTTGTCAAAATGAATATATGTTTAATATTTAATATTTTATATTGTAATGAGTTGTGTTACTTGAAAATCCCAAGTCTAACACCAAATCTTATATTACACACTTTACCAGTCTTCCTTCCGTGCATGTTCTTAGAACAGAGCAGCATCAAAATTGTGGGATAAACTTTAATGCTGGGAAAAAATATTGGGATGGTCATTTTATGAATTTGAAATACTTGACTTGATATATTATTTTTGGTCGATTTGAATTTGTAGTTTAAGTTTGTATTTAGCATTGTATTTGAATTATGGAATTATTTTAAGTAGTTTGGATTTTAGATTGCTATCTAAATTTTACATATAAGAATATTACTCATTTTCTAGGTTGTAATTTCTGAAGTGTTACTCATTTTCTTTAAATGGTGAATGATGATATACACAAAATTAATTTTTATTTACCTTTTAAATGTAAATGGAGTAATGGATACTCAAAATCCGACCAGTTTATTCACTAAACTAAATAGATTGGATATATATCCACCTCTAAAAATATGTGTTCTATAAAATTAAATGGATATGAAATTATGACAATCCGATGCGAATCCGATCCATTGAGAAGACCTACTTGCAGATATTAACGTTGGGGATCAGACCACTGATAAACAAAAATTAGATTATAATTGGAATGAGAAGTTCTATAACATAATAAGAATGCTGCCATTCTAACCTCCAAGTAGAAGTATTAGATTATATCAAATATGTTGGATCTTTTGACTTTTTTTAGCAGTATATTTCAGTGTATGTTACCTATTTCTCTGAGATCCACAATTTTGTCTTGGGCATTTATTTAGAAGTAGTCCCCATGCAACGTCATATAAGAAACTGAAGGGTGTCCTTACCTTCCCATATCATATTGTCGTCTTGTGTGCTTGAACCTCTATATTTTGATTAATCATTTGGTGACACCACAATGGACAAACACCAGAATATATGTTCTCCCGAACCATGGTAACTTTTCATGGTATTACATTATAAGAAACGCTATACAAAACTGAAAATTTGGTTCGAGTATTTTTGAGGTGGATTCGAGTCAACCGTGAGTTCAATTTGGGGATTTATTGGATAAATTAGGGTTTTGGCAAGATGGCAAGTAATCAGGCTGCGCCCTCACCTTCCTTGCAGATAGGGCGCGCCTTAAATAATGAGGCGAGAAAGTGCAAGAGAAGAGATTCCAGCTAATTACTCCTCGAAGGTTAGAATACTCAAATCCTATTATTGAACATCCTAGTGAAGATAATTGTGATCGCAGGTTGTCAGATCCACAAGCTAGGGCGCGCCCTCACCCTCACCGTTCAGGGCGCACCCCTAGTGAGATTCAACGGGATGAAAAACAGATTGCTAGGGAGAAGAAGGATTTCGCAACTCTGAAGGAACGCCTTAATGATGATGATTTAAGGATGGTACTCCTCGAGCATCAGAGGAAAGAAAAAGAAAAGGGGAAGTACTTGGAATCGAGGCCCTGTGATCCACATCGTGCACCCCCTAATCACAAGTCGAAGCCCCTTGGACATGAGCGAGCCCTTCCACGAGGTAATGGTTCACAGCGCATGCCCCCTGATTACTGGTCGAGGCCCCTTGGACCTGAGCAAGCTCCCCCTCATGGAAATACCGGAAGAAGAAACAGCCGGGATAACAGAGATAGGAGAATGGAAATATACAGAGGGAATAGGCGGCCACGTAGCAATGAAGGAACGCCCTCAGGGAGAGGATCCCCTCGAATTTACCCAGTTCATTCAAGTACCTCCAGCGGGTCTAGATCAAGAACGCGCCCTCATTCTGAATCTTAACTAAATTATTCACCATACTTGAATTTGTGATTAATATCTACTAAAATATCAAATTTTGTACTTTACCTGAATATACAAAATGGATTTATTAAGGTCCAAATTAAATACTTCCGAATTTCTCAAATCGATAGACTTCTATGTTTGAATATAATTTTTAATTTATGAATTTATTTCAATACAATAATACAAATCCTTGTATATTACACTCTTTTCAAATGTTTCGGACTTGAACTAGCGAAATACTATTACCAACTATATTGGTACCATTTTCTCTTATATCTAACTAAGCACTGTATCCAAGACTTCAAATATAACATCTTATCTATAATCCACACTTTCTATAACATGACAACAAGATTTTGCTACAATCTAAGTGTTTGAAATTTTATCCAAAAATCATACAACAACTTCTTTCCCATTCTGTGTATGGTGCTCACTTTAATATTTTTCCTTCATATATTTCGAGTAGTTACTTACGAAGAGCATCTCCGATGGGAGAGACCCCTTAGGTAAATTTTAAATTTAATTACCATAAATAAGAATTATAAAGAATGTGTAAAAAAATTTACACTCCAATGGGACAAAACTGTTATCTATAATTATAGATAATCTCTTTATGTTGGCTATATTTGTCTTTCCACATCACTTATTTCTATATTAAAATTATATATTCCATTAATAACAACTTGAAATATTAATAACATACCATTTTTAAAATATAGCCAATCATTATAGCCAATACCCTCGGAACACAATATCTTACAGGTTCGACAAAATTTACATAATCAATATTTTATGTAATATAGCCAATCATTTTTACCTAACGCCATTGGAGATGCTCTAATAGTATTAAATAATAAGTAACAATTTAAGATACTATAAAATTACCACGATTTTCATACTCTGATTTAAACTTCCTCCACTCCTTGCACCTTGATCCGGTCAAATTTTTTTCGAGCATTATCTTCATTGTTTCTGCTTAAAAAAATTAAAAATATATCAATATTAAAATTTAGAATAAAACATTCCTCTATAAAAAATCAATTTGACACTGGAGATATAACAAATCTACTTTATCATAGAATATATATGAAGTTGATCAACTACATTTTCTACTTAAATTTTGTGCAAATGGATGTGTTGGTTTACATTAATATAAAAACTGTAAGATGTTAAAACCAACATATCAATATATCTTGCAGTAATGCAAATCAGTCATGTAAATATACAAAAATATGAAACTGCACCATACATCAATCACACCACATGTACGAAAAGGAAATGGAGATGGAACATACCGCTAAATTAAAGATATATGTTGTGAAAAGGAAATACATCTGTACAACATATTCAATTTTTTTTGGGTATCATGTTTTTAATTTCTCATTTTCATTTGTGTCGGATTCCTCCATGTGGATTCATTAGAGATCTAAGATCTTTTATGAAAAACAAAGCATATATACATATGAAATCAAATTCATCTAATTAAACAAATTTTTAAACAAAAGCTTAGAGTTATTTAATCTATACATATGTGTATTGGAGCATACTTAATTAAACATTGTAATACATACCTTTGAATGTTTTAATAGGCCTAATGATGGTAGAATCATTAATATCACTAGCCTGGGTATACTTTTAATTTGATCTTAAGGGGTGATAAATAGACACATATTGGTATAGATAGGCACAAATTTATGATTTGTAAATACTTTGAAGGGAAAACTAGATTAGATAAAAAAAATTTGGCCGTCTTAATTTGGGGATTGGGGATTGGATTAAATGATAAGTAGATTAAATTTGATGTACATATAAAACCCTAAAATATAGAGACTGGCGGGCCTTATATGTAGAGATCTAGTCAAGTTAATGGGCTTCATATGCAGTGGGAATCATGGCTAGATTGGGCTAAACTTATCAATATAAATATATTCATTAGCAATATCAATCTTAATATTCAATATCAATATCAATATCAGTCTATTCCCAATTACAACTAGCATTCTCTTCCAATTATTTCTTAAATTGTCCCTTTTCATTTAACATTCTTTCTCAAGCTTTAGGGTTATGTTCGTCATTTTTCTATCTGGACCCATTTCATTGGGGTTTTAACTCAACTCACATTGCACAAGCAAAACTGCAGATGTCCCTGTGGTAGACTATGGTAAATCCAACTTAGGTGTTAAATTCATGGAAATAGATTTTTCAATTTCGGATGTACATCAATTTAAATTTCAAATTTACATCATTTTAAATTGGGATTTTAATTAATATATCTCATTTTAAAAAATGATTTATAAATATGTCCCTTTTTTAATTTTATTTAAAAATATGTCCCATTTTCAAAATTCTTTACAATTTTAAAATAACCATGGTTAATTTCAATACTTTATATTTTTAAATGATAAATATAACTTTTTTTTATAAATTATGATGTTTTACACATGCTTGAATCTCTAAGGGACTAAAAATGTAAACAAAACCAAAATTAGAGAACAGAGCTTTCCGTACTTCAACAACCCGTAAACCTATTTAACCCTGATGGTTTGTTTCACACATTTGGTAGAAAAAACAACCCATGTTAAGAAATGCAATGACCGACATGAATGTGTACTTCACTAAATAAATTTTAGATATGCATGAAACCTGAATGACATACTAATGCTCATGAAATAACCCAAATATCATCATTTATTATTACAATACCAAGAAATTCTGAAATGGGAAGAAAATACAAACAAATGTCCAACAAAAACAATGAAGGTACTTGAATTTTTATAGGCCAAGTAATAGAGAAAACAAATTGCAGGTCCAGAAGCCCGATCTTCACTTCTTCATGGAGGTCCAACTATTTGCAGGTTCTACTTCGCATGCAACCTTCTTTTTTCTAGGTAGATTTTTCTCGGACTCCGCTTCATTCCCTCCTAATTATTTATGGTAGGCAAAGTTGTTTCCTTTCTTTTACTAGGTAGAGAGACTAATGAGGTGACTACTGTTCTAGATTCAGATTGTAATGTTAGTGCTACTTGGGTAGGAGAAGTGTCGCCTTCTCTTAGAACAAGTCCAATGCATAGCTACAGTTAGTGCTATAGCCATAATATAGAACGGAGGGAGTTATGATGTAAGAATTACCCTTGATGCTGATTTTTTTCACCCTCTCTGGGCAATCAGCTTTGCTTCACATTTATGTTCTATAGCTATAATATAGAACGGAGGGAGTTATGATGTAAGAATTACCCTTGATGCTGAATTTTTTTCACCCTCTCTGGCCAACCAACTTTGCTCCACATTTCTTGAACTATTTCTGCATTGATTGGAGGTCTTACAGTGAGTGCATAACTGATTGGAAAATTTTTCAAGAAATCCATCAGGAGGAGATGAAAGTCAGCTAATCTTTATCTTAGAAATCAACATGATTAGTGACTGCATATGAAACTTTGCCTAATGAACTTCAACGCATAGCTATTGTTAAAATTTTCTGAGATTTTTAAACAAAACTGTTGGAGAGAATTTTTGAATGAAAATCGAGAACGGGGTATAAAAGCATTATATAAGGGAAACGTTTCACAAAGATTTCTTTTACTATTAATGCAGACCATATATCCAAGATAGAAAAAACAGTACCCAAATTTTGCAGTGTCCAAAACCTCAAAGATTTATAAAATCTTAACTAAATTATTCTCCATACTTGAATGTAAAATTTGAATTTGTGATTAATATCTACTAAAATAATAAATTTTGTACTTTACGTGAATATACACCATGGATTTTTTAAGATCCAAATTAAATACTTCCGAATTTCTTAAATCGATAGACTTCTATGTTTGAATATAATTTTTAATTTCTGAATTTATTTCAATAGAATAATACAACTCCTTGTATATTACACTCTTTTCAAATGTTTCGGACTTGAACTAGCAAAATACCATTACCAACTATATTGGTATCATTTTCTCTTATATCTAACTGAGCACCTGGAAACTGTATCCAAGACTTCAAATAAAACAACTTATCTATAATCCACACTTTCTATAACATGACAACAAGATTTTGCTATAATCTAAGTGTTTGAAATTTTATCCAAAAATCATAAAACAACTTCTTTCCCACTCTGTGTATGGTGCTCACTTTAATATTTTTCCTTCATATATTTCGAGTAGTTACTTACTAATAGTATTAAATAATAAGTAACAATTTAAGATACTATAAAATTACCACGATTTTCATACTCTGATTTGAACTTCCTCCACTCCTTGCACCTTGATCCGGTCAAATTTTTTTCGAGCATTATCTTCATTATTTCTGCTTAAAAAAATTAAAAATATATCAATATTAAACTGTAGAGTAAAACATTCCTGTATAAAAAATCAATTTGACTCTGGAGATATAACAAATCTACTTTATCATAGAATATATATAAAGTTGATCCAATACATTTGCTACTTAAATTTTGTGCAAATGGATGTGTTGGTTTACATTAATATAAAAACTGTAAGATGTTAAAAACAACATATCAATATATTTTGCAGTAATGCAAGTAATGCAAATCAGTCATGTAAATGTACAAAAATATGAAATTGCACCATACATCAATCACACCACATGTACGAAAAGGAAATGGAGATGGAACATACCGCTAAATTAAAGATATATGTTATGAAAAGGAAATACATTTGTACAACATATTCAATTTATTTGGGTATCATGTTTTTAATTTCTCATTTTCATTTGTTTCGGATTCCTCCATGTGGATTCATTAGAGATCTAAGATCTTTTATGAAAAACAAAGTATATATACATATGAAATCAAATTCATCTAACTAAACACATTTTGAAACAAAAGCTTAGAGTTAGTTAGTCTATACATATGTGTATTGGAGCATACTCAATTAAACATTGTAATACATACCTTTGAATGTTTTAATAGGCCAAATGATGGTAGAATCATTATTATCACTAGCCTGGGTATACTTTTAATTTGATCTTAAGGGGTGATAAATAGACACATATTGGTATAGCTAGGCACAAATTTACGATTTGTAAATACTTTGAAGGGAAAACTAGATTAGATAAAAACATTTGGCCGTCTTAATTTGGGGATTGGGGATAGGATTAGATGATAAGTAGATTAAATTTGATGTACATATAAAACCCAAAAATATAGAGACTGGGCCTTATATGTAGATATCTAGTCAAGGTAATGGGCATCATGGCTAGATTGGGCTAAACTTATTAATATAAATATATTCATTAGCAAGAACAAAGTTCAGCGGAGACCATGTTTTTTGTGGAGTCCAGGAGTCCATTTTTGTTCTGCATACATTCGTCCGCATTTAACAATGTTTTACCAATGCAAAAACGCTTTCCTTCTGAACATGAACGTAAATTGTTCCGAAACATCTCTTAAATTGATGTAAAATATTTAAATCGCTTTATTCTTCAACAGTTGGTTCTGCAAAACAAAATTTGTTCTGCAAATTCAATATTTTGTCGTTGCGAGCAATATAATGTATATTTGTGATAGATTTCGACAATATTGTTCAAAAAACTCTAACTAATCTTGGTGATTACCGTAGAAAATTGTTAAATGTAATGTAAAATGCTGATGAATATGTGCAGGACAAAGGTGGACTCTAGGACTCCACAAAATACATGGTCTCCACTGAACAACACTCTCATTAGCAATATCAATCTTAATATTCAATAACAATATCAATATCAGTCTATTCCCAATTACAACTAGCATTCTCTTCCAATTATTTCTTAAATTTTCCCTTATCATTTAACATTCTTTCTCAAACTTTAGGGTTAAGTTCGTCATTTTTCTATCTTGACCCATTTCATTGGGGTTTTACCCCAACTCACATTGCACAAGCAAAACTGTAGATGTCCCTCTTGAATTCAGTGGTTGACTCTAGTAAATCCAACTTAGGTGTTAAATTCATGGAAATAGATTTTTCATTTTCGGATGTACATCAATATAAATTTCAAATTTACATCATTTTAAATTGGGATTTTAATTAATATATCTCATTTTAAAAAATTATTTATAAATATGTCCAATTTATAATTTTATTTAAAAAGATGTCCCATTTTCAAAATTCTTTACAATTATAAAATGACCATGGTTAATTTCGATACTTTATATTTTTAAATGATAAATATAACTTTTTTTTATAAATAATGATGTTTTACACATGCTTGAATCTCTAAGGGACTAAAAATCTAAACAAAACCAAAATTAGAGAACAGAGCTTCGGGTACTTCAACAACCCGTAAACCTATCTAACCCTGGTGGTTTGTTTCACACATTTGGTAGAAAAAACAACCCATGTTAACAAATGCAATGACCGACATGAATGTGTACTTCACTAAATAAATTTTAGATATGCATGAAACCTGAATGACATACTAATGCTCATGAAATAACCCAAATATCATCATTTATTATTACAATACCAAGAAATTCTGAAATGGGAAGAAAATAAAAACAAATGTCCAACAAAAACAATGAAGGTACTTGAATTTTTATAGGCCAAGTAATAGAGAAAACAAATTGCAGGTCCAGAAGCCCGATCTTCACTTCTTCATGGAGGTCCAACTATTTGCATGTTCTACTTCGCATGCAACCTTCTTTTTTCTAGGTAAATTTTTCTCGGACTCCGCTTCATTCCCTCCTAATTATTTATGGTAGGCAAAGTTGTTTCCTTTCTTTTACCAGATAGAGAGACTAATGAGGTGACTACTGTTCTAGATTCAGATTGTAATGTTAGTGCTACTTGGGTAGGAGAAGTGTGGCCTTCTCTTAGAACAAGTCCATTGCATAGCTACAGTTAGTGCTATAGCCATAATATAGAACGGAGGGAGTTATGATGTAAGAATTACCCTTGATGCTGATTTTTTTCACCCTCTCTGGCCAATCAGCTTTGCTTCACATTTCTGTTCTATAGCTATAATATAGAACGGAGGGAGTTATGATGTAAGAATTGCCCTTGATGCTGAATTTTTTTCACCCTCTCTGGCCAATCAGCTTTGCTCCACATTTCTTGATCTATTTCTGCATTGATTGGAGGTCTTACAGTGAGTGCATAACTGATTGGAAAATTTTTCAAGAAATCCATCAGGAGGAGATGAAAGTCACACTACGCCATAAACGCACATACGCAACCCCCAAATAAATTTGCAAAAGACCTGAGGGGCGTTACCAATACCGGCGTTGCGTAAGACCCCTAATGCAACGCTTTTTCCAAGCTATTGCTACACTACAAAAGCAGTGCATAAGAGGTCTTATGCAACACCAAAAGCAAGTAAAGGCAACACTTAACGGTGTTGCATAAGATTTTTCAGCCATGTCAGCATGCTGACATGTAGGCAAGGTGACACGTCAACATGCTGACATGTAAGCAAGGTGCCACGTCATCAAGGTGACACGTCATTAGTGGGGCCCACAAGTGCCACGTCACAAATGCAACACCATTTATTTTTATTGTAACATCATTTTTTTTATTGCAACATCAAATAGAGTCAAATGCAACACCTTTTTACAAAAAATTTAAAATAGCTACTTTGTTTATATATAAAACCATCCTATCCAAATCAAGCCAACAACTAATACAAATCAACAAATTCTTAGGTTCAAAATGGGGCAGGTTCGCAAATTCTATCTGCAGCAACAAGATCCTCTTTAGCTTTAATAATTCTTTCTTGACGATATTGTTCCTGCCTTCTCAATCCTTCCATTTCCTTAAGCTTTCCCCACACTTGCACACTCTACAAGTTTGTAACCAGAAATTAGAAAATAAAGGAGAATAAAGGAGAATGCATTAAGTTCTGGATAGGTGATGCAAAAGTATATCTACATATATAAACACCAATGCTAGACGCAACTGCCAAGACCTAACACATATATTCTGTACTCTTGGTTTGAAAATGGGCACTGCATGTCCTGCTCCTCTAGATGTTGCAAATGTTAGTCCTTCATACTCTTGAATCCAGCCAGCAACCTGATCCCAATTACTTATTCTATTATTATCCGCAATGTCACATGACTAAAACAACAAATGCTGCTAGATTTTATGAAAGTGTCTGTGCAGGTGGATATGTGAAATATGAAACCCAAAGCTGTCAGATTATGAATAGAAAATTGAACACGAATTTGTTAAATTATGTAATATTTTTTGTCTTAGAAATGTCATGTCCTAAATCGACACTTTTGTGTTTGAAGCAGGGCCTTAGAACTGACACACCTCTTTCAATAGTTGTCAGAGGTGAATAGAGACGCGAACAGACAACCTGAACAGCTACGAGAATGTTTTATGTCTATAAACAGGACTCTCTTCGCTATTCAAAAAAAAATCTTTATCTGTAGTTCTGAAAAGAATGAAAAAACTAATCCCATGTCCAGACTTTTGGAGTACAAATTCAGATTTGAGTTTGTTTGTTCTTTTGAGTTTAAAGCACTGCAATTCATCAGGATGTAATCTGTTCTATCCCGTGGCTGTGAGGCAAATGTCTACGACCTTGAGCACCGTAGAGGAGACATATTCGCTTTAAGGACAGAACGTTTGAGCAAACTAATCTCAGATACTAACAATTACCAACCCTGCTAATTTGGTTAACTAATATATGTGTGTTATTCTTATATTGTGTCTATGTGCAGATTATTGATATTAGGATTCTTATACAGATATGTGCGTACATTATACATGCACGTATATGAAATACTATGTACACCAACAGAAGCTTTATTCTATTTCTGCAGTAAAAAAACATTAATAATGCCTACTGAAAATTACCTGCATCTTGTGGTACCAAGGCCTCCATGACCTGTTGATTGGAAGCACGAGAGTGCTCAAGCTGTATCTTGTGGACAAAACCGGTACTCTTCCATCAATGTCACCACTGAATCATTCATAATAAATAGTTAAAAATGCAAACTGAAAAGGAAAATTTAACGAATTATGTGATTAGAAAACTATACCTGTATACCCATATCCTAAGTCATGCAGCTATAAGTTCCTTGTAAATTGGAAGAACAGATTCTTTTGAATCTTTCCAGCCATGAAAAATGTCCATACTGTATTCATTTGATTTAGTAGGCAACATAAAGATCGTAAATCATTTTCAGATTTATAAACTTCATGAAACTATAAACTTCCTGTATAGCCCGAGATTATGAGCACTGGAACATGTTGCTTAAATGTAACAAAACAAGGCAGAAAAAGAGACAATAAATTACTTGGAATTGTCGACCCCTTTAGTTAGTTTGTCTTTCTTTAATTTTTTGGCTAAGGTAAAATGAAGAAGTTTTTGTGTGCTTGGAATTGTAATAATGTGTGCCGAAAATAGCATATACAGTAGGACAAAAAAACACAGAATAACATACGCCATACCATGTATAATATATTGAAATATTATACGCCATGTATAGTATGGCCCTTGCATACTTAAACTGGATTTAAAAGATTGATATGTTGGTGGTTCAAATTTGTTATTCCAGTTTTCCTGCTTTGAAACCAAAAGGTAAAGAAGTACCATTGTCGACCCCTTTAGTTTGTCTTTCTTTAATTTTTTGGCTAAGCTAAAATAAAGAAGTTTTTGTGTGCTTGGAATTGTAATAATGTGTGCCGAAAATAGCATATACAGTACGGACAAAAAAACACAGAATAACATACGCCATACCATGTATAACCGCTCAATCTTCTCAATTACAGCACTGAACCTACTTGCAGGGGGTGCATCATTGCCATCATCTTGAGGAGGCTGTCCCTGCAAAACCAAATTTAAGTAACAATGAAGTTGTACGCAGTACAGCATATCATCGACAACATTTTGTCACATGTAGGCCAGTGTACTTGTTTCCATTCTATATCTCTTCTTTTTCACCTTCATGTATCACTGTTTATAAAATTCAATTTATTTTCTTAAGTCGAATCATATTCTTGTCAATTCACAATGCAGATATAAAATTTACATTGAAGGATCTGCTTGGTCAGTAAGCCAGAAGTACATTCTTGCTTGTGATTCTGTTTGCTTGATAGTTACACCCCAGTACTATGATTTCTTCACTAGAGGTTTGATGCCAATGGAACACTACTGGCCCATAAGGAAAAATGACATGTGCAAATCTATTAAGTTCGCTGTTGACTGGGGCAACATTCATGAGCAGAAGGTACAAGGCTTATTGCCATAGCAAATAAACTATAGCAAAACCTGGCATAATTAAACACTCTGGAATACATACTACCATCTTAAATACATACACATACATAAGGAGGCTAGCAATTACCGTTAGGCACTACGAAATAAAATCTAGATGCAGAAGTATTCTATAGATTGAATTTGTAAGTAATGTTTATGGCATTGTATTGTAGGTGCAGCCCATTGCAGAGGTAGCAGTTAATTTCGTTCAAGAAGATTTGCACATGGACAATGTGTACGATTACATGTTTCACCTGTTAAATGAATATTCAAAATTGTTAAGGTATAAGAGTACAATACCTGAAAACGCAATTGAGCTTTGTTTGGAGACAATGGCTTGTCCTGCGAAAGGATTAGCGAAGAAGTATATGAGAGAGTCATTGGTGACTGCACCAATGGATAGGATCCCATGTACTATGCTTCCTCCCTATGATGAAAGAGGTCCTCATTTGTATCATATGGGAAAAGAACGTTTATTCAAAAAAGTTAAAACTTGGGAAAATAAGTACTGGGAAGTCGAAAACAAAGAAACATAAAATGGGACGGCTCTGATGAAGCTGTACTCCCATTAAACTTTACTAGATAAAAGACATTGGATAATCAAGAAATGGGACTTAAAGAAAACAACTAAAAAGAATCAATACCATCTCCTGCAGCAGTATTACTAGCATCTGCCACCTGTTTCACTAAAGCAGCACCAACATTTTTGGCTTTATCCTTGAAATTGATACTTTTGGCTACTGTCACGCCATCTTTTGTAACCTTTGGACTCCATGTAAACTCACACATACAAGTAAGTACATTACTAAGAGCCAATAAACCCAATAAACAGAGAGCATAACCCTTATAAAGTGTGAAGCATTATGATAAACCCAATAAACAAACATACTCACAAGTCTCTGTTGAATTTGTGTACCTTTGATTTTTGAAACCCAATAAACTTGGTAAGAAGAAGTCGATTAAGAGCCACTGCAACTTAGTCGTCGATTAAGAATCCGCAACTTAGATGCGTGAAAGATTCTGCAACTTGGTGAGAAGCTTGAATTCAAATCGAACCCTAATATTGAATCCCTAAAATCGAAATTCAAATCGTGGAAGATTTGAACCAAATCGAAGCCAAAGACAGAATGACAAGTCGAAGAAGATGAACTAGAGAGAAGTACTAAATAAATTTTAGATATGCATGAAACCTGAATGACATACTAATGCTCATGAAATAACCCAAATATCATCATTTATTATTACAATACCAAGAAATTCTGAAATGGGAAGAAAATACAAACAAATGTCCAACAAAAACAATGAAGGTACTTGAATTTTTATAGGCCAAGTAATAGAGAAAACAAATTGCAGGTCCAGAAGCCCGATCTTCACTTCTTCATGGAGGTCCAACTATTTGCAGGTTCTACTTCGCATGCAACCTTCTTTTTTCTAGGTAGATTTTTCTCGGACTCCGCTTCATTCCCTCCTAATTATTTATGGTAGGCAAAGTTGTTTCCTTTCTTTTACTAGGTAGAGAGACTAATGAGGTGACTACTGTTCTAGATTCAGATTGTAATGTTAGTGCTACTTGGGTAGGAGAAGTGTCGCCTTCTCTTAGAACAAGTCCAATGCATAGCTACAGTTAGTGCTATAGCCATAATATAGAACGGAGGGAGTTATGATGTAAGAATTACCCTTGATGCTGATTTTTTTCACCCTCTCTGGGCAATCAGCTTTGCTTCACATTTATGTTCTATAGCTATAATATAGAACGGAGGGAGTTATGATGTAAGAATTACCCTTGATGCTGAATTTTTTTCACCCTCTCTGGCCAACCAACTTTGCTCCACATTTCTTGAACTATTTCTGCATTGATTGGAGGTCTTACAGTGAGTGCATAACTGATTGGAAAATTTTTCAAGAAATCCATCAGGAGGAGATGAAAGTCAGCTAATCTTTATCTTAGAAATCAACATGATTAGTGACTGCATATGAAACTTTGCCTAATGAACTTCAACGCATAGCTATTGTTAAAATTTTCTGAGATTTTTAAACAAAACTGTTGGAGAGAATTTTTGAATGAAAATCGAGAACGGGGTATAAAAGCATTATATAAGGGAAACGTTTCACAAAGATTTCTTTTACTATTAATGCAGACCATATATCCAAGATAGAAAAAACAGTACCCAAATTTTGCAGTGTCCAAAACCTCAAAGATTTATAAAATCTTAACTAAATTATTCTCCATACTTGAATGTAAAATTTGAATTTGTGATTAATATCTACTAAAATAATAAATTTTGTACTTTACGTGAATATACACCATGGATTTTTTAAGATCCAAATTAAATACTTCCGAATTTCTTAAATCGATAGACTTCTATGTTTGAATATAATTTTTAATTTCTGAATTTATTTCAATAGAATAATACAACTCCTTGTATATTACACTCTTTTCAAATGTTTCGGACTTGAACTAGCAAAATACCATTACCAACTATATTGGTATCATTTTCTCTTATATCTAACTGAGCACCTGGAAACTGTATCCAAGACTTCAAATAAAACAACTTATCTATAATCCACACTTTCTATAACATGACAACAAGATTTTGCTATAATCTAAGTGTTTGAAATTTTATCCAAAAATCATAAAACAACTTCTTTCCCACTCTGTGTATGGTGCTCACTTTAATATTTTTCCTTCATATATTTCGAGTAGTTACTTACTAATAGTATTAAATAATAAGTAACAATTTAAGATACTATAAAATTACCACGATTTTCATACTCTGATTTGAACTTCCTCCACTCCTTGCACCTTGATCCGGTCAAATTTTTTTCGAGCATTATCTTCATTATTTCTGCTTAAAAAAATTAAAAATATATCAATATAAAACTGTAGAGTAAAACATTCCTGTATAAAAAATCAATTTGACTCTGGAGATATAACAAATCTACTTTATCATAGAATATATATAAAGTTGATCCAATACATTTGCTACTTAAATTTTGTGCAAATGGATGTGTTGGTTTACATTAATATAAAAACTGTAAGATGTTAAAAACAACATATCAATATATTTTGCAGTAATGCAAGTAATGCAAATCAGTCATGTAAATGTACAAAAATATGAAATTGCACCATACATCAATCACACCACATGTACGAAAAGGAAATGGAGATGGAACATACCGCTAAATTAAAGATATATGTTATGAAAAGGAAATACATTTGTACAACATATTCAATTTATTTGGGTATCATGTTTTTAATTTCTCATTTTCATTTGTTTCGGATTCCTCCATGTGGATTCATTAGAGATCTAAGATCTTTTATGAAAAACAAAGTATATATACATATGAAATCAAATTCATCTAACTAAACACATTTTGAAACAAAAGCTTAGAGTTAGTTAGTCTATACATATGTGTATTGGAGCATACTCAATTAAACATTGTAATACATACCTTTGAATGTTTTAATAGGCCAAATGATGGTAGAATCATTATTATCACTAGCCTGGGTATACTTTTAATTTGATCTTAAGGGGTGATAAATAGACACATATTGGTATAGCTAGGCACAAATTTATGATTTGTAAATACTTTGAAGGGAAAACTAGATTAGATAAAAACATTTGGCCGTCTTAATTTGGGGATTGGGGATAGGATTAGATGATAAGTAGATTAAATTTGATGTACATATAAAACCCAAAAATATAGAGACTGGGCCTTATATGTAGATATCTAGTCAAGGTAATGGGCATCATGGCTAGATTGGGCTAAACTTATTAATATATATATATTCATTAGCAAGAACAAAGTTCAGCGGAGACCATGTTTTTTGTGGAGTCCAGGAGTCCATTTTTGTTCTGCATACATTCGTCCGCATTTAACAATGTTTTACCAATGCAAAAACGCTTTCCTTCTGAACATGAACGTAAATTGTTCCGAAACATCTCTTAAATTGATGTAAAATATTTAAATCGCTTTATTCTTCAACAGTTGGTTCTGCAAAACAAAATTTGTTCTGCAAATTCAATATTTTGTCGTTGCGAGCAATATAATGTATATTTGTGATAGATTTCGACAATATTGTTCAAAAAACTCTAACTAATCTTGGTGATTACCGTAGAAAATTGTTAAATGTAATGTAAAATGCTGATGAATATGTGCAGGACAAAGGTGGACTCTAGGACTCCACAAAATACATGGTCTCCACTGAACAACACTCTCATTAGCAATATCAATCTTAATATTCAATAACAATATCAATATCAGTCTATTCCCAATTACAACTAGCATTCTCTTCCAATTATTTCTTAAATTTTCCCTTATCATTTAACATTCTTTCTCAAACTTTAGGGTTAAGTTCGTCATTTTTCTATCTTGACCCATTTCATTGGGGTTTTACCCCAACTCACATTGCACAAGCAAAACTGTAGATGTCCCTCTTGAATTCAGTGGTTGACTCTAGTAAATCCAACTTAGGTGTTAAATTCATGGAAATAGATTTTTCATTTTCGGATGTACATCAATATAAATTTCAAATTTACATCATTTTAAATTGGGATTTTAATTAATATATCTCATTTTAAAAAATTATTTATAAATATGTCCAATTTATAATTTTATTTAAAAAAATGTCCCATTTTCAAAATTCTTTACAATTATAAAATGACCATGGTTAATTTCGATACTTTATATTTTTAAATGATAAATATAACTTTTTTTTATAAATAATGATGTTTTACACATGCTTGAATCTCTAAGGGACTAAAAATCTAAACAAAACCAAAATTAGAGAACAGAGCTTCGGGTACTTCAACAACCCGTAAACCTATCTAACCCTGGTGGTTTGTTTCACACATTTGGTAGAAAAAACAACCCATGTTAACAAATGCAATGACCGACATGAATGTGTACTTCACTAAATAAATTTTAGATATGCATGAAACCTGAATGACATACTAATGCTCATGAAATAACCCAAATATCATCATTTATTATTACAATACCAAGAAATTCTGAAATGGGAAGAAAATAAAAACAAATGTCCAACAAAAACAATGAAGGTACTTGAATTTTTATAGGCCAAGTAATAGAGAAAACAAATTGCAGGTCCAGAAGCCCGATCTTCACTTCTTCATGGAGGTCCAACTATTTGCATGTTCTACTTCGCATGCAACCTTCTTTTTTCTAGGTAAATTTTTCTCGGACTCCGCTTCATTCCCTCCTAATTATTTATGGTAGGCAAAGTTGTTTCCTTTCTTTTACCAGATAGAGAGACTAATGAGGTGACTACTGTTCTAGATTCAGATTGTAATGTTAGTGCTACTTGGGTAGGAGAAGTGTGGCCTTCTCTTAGAACAAGTCCATTGCATAGCTACAGTTAGTGCTATAGCCATAATATAGAACGGAGGGAGTTATGATGTAAGAATTACCCTTGATGCTGATTTTTTTCACCCTCTCTGGCCAATCAGCTTTGCTTCACATTTCTGTTCTATAGCTATAATATAGAACGGAGGGAGTTATGATGTAAGAATTGCCCTTGATGCTGAATTTTTTTCACCCTCTCTGGCCAATCAGCTTTGCTCCACATTTCTTGATCTATTTCTGCATTGATTGGAGGTCTTACAGTGAGTGCATAACTGATTGGAAAATTTTTCAAGAAATCCATCAGGAGGAGATGAAAGTCACACTACGCCATAAACGCACATACGCAACCCCCAAATAAATTTGCAAAAGACCTGAGGGGCGTTACCAATACCGGCGTTGCGTAAGACCCCTAATGCAACGCTTTTTCCAAGCTATTGCTACACTACAAAAGCAGTGCATAAGAGGTCTTATGCAACACCAAAAGCAAGTAAAGGCAACACTTAACGGTGTTGCATAAGATTTTTCAGCCATGTCAGCATGCTGACATGTAGGCAAGGTGACACGTCAACATGCTGACATGTAAGCAAGGTGCCACGTCATCAAGGTGACACGTCATTAGTGGGGCCCACAAGTGCCACGTCACAAATGCAACACCATTTATTTTTATTGTAACATCATTTTTTTTATTGCAACATCAAATAGAGTCAAATGCAACACCTTTTTACAAAAAATTTAAAATAGCTACTTTGTTTATACATAAAACCATCCTATCCAAATCAAGCCAACAACTAATACAAATCAACAAATTCTTAGGTTCAAAATGGGGCAGGTTCGCAAATTCTATCTGCAGCAACAAGATCCTCTTTAGCTTTAATAATTCTTTCTTGACGATATTGTTCCTGCCTTCTCAATCCTTCCATTTCCTTAAGCTTTCCCCACACTTGCACACTCTACAAGTTTGTAACCAGAAATTAGAAAATAAAGGAGAATAAAGGAGAATGCATTAAGTTCTGGATAGGTGATGCAAAAGTATATCTACATATATAAACACCAATGCTAGACGCAACTGCCAAGACCTAACACATATATTCTGTACTCTTGGTTTGAAAATGGGCACTGCATGTCCTGCTCCTCTAGATGTTGCAAATGTTAGTCCTTCATACTCTTGAATCCAGCCAGCAACCTGATCCCAATTACTTATTCTATTATTATCCGCAATGTCACATGACTAAAACAACAAATGCTGCTAGATTTTATGAAAGTGTCTGTGCAGGTGGATATGTGAAATATGAAACCCAAAGCTGTCAGATTATGAATAGAAAATTGAACACGAATTTGTTAAATTATGTAATATTTTTTGTCTTAGAAATGTCATGTCCTAAATCGACACTTTTGTGTTTGAAGCAGGGCCTTAGAACTGACACACCTCTTTCAATAGTTGTCAGAGGTGAATAGAGACGCGAACAGACAACCTGAACAGCTACGAGAATGTTTTATGTCTATAAACAGGACTCTCTTCGCTATTCAAAAAAAAATCTTTATCTGTAGTTCTGAAAAGAATGAAAAAACTAATCCCATGTCCAGACTTTTGGAGTACAAATTCAGATTTGAGTTTGTTTGTTCTTTTGAGTTTAAAGCACTGCAATTCATCAGGATATAATCTGTTCTATCCCGTGGCTGTGAGGCAAATGTCTACGACCTTGAGCACCGTAGAGGAGACATATTCGCTTTAAGGACAGAACGTTTGAGCAAACTAATCTCAGATACTAACAATTACCAACCCTGCTAATTTGGTTAACTAATATATGTGTGTTATTCTTATATTGTGTCTATGTGCAGATTATTGATATTAGGATTCTTATACAGATATGTGCGTACATTATACATGCACGTATATGAAATACTATGTACACCAACAGAAGCTTTATTCTATTTCTGCAGTAAAAAAACATTAATAATGCCTACTGAAAATTACCTGCATCTTGTGGTACCAAGGCCTCCATGACCTGTTGATTGGAAGCACGAGAGTGCTCAAGCTGTATCTTGTGGACAAAACCGGTACTCTTCCATCAATGTCACCACTGAATCATTCATAATAAATAGTTAAAAATGCAAACTGAAAAGGAAAATTTAACGAATTATGTGATTAGAAAACTATACCTGTATACCCATATCCTAAGTCATGCAGCTATAAGTTCCTTGTAAATTGGAAGAACAGATTCTTTTGAATCTTTCCAGCCATGAAAAATGTCCATACTGTATTCATTTGATTTAGTAGGCAACATAAAGATCGTAAATCATTTTCAGATTTATAAACTTCATGAAACTATAAACTTCCTGTATAGCCCGAGATTATGAGCACTGGAACATGTTGCTTAAATGTAACAAAACAAGGCAGAAAAAGAGACAATAAATTACTTGGAATTGTCGACCCCTTTAGTTAGTTTGTCTTTCTTTAATTTTTTGGCTAAGGTAAAATGAAGAAGTTTTTGTGTGCTTGGAATTGTAATAATGTGTGCCGAAAATAGCATATACAGTAGGACAAAAAAACACAGAATAACATACGCCATACCATGTATAATATATTGAAATATTATACGCCATGTATAGTATGGCCCTTGCATACTTAAACTGGATTTAAAAGATTGATATGTTGGTGGTTCAAATTTGTTATTCCAGTTTTCCTGCTTTGAAACCAAAAGGTAAAGAAGTACCATTGTCGACCCCTTTAGTTTGTCTTTCTTTAATTTTTTAGCTAAGCTAAAATAAAGAAGTTTTTGTGTGCTTGGAATTGTAATAATGTGTGCCGAAAATAGCATATACAGTACGGACAAAAAAACACAGAATAACATACGCCATACCATGTATAACCGCTCAATCTTCTCAATTACAGCACTGAACCTACTTGCAGGGGGTGCATCATTGCCATCATCTTGAGGAGGCTGTCCCTGCAAAACCAAATTTAAGTAACAATGAAGTTGTACGCAGTACAGCATATCATCGACAACATTTTGTCACATGTAGGCCAGTGTACTTGTTTCCATTCTATATCTCTTCTTTTTCACCTTCATGTATCACTGATTATAAAATTCAGTTTATTTTCTTAAGTCGAATCATATTCTTGTCAATTCACAATGCAGATATAAAATTTACATTGAAGGATCTGCTTGGTCAGTAAGCCAGAAGTACATTCTTGCTTGTGATTCTGTTTGCTTGATAGTTACACCCCAGTACTATGATTTCTTCACTAGAGGTTTGATGCCAATGGAACACTACTGGCCCATAAGGAAAAATGACATGTGCAAATCTATTAAGTTCGCTGTTGACTGGGGCAACATTCATGAGCAGAAGGTACAAGGCTTATTGCCATAGCAAATAAACTATAGCAAAACCTGGCATAATTAAACACTCTGGAATACATACTACCATCTTAAATACATACACATACATAAGGAGGCTAGCAATTACCGTTAGGCACTACGAAATAAAATCTAGATGCAGAAGTATTCTATAGATTGAATTTGTAAGTAATGTTTATGGCATTGTATTGTAGGTGCAGCCCATTGCAGAGGTAGCAGTTAATTTCGTTCAAGAAGATTTGCACATGGACAATGTGTACGATTACATGTTTCACCTGTTAAATGAATATTCAAAATTGTTAAGGTATAAGAGTACAATACCTGAAAACGCAATTGAGCTTTGTTTGGAGACAATGGCTTGTCCTGCGAAAGGATTAGCGAAGAAGTATATGAGAGAGTCATTGGTGACTGCACCAATGGATAGGATCCCATGTACTATGCTTCCTCCCTATGATGAAAGAGGTCCTCATTTGTATCATATGGGAAAAGAACGTTTATTCAAAAAAGTTAAAACTTGGGAAAATAAGTACTGGGAAGTCGAAAACAAAGAAACATAAAATGGGACGGCTCTGATGAAGCTGTACTCCCATTAAACTTTACTAGATAAAAGACATTGGATAATCAAGAAATGGGACTTAAAGAAAACAACTAAAAAGAATCAATACCATCTCCTGCAGCAGTATTACTAGCATCTGCCACCTGTTTCACTAAAGCAGCACCAACATTTTTGGCTTTATCCTTGAAATTGATACTTTTGGCTACTGTCACGCCATCTTTTGTAACCTTTGGACTCCATGTAAACTCACACATACAAGTAAGTACATTACTAAGAGCCAATAAACCCAATAAACAGAGAGCATAACCCTTATAAAGTGTGAAGCATTATGATAAACCCAATAAACAAACATACTCACAAGTCTCTGTTGAATTTGTGTACCTTTGATTTTTGAAACCCAATAAACTTGGTAAGAAGAAGTCGATTAAGAGCCACTGCAACTTAGTCGTCGATTAAGAATCCGCAACTTAGATGCGTGAAAGATTCTGCAACTTGGTGAGAAGCTTGAATTCAAATCGAACCCTAATATTGAATCCCTAAAATCGAAATTCAAATCGTGGAAGATTTGAACCAAATCGAAGCCAAAGACAGAATGACAAGTCGAAGAAGATGAACTAGAGAGAAGTAGAGAGATGAACCAGGGAGACAGACCAATCGCAAGTAATCGCTAGAGAGGGAAATAGCCAGATCAAATTAGAGTGATTAGACCTTTTAGTTGAGAGAGAAAGAGAGAGAGAGAGAGAGAGAGAGAGAGAGAGAGAGATATTAGGAGCTTCAATAATGGAGATTTTGGAAAAATAAAGGGGATTTTGTGGAATAGCTATTGCAAAATTTTCATTTTGGGGGGAATTTGTCCGCCCATTTTTTCACCTCGTAAACTGTGATGTACCATTTTGAGTTGTTATGGTTGTAATTTCTATATTTTCTTTAACTTTGAAAAATATAATTTACAATTTTTTTCTATTTCAAATAAATTGTTAAACATGACAAATACTCTGGAAAATTTACAGAAAAAAGTGACATTCGTACGGTTGGATCTTCGAAAAAATAATTTAAAAATATATAATCAACATTCGAGACAAAACTTGTTAAAAAGAAAGTCTACTTTGACCGTTTTGACCATTATAAAATCAAACCAAATAAATCTAGGATTTTTTCAAAAAACTACCACTTCACTAAAATCGTTAAATCTTGACATCTGTACGATGGAAACGTCGAAAAATTAATTGATTGGGTAGATTAGGATAAGTCGTATTAGAAGTATAGTATTCTAAAATAGTGATATGATTTATGTAGATAAGAAGGACATAAGACCTAGTGATAAAGGAAAGCCTACGGTTGAGTTTCAGTAAGCTGAGCTGTTGAGCTGTTGCATTCTACCGGAGGAAAGTAACTCTGTCTTTCCTCTGAAAGTTTATATTAATGAAACTGTTGTATCTTGTTGATTCAAGCATGCCTATTCTACACCATGTTGATCATACATCTCTTATAAACTTATCTTTGCATGTACACAAAATCTTTATTGATAACCCCTGGTTCAACACATGTAAACCCTAGACCAACATAATTCTTTTTAATTACTTCTTGACCATACTGTCACCCAGAGATAAACAATACTAATTCTGCATTTGCTCCACATTTCTTGAACAATTTCTGCATTGATTGGAGGTCTTACAGTGAGTGCATAACTGATTGGAAATTTTTTCAAGAAATCCATCAGGAGGAGATGAAAGTTAGTTGATCTTCATCTGAGAAATCAACATGATTAGTGAGTGCATACGAAACTTTGGCTAATGAACATCAACGCATAGCTATTGTTAAAATTTTCTGAGATTTTTAAACAAAACTATTGGAGAGAATTTTTGAATGAAAATTGAGAACTGGGTATAAAAGCATTATATAAGGGAAACGTTTCTCAAAGTTTTCTGTTGTGGAATAAAAACTAGGTTACGATTTGTAATTAATGCTAGGGTGGTTGAGCTTCGAGCTTTAATGGCTGTTTCCGTGTTACGAGACTGATTGGTCCTCACAGAGTGCCTACGTATCTCGTTATTGAGAATCAAGCCAAGACGTAGTTCAGGTGATGGTGCCCTCGAGGCTATGGCGGCGAGAGCTCACCTAGGACGCAGTGGCTTGTATGTCCTTATTCGAGGATTAAGCCAAAACATAAGTGACGTATTGAGCTCTGCCCAAAAACGTGGTTCTGAGATGAGGGGTTAGACCCTTTATATAGGCTGAGAAGCCCTAGAATTATGGCAGGAGTCAGAGACTTGGTGGACAAGTATTCGTTGAGGAAGGTTCTAGATCTATTCCTTATAGGAATCAGTTTCCATGTTGAAATATGTATCTTGGAGGCTAAGTCAGGCAAGAGTAATATCCTTGTTTGACTCTTATTTGCTGAGCTATTTATTACCCCCAATATTAATTACGAAAATAATATTATAATTGCGGTTTTGGGCCCATCTGGTGGGCCCCACGTTTGGACCATTCTTGGCCTAATTAATGCCATATTGAATGTGTCTTAAGGACTTATTTTCAGCCCATATCATTTGCCCCCCAACTTCTAGGAAAACTGATCAGGCTTTCCTTGAAGTTTTACTTGTCTAACTCGAGACTCGGGTCAGGGTTTATCTTTGATATCGTTTTGATGTAAAGCATGGAGCGACCGACGCGTTTACAACGATGTTAGATTATGCCAACAACCTCGAACGGTGCGAGACGGCACTAAACGACAATAAATGGTGCTAAACAGCCTTAAACGACGTTTAAACGATGTTTAAACGACGCTAAACGGCGATAAACGGTGCTAAACGGCAATAAACGACACTAAACGGTGCTAAACAGCCTTAAACGACCTTTAAACGATGTCAAACGATGCTAAACCGCGATAAACGGTATAAACGGCACTAATACGACACTAAACGGTGCTAAACAGCCTTAAACGACGTTTAAACAATGTTAAACGACGCTAATCGGCGATAAACAGTGCTAAACGGCACTAAACGACACTAAACGGTGCTAAACAGCCTTAAATGACGCTTAAACGATGTTAAACGACGATAAACGGCACTAATACGACATTAAACGGTGCTAAACAGCATTAAACGACGTTTAAACAATGTTAAACGACGCTAATCGGCGATAAACAGTGCTAAACGGCACTAAACGACACTAAACGGTGCTAAACAGCCTTAAATGACGCTTAAACGATGTTAAACGACGATAAACGGCACTAAACGGCGCTAAACGGCACTAAACGACACTAAACGGTGTTAAACAGCCTTAAACGACGTTTAAACGATGTCAAACGATGCTAAATGGTGATAAACGGTACTAAACGGCACTAATACGACACTAAACGGTGCTAAACAGCCTTAAACGACGTTTAAACAATGTTAAACGACGCTAATCGACGATAAACGGTACTAAACTGCACTAATACAACACTAAACGGTGCTAAACAGCCTTAAACGACGTTTAAACAATGTTAAACGATGCTAATTGGCGATAAACGGTGCTAAACGGCACTAAACGACACTAAACGGTGCTAAACTGCCTTAAACGACGCTTAAACGATGTTAAACGATGCTAAATGGCGATAAACGGCGCTAAACGGCACTAAACGACACTAAACGGTGGTAAACAGCCTTAAACGACGTTTAAACGATGTTAAACGACGCTAAACGGCGATAAACGGTGCTAAACGGCACTAAATGACAATAAACGGTGCTAAACAGCCTTAAACGACGTTTAAACGATGTTAAACGACGCTAAACGGCGATAAACGGTGCTAAACGGCACTAAACGACACTAAACGGTGCTAAACGGCACTAAACGACACTAAACGGTGCTAAACAGCCTTAAACGACATTTAAACGATGTTAAACGTCGATAAACGGTGCTAAACGGCACTAAACGACACTAAACGGTGCTAAACAGCCTTAAACGTTAAACGATGTTAAACGACGCTAAACGGCGATAAACGGTGCTAAACGGCACTAAACGACACTAAACGGTGCTAAACAGCCTTAAACGACGTTTAAACGATGTTAAACGATGCTAAACGGTGATAAACGGTGCTAAACGGCACTAAACGACACTAAACGGTGCTAAACAGCCTTAAACGACGTTTAAACGTGTTAAACGACGCTAAACGGCGATAAACGGTGCACCTAAAACCATACGAAAAAGTCAAGATTTAGGTCCAGAAACTACCCGAGAATTGCAGAAAAATCAGGATTCAGGACCACAAGCTAACCCGCGATCGGCCGGATCGAGGGCTAGCTCGTGGTCGGCTAGCTCCTGGTCGGCCGAAGGGCCTCCAACCAAGGTGGTCGGCTGACACCTGGTCGGCTGGAAGGCCTTGATCCCAGGTGGTCGGCCGGCACCTGGTCGGCAGCGGGCTGGTCGGCTGGGGCTCCTTGACGTGCCTTGGTCGGCCGGTTCGTGGTCGTTGAGCTCGTGGTCGGCCGGGGCATCCCAAAACGCCGTGGTCGGCTGCGAGGTGGTCGGCCATGGCTCCTTCAGGTGTCATGGTCGACCATTTTCAAGGATTCAGAAGCTGAATCTCGATCCCTAATTTAGTATTTTGGTCCCCGTGACTTTCAAGGATCCAGAAGCTGAATCTCGATCCTAGGGATTAAGAAGCTGAATCTCGATCCTAGTATGGTATTTTGGTCACCCGCGACTTTCAAGGATCCAGAAGCTGAATCTCGATCCTAGGGATTCAGAAGCTGAATCTCGATCCTAGTTTGGTTTTTTGGTCACCCGTGACTTTCGAGGATCCAGAAGCTGAATCTCGATCCCTAATTTGGTTTTTTGGTCACCCGTGACTTTCGAGGATCCAGAAGCTGAATCTCGATCCTAGGGATTCAGAAGCTGGATCTCGATCTCTAATTTAGTATTTTGGTCAACCGTGACTTTCAAGGATCCAGAAGCTGGATCTCGATCCTAGGGATTCAGAAGCTGGATCTCGATCTCTAATTTAGTATTTTGGTCACCCGTGACTTTCAAGGATCCAGAAGCTGGATCTCGATCCTAGGGATACAGAAGCTGGATCTCGATCTCTAATTTAGTATTTTGGTCACCCGTGACTTTCAAGGATCCAGAAGCTGGATCTCGATCCTAGGGATTCAGAAGCTGGATCTCGATCTCTAATTTAGTATTTTGGTCACCCGTGACTTTCAAGGATCCAGAAGCTGGATCTCGATCCTAGGGATCCAGAAGCTCGATTTTGATCTCTAACGGCCTGATTCCTTCGTGGTCGGCCAGGAGGTGGTCGGCCAAACGGCCCGAATCCTTCGTGGTCGGCCGGGAGGTGGTCGGCCAAGGATCAAGAAGCTGGATCTCGATCCTAGGGATCCAGAAGCTCGATCTTGATCTCTAATTTAATATTTTGGTCACCCGTGACTTTCAAGGATCCAAAAGCTGGATCTCGATCCTAGCATCTTCTTGACTCGATACGGCCCTTCCCAATTAGGGGCTAGCTTTCCCTTCTGACCAATTCCAGAAGCTTCTATCTTCCTTAGAACCAGTTCGCCTTGCTGAAAGAACCTCTCCTTAACGCTTCGGTTGTAGTGGAAGGATGCTCTCTTCTGATGCTCTGCATTCCGGGCATTTGCTTCGTCCCTAACATCATCAATTAGGTCTAGCGCAAGCCTCATGCCTTCTTCATTAGTCTCTTGCTCATATGCCTCAACTCGAGGTGATGCATGCATGATCTCTAGGGGCACAACTTCCTCGGCTCTATAAGCCAACAAAAAACGGGGTCGCTCCAGTTGTCACTTTGCAAGTGGTTCGATATGCCCAAAGCATTCTCTTCCAATTATTTCTTAAATTGTCCCTTATCATTTAACATTCTTTCTCAAACTTTAGGGTTAAGTTCGTCATTTTTCTATCTGGACCCATTTCTTTGGGGTTTTACCCCAACTCACATTGCACAAGCAAAACTGCAATGTCCCTCTTGAATTCATTGGTTGACTCTGGTAAATCCAACTTAGGTGTTAAATTCATGGAAATAGATTTTTCATTTTCGGATGTACATCAATATAAATTTCAGATGTACATCATTTTAAATTGGGATTTTAATTAATATATCTCATTTAAAAAAAATTATTTATAAATATGTCACATTTATAATTGTATTTATAAATATGTCCCATTTTCAAAATTCTTTACAATTTTAAAATAACCATGGTTAATTTCAATACCTTATATTTTTAAATGATAAATATAACTTTTTTTTTATAAATAATGATGTTATACACATGCTTGAATCTCTAATGGACTAAAAATGTAAACAAAACCAAAATTAGAGAACAGAGCTTCCGCTACTTCAACAAATCTAACCCTGGTGGTTTGTTTCACACATTTGGTAGAAAAAACAACCCATGTTAAGAAATGCAATGACCGACATGAATGTGTACTTCACTAAATAAATTTTAGATATGCATGAAACCTGAATGACATACTAATGCTAATGAAATAACCCAAATATCATCATTTATTATTACAATACCAAGAAATTCTGAAATGGGAAGAAAATACAAAAAATGTCCAACAAAAACAGTGAAGGTACTTGAATTTTTATAGGCCAAGTAAAAGAGAAAATAAATTGCAGGTCCAGAAGCCCGATCTTCACTTCTTCATGGAGGTCCAACTATTTGCAGGTTCTATTTCGCATGCAACCTTCTTTTTTCTAGGTAGATTTTTATCGGTCTCGGCTTCATTCCCTCCTAATTATTTATGGTAGGCAAAGTTGTTTCCTTTCTTTTACTAGATAGAGAGACTAATGAGGTGACTACTGTTCTAGATTCAGATTGTAATGTTAGTGCTACTTGGGTAGGAGAAGTGTGGCCTTCAAGTCCAATGCATAGCTATAGTTAGTGCTATAGCTATAATATAGGAGGGAGGAAGTTATGATGTAAGAATTACCCTTGATGCTGATTTTTTTCACCCTCTCTGGCCAATCAGCTTTGCTCCACATTTCTGTTCTATAGCTATAATATAGAACGGGGGTGTTATGATGTAAGAATTACCCTTGATGCTGAATTTTTTTCACCCTCTCTGGCCAATCAGCTTTGCTCCACATTTCTTGAACAATTTCTGCATTGATTGGAGGTCTTACAGTGAGTGCATAACTGATTGGAAATTTTTTCAAGAAATCCATCAGGAGGAGATGAAAGTCAGCTGATCTTCATCTGAGAAATCAACATGATTAGTGAGTGCATACGAAACTTTGGCTAATGAACATCAACGCATAGCTATTGTTAAAATTTTCTGAGATTTTTAAACAAAACTATTGGAGAGAATTTTTGAATGAAAATTGAGAACTGGGTATAAAAGCATTATATAATGGAAACGTTTCTCAAAGATTTCTTTTACTATTAATGCAGACCATATATCCAAGATAGAAAAAATAGTATCCAAATTTTGCTGTGTCCAAAACCTCAAAGATTTATAAAATCTTAAATAAATTATTCTCCATACTTGAATGTAAAATTTGAATTTGTGATTAATATCTACAAAAATAGCAAATTTTGTACTTTACGTGAATATACACAATGGATTTTTTAAGATCCAAATTAAATACTTCCGAATTTCTCAAATCGATAGACTTCTATGTTTGAATATAAGTTTTAATTTCTGAATTTATTTCAATACAATAATACAACTCCTTGTATATTACACTATTTTCAAATGTTTCGGACATGAACTAGCAAAATACCATTACCAACTATATTGGTACCATTTTCTCTTATATCTAACTGAGCACCTGGAAACTGTATCCAAGACTTCAAATAAAACAACTTATCTATAATCCACACTTTCTATAACATGACAACAAGATTTTGCTATAATCTAAATGTTTGAAATTTTATCCAAAAATCATAAAACAACTTCTTTCCCATTCTTGTGTATGATGCTCACTTTAATATTTTTCCTTCATATATTTCGAGTAGTTACTTACTACTAGAATTAAATAATAAACAACAATTTAAGATAATATAAAATTACCACGATTTTCATACTCTGATTTGAACTTCCTCCACTCCTTGCACCTTGATCCGGTCAAATTTTTTTTGGAGCATTATCTTCATTGTTTCTGCTTAAAAAAATTAAAAATATATTAATATTAAACTGTAGAATTAAAACATTCCTGTACAAAAAAATCAATTTGACTATGGAGATATAATAAATCTACTTTATCATAGAATATATATGAAGTTGATCCACTACCTTTTCTACTTAAATTTTGTGTAAATGGATGTGTTGGTTTACATTAATATAAAAACGGTAAGATGTTAAAACCAACATATCAATATATCTTGCAGTAATGCAAGTAAGGCAAATCAGTCATGTAAATATAGAGAAATATGAAATTGCACCATACATCAATCACACCACATGTACGAAAAGGAAATGGAGATGGAACATACCGCTAAATTAAAGATATATGTTGTGAAAAGGAAATACATATGTACAACATACTCAATTTTTTTTGGGTATCATGTTTTTAATTTCTCATTTTCATTTGTTTCTGATTCCTCCATGTGGATTCATTAGAGATCTAAGATCTTTTATGCAAAACAAGGTATATATACACATGAAATCAAATTCATCTAACTATACACATTTTTAAACAAAATCTTAAAGTTATTTAATCTATACATATGTGTATTGGAGCATACGCAATTAAACATTGTAATACATACCTTTGAATGTTTTAATAGGCCTAATGATGGTAGAATCATCCATATCACTAGCCTGGGTATACTTTTAATTGGATCTTAAGGGATGATAAATAGACACATATTGGTATAGCACGCACAATTAATTTATGATTTGTAAATACTTTGGAGGGAAAACTAGATTAGATAAAAAAAATTGGCCGCTTTAATTTGGGGATTGGGGATAGGATTAGATGATAAGTAGATTAAAATTTGATGTACATATAAAACCCTAAAATATAGAGACTGGGCCTTATATGTAGAGATCTAGTCAAGGGAATGGGGTTCATATGCAATGGGCATCATGGCTAGATTGGGCTAAACTTATAAATATAAATATATTCATTAGCAATATCAATCTTAATATTCAATATCAATATCAATATCAGTCTATTCCCAATTACAACTAGCATTCTCTTCCAATTATTTCTTAAATTGTCCCTTATCATTTAACATTCTTTCTCAAACTTTAGGGTTAAGTTCGTCATTTTTCTATCTGGACCCATTTCTTTGGGGTTTTACCCCAACTCACATTGCACAAGCAAAACTGCAATGTCCCTCTTGAATTCATTGGTTGACTCTAGTAAATCCAACTTAGGTGTTAAATTCATGGAAATAGATTTTTCATTTTCGGATGTACATCAATATAAATTTCAGATGTACATCATTTTAAATTTGGATTTTAATTAATATATCTCATTTTAAAAAATTATTTATAAATATGTCACATTTATAATTGTATTTATAAATATGTCCCATTTTCAAAATTCTTTACAATTTTAAAATAACCATGGTTAATTTCAATACTTTATATTTTTAAATGATAAATATAACTTTTTTTATAAATAATGATGTTATACACATGCTTGAATCTCTAAGGGACTAAAAATGTAAACAAAACCAAAATTAGAGAACAGAGCTTCCGCTACTTCAACAACCCGTAAACCTATCTAACCCTGGTGGTTAGTTTCACACATTTGGTAGAAAAAACAACCCATGTTAAGAAATGCAATGACCGACATGAATGTGTACTTCACTAAACAAATTTTAGATATGCATGAAAGCTGAATGACATACTAATGCTAATGAAATAACCCAAATATCATCATTTATTATTACAATACCAAGAAATTCTGAAATGGGAAGAAAATACAAAAAATGTCCAACAAAAACAGTGAAGGTACTTGAATTTTTATAGGCCAAGAAAAAGAGAAAATAAATTGCAGGTCCAGAAGCCCGATCTTCACTTCTTCATGGAGGTCCAACTATTTGCAGGTTCTACTTCGCATGCAACCTTCTTTTTTCTAGGTAGATTTTTATCGGTCTCGGCTTCATTCCCTCCTAATTATTTATGGTAGGCAAAGTTGTTTCCTTTCTTTTACCAGATAGAGAGACTAATGAGGTGACTACTGTTCTAGATTCAGATTGTAATGTTAGTGCTACTTGGGTAGGAGAAGTGTGGCCTTCAAGTCCAATGCATAGCTATAGTTAGTGCTATAGCTATAATATAGGAGGGAGGAAGTTATGATGTAAGAATTACCCTTGATGCTGATTTTTTTCACCCTCTCTGGCCAATCAGCTTTGCTCCACATTTCTGTTCTATAGCTATAATATAGAACGGAGGGTGTTATGATGTAAGAATTACCCTTGATGCTGAATTTCTTTCACCCTCTCTGGCCGATCAGCTTTGCTCCACATTTCTTGAACAATTTCTGCATTGATTGGAGGTCTTACAGTGATTGCATAACTGATTGGAAATTTTTTCAAGAAATCCATCAGGAGGAGATGAAAGTCAGCTGATCTTCATCTGAGAAATCAACTTGATTAGTGAGTGCATACGAAACTTTGGCTAATGAACATCAACGCATAGCTATTGTTAAAATTTTCTGAGATTTTTAAACAAAACTATTGGAGAGAATTTTTGAATGAAAATTGAGAACTGGGTATAAAAGCATTATATAATGGAAACGTTTCTCAAAGATTTCTTTTACTGTTAATGCAGACCATATATCCAAGATAGAAAAAACAGTATCCAAATTTTGCTGTGTCCAAAACCTCAAAGATTTATAAAATCTTAAATAAATTATTCTCCATACTTGAATGTAAAATTTGAATTTGTGATTAATATCTACAAAAATAGCAAATTTTGTACTTTACGTGAATATACACAATGGATTTTTTAAGATCCAAATTAAATACTTCCGAATTTCCCAAATCGATAGACTTCTATGTTTGAATTTAAGTTTTAATTTCTGAATTTATTTCAATACAATAATACAACTCCTTGTATATTACACTATTTTCAAATGTTTCGGACATGAACTAGTAAAATACCATTACCAACTATATTGGTACCATTTTCTCTTATATCTATCCAAGACTTCAAATAAAACAACTTATCTATAATCCACACTTTCTATAACATGACAACAAGATTTTGCTATAATCTAAATGTTTGAAATTTTATCCAAAAATCATAAAACAACTTCTTTCCCATTCTTGTGTATGATGCTCACTTTAATATTTTTCCTTCATATATTTAGAGTAGTTACTTACTACTAGAATTAAATAATAAACAACAATTTAAGATACTATAAAATTACCACGATTTTCATACTCTGATTTGAACTTCCTCCACTCCTTGCACCTTGATCCGGTCAAATTTTTTTGGAGCATTATCTTCATTGTTTCTGCTTAAAAAAATTAAAAATATATTAATATTAAACTGTAGAATTAAAACATTCCTGTACAAAAAATCAATTTGACTCTGGAGATATAATAAATCTACTTTATCATAGAATATATATGAAGTTGATCCACTACCTTTTCTACTTAAATTTTGTGCAAATGGATGTGTTGGTTTACATTAATATAAAAACGGTAAGATGTTAAAACCAACATATCAATATATCTTGCAGTAATGCAAGTAAGGCAAATCAGTCATGTAAATATAGAGAAATATGAAATTGCACCATACATCAATCACACCACATGTACGAAAAGGAAATGGAGATGGAACATACCGCTAAATTAAAGATATATGTTGTGAAAAGGAAATACATATGTACAACATATTCAATTTTTTTGGGTATCATGTTTTTAATTTCTCATTTTCATTTGTTTCGGATTCCTCCATGTGGATTCATTAGAGATCTAAGATCTTTTATGCAAAACAAAGTATATATACATATGAAATCAAATTCATCTAACTAAACACATTTTTAAACAAAATCATAGAGTTATTTAATCTATGCATATGTGTATTGGAGCATAGGCAATTAAACATTGTAATACATACCTTTGAATGTTTTAATAGGCCTAATGATGGTAGAATCATCCATATCACTAGCCTGGGTATACTTTTAATTGGATCTTAAGGGATGATAAATAGACACATATTGGTATAGCACGCACAATTAATTTATGATTTGTAAATACTTTGAAGGGAAAACTAGATTAGATAAAAAAAATTGGCCGCTTTAATTTGGGGATTGGGGATAGGATTAGATGATAAGTAGATTAAAATTTGATGTACATATAAAACCGTAAAATATAGAGACTGGGCCTTATATGTAGAGATCTAGTCAAGGGAATGGGCTTCATATGCAATGGGCATCATGGCTAGATTGGGCTAAACTTATAAATTTAAATATATTCATTAGCAATATCAATCTTAATATCAATATCAGTCTATTCCCAATTACAACTAGCATTCTCTTCCAACTATTTCTTAAATTGTCCCTTATCATTTAACATTCTTTCTCAAACTTTAGGGTTAAGTTCGTCATTTTTCTATCTGGACCCATTTCTTTGGGGTTTTACCCCAACTCACATTGCACAAGCAAAACTGCAATGTCCCTCTTGAATTCATTGGTTGACTCTGGTAAATCCAACTTAGGTGTTAAATTCATGGAAATAGATTTTTCATTTTCGGATGTACATCAATATAAATTTCAGATGTACATCATTTTGAATTGGGATTTTAATTAATATATCTCATTTTAAAAACTTATTTATAAATATGTCACATTCATAATTGTATTTATAAATATGTCCCATTTTCAAAATTCTTTACAATTTTAAAATAACCATGGTTAATTTCAATACTTTATATTTTTAAATGATAAATATAACTTTTTTTATAAATAATGATGTTATACACATGCTTGAATCTCTAAGGGACTAAAAATGTAAACAAAACCAAAATTAGAGAACAGAGCTTCCGGTACTTCAACAACCCGTAAACCTATCTAACCCTGGTGGTTTGTTTCACACATTTGGTAGAAAAAACAACCCATGTTAAGAAATGCAATGACCGACATGAATGTGTACTTCACTAAATAAATTTTAGATATGCATGAAACCTGAATGACATACTAATGCTAATGAAATAACCCAAATATCATCATTTATTATTACAATACCAAGAAATTCTGAAATGGGAAGAAAATACAAAAAATGTCCAACAAAAACAGTGAAGGTACTTGAATTTTTATAGGCCAAGTAAAAGAGAAAATAAATTGCAGGTCCAGAAGCCCGATCTTCACTTCTTCATGGAGGTCCAACTATTTGCAGGTTCTACTTCGCATGCAACCTTCTTTTTTCTAGGTAGATTTTTCTCGGACTCCGCTTCATTCCCTCATAATTATTTATGGTAGGCAAAGTTATTTCCTTTCTTTTACCAGATAGAGAGACCAATGAGGCGACTACTGTTCTATTCAGATTGTAGTGTTAGTGCTACTTGGGCAGGAGAAGTGAGGCCTTCTCTTAGAGCAAGTCCAATGCATAGCTATAGTTAGTGCTATAGCTATAATATAGGACAGACGGAGTTATGATGTAAGAATTACCCTTGATGCTGATTTTTTTCACCCTCTATGGCCAATCAGCTTTGCTCCACATTTCTGTTCTATAGCTATAATATAGAACGGAGGGAGTTATGATGTTAGAATTACCCTTATGTTGAATTTTTTTCACCCTCTCAAGTCAATCAGCTTTGCTCCACATTTCTTGAACTATTTCTGCATCGATTGGAGGTCTTACAGTGAGTGCATAACTGATTAGAAAATTTTCCAAGAAATCCATCAGGAGGAGATGAAAGTCAGCTGATCTTTATCTAAGAAATCAACATGATTAGTGAGTGCATACGAAAGTTTGCCTAATGAACTTCAACGCATAGCTATTGTTAAAATTTTCTGAGATTTTTAAACAAAACTATTGGAGAGAATTTGGAATGAAAACTGAGAACTGGGTATAAAATCATTATATAAGGGAAAAGTTTCTCAAAGATTTCTTTTACTATTAACGCAGACCATTTATCCAAGATAGAAAAAACAGTATCCAAATTTTGGTGTGTCCAAAACCTCAAAGATTTATAAAATCTTAACTAAATTATTCTCCATACTTGAATGTAAAATTTGAATTTGTGATTAATATCTACTAAAATAGCAAATTTTGTACTTTACGTGAATATACACAATGGATTTTTTAAGATCCAAATTAAATACTTCCGAATTTCTCAAATCGATAGACTTCTATGTTTGAATATAATTTTTAATTTCTAAATTTATTTCAATACAATAATACAACTCCTTGTATATTACACTATTTTCAAATGTTTCGGACTTGAACTAGCAAAATACCATTACCAACTATATTGGTACCATTTTCTCTTATATCTAACTGAGCATCCAAGACTTCAAATAAAACAACTTATCTATAATCCACACTTTCTATAACATGACAACAAGATTTTGCTATAATCTAAGTGTTTCAAATTTTATCCCAAAATCATAAAACAACTTCTTTCCCATTCTTTGTATGGTGCTCACTTTAATATTTTTCCTTCAAATATTTCGAGTAGTTACTTACTACTAGTATTAAATAATAAACAACAATTTAAGATACTATAAAATTACCACGATTTTCATACTCTGATTTGAACTTCCTCCACTCCTTGCACCTTGATCCGGTCAAATTTTTTTCGAGCATTATCTTCATTGTTTCTGCTTAAAAAAAATTAAAAATATATTAATATTAAACTGTAGAATAAAACATTCCTGTATAAAAATCAATTTGACTCTGGAGATATAATAAATCTACTTTATCATAGAATATATATGAAATTGTTGTGGAATAGAAATCGGGTTATCGAATCGCGATTGGGTTTTGTGTGTATTTAGTGCTAAGGGATGGTGAGCTTCGAGCTTTAATGGCTGTTTCCGTGTTCGAGACTAATCGGTCCTCACAGAGTGCCTACGTATCTCGTTTTTGAGAATCAAGCCAAAAACGTAGTTCTGAGATGAGGGGTCTGGCCCTTTAAATAGGCCCTTTAAATAGGCTGCAGGAGCCTTAGAATCGTAGAAGTTTCTAGGCTCCTTCCTTGTAGAAGTCTGCTTCCATATTGAATTAGGTACCTTGGAGGCTAAGTCTGGTAGGAATAGCATCGTTATCTGATTACTATTGTTGAGCTATTTATTACCCTTAATATTAATTACGAAATTAATATTAAAATAGGGATTCTGACCTCATTAATGGGCCCCACGTCTGCACTATGCTGGGTCTAATTAATGCCATATTAAATGTGTCTTTAGGACTTATTTTCAGCCCATATCAGAAGTTGATCCACTACCTTTTCTACTTAAATTTTGTTCAAATGGATGTGTTGTTTACATTAATATAAAAACTATAAGATGTTAAAACCAACATATCAATATATCTTGCAGTAATGCAAGTAATTCAAATCAGTCATGTAAATATACAGAAATATGAAATTGCACCATACATCAATCACACCACATGTACGAAAAGGAAATGGAGATGGAACATACCGCTAAATTAAAGATATATGCTGTGAAAAGGAAATACATATGTACAACATATTCAATTTTTTTGGGTATCATGTTTTTAATTTCTCATTTTCATTTGTTTCGGATTCCTCCATGTGGATTCATTAGAGATCTAAGATCTTTTATACAAAACAAAGTATATATACATATGAAATCAAATTCATCTAACTAAACACATTTTTAAACAAAAGCTTAGAGTTATTTAATCTATACATATGTGTATTGGAGCATACTCAATTAAACATTGTAATACATACCTTTGAATGTTTTAATAGGCCTAATGATGGTAGAATCATCCATATCACTAGCCTGGGTATACTTTTAATTGGATCTTAAGGGATGATAAATAGACACATATTGGTATAGTAGGCACAATTAATTTATGATTTGTAAATACTTTGAAGGGAAAACTAGATTAGATAAAAAAAAATTGGCCGCTTTAATTTGGGGATTGGGGATAGGATTAGATGATAAGTAGATTAAAATTTGATGTACATATAAAACCTTAAAATATAGAGACTGGGCCTTATATGTAGAGATCTAGTCAAGGTAATGGGCTTCATATGCAATGGGCATCATGGCTAGATTGGGCTAAACTTATAAATATAAATATATTCATTAGCAATATCAATCTTAATATTCAATATCAATATCAATATCAGTTTATTCCCAATTATAACTAGCATTCTCTTCCAATTATTTCTTAAATTGTCCCTTATCATTTAACATTCTTTCTCAAACTTTAGGGTTAAGTTCGTCATTTTTCTATCTGGACCCATTTCATTGGGGTTTTACCCCAACTCACATTGCACAAGCAAAACTGCAATGTCCCTCTTGAATTCATTGGTTGACTCTGGTAAATCCAACTTAGGTGTTAAATTCATGGAAATAGATTTTTCATTTTCGGATGTACATCAATATAAATGTCAGATGTACATCATTTTAAATTGGGATTTTAATTAATATATCTCATTTTAAAAAATTATTTATAAATAAATCTCATTTATAATTGTATTTATAAATATGTCCCATTTTCAAAATTCTTTACAATTTTAAAATAACCATTGTTAATTTCAATACTTTATATTTCTAAATGATAAATATAACTTTTTTTTAAATAATGATGTTTTACACATGGTTGAATCTCTAAGGGACTAAAAATGTAAACAAAACCAAAATTAGAGAACAGAGCTTCCGGTACTTCAACAACCCGTAAACCTATCTAACCCTGGTGGTTTGTTTCACACATTTGGTAGAAAAAACAACCCATGTTAAGAAATGCAATGACCGACATGAATGTGTACTTCACTAAATAAATTTTAGATATGCATGAAACCTGAATGACATACTAATGCTAATGAAATAACCCAAATATCATCATTTATTATTACAATACCAAGAAATTCTGAAATGGGAAGAAAATACAAAAAATGTCCAACAAAAACAGTGAAGGTACTTGAATTTTTATAGGCCAAGTAAAAGAGAAAATAAATTGCAGGTCCAGAAGCCCGATCTTCACTTCTTCATGGAGGTCCAACTATTTGCAGGTTCTACTTCGCATGCAACCTTCTTTTTTCTAGGTAGATTTTTCTCGGACTCCGCTTCATTCCCTCATAATTATTTATGGTAGGCAAAGTTATTTCCTTTCTTTTACCAGATAGAGAGACCAATGAGGCGACTACTGTTCTATTCAGATTGTAGTGTTAGTGCTACTTGGGCAGGAGAAGTGAGGCCTTCTCTTAGAGCAAGTCCAATGCATAGCTATAGTTAGTGCTATAGCTATAATATAGGACAGACGGAGTTATGATGTAAGAATTACCCTTGATGCTGATTTTTTTCACCCTCTATGGCCAATCAGCTTTGCTCCACATTTCTGTTCTATAGCTATAATATAGAACGGAGGGAGTTATGATGTTAGAATTACCCTTATGTTGAATTTTTTTCACCCTCTCAGGTCAATCAGCTTTGCTCCACATTTCTTGAACTATTTCTGCATCGATTGGAGGTCTTACAGTGAGTGCATAACTGATTAGAAAATTTTCCAAGAAATCCATCAGGAGGAGATGAAAGTCAGCTGATCTTTATCTAAGAAATCAACATGATTAGTGAGTGCATACGAAAGTTTGCCTAATGAACTTCAACGCATAGCTATTGTTAAAATTTTCTGAGATTTTTAAACAAAACTATTGGAGAGAATTTGGAATGAAAACTGAGAACTGGGTATAAAATCATTATATAAGGGAAAAGTTTCTCAAAGATTTCTTTTACTATTAACGCAGACCATTTATCCAAGATAGAAAAAACAGTATCCAAATTTTGGTGTGTCCAAAACCTCAAAGATTTATAAAATCTTAACTAAATTATTCTCCATACTTGAATGTAAAATTTGAATTTGTGATTAATATCTACTAAAATAGCAAATTTTGTACTTTACGTGAATATACACAATGGATTTTTTAAGATCCAAATTAAATACTTCCGAATTTCTCAAATCGATAGACTTCTATGTTTGAATATAATTTTTAATTTCTAAATTTATTTCAATACAATAATATAACTCCTTGTATATTACACTATTTTCAAATGTTTCGGACTTGAACTAGCAAAATACCATTACCAACTATATTGGTACCATTTTCTCTTATATCTAACTGAGCATCCAAGACTTCAAATAAAACAACTTATCTATAATCCACACTTTCTATAACATGACAACAAGATTTTGCTATAATCTAAGTGTTTCAAATTTTATCCCAAAATCATAAAACAACTTCTTTCCCATTCTTTGTATGGTGCTCACTTTAATATTTTTCCTTCAAATATTTCGAGTAGTTACTTACTACTAGTATTAAATAATAAACAACAATTTAAGATACTATAAAATTACCACGATTTTCATACTCTGATTTGAACTTCCTCCACTCCTTGCACCTTGATCCGGTCAAATTTTTTTCGAGCATTATCTTCATTGTTTCTGCTTAAAAAAAATTAAAAATATATTAATATTAAACTGTAGAATAAAACATTCCTGTATAAAAATCAATTTGACTCTGGAGATATAATAAATCTACTTTATCATAGAATATATATGAAATTGTTGTGGAATAGAAATCGGGTTATCGAATCGCGATTGGGTTTTGTGTGTATTTAGTGCTAAGGGATGGTGAGCTTCGAGCTTTAATGGCTGTTTCCGTGTTCGAGACTAATCGGTCCTCACAGAGTGCCTACGTATCTCGTTTTTGAGAATCAAGCCAAAAACGTAGTTCTGAGATGAGGGGTCTGGCCCTTTAAATAGGCCCTTTAAATAGGCTGCAGGAGCCTTAGAATCGTAGAAGTTTCTAGGCTCCTTCCTTGTAGAAGTCTGCTTCCATATTGAATTAGGTACCTTGGAGGCTAAGTCTGGTAGGAATAGCATCCTTATCTGATTACTATTGTTGAGCTATTTATTACCCTTAATATTAATTACGAAATTAATATTAAAATAGGGATTCTGACCTCATTAATGGGCCCCACGTCTGCACTATGCTGGGTCTAATTAATGCCATATTAAATGTGTCTTTAGGACTTATTTTCAGCCCATATCAGAAGTTGATCCACTACCTTTTCTACTTAAATTTTGTTCAAATGGATGTGTTGTTTACATTAATATAAAAACTATAAGATGTTAAAACCAACATATCAATATATCTTGCAGTAATGCAAGTAATTCAAATCAGTCATGTAAATATACAGAAATATGAAATTGCACCATACATCAATCACACCACATGTACGAAAAGGAAATGGAGATGGAACATACCGCTAAATTAAAGATATATGCTGTGAAAAGGAAATACATATGTACAACATATTCAATTTTTTTGGGTATCATGTTTTTAATTTCTCATTTTCATTTGTTTCGGATTCCTCCATGTGGATTCATTAGAGATCTAAGATCTTTTATACAAAACAAAGTATATATACATATGAAATCAAATTCATCTAACTAAACACATTTTTAAACAAAAGCTTAGAGTTATTTAATCTATACATATGTGTATTGGAGCATACTCAATTAAACATTGTAATACATACCTTTGAATGTTTTAATAGGCCTAATGATGGTAGAATCATCCATATCACTAGCCTGGGTATACTTTTAATTGGATCTTAAGGGATGATAAATAGACACATATTGGTATAGTAGGCACAATTAATTTATGATTTGTAAATACTTTGAAGGGAAAACTAGATTAGATAAAAAAAAATTGGCCGCTTTAATTTGGGGATTGGGGATAGGATTAGATGATAAGTAGATTAAAATTTGATGTACATATAAAACCTTAAAATATAGAGACTGGGCCTTATATGTAGAGATCTAGTCAAGGTAATGGGCTTCATATGCAATGGGCATCATGGCTAGATTGGGCTAAACTTATAAATATAAATATATTCATTAGCAATATCAATCTTAATATTCAATATCAATATCAATATCAGTTTATTCCCAATTATAACTAGCATTCTCTTCCAATTATTTCTTAAATTGTCCCTTATCATTTAACATTCTTTCTCAAACTTTAGGGTTAAGTTCGTCATTTTTCTATCTGGACCCATTTCATTGGGGTTTTACCCCAACTCACATTGCACAAGCAAAACTGCAATGTCCCTCTTGAATTCATTGGTTGACTCTGGTAAATCCAACTTAGGTGTTAAATTCATGGAAATAGATTTTTCATTTTCGGATGTACATCAATATAAATGTCAGATGTACATCATTTTAAATTGGGATTTTAATTAATATATCTCATTTTAAAAAATTATTTATAAATAAATCTCATTTATAATTGTATTTATAAATATGTCCCATTTTCAAAATTCTTTACAATTTTAAAATAACCATTGTTAATTTCAATACTTTATATTTCTAAATGATAAATATAACTTTTTTTTAAATAATGATGTTTTACACATGGTTGAATCTCTAAGGGACTAAAAATGTAAACAATACCAAAATTAGAGAACAGAGATTCCAGTATTTCAACAACCCGTAAACCTATCTAACCCTGGTGGTTTGTTTCACACATTTGGTAGAAAAAACAACCCATGTTAAGAAATGCAATGACCGACATGTATGTGTACTTCACTAAATAAATTTTAGATATGCATGAAACCTGAATGACATACTAATGCTAATGAAACAACCCAAATATCATCATTTATTATTACAATACCAAGAAATTCTGAAATGGGAAGAAAATACAAACAAATGTCCAACAAAAACAATGAAGGTACTTGAATTTTTATAGGCCAAGTAAAAGAGAAAACAAATTGCAGGTCCAGAAGCCCGATCTTCACTTCTTCATGAAGGTCCAACTATTTGCAGTTTCTACTTCGCATGCAACCTTCTTTTTTCTAGGTAGATTTTTATCGGGCTCGGCTTCATTCCCTCCTAATTATTTATGGTAGGAAAGTTGTTTCCTTTCTTCTACCAGATAGAGAGACTAATGAAGTGACTACTGTTCTAGATTCAGTTTGTAATGTTAGTGCTACTTGGGTAGGAAAAGTGTGGCCTTCTCTAAGAGCAAGTCCAATGCATAGCTATAGTTAGTGCTATAGCTATAATATAGAACGGAGGGTGTTATGATGTAAGAATTACCCTTGATGCTGAATTTTTTCACCCTCTCTTGCCAATCAGCTTTGCTCCACATTTCTTGAACTATTTATGCATTGATTGGAGGTCTTACAGTGAGTGCATAACTGATTGGAGAATTTATCAAGAAATCCATCAGGAGGAGATGAAAGTCAGCTGATCTTTATCTGAGAAATCAATATGATTATTGAGTGCATATGAAACTTTGCCTAATGAACTTCAACGCATAGCTATTGTTAAAATTTTCTGAGATTTTTAAACAAAACTATTGGAGAGAATTTTTGAATAAAAATTGAGAACGGGGTATAAAAGCATTATATAAGGAAAACGTTTCACAAAGATTTCTTTTACTATTAACGCAGACCATATATCCAAGATAGAAAAACAGTGTCCAAATTTTGCATTGTCCAAAACCTCAAAGATTTATAAAATCTTAACTAAATTATTCTCCATACTTTAATGTAAAATTTGAATTTCTGATTAATATCTACTAAAATAGAAAATTTTGTACTTTACGTTAATATACACAATGGATTTTTTAATATCCAAATTAAATACTTCCGAATTTCTCAAATCGATAGACTTCTATGTTTGAATATAATTTTTAATTTCTGAATTTATTTCAATATAGTAATACAACTCCTTGTATATTACACTATTTTCAAATGTTTCGGACTTGAACTAGCAAAATACCATTACCAACTATATTGGTACCATTTTCTCTTATATCTAACTGCCTGGAAACTGTATCCAAGACTTCAAATAAAACAACTTTTCTATAATCCACACTTTCTATAACATGACAACAAGATTTTGCTACAATCTAAGTGTATGGGGCTCACTTTAATATTTTTCCTTCATATATTTCGAGTAGTTACTACTAGTATTAAATAATAAGAAACAATTTTAGATACTATAAAATTACCACCATTTTCATACTCTGATTTGAACTTCCTCCACTCCTTGCACCTTGATCCGGTCAAATTTTTTTCGAGCATTATCTTCATTGTTTCTGGTTAAAAAAATTAAAAATATATTAATATTAAACTGTAGAATAAAACATTCCTGTACAAAAAATCAATTTGACTCTGGAGATATAATAAATCTACTTTATCATAGAATATATATGAAGTTGATCCACTACCTTTTCTACTTAAATTTTGTGCAAATGGATGTGTTGGTTTACATTAATATAAAAACTGTAAGATGTTAAAACCAACATATCAATATATCTTGCAGTAATGCAAGTAAAGCAAATCAGTCATGTAAATATACAGAAATATGAAATTGCACCATACATCAATCACACCACATGCAGGAAAAGGAAATGGAGATGGAACATACCGCTAAATTAAAGATATATGTTGTGAAAAGGAAATACATATGTACAACATATTCAATTTTTTTGGGTATCATGTTTTTAATTTCTCATTTTCATTTGTTTGGGATTCTTCCATTTGGATTCATTAGAGATCTAAAATCTTTTATGCAAAACAAAGTATATATACATATGATATCAAATTCATCTAACTAAACACATTTTTAAACAAAAGCTTGGAGTTATTTAATCTATACATATGTGTATTGGAGCATACTTAATTAAACATTGTAATACATACCTTTGAATGTTTTAATAGGCCTAATGATGGTAGAATCATCCATATCACTAGCCTCGGTATACTTTTAATTGGATCTTAAGGGATGATAAATAGACACATATTGGTATAGCAGGCACAATTAATTTATGATTTGTAAATACTTTGAAGGGAAAACTAGATTAGATAAAAAAAATTGGCCGCTTTAATTTGGGGATTGGGGATAGGATTAGATGATAAGTAGATTAAAATTTGATGTACATATAAAACCCTAAAATATAGAGACTGGGCCTTATATGTAGAGATCTAGTCAAGGTAATGGGCTTCATATGCAATGGGCATCATGGCTAGATTGGGCTAAACTTATAAATATAAATATATCCATTAGCAATATCATTCTTAATATTCAATATCAATATCAATATCCAATTACAACTAGCATTCTCTTCCAATTATTTCTTAAATTGTCCCTTATCATTTAACATTCTTTCTCAAACTTTAGGGTTAAGTTCGTCATTTTTCTATCTAGACCCATTTCTTTGGGGTTTTACCCCAACTCACATTGCACAAGGAAAACTGCAATGTCCCTCTTGAATTCATTGGTTGACTCTGGTAAATCAAACTTAGGTGTTAAATTCATGGAAATAGATTTTTCAATTTCGGATGTACATCAATATAAATTTCAGATGTACATCATTTTAAATTGGGATTTTAATTAATATATCTCATTTTAAAAAATTATTTATAAATATGTCCCATTTATAATTGTATTTATAAATATGTCCCATTTTCAAAATTCATTACAATTTTAAAATAACCATGGTTAATTTCAATACTTTATATTTTTTAATGATAAATATAACTTTTTTTATAAATAATGATGTTTTACACATGCTTGAATCTCTAAGGGACTAAAAATGTAAACAAAACCAAAATTAGAGAACAGAGTTTCCAGTACTTTAACAACCCGTAAACCTATCTAACCCTGGTGGTTTGTTTCACACATTTGGTAGAAAAAACAACCCATGTTAAGAAATGCAATGACCGACATGAATGTGTACTTCACTAAATAAATTTTAGATATGCATGAAACCTGAATGACATACTAATGCTAATGAAATAACCCAAATATCATCATTTATTATTACAATACCAAGAAATTCTGAAATGGGAAGAAAATACAAACAAATGTCCAACAAAAACAGTGAAGGTACATGAATTTTTATAGGCCAAGTAGAAGAGAAAATAAATTGCAGGTCCAGAAGCCCGATCTTCACTTCTCCATGGAGGTCCAACTATTTGCAGGTTCTACTTCGCATGCAACCTTCTTTTTTCTAGGTAGATTTTTCTCGGACTCCGCTTCATTCCCTCCTAATTATTTATGGTAGGCAAAGTTATTTCCTTTCTTTTACCAGATAGAGAGACTAATGAGGCGACTACTGTTCTATTCGGATTGTAGTGTTAGTGCTACTTGGGTAGGAGAAGTGAGGCCTTCTCTTAGAGCAAGTCCAATGCATAGCTATAGTTAGTGCTATAGCTATAATATAGGACGACGGAAGGAGTTATGATGTAAGAATTACCCTTGATGCTGATTTTTTTCACCCTCTTTGGCCAATCAACTTTGCTCCACATTTCTGTTCTATAGCTATAATATAGAACGGAGGGAGTTATGATGTAAGAATTAACCTTGATGCTGAATTTTTTTCACCCTCTCTGGCCAATCAGCTTTGCTCCACATTTCTTGAACTATTTCTGCATTGATTGGAGGTCTTACAGTGAGTGCATAACTGATTGGAGAATTTATCAAGAAATCCATCAGGAGGAGATGAAAGTCAGCTGATCTTTATCTGAGAAATCAATATGATTATTGAGTGCATATGAAACTTTGCCTAATGAACTTCAACGCATAGCTATTGTTAAAATTTTCTGAGATTTTTAAACAAAACTATTGGAGAGAATTTTTGAATGAAAATTGAGAACTGGGTATAAAAGCATTATATAAGGAAAACGTTTCACAAAGATTTCTTTTACTATTAATGCAGACCATATATCCAAGATAGAAAAACAGTATCCAAATTTTGCCGTGTCCAAAACCTCAAAGATTTAAAAAATCTTAACTAAATTATTCTCCATACTTGAATGTAAAATTTGAATTTGTGATAAATATCTACTAAAATAGAAAATTTTGTACTTTACGTGAATATACACAATGGATTTTTTAAGATCCAAATTAAATACTTCCGAATTTCTCAAATCGATAGACTTCTATGTTTGAATATAATTTTTAATTTTTGAAATTATTTCAATACAATAATACAACTCCTTGTATATTACACTCTTTTCAAATGTTTCGGACTTGAACTAGCAAAATACCATTACCAACTATATTGGTACCATTTTCTCTTATATCTAACTGAGCACCTGGAAACTGTATCCAAGACTTCAAATAAAACAACTTATCTATAATCCACACTTTCTATAACATGACAACAAGATTTTGCTACAATCTAAGTGTTTGAAATTATATCCAAAAATCATACAACAACTTCTTTCCCATTCTGTGTATGGTGATCACTTTACTATTTTTCCTTCATATATTTCGAGTAGTTACTTACTACTAGTATTAAATAATAAGAAAAAATTTAAGATACTATAAAATTACCACGATTTTCATACTCTGATTTGAACTTCCTCCACTCCTTGCACCTTGATCCGGTCAAATTTTTTTCGAGCATTATCTTCATTGTTTCTGCTTAAAAAAATTAAAAATATATCAATAGTAAACTGTAGAATAAAACATTCATGTATAAAAAATCAATTTGACTCTGGAGATATAACAAATCTACTTTATCATAGAATATATATGAAGATGATCCACTACATTTTCTACTTAAATTTTGTGCAAATGGATGTGCTGGTTTACATTAATATAAAACTTGTAAGATGTTAAAACCAACATACCAATATATCTTGCAGTAATGCAAGTAATACAAATCAGTCATGTAAATATACAAAAATATGAAATTGCACCAAAGATCAATCACACCGCATGTACGAAAAGGAAATGGAGATGGAACATACCGCTAAATTAAAGATAGATGTTGTGAAAAGGAAATACATATGTACTAACATATTCAATTTTTTTGGGTATCATGTTTTTAATTTCTCATTTTCATTTGTTTCGGATTCCTCCATGTGGATTCACTAGAGATCTAAGATCTTTTATGAAAAACAAAGTATATATACATATGAAATCAAATTCATCTAACTAAACACATTTTTAAACAAAAGTTTAGAGTTATTTAATCTATACATATGTGTATTGGAGCATACTCAATTAAACATTGTAATACATACCTTTGAATGTTTTAATTGGACTAATGATTGTAGAATCATCCATATCACTAGCCTGGGTATACTTTTAATTTGATCATAAGGGATGATAAATAGTCACATATTGGTATAGTAGGCACAATTAATTTATGATTGGTAAATACTTTGAAGGGAAAACTAGATAATAAAAAAGTTGGCTGCTTTAATTTGGGATTGGGGATAGGATTAGATGATAAGCAGATTAAAATTTGATGTACATATAAAACCCTAAAATATAGAGACTGCGCCTTATATGTAGAGATCTAGTCAAGGCAATGGGCTTCATATGCAATGGGCATCATGGCTAGATTGGGCTAAACTTATAAATATAAATATATTCATTAGCAATATCAATCTTAATATTCAATATCAATATCAATATCAGTCTATTCCCAATTACAACTAGCATTCCCTTCCAATTATTTCTTAAAGTGTCCCTTATTATTTAACATTCTTTCTCAAACTTTAGGGTTAAGTTCGTCATTTTTCTATCTGGACCCATTTCTTTGGGGTTTTACCCCAACTCACATTGCACAAGCAAAACTGCTCTTGAATTCATTGGTTGACTCTGGTAAATCCAACTTAGGTGTTAAATTCATGGAAATAGATTTTTCATTTTCCAATGTACACCAATATAAATTTAAGATGTACATCATTTTAAATTGGGATTTTAATTAATATATCTCAGTTTAAAAAATTATTTATAAATATGTTCCATTTTTAATTGTATTTATAAATATGTCCCATTTTCAAAATTCTTTACAATTTTAAAATAACCATAGTTAATTTCAATACTTTATATTTTTAAATGATATATATAACTTTTTTTATAAATAATGATGTTTTTCACATGCTTGAATCTCTAAGAGCAACTCCAATGCTCTTCCCTTTCCTTAACCCCTAAAATAGGGATTATTAAAAATATAGGTAATAAAAATTATGTTTCACTCCAATCATATACCCTATATTCATACCCTATATTTTAAAAGTAATTTTTAGTGTAGTTTTTTGAAATTTAAATTTTGAACATTCTTATAAATTAACCAATGAGGTGGAGGATAGATGAGGTGGAGGATATAGGGGATCTAATTTTGATCCCTCAAATAAGGGGTTATATTTTCTCTCCCCTAAAAAATAAAGGGGATGAGGGGTAGGGTTGGAGCTTTATTTTTAAACTAAAATCCCTATATTTGTGCACCTAGGCACATTATAGGTAAGGAACATATACGGTTGGAGTTGCTCTAAGGGACTAAAAATGTAAACAAAACCAAAATTAGAGAACAGAGCTTCCGGTACTTCAACAATGCCGAAACCTATCTAACCCTGGTGGTTTATTTCACACATTTGGTAGAAAAAACAACCCATGTTAAGAAATGCAATGACCGACATGAATGTGTACTTCACTAAATCAATTTTAGATATGCATGAAACCTAAATGACATACTAATGCTAATGAAATAACCCAAATATCATCATTTATTATTACAATACCAAGAAATTCTGAAATGGGAAGAAAATACAAAGAAATGTCCAACAAAAACAATGAAGGTACTTGAATTTTTATAGGCCAAGTAAAAGAGAAAACAAATTGCAGGTCCAGAAGCCCGATCTTCACTTCTTCATGGAGGTCCAACTATTTGCAGGTTCTACTTCGCATGCAACCTTATTTTTTCTAGGTAGATTTTTCTCGGACTCCGTTTTATTCCATCCTAATTATTTATGGTAGGCTAAGTTGTTTCCTTTCTTTTACCAGATAGAGAGACTAATGAGGTGACTATTGTTCTAGATTCAGATTGTAATGTTAGATTCAGATTAACTTGTTATAAGTGTGGCAAGATTGGCCATATTGCTAAGAACTGCAGGGAGCCTGTCCAGACTGCTAATGTTTTGAGAATAACCGCACCACCAGCACCGTGACAAGTGCCGTATCAAGCACCTCAGCCTAGAGCCCGTACTTTCAACATGTCTGTCAAAGAAGCTGTTAATGATGCCGATGTGGTTGCAGGTACGCTTCCTGTCAGCTGTTTTGAAGCTAAATTTTAATTGATTCTGGAGAAACTAGATCCTTTATATCTGAAAGAGTTCTTGATAAATTGCACTGTAAGATTCGTCCATTAGAAAAGGAATTAGTAGTAGAAGTTACGAATCAGGATAAGATTTCCATAGACAACTGTAATATTGAGATTGGAGGATTTCTTTTCTACGTGAAATTATTACCGTTTAAGTTGGAGGAGTTTGATGTTATTTTAGGAATGGATTGGTTGTCCGCGAGTGATACGCAGATTGAGTGTAAGAAGAAGCAAGTTAAGTTACATACTGAAGATGGTAGTGAGGTAGTATTTCAAGGACAGAAGCAAGATAAGAAATTTCTAACGTTTACGCAAGCGAAGAGATTGTTAAATCAAGGATGTGAAGCTTATTTAGCACATGTAGTTGATACAGAGAAACAAGTCCCTAAGATGGAAGACATTCCAGTTGTAAATGAATTTCTTGATGTATTTCCCGATGAATTGCCCGGATTACCTCCAGATAGAGAGATTGAATTCTCGATTAAATTGGCACCAGGAACTGAACCTGTGTCTAAAGCACCGTATCGAATGGAACCTGCTGAGATGAAGGAGTTAGCTACTCAATTACAAGATTTATTAGATAAAAGAGTTATAAGGCCGAGTGTGTCCCCGTGGGGAGCGCCAGTGTTATTTGTTAAGAAGAAGGATGGAAGCATGAGGTTATGTATTGATTATGGAGAACTCAATAAATTGACTATCAAGAATAAGTATCCATTGCCAAGGACTGATGATTTGTTTGACCAACTAAAGGATGCTATCAACTTTTCTAAGACTGATTTGAAACTAGGTTATCATCAATTAAATATCAAACCAGAAGATATTCCGAAGACTGCATTTCGCACGAGATATGGACATTATGAGTTTTTAATGATGGCTTTCGGATTGACGAATGCACCAGCTGTGTTTATGAATTTAATGAATAGAGTGTTCAAGAGATATTTGGATAAATTCGTAATTGTATTTATTGATGACATCCTTATATACTCGAGAAACCTTAAAGAACATGCCGAGCATTTGAGAATAGCATTGGAAACCTTGAGAAAGGAAAGATTATATGCCAAGTTTTCTAAGTGTGAGTTTTGGTTGCAAGAAGTGCAATTTTTAGGTCATGTGATTAGTAAAGAAGGAATTCGAGTAGATCCTGCTAAGATTGAAGTTGTGGTGAATTGGAATAGACCAAGAACTCCTACTGAGGTGAGAAGTTTTCTAGGATTTGCTGGTTATTATCGAAGATTTATACAAGATTTCTCAAAGATTGCTACCCCGTTCACAAAGTTGACCCGAAAGAATGAGAAGTTTATTTGGGATGATAAGTGTGAAGAAAGTTTTCAAGAGCTAAAGAAAAGATTAGTTTCAGCACCAGTGTTAGTATTGCCAGATGATAAAGGAAATTTTGTTATCTATAGTAATGCTTCGCACAAAGGATTAGGATGCGTTTGATGCAACACGGGAATGTTATTGCGTACGCTTCGAGAAAGATTAAGCTGCACGAGCAAACGTATCTGACACATGATTTGGAGTTAGCTACAATTGTGTTCGCGTTGAAAATATGGAGACATTATTTGTACGGAGAGAAGTGTGAAATTTTCACTGATCATAAGAGTTTGAAGTAAATCTTTACCCAGAAAGAGTTGAATATGAGACAAAGAAGATGGTTGGGGTTGATTAAGGATTATGATTGTACGATAAGTTACCATCCCGGAAAGGCGAATGTTGTCGCTGATGCGTTAAGTAGAAAGGAGAGGTTGAATACATTGACTATGCCAAAGGAGTTATTCCGAGAATTTGAGAAGTTAAGTTTAGAAGCTTATGATTCAAAAGATGCAGATGAGTTTTTGAGTACAATGACTTTTTAACCAGAGTTGTTAGAGAAGATTCGGAGATGTCAAGAGGAAGTGATGAATTGTGAGATGAATACGTTGACTGGAGAAGAGATTTGTACACAAAAAGATGATCAAGGTATTTTAAGATTTGGAAGAAGAATATGGATTCCTAAAGTAGAAGAATTGAAGAATGAGATTCTGAGTGAAGCCCATAGTTCAAGATATTCTATTCAGCCTGGAAGTACAAAGATGTATCGAGATTTGAAAGAGAACTTTTGGTGGCCAGATATGAAGCGTGAGATAGCTGAGTGGATAAGTGTTATACTTGTCAAAGGATTAAAGTAGAACATAAAAGCCAAGCGGATTGTTACAACCGTTAGATATTCCCGAGTGGAAATGGGAACACCTTGCTATGGATTTTGTAGTGGGATTGCCAAGAACTAAGGCAAATCATGATGCGATTCGGGTAATCATTGATCGATTGACAAAGTCTGCTCATTTCTTACCGATTAACGAAAGATTTTCATTGGACAAGTTGGTACATTTGTATTTCAAGGAGATAGTCTCCCGACATGGAGTTCCTGTTTCGATAGTATCTGATCGAGACCCACGGTTTAATTCGAGGTTTTGGCGACAATTTTAAGAATGCCTAGGAACCCAATTGAAGATGAGTACAGCTTAACATCCACAGACGGACGGACAAAGTGAAAGAAATATTCAAACAATAGAGGATATGCTTAGATCTTGTGCATTGGATTTCGATGGAAGTTGGGATGAACATTTGCCATTAGTTGAGTTTTCATATAACAACAGTTATCACGCAAGTATAGGAATGCCCCGTATGAAGCATTATATGGGAGAAAGTGTAGATCGCCAGTGTATTGGGAAGAAGTTGGTGAGAGGAAAATTTTAGGACCAGGGCTGCTTCAGCAGACGAAGGAGAAAGTTGAGATTATTCAAAAGAGATTAATTACTGCTCAGGATCGACAGAAAAAGTATGCTGATTTGAAGAGAAAGGATATGAGTTTGGAAATAAGAGATCAAGTGTTGTTGAAAGGGTCACCATGGAATGGAGTTACAAGATTTGGTAAGAAAGGAATGTTGAGTCCCGGGTATGTAGGACCTTTTGAGATTCTGAAAAAAGTTGGAAAGGTTGCTTATGAATTGGCGTTGCCACCGCATATGCACCATATTCATAATGTGTTTCACGTATCTATGCTTAAGAAGTACAATCCCGATGCGAGTCACGTAATTGAGTATGGACCTATTGAGATCCAGCCAGACTTATCTTACGAAGAGCAACCAGTAGAAATTCAGGATAGATATGATAGGAAGCTAAGGAATAAAGTTATTAGATTGGTTAAAGTTTTGTGGAGGAATCCTAGAGTCGAAGAGTCGACTTGGGAAGTTGAAAGCGAGATGCTTGCCAAGTATCTTCATCTGTTTAATTAGGTGAGATTCTGGGGACAGAATCCTCTTAAGGGGGGAAGGCTATAACGACCTAGAATTTTTCGCGATTTATAAATGCTTATTTAATTGTTAAATATGGAAATTTTGTGAATTTTGTGATAGATAAATTTTGTGAAATCAAGATATGTATGAAACCATGTTTATATGATTATGTGATGTTTGGTCTGTGTCGTATATGCTCGTAGAATTTTATTTATATTTTTGGAGCATTAAAAGTATTTTTAAAGTCCATTTTTAATTTTTAAAAATCATATAAAATCATTGGAGTTGATTTAAGTCATGAAATCTTTTACTTATCATCTTTGTGATATTATGGAGTTATGAAAATTAGTGTGGATATTTAATTATGTGATTTGATATTTTAAAATGATTTTAAAAGCATTATTTCTTTTAAAGAGCCTTTATTTCGAAAATTCATATAAAATTCATTTTTGAGCCAAATATTATTTTAAAAATATGGGGAGCCTTGTAATTTCATAAACTTTATTTTAAAATTTTAAAATTTATATTTTCTTAATTTTCCTGTTTTATTTAGATTTTTAATCATTAAAATCAGTTTTGTAAATAATAAGTAGATAATTCAGTTTTGGCTTTTTTCCATTCTACCCCTAGCTCTATATATCAGCACCCAGCCTCATTTCTTCTTCTTGTTCACGACTGCTACTGCTGGGTACTCTCCTCCCCTTTTTTTTTCATTTTTGTTCGAATTTGATCATCAAACCATGTTGTAAATACTGTTTTAATTACATATAACATGTTCTCTTGCTTACTTAATGATTGGGTGAGGTTTTGTGTGTGAATTATGTATATATATATATATATATATATATATATATATATATATATATATATATATATACATACACACGACTGTGTATGTATATATTACTAAGTATTGTTTGAATCTGACATGCAAGGCTTGTGGTGTTGTTTTTGAGTCTTTAAAATGTTAATTAGTGTTAGAAACGAAGTTTTAAAGAGTTTGGAGTTGTTTCTTCGAATTTGGTCAAAACCCTCCGACAACCATGGCGGTTTCCGGCTAGTGGTTGGCCGGAGGTGGTGGTCTGTTGTCTCTGGAGTATCTACAAATGATTTAGAGTATATGAAAGTGCACCAAACTGATTGCATGTAAGGATCTTGCATTTTTTTGAATTTATTCGAATTAATATATATAATTGATGGAGTTTGATTCATGCGAATTGAAATATTCTTGAGGTGTGGTAATGAATTCAGATTTTATAAATGATATAGTATAGACGTATGGAGTTGCATGTAAGAATTTCATGACTTATATGAATTTTTCGCTTTATATATGTGTATAAATGTAATTTCCGAATTTTAATTGAATTTTTCGAATTATTAAATTGAAAATCTTTGAGCCGAGATGGTGTTCCTATTTTTTAAGGTTAATTATAGATTTGAATATGTATGATATGAATATGTGAAGGTGAATGTATAATTTTTGTAATTTAATTGTATTTATTTCGAATTATTCGAATTAATTGTTAAGGTGTATGATTTAAATAAACTAATGTGTGCATAATCCTTATAACTAAAGATGTAATAATAATTATTATGTTAAGTAAGGATTAATCAACATGTATGTATAATTTTTAGAGTTTTAGTGATTAATTCGAATTTTGTTAATTTATTTAGAATACTTCAAATTTTATAAAGTAGTAACGGAAATTAGAAATTTGAATTGTAATGCTTCCCTACAAAGTATAATTTCAGATTCATGATGAATTGAAATTCGAATTGTGATTATAACAATGACTTAATGATTATGCTTGATAAATTATTAAAGTGATAGATTACGAAAATGATTGGTAGTTTCGGATTTAAATAGTATGGTAAGTTGTAAGTAGTATGGTTGTTTTTGATATATAGAATCCATTGGGAAGTGTAGGTGGATTTTAAATCCATCGTAGGTATTTGGTTGTGATTTGAGTCGGTTATATTCCGACGGGATAGTCCTATTTATAGAGGAAACTCTGTCCGATTTTCGTCAGAATTATAAGCTGTAAAACCTATAGTATATTCTTATAAGTTGATTACAAGTCAAGATGACACTACGTGTTAAGTGCTAAAGTGACTTATGTGCTTTCATGCTATAAATGCTATTTGATTATGTGCTTACATGATCTTAGTGAGGTACGTATTAAGAATGCGATATATATGTTAAGTGATAATGAGATATAGGAATCGATTGGGTAGATTATGATAAGTCGTATTAGAAGTATAGTATTCTAAAATAGTGATATGATTTATGTAGATAAGAAGGACGTAAGACCTAGCGATAAAGGAAAGCCTACGGTTGAGTTTCAGTAAGCTGAGCTGTTGAGCTGTTGCATTCTACCGGAGGAAAGTAACTCTGTCTTTCCTCTGAAAGTTTATATTACTGAAACTGTTGTATCTTGTTGATTCAAGCATGCCTATTCTATACCATGTTGATCATACTTCTCTTATAAACTTACCTTTGCATGTACCCAAAATCTTTATTGATAAACCCTGGTTCAACACATGTAAACCCGAGACCAACATAATTCTTTTTAATTACTTCTTGACCATACTGTCACCCAGAGATAAACAATACTAATTCTTTTTAATTGCTTCTTGACCATATATATCCTTTGATTTACTATAATCCAGTCATATTGACTGACCGATAAACCAGTGTTCCACTTGACCTATGTCCGTGACCCGGATACCTTGTGTTGATTTTAAAATACTTATCAAATATCATATTGCCCTAAACACTATTTTACAAACTTGTTATCCTTTATAAATGACTTTTAAACTTTACAACTTGATCAAATAATTTCAAAACTAAACCTAAATGATATCTTTGACCTTTGACTTGGACTGTTCCCCTATATTCTGATTGAAATCCAGATTTCCACTTGAGTCTATATCTTCTTGATTCAGACTTTTACCCTCTTTCATTGATGTCAGAACACTTAGTCAAACCCTTTGACTTTTATCATTGCGAATCAAAATGAGTTATTTTCTTAAAATACTTTGAAGTTACTTAGATTGGGCTGATCTGTTATCATGGAGTCGAAGGTACTTCGAAGTAAAGGTTTTCGAAAAGATTAAGTATTAAAATGTTTCATAAAGTTAAAAAGAGTTTTGTAAAGCCTGATGTTTTAAAATAAGATTTCTAATAAAAATGTTAGGAACTCCGTCTAAATGGTTTCCACGAATTCCTGACGATTGGAGAGACGGGGCAAACGGGTAATGCTGGTTCCGTCAGTTTTTAAGATGTAGTATTGTGTAGTTCTGGTCTGTCCAGTTCGACACCTTTATAGGCCAACGTGTTGCCTCTTGGGAACCCAAGCTATCCTAATGAAAGAAAATGATGGCCAGAGGGACTTTGTGTCCGGTATGGAGACTTTATGGGCTGATCACCTGTATTGCCTATTATAAAATAAAAACCTCCAATCAGTTTTCTCAAAGTGATGATTACGTTTTATTTACTATGAAATGAAATTGGTTTACCGATTGAAATGTCAATTACTTTACACAGTTTTGAAATATCTATTGTTATCCTGTTTATCAGATGATATCCTGTTTTTACTAAATACCCGTATTGCTTTTACTACTTCCAGCATATTTATATCATATCTTGAATTACTGTCATCTTCTGCGATACCCTGTTGTATTATGTTCAGTTGAGATCTTTAGTTACTTGCTGAGCATTGGCTCATTATAATTTTTGTCTAACCCTTTTGACAGTAATCTAAGAATCATGGTTCGTACAATCCAAACCGCAAGGAAGCGCACCTACCGTGGCCCTGAGTTGGTCCATTTTGAGATAACTCCCGAGGTAGATGCAATAACAGCTCATTGAGGAGATCTTTAGTTAGTTTATGCAGATCTTAAGGGGTGATAAATAGACACATATTGGTATAGCAGGCACAATTAATTTATGATTTGTAAATACTTTGAAGGGAAAACTGGATTAGATAAAAAAAAATTGGCCGCTTTAATTTGGGGATTGGGGATAGGATTAGATGACAAGTAGATTAAAATTTGATGTACATATAAAACCCTAAAATATAGAGACTAGGCCTTATATGTAGAGATCTAGTCAAGGTAATGAGCTTCATATGCAATGGGCATCATGGCTAGATTGGGCTAAACTTATAAATATAAATATATTCATTAGCAATATCAATCGTAATATTCAATATCAATATCAATATCAGTCTATTCCAAATTACAACTAGCATTCTCTTCCAATTATTTCTTAAATTGTCCCTTATAATCATTTAACATTCTTTCTCAAACTTTAGGGTTAAGTTCGTCATTTTTCTATCTGGACCCATTTCATTGGGGTTTTACCCCAACTCATATTGCACAAGCAAAACTGCAATGTCCCTCTTGAATTATGTCTCATTTATAATTGAATTTATAAATATGTCCCATTTTCAAAATTCTTTACAATTTTAAAATAACCATGGTTAATTTCAATACTTTATATTTTTAAATGATAAATATAACTTTTTTTATAAATAATGATGTTTTACACATGCTTGAATCTCTAAGGGACTGAAAATGTAAACAAAACCAAAATTAGAGAACAGAGCTTCCGGTACTTCAACAACCCGTAAACCTATCCTGGTGGTTTGTTTCACACATTTGGTATACATGAATGTGTACTTCACTAAATAAATTTTAGATATGCATGAAACCTCAATGACATACTAATGCTAATGAAACAACCCAAATACCATCATTTATTATTACAATACCAAGAAATTCTGAAATGGGAAGAAAATACAAATAAATGTCCAACAAAAACAATGAAGGTACTTGAATTTTTATAGGCCAAGTAAAAGAGAAAACAAATTGCAGGTCCAGAAGCCCGATCTTCACTTCTTCATGAAGGTCCAACTATTTGCAGGTTCTACTTCGCATGCAACCTTCTTTTTTCTAGGTAGATTTTTCTCGGACTCCGCTTCATTCCCTCCTAATTATTTATGGTAGGCAAAGTTGTTTCCTTTCTTTTACCAGATAGAGAGACTAATGAGGTGACTACTGTTCTAGATTCAGATTGTAATGTTAGTGCTACTTGGGTAGGAGAAGTGTGGCCTTCTCTAAGAGCAAGTCCAATGCATGGCTATAGTTAGTGCTATAGCTATAATATAGGACGGAGGGAGTTATGATGTAAGAATTACCTTCATGTTGATTTTTTTCACCCTCTCTGGCCAATCAGCTTTGCTCCTCATTTCTGTCCTATAGCTATAATATAGAATGGAGGGTGTAAAGATGTTAGAATTACCCTTGATGCTGAATTTTTTTCACCCTCTCTGGTGAATAAGCTTTGCTCCACATTTCTTGAACTATTTCTGCATTGATTGAAGGTCTTACAGTGAGTGCATAACTGATTAGAATGTAGAAGAAAGTCAGCTGATCTTTATCTGAGAAATCAACATGATTAGTGAGTGCATACGAAAGTTTGCCTAATGAACTTCAACGCATAGCTATTGTTATAATTTTCTGAGATTTTTAAACAAAACTATTGGAGAGAATTTTTGAATGAAAATTGAGAACTGGGTATAAAAGCATTATATAAGGGAAAAGTTTCTCAAAGATTTCTTTTACTATTAACGCAGACCATATATCCAAGATAGAAAAAACAGTATCCAAATTTTGCTATGTCCAAAACCACAAAGATTTATAAAATCTTAACTAAATTATCCTCCATACTTGAATGTAAAATTTGAATTTGTGATTAATAGCTACTAAAACAGCAAATTTTGTACTTTACGTGAATATACACAATGGATTTTTTAAGATCCAAATTAAATACTTCCGAATTTCTCAAATCGATAGACTTCTATGTTTGAATATAATTTTTAATTTCTAAATTTATTTCAATACAATAATACAACTCCTTGTATATTACACTATTTTCAAATGTTTCGGACTTGAACTACAAAAATACCATTACCAACTATATTGGTACCATTTTCTATTATATCTAATTGAGCAACCAAGACTTCAAATAAAACAACTTATCTATAATCCACACTTTCTATAACATGACAACAAGATTTTGCTATAATCTAAGTGTTTGAAATTTTATCCAAAAATCATAAAACAACTTCTTTTCCATTCTGTGTATGGTGCTCACTTTAATATTTTTCCTTCATATATTTCGAGTAGTTACTTACTACTAGTATTAAATAATAAACAACAATTTAAGATACTATAAAATTACCATGACTTTCATACTCTGATTTGAACTTCCTCCAATCCTTGCACCTTGATCCGGTCAAATTTTTTTCGAGCATTATCTTCATTGTTTATGCATAAAAAAATTAAAAATATATTAATATTAAACTGTAGAATAATACATTCCTGTATAAAAAATCAATTTGACACCGGAGATATAATAAATCTACTTTATCATAGAATATATATGAAGTTGTTGTGGAATAGAAATCGGGTTATCGAATCGCGATTGGGTTTTGTGTGTATTTAGTGCTAAGGGATGGTGAGCTTCGAGCTTTAATGGCTATTTCCGTTTTCGAGACTAATCTGTCCTCACAGAGTGCCTACGTATCTCATTATTGAGAATCAAGCCAAAAACGTAGTTCTGAGATGAGGGGTCTGGCCATTTAAATAGGCTGCAGGAGCCTTAGAATCATAGTAGGATTCGGATACTTGGTGGGCAAGCCACCGCCTCAAGGATGGTTCTAGACTCCTTCCTTGTAGGAGTCTGTTTCCATATTGAATTAGGTACCTTGGAGGCTAAGTCTGGTAGGAATAGCATCCTTATCTGATTACTATTGCTGAGCTATTTATTACCCTTAATATTAATCACGAAATTAATATTAAAATAGGGATTCTGACCTCATTAATAGGCCCCACGTCTGTACCATGTTGGGTCTAATTAATGCCATATTAAATGTGTCTTTAGGGCTTATTTTCAGCCGATATCAGAAGTTGATCCACTACCTTTTCTACTTAAATTTTGTGCAAATGGATGTGTTGTTTACATTAATATAAAAACTGTAAGATGTTAAAACCAACATATCAATATATCTTGCAGTAATGCAAGTAATGCAAATCAGTCATGTAAATATACAGAAATATGAAATTGCACCATACATCAATCACACCACATGTACGAAACGGAAATGGAGATGGAACATACGGCTAAATTAAAGATATATGTTGTGAAAAGTGTAATAACTTCGAAATTTTGAAATAATTTTCCTACTCGATATTTAAATTTTATTTATGAGCGATGCACTAGTATATTTTTAATTAGCGCGTTTTTTTAAAATTTCGAAATTTTATAAATTCATATGAAAGTAAATATTATATTATATCTATTTAATTATATTTATTTGGTATTTATTAAAATTAGGAAATTTAGAGAAATAGGATTTTAATTTTGGGTCGAATTTATTTTACGAAACGAAATTAGAGTATCGTTTAATTAACCAGCACGGGAGAAACGAGATCTTTTCACCAAACATTGCACTAATATAAACATAATCATTTTTTTTTCAGCATTTATTTTTTTCTGAAAAATAAGAGCAGTGTTTGTAAAAAGTTTGTACTTTACGTGAATATACACAATGGATTTTTTAAGATCCAAATTAAATACATCCGAATTTCTAACATCGATAGACTTCTGTGTTTGAATATAATTTTTAATTTCTAAATTTATTTCAATACAATAATACAACTCCTTGTATATTACACTATTTTCAAATGTTTCGGACTTGAACTACCAAAATACCATTACCAACTATATTGGTACTATTTTCTCTTATATCTAATTGAGCATCCAAGACTTCAAATAAACCAACTTATCTATAATCCACACTTTCTATAACATGACAACAAGATTTTGCTATAATCTAAGTGTTTGAAATTTTATCCAAAAATCATAAAACAACTTCTTTCCCATTCTGTGTATGGTGCTCACTTTAATATTTTTCCTTCATATATTTCGAGTAGTTACTTACTACTAGTATTAAATAATAAACAACAATTTAAGATACTATAAAATTACCATTACTTTCATACTCTGATTTGAACTTCCTCCAATCCTTGCACCTTGATCCGGTCAAATTTTTTTCGAGCATTATCTTTATTGTTTATGCAAAAAAAAATTTAAAAATATATTAATATTAAACTGTAGAATAAAGCATTCCTGTATAAAAAATCAATTTGACACCGGAGATATAATAAATCTACTTTATCATAGAATATATATGAAGTTGTTGTGGAATAGAAATCGGGTTATCGAATCGCGATTGGGTTTGTGTGTATTTAGTGCTAAGGAATGGTGAGCTTCGAGCTTTAATGGCTATTTCCGTGTTCGAGACTAATCTGTCCTCACAGAGTGCCTACGTATCTCGTTATTGAGAATCAAGCCAAAAACGTAGTTCTGAGATGAGGGGTCTGGCCATTTAAATAGGCTGCAGGAGCCTTAGAATCATAGTAGGATTCGGATACTTGGTGGGCAAGCCACCGCCTCAAGGATGGTTCTAGACTCCTTCCTTGTAGGAGTCTGTTTCCATATTGAATTAGGTACCTTGGAGGCTAAGTCTGGTAGGAATAGCATCCTTATCTGATTACTATTGCTGAGCTATTTATTACCCTTAATATTAATTACGAAATTAATATTAAAATAAGGATTCTGACCTCATTAATGGGCCCCACGTCTGCACCATGTTGGGTCTAATTAATGCCATATTAAATGTGTCTTTAGGGCTTATTTTCAGCCCATATCAGAAGTTGATCCACTACCTTTTCTACTTAAATTTTGTGCAAATGGATGTGTTGTTTACATTAATATAAAAACTATAAGATGTTAAAACCAACATATCAATATATCTTGCAGTAATGCAAATCAGTCATGTAAATATACAGAAATATGAAATTGCACCATACATCAATCACACCACATGTACGAAACGGAAATGGAGATGGAACATACCGCTAAATTAAAGATATATGTTGTGAAAAGTGTAATAACTGTGAAATTTTGAAATAATTTTCCTACTCGATATTTAAATTTTATTTACGAGCGATGCACTAGTATATTTTTAATTAGCGCGTTTTTTGTAAAATTTCGAAATTTTATATATTCATATGATAGTAAATATTATATTATATCTATTTAATTATATTTATTTGGTATTTATTAAAATTAGGAAATTTAGAGAAATAGGATTTTAATTTTGGGTATAATTTATTTTACGATACGAAATTAGAGTATCGTTTAATTAACCAGCACGGGAGAAACGAGATCTTTTCACCAAACATTGCACTAATATAAACATAATCATTTTTTTTCAGCATTTATTTTGTCTCCCACAAATTATTTCTTTTTAATTTAATAAATGAAAGGCATTACTGGTTTCATCATTAGTAAAGCAGTGGTGTACAATTATATTGTATAGAACAAAACAAAACACACAGACAGGGCCATATTATTCTGCAAACAGAGTACAAAATAGGAAACAAATAAAAACACACCCCTCATCCTTATTTACAAACACTGCTCTTATTTTTCAGAAAAAAAAAACAAACACCCATCTTCTTTTCTTTCACAAACTCACTGACCAAAAACTCGACCATATGTATTTTACAATAGTTGAATGGTGTTGTTGAACTGAGATGGGCAGTGTATGTATATGTGATCGTGTGTGTGGTGTCGAGGTTGTGTGTGTTTCATGTGTGTGTAATTGCCGAGTTATGTTGGGTGTAGTAGTCGAGTTGGACAGCAGGGGAGGAGGGGGGTTTCCAAATCAAAACCGAGGACTCTGTTTTAGGTCACACGGGTGTGATGGGTGGTGTTTGAATCGGGGTAAGGGTGGACGGTGTTGGGTTTGGATGAAGTCACCACAGATTTGTAGTGATGGTGATTGTTGTGTTCGGGTGTTGCAGTAGAGAACAGAGAGATGGAGAGATAGGGGAAGCGAGAGAGAGATGTGTAGGAGGGAGAGGGAGATACAAGGGTGATTTTGGTGTTGGTCGAGAGGGAGGTTGAAATTGAGAGAGGAGGTTGAATGTTGGGTTGTTGAATCGGTGGTTAAGGATGGAGTGTTGTGTTGTTGTCCTTGTGGTCGGGGAAAGGGGGAGTACAGGGAGATGCGATAGAGGAGCAAGGAGATTTAGGGAGATGAAGGTATAATGTCCCGAATTGTTTGTGTCTAACTGTTATTTTTGGGTTCTTTAAAAATGGGAATATTATTAATAATGGTTGGTAATAAATAAATTAAATGAAATAGTAAGATTGATTAATTAATTAAATAGAAATGTGATTTAGTGATTCGTTGATAAAAAGAGATATTAATTGTGAATAAATAGAATTAAATTTGATTTTATCTTAGAATACTGATATTAATATTTTCGGATTATTTTAATTAACCGGATTCGACTGGATTATTTAGAGGCTAAAATCGGATTATTATTAAATTAATTTTGAGATTAAAAATGGAAGAGAAATTAGTTGGTGAGATTAATAATAATAATAAATATGGATTTAATTTGAATAAAAATGGTTTCTTGAGTTAATTCATTTTGAGAATAAATATAGATTATTATTAATTAAATTAGGGAATTCTAGAGAATATTAGAAAATTCGTAAGAGTTATTTATTTATTCTTGGAAAGTGCGATTTAAATAGCTAATTAATAGTCATCGAGTATTTAGAAATTATTAGAGCCTTTTTAATGAGAATTGTCTTACAATTAAATAAATTGATATTTTCAGATATTAAAAATAGGATATATTCTCTGGATTTAATTCATGAGTTCGAAGAAGATTTATTCATTCGGGAATTATTTTCCGTTATTTATCGTGGAGATTTTCAAGTGATATTTTAATAATATTTTTATATTTAAATATTTTATTATCGGATCGGGAATAATTATTTTGACGAATCGCTCACGTATTTCTGGTTGCCATTTTTAGAGAATAATTCTCGAGCCGTAGATCGAAGCCAAGTTCACGGGTAGAGTATAAATTTTATCTGCATTCATTTGCACTACGAGATCGAGGCAAGTTCATTCCTACCTTAACTTTTGGAAACTGTGCATTTATGTTCGTATTATTTAATTCCTTAATTATTTTTGAGATATCAAATATTGAAATTTATCTATTGCTCCTTATGATGCAATAATTTTTTTTGAGCATTATTTCTCGTTAAATATTATTATACTGTTAATTTAGTTTACTTGTGAATTATACTCCTTAAAAGCGTAGAAATAAATTCGTTGCTATCGGGTCGATCTCATTAATTCGAGACGACTATTATTTTGATTCAGTGAAACTAATCTCATTTGTCTGAGATAGTTAAATTCATTCTTTTCGATTGTATTTATTGTACAAATTCAACCGTTATTTATTAATTATCTTTTGGTTAGTTCCTCGTTCGAATTAACCGATAAGAGTTTAAAAATTATAATTGTTAGAGATTTTTATTTGTCGATCACGTGAAAAATATTCTATTTAAACGTTCATCAATGTTGAGTATTATAAATATTGAGAAGTACTATTTGTCCAGTACGACTCCCAATTACTTCATTTTAAGACTATTCTCATAATTTCGAGATAGTTAATTTTATTGTCAAGGTTTGGCATTTTGTTCGTGTCAACCGACAAAACATTATTATTAAGAATTTACATCAGTCCATTGTTCGGATTCGTGGTAAAATCGAGTCAGACTGGCAGTCCGCCAGATTTGTAAATATTTTCTGGAAGAATTATCTCAAGTTATCTGTACCCCAAATATTCGGGAATTCTGTATTCTTCTGGTCAATTTTGGGCAAGAGACCCATTATAGAGAAAGAGAGACTCGTGTACCGTTTTACGGACCCGAGAATAATTAAGCACTTTGTTGCCATGGTTGAATTGATAACCATTATGATGCTAGCATTCATACATATATATTATATTGTTGATATCGTATTGTAGCCGTGATCGGGCGAAGTGCGGTGTCATTGGAGGCCGGTATTCTTGGTCGGTTAGTTGATCACCCCACCGAGATACCGAGAGGTGGAAGACCAGTTCATTCTTAAATCATGAGTTATCAGAGTTATATCAAATGAGTTGTTCGAGTATTCTGTTTCGAGATGAGTAATGAGTCTTCTGAGAATTCTGTTTCGAGATGAGTCTTTTGATTATTCTATTTCGAGATGAGTAATGAGTCTTTCGAGTATTTTGTTTTGAAATGAGTTTTTGAGCATTTCGAGTATGATATTTTCGAGATGAATTTGAACAAAATCATATTGTGATATCCGATATTAAAATTTTGAGTATTTCTTTCGGTAAACCTTATTTATATACCGATCAAGAAGAGAACTTGCTGAGCACTATAGTTGCTCATTCTTGCTTTACAACATTTTGTTCAGCTGTTAAGACGGAGGGAGGCGAGACGTCCAGCCAGGGATACAGAGGAAAGGGAAAGGCGCAAAGTTATGGTGACAATAATTAGATTATCAAGCTGGAACTTTTATATTTCTACTTTTGTGAACTTTTGTAAGATATTATCGCGAGATGAAATAAGTTGGATTGTAATATTGTGAGACGATCTTGGACCTGCGGAGTGGGACATTTATGCTCCGTTGTAATAAAATTTGGTATTGTTATTGCATTATTGTGTGCTGCAGAATATTGAGACAATGTGACGACCCGGGTCCCCGGTCAGGGTGGGTTTGGGGGCGTTACAGTTTTGGTATCAGAGCGTTAGTTATATTTTTAATAATCGTACGAGCCTAGAATTATAATGCGACGTGAGAATTTAAGAGCTATAATACGACGTTGAGATTTTAGCATTAAGTGCCTTACATCTTTATATATTTTTATGCGTATCTAGTCGATTGGAACCTGGTTGTGACCGAAACGTTTCGTACTTTTGTAGATGTCTACTTCAGGACCCGTTGGTTTTGTTCTGCTCGAGATAGACTTCCTACGCTTATTCGCATGGACCCCTAGTTCCCAATTGATTTAAGATAGGATGCCTAAGATTCCATTCTTGTTAAATTGGATAATACCCTTCAGAGTTTCCACATTTTGTAAATGTTGTCAATATCTTTATTAGTCAGAATTAGACCAACACGAGGTACGTGCACCAGAGATGGACTTAGAGAGATATGCAACTATGTGTTCCAAGTTCGAGGCTAAATTCTTAAACGAATTCATGACGGACATTAGTTTTTCTAGATATATAACTTATAGAGGTTGAAATAGTTCTATATGATAATATGTTTTTCGTACATTCCCTTTTAGAGATTTTCTTCCCTGACGAGCTATCAGAGTCTACAAGCGTCGCTTTTATTGGAGAATCGATAGTTATTCCAAAGAACTTATTTTGTGCTGGAAGATCATTCCTTAAACAACTTCGTTAGCAATGAGTATCGATAATTCTTATCATTCGAATTTACTCAGGAAATTTCTATCCTATTTTAAAAGGACCTATGTTGTTTAGAGGTTAAGTTACCCATCATTATATACTTTCATAAATACAAATTCCTTTCATACCCATTCCTATAATTGACACCCTTTGAGGTACTGAGATGAATAACCCTATATATATAGGGGAAGGCTATCAGTCTCTGTGATTGAAGTCTGGTGGGACGCCACCGTTTGTACTGTTGTTTGTCATTAGAGTACTAAAGGCTGGCCACCTTGTGTACTATGACGGTTGTCCTAATGATACATGCAACAAAGCAGATGTTCAATGATCATAATGATCTCTCAGTTAATCCTTTTATAAAAGATTCTCATCATCAAGAATTGAGCATGCATATGGGATGTTTAACATTTATTCCTTATTAATTAATTCTATTCGATGTTCTTATGGATCCTAAAATGATTGGGGTCTAAGAATTCTAAAAGTGGTATGTGGAAATTTGAAAATGATAAAACTTCTCATCCAGAAATGGAAATTTCAACAACTCAAGTTGGAGCATCGATTTCTAAATATGAATAGATCATTGCATTAATTCGCTAGTCAAGTCTTCAAGAACCTACGCGGTGTTTCATAGTTATGTATTAAGGTTCTAGGAATTTGGTTTGAATACGGAGCAATTATTGAGTTTAATCCTTTTAAAAAAGCGTGAAGCGAATCGATACTGAGTATACATTGATGATATATTATTTGTTGATGAAAGAGTGATCGTTTTTCATATAGGAAAAGAAAGAGAACATTAATGTGTGTTTCCACTATCTTCTTTCTGAGTATAGTTGCTGAACGGCGACTTAACCCTTAGAAGTTTTAAGATTAATGTTTGAGACAATTATCATGATTGTGATACTTCAACTCTTGAGGCATGTCTTATCGTATTTTATAAAATTTTCTTGCCCCGACAAGTGTTTTACCCCTTTATACCTCCAACATTTCTTTAAATGAAACACACCGCGATTGAGAATAAAAGTGAGAATATTTTGGATTATAAAGTAAAGTGAAAACCCAGGTCCTAAGCTAAAAACCAAATTAAGGGTATTTTTGGAAATTATTCCTTGATTTTCTATAAAACGAAAATACCCTATGAGAAGAAATACATCTTATGATTGAAAAACTCAAAGCATACCATCATTATTAAGACTTATAGGTAGTAAGACATTGTAAGACCAAAAGGTTTATTATTCTAAAGAAATGAGAGCATGGTTGAGAGAGGTGAATAATAGTTCCTTTATATACTGTTGAATGAGCTAGGACTATCATCGTTAATATGTATATGTTGAAAGGTGAAGCAAATTACTGGTAGAAAGCGAAGAGAGCTATGGAGGGTAACACGGTTATACCGTGGATCAGATTTCAGAGTTGTTTCTAGAGAGGTATTTTTTTTTTTCCAAATATCTGGAGAATCAGATGGGAATTAAGTTTTTGGAACTCAAGCAATGGACGATGACTGTCGCAGACTATGAAGCTAAGTTACTAAACTCTCAAGGTTAGTACCCTATCATGTAGACACTGAGGAGAAAAGAGCCAAGCGTTTTCAACGAGGATCGAAGCACTGAATACGAAATCGAGTTACCGTGTTTGAAATCACCAATTACCCAACCTTAATGTAGGAAGCGGCCATAGTAGAAAACGGAAGTAAATCATACCCGAAGGATGGAGATGGTAAGAAGAGGAAGTTTCAGAATAGTCGTAGTAGTTTTGTGAAGAGGAATGAAAACCGAGTTAACAAGAAACCTTTTGTGAAAAGAGATGATAGAAGTACTGGTACTAGAAGGATTGGGAATCATGACACCATAGGAAATAACCAGAGTTACTCGAGAAGATTCGTCGTTGTCAGGAACAAGTAATGGAATAAAGAAGATCAGAGTTGACCGGAGAAGAATTTTAGAGTTCAAAAGATGATAAGGAAATTAAACGATTTGCATCGGGAATATGGGTTCCTAATGTTGCAGAGTTGAAGGAAGAAATTATGAGCGAAGGGCATAACTCGAGATATTTCATTCACCCGGGAAGCACAAAAAATGTATCAAGACATCAAGCTGAATTATTGGTGGCCTAACATGAAGAGAGAGATTGCAGAATGGGTAAGTAAGTGTTTGACCTGTCAGAAAGTGAAAGCTGAACATCAACGACCAAGTGGACTTTTGCAACCCTTAGAGATACCAGAATGGAAATGAGAATATATTACCATGGATTTTGTCGTAGAATTGCCCCGAACTAGAGCTAGCCATGATGCAATTTGGATTATTGTCGACTGACTCACTAAATCTGCGCATTTTCTACCAATTAGTAATAAGTACTCCGTCGAAAGATTTGTGAGTATATACCTAAAGGAAATTGTGGTTCGTCATGGAATGGCTGTTTCGATCGTATCTGATAGAGATGCCCGTTTTAATTCCCGATTTTGGAAAAGTTTTCAGGAAAGTCATGGCACGAAGTTAAATCTTAGCACTGCATATCATTCACAGGCCGACGGACAAAGTGAAAGGACAATATTAAAATCTTAGAAAAGCGCGGGAAGCAACCTCATTCCTTTCCTCTCCGTGATATTAGAGATCTAGTCAAGGTAATGGGCTAAACTTATAAATATAAAAATATTCATTAGCAATATCAATCTTAATATTCAATATCAATGTCAATATCAGTCTATTCCCAATTATAACTAGCATTCTCTTCCAAATATTTCTTAAATTGTCCCTTATCATTTAACATTCTTTCTCAAACTTTAGGGTTAAGTTCATCATTTTTCTATCTGGACCCATTTCATTGGGGTTTTACCCCGACTCACATTGCACAAGCAAAACTGCAATGTCCCTCTTGAATTCATTGGCTGATTCTGGTAAATCCAACTTAGGTGTTAAATTCATGGAAATATATTTTTCATTTTCGGATGTACATCAATATAAATTTCAGATGTACCTCATTTTAAGTTGGTATTTTAATTAATATATCTCATTTTAAAAAATTATTTATAAATATGTCCCATTTATAATTGTATTTACAAATATGTCCCATTTTCAAAATTCTTTACAATTTTAAAATAACCATGGTTAATTTCAATACTTTATATTTTTAAATGATAAATATTACTTTTTTTTATAAATAATGATGTTGTACACATGCGTGAATCTCTAAGGGACTAAAAATGTAAACAAAACCAAAATTAGAGAACAGAGCTTCCAGTACTTTAACAACCGGTAAACCTATCTTAACCTGGTGGTTTGTTTCACACATTTGGTAGAAAAAACAACCTATGTTAAGAAATGCTGACCGACATGAATGTGTACTTCACTAAATAAATTTTAGATATGCATGAAACCTGAATGACATACTAATGCTAATGAAATAACCCAAATATCATCATTTATTATTACAATACAAAGAAATTCTGAAATGGGAAGAAAATACAAACAAATGTCCAACAAAAACAGTGAAGGTACTTGAATTTTTATAGGCCATGTAAAAGAGAAAATAAATTGCAGGTCGAGAAGCCCGATCTTCACTTCTTCAAGGAGGTCCAACTATTTGCAGGTTCTACTTCGCATGCAACCTTCTTTTTTCTAGGTAGATTTTTCTCGGACTCCGCTTCATTCCCTCCTAATATTTATGGTAGGCAAAGTTATTTCCTTTCTTTTACCAGAAGAGACTAATGAGGCGACTACTGTTCTATTCAGATTGTAGTGTTAGTGCTACTTGGGTAGGAGAAGTGAGGCCTTCTCTTAGAGCAATTCCAATGCATAGCTATAGTTAGTGCTATAGCTATAATATAGGACGGATGAGTTATGATGTAAGAATTACCCTTGATGCTGATTTTTTTCACCCTCTCTTGCCAATCAGCTTTGCTCCACATTTCTGTTCTATAGCTATATATAGAACGGAGGGAGTTATGATGTTAGAATTACCCTTGATGCTGAATTTTTTTCACCCTCTCTGGTCAATCAGCTTTGCTCCACATTTCTTGAACTATTTCTGCATTGATTGGAGGTCTTACAGTGAGTGCATAACTGATTAGAAAATTTTTCAAGAAATCCATCAGGAGGAGATGAAAGTCAGCTGATCTTTATCTGAGAAATCAACATGATTAGTGAGTGCTTACGAAATTTTGCCTAATGAATTTCAACGCATAGCTATTGTTAAAATTTTCTGAGATTTTTAAACAAAACTATTGGAGAGAATTTGGAATGAAAATTGAGAACTGGGTATAAAAGCATTATATAAGGGAAAAGTTTCTCAAAGATTTCTTTCACTATTAATGCAGACCATATATCCAAGATAGAAAAAACAGTATCCAAATTTTGCTGTGTCCAAAACCTCAAAGATTTATAAAATCTTAACTAAATTATTCTCCATACTTGAATGTAAAATTTGAATTTGTGATTAATATCTACTAAAATAGCAAATTTTGTACTTTACGTGAATATACATAATGGATTTTTAAGATCCAAATTAAATACTTCCGAATTTCTCAAATTGATAGACTTCTATGTTTGAATATAATTTTTAATTTCAAATTTATTTCAATACAATAATACAACTCCTTGTATATTACACTATTTTCAAATGTTTCGGACTTGAACTAGCAAAATACCATTACCAACTATATTGGTACCATTTTCTCTTATATCCAACTGAACATCCAAGACTTCAAACAAAACAACTTATCCATAATCCACACTTTCTATAACATGACAACAAGATTTTGCTATAATCTAAGTGTTTTAAATTTTATCCAAAAATCATAAAACAACTTCTTTCCCATTCTGTGTATGGTGCTCACTTTAATATTTTTCCTTCATATATTTCGAGGAGTTACTTACTACTAGTATTAAATAATAAACAACAATTTAAAATACTATAAAATTACCACGATTTTCATACTCTGATTTGAACTTCCTCCACTCTTGCACCTTGATCCGGTCAAATTTTTTTCGAGCATTATCTTCATTGTTTCTGCTTAAAAAATATTAAACTGTAGAATAAAACATTCCTGTATAAAAAATCAATTTGACTCTGGAGATATAATAAATCTACTTTATGATAGAATATATATGAAGTTGTTGTGGAATAGAAATCGGGTTATCGAATCGCGATTGGGTTTTGTGTGTATTTAGTGCTAAGGGATGGTGAGCTTCGAGCTTTAATGGCTGTTTCCGTGTTCGAGACTAATCGGTCCTCACAGAGTGCCTACGTATCTCGTTATTGAGAATCAAGCCAAAAATGTAGTTTTGAGATGAGGGGTCTGGCCCTTTAAATAGGCTGCAGGAGCCTTAGAATCGTAGTAGGATTCGGATACTTGGTGGGCAAGCCACTGCCTCAAGGAAGGTTCTAGAATCCTTCCTTGTAGGAGTCTGTTTCCATATTGAATTAGGTACCTTGGAGGCTAAGTCTGGTAGGAATAGCATCCTTATCTGATTACTATTGCTGAGCTATTTATTACCCTTAATATTAATTACGAAATTAATTTTAAAATAGGGATTCTGACCTCATTAATAGGCCCCACGTCTGCACCATGCTGGGTCTAATTAATGCCATATTAAATGTATCTTTAGGGCTTATTTTCAGCCCATATCAGAAGTTGATCCACTACCTTTTCTACTTAAATTTTGTGCAAATGGATGTGTTGTTTACATTAATATAAAAACTGTAAGATGTTAAAACCAACATATCAATTTATCTTGCAGTAATGCAAGTAATGCAAATCAGTCATATAAATATACAGAAATATGAAATTGCAACATACATCAATCACACCACATGTACGAAACGGAAATGGAGATGGAACATACCGCTAAATTAAAGATATATGTTGTGAAAAGGAAATACATATGTACAACATATTCAATTTTTTTGGGTATCATGTTTTTAATTTCTCATTTTCATTTGTTTCTGATTCCTCCATGTGGATTCATTAGAGATCTAAGATCTTTTATGCAAAACAAAGTATATATACATATGAAATCAAATTCATCTAACTAAAAACATTTTGAAACAAAAGCTTATAGTTATTTAATCTATACATATGTGTATTGGAGCATACTCAATTAAAAATTGTAATACATACCTTTGAATGTTTTAATAGGCCTAATGATGGTAGAATCATCCATATCACTAGCCTGGGTATACTTTTAATTGGATCTTAAGGGGTGATAAATAGACACATATTGGTATAGCAGGCAGAATTAATTTATGATTTGTAAATACTTTGAAGGGAAAACTTGATTAGATAAAAAAAATTGGCCGCTTTAATTTGGGGATTGGGGATTGGGGATAGGATTATATGATAAGTAGATTGAAATTTGATGTACATATAAAATCCTAAAATATAGAGACTGGGTCATCATGGCTAGATTGGGCTAAACTTATAAATATAAATATATTCATTAGCAATATAAATCTTAATATTAAATATCAATATCAGTCTATTCCCAATTACAACTAGCATTCTCTTCCAATTATTTATTAAATTGTCCCTTATCATTTAACATTCTTTATTAAACTTTAGGGTTAAGTTTGTCATTTTTCAATCTGGACCCATTTCATTGGGGTTTTACCCTAACTCACATTACACAAGCAAAACTGCAATGTCCCTCTTCAATTCATTGGTTGACTCTGGTAAATCCAACTTAGGTGTTAAATTCATGGAAATAGATTTTTCATTTTCGGATGTACATCAATATAAATTTCAGATGTACATCATTTTAAATTGGGATTTTAATTAATATATCTCATTCTAAAAAATTATTTATAAATATGTCCAATTTATAATTGTATTTATAAATATGTCCCATTTTCAAAATTCTTTACAATTTTAAAATAACCATGGTTAATTTCAATAAAGTACAAGAAAACAGCTTTAAACCGACCGTCACAAATCCAATGATTATAACCGACCACTGCCGTAGGTAGTCGATTTTATCATAAAACCGACTATCTAAAACCGACCGGTGCGGAATCGGGCCCATTTTGCTTACTCACATTTTTGGTTTCTGTGACACGTCATCTAAAACCGACCGATACCATTGCGGTCGGTTACTGTATTAACCGCGAATTTTCGAATTAATTTTTCCTACTCGATATTTAAAATTTTATTTAAGAGCGATGCACTATTATATTTTTAATTAGCGCGTTGTTGTAAATTTTAATATTTATATATTCATATGGGTGTAAATATTATATTTACTTGGTATTTAATAAAATTAGGAAATTTAGGAAAAATAGGATTTTTAATTTTGAGTCGAATTTAGAGTATCGTTTTAATTAGCCAGCCGGGGAAAACGAATCCTTTTCACCAAATATTTCCCTAATCATGACCATTATTTCCTGCACTTAAATTGTCCCCCATATTTTATTTTTTTTATTTACATAAATATCCACCTACAATAAAGTAATTTTGCATTATGAGCACTAAATATTTCCTTAATTATTTTGTCTCCCATAATTGTCAATTGAAATGATTAACCAAGAACCGGGTCTCTTATTTATACAAACAGATACATCATTTTGGCACAAAATGAAAAAAAACACAAAACCAGGCTATTCTTTTTATTTTCTCTCTGCAAAAACAAAGAAACAGTACAGGTAGTATATTTATTTATTTTTTTCCCTCTTTCCTGTCAAGTTCTTCTTTCCATATATTTATTTTTTTGTTCTCTTTCTTGTGCCGACTGGTAATCGAAAAAGGGGGGGTCGATCTGTACTGTATGTTTCGAATCTGTGATGGTTGTAGAGGTAGAGACGGAGAGAAGATAGATTGATGTGGTGTTGGCCGAACTGGTGGCGTTGTTGATGTTGAACGGAGAGGCGAGGGAAGAGTCGGAGGGTGAGAGAGATTGATGTAGTTATTAATTTTCTGATTGGTGTGGGTTTTGTTGATACTCTGGTGTGTGTCAAGAGAGAGGGCGTCGGTGAAAAGGGGTTGAGGGAGGAGAGATAGGCGGAGAGAAGAGAAAGGCGGAGGGAGAGATTGAGTCGAGAGAGGAGAGATTACACGAAGAGAATGAAAGAAGCGGAGGGAGAGAGATCGATCGAGATAGAGAGACAGAGGTGAGGGAGATTGAGGAGAGAACGGTGAGACAGGGAAGGGAGGGATGATGTTATTGTTGTCGGAGTAAACGGGGGAGAACGGAGAGGGAGAGAGAGAGAGAGAGAGAGAGAGAGAGAGAGAGAGAGAGAGAGAGAGAGAGAGATGAATGAAAGGGGAGAGAGATGCGAGAGATTGACAGAGCGATTGAGAAAAGACGAGAGATTGAGGGGAAGAGAGAGAGAGAGAGAGAGAGACACGGAGAGAGACAGTCGAGGGGAAGAGAGAGAGCGGCGGCTGGACGGCGGTGGTGGTGCGTGGGCCCCACGCGCCGTCGTGGAAGAAATTTTCGGTTTAACTGCTGCTTTCGGGGAATAATTGGAATATATATATATATATATATATATATATATATATATATATTTAATAATAATGAGATAATAAAATAAGTGGGTGAATGTTTTAATTTGGTTTTAATAAATTGAGTTATTATTTTTTAAAATGGTGAGAAATAAAAAGGAGTTATAAAATTGTAATATTGTTTAAATTGTGAGAATAAAAAGAGTTTAATAAAAATGGAATAATTATTAAATAGTTAAAAAGAATTCTTTTGTGATTTTTGGACGAAAATTAGAGATTTATATATTTGTCGATAAAAGAGAAATAATTGTGAATAAATAGGATTAAAAAGCGATATAATTTTAGAAGATTTATAATTGCATTTTCGGATTATTTAATTATTCGAATCGAGTTAAATTATTTTAGAGATTATATTTGGAGTAATATTTAATTAATTACGAGAATAAAAGTGGATTGTTGAATTATTTTGTTTGAGAATAAATAGAGGTTAATATTATTAATTTATTTATGAGATTTAAAAATAGAGTAATGTCATTGATTGCCGTAACCCTCTTTTCGTTTAAAGTCGGATTTACGGATATTAAAAATAGGATTTATTTTCGAGATTTAATTCCTGAGTTCGAAGAGAGATTTATTTATCCGGGAATTATTTTCCGTTAATCATCATAGAGATTTTTCGAGAGATATTTTATTATTATATTTAAATATTATATTATCGGTTGAGAAATATTCTATTTTTGACAAAGCGCTCACGTATTTTTGGTTGCCATTTTAGAGAACAAATTACGAGCCGTAGACCGAAGCCGAGTTCACGGGTAGAGTACAAATTTTATCTACACTTATTTTCATTTCGAGATCGAGGCAAGTTCATTCCTACCCTAACTTTTGGAAACTGTGAATTTCTGTTCATATTATTTAATTCCTTAATTATTTTCGAGATATTATATGTTGAGATTTATCTGTTGCTCCGTATGATGCAATAATTTCTTTTGAGCATTATTTCTCGTTAAATATTATTATGCTGTTAATTTAGTTTATTTGAGAATTATAATCCCTATAAGCATAGAAATAATTTAGTTGCTATCGGGTCGATCTCATTAATTCGAGACGACTATTATTTTGATTCAGTGAAACTATTCTCATTCGTCTGAGATAGTTAAATTCATTTTTTTCGATTGAATTTATTGTACAAATTCAACCGTAATTAATTGATTATCTTTTAGTTAGTTCCTCGTTTGAACTAACCGATAGAAGTTTAAAAATTATAATTATTAGAGATTCTTAGTCGTTGATCAAGTGAAAAAAATATTCTATTTAAACGTTCATCAATGTTTAGTATTATAAATATTGAGAAGTACTATTTGTTCAGTACGACTCCCAATTACTTCATTTTAAGACTATTCTCATAATTTCGAGATAGTTGAGTTTATTGTCAAGGTTTGACATTTTGTTCGTGTCAACCGATAAATTATTATTATTGAGAATTTACATCAGTCCATTGTTCGGATTGGTGGTAAAATCGAGTCAGACTGGCAGTCCGCCAGATTTGTAAATGTTTTCTGGAAGAATTATTTCTAGTTATCTGTACCCCAAATATTCGGGAATTATGTATTCTACTGGTCAATTTTGGGCAAGAGGCCCATTACAGAGAAAGAGATACTCGTGTACCATTTTACGGACCCGAGAATAATTAGGCACGTTGTTGCCATGGTTGAATTGATAACCATTATGATGCTAGCATTCATTCATATATATTATATTGTTGATATCGTATTGTAGCCGTGATCGGGCGAAGTGCGGTGTCATAGGAGGCCGAGAGGTGGAAGACCAGTTCATTCTTAAATCATGAGTTATCAGAGTTATATCAAATGAGTAATGAGTCTTTTGAGTATTCTATTTTGAGATGAGTTTTGAGTCTTTCGAGTATGATATTTTCAAGATAAATTTGAGCCAAATCATATTGTGATATCCGATATTAAAATTTTGAGTATTTCTTTCGGTAAACCTTATTATATTTATATACCGAGCAAGAAGAGAACTTGCTGAGCACTATAGTTGCTCATTCTTGCTTTACAACATTTTGTTAAGCTGTCAAGACGGAGAAAGGCGAGACGTCCAGCCAGGGATACAGAGGCAAGGGGAAAGCGCATGGCTATGGTGACAATAATTAGAAGATCCAGATGGAATCTTTATATTTCTACTTTTGTGAACTTTTGTAATATTTTATCTCGAGATTTAACAAGTTGGATTGTACTATGTTGTGAAGACGATCTTGGACCTGCAGAGTGGGACATTTATGCTCCGTTGTAATAAAATTTGGTATTGTTATTGCGTTATCATATTGAGGCAATGTGACGACCCGAGTCCCCGGTCAGGGTGGATTTGGGGGCATTACAGTTTTGGTATCAGAGCCTTAGTTATATTTTTAGGAATCGTACGAGCCTATAATTATAACACGACGTGAGAATTTAGAGGTATTATACAACGTGGAGATTTTAACACCAAGTGCCTTACACCCTTATATATTTATATGCGTTTATAGTCGACTAAAACCTGTTTGTGACCGAGACTCTTTGCTTTAGTAGATGTCTTCTTCAGGATCTACCGGTTTCTTTCCTACTGGAGACAGCTCTGCTACCCCATACCCACTAGGACCTCTAGATCCTAGCTCAGGGACGGATAGTGACCCATCAGAGGAGTACATGGTGATCAGTAGCAACTCGGAGGATTCTTCTGTCCAAATACTTACACCTTCACCTCCACATGTGATTGACTTAGATACACCTCCACATGAGGTTCAGATAGAGACTGAGCAGATAGAGCAGACTACCTCACTGTTTACCCCCGAGATGTTTAGAGTTGAGACCCCAGAGCCAGAGATTACTGATCAGGTTAATGAGAGGCTGCGTTCACCTGTCCACACTGACGTGGTGCCTAGTTCAGCTGCCCCAGAGTCTAGAGTTGATACACCTACCAGAGTGGCAGCTTTTGCTGACTGGTTTACTTCCCAGGTTCCAGTATATGTTTCGGCTCCGTCAGTCCCTACCATACCGAACTACATGTTTCCACAGGCCGGTGATACTCCTGCTTGTGACACTGCTCCATCGGCACCTACTATACCTGTTCGTGCTCCGACTTAGCCCACTGCGGCCCCTGTTACTACTACTGCGATGCCACCTGTTCACCCTGAGTATGAGGGAGCGGCAGGAGAGATGGTCCCTAGGCACGTTCACCATTCCCTCTTCCAGCATTATCGATGGTTATGGTCTCGTTATGAGAAGATCTTTGTTACTAGGGATGGTATCCTTAGATTGTTGGCTGTTCCTTGTAATAACCGTGAATTTTTGAATTAATATTCTACTTGTTGTTTAAATTATATTTAAGAGCGATGCACTAGTATACATTTTAATTAGCGTGTTTTTGTAAATTTTAATATTTATATATTCATATGGGCGGAAATGTTATATTTATTTATATTTACTTGGTATTTATTAAAATTAGGAAATTTAGGAAAAATAAGATTTTAGTTTTGAGTCGTATTTATTTTAGAGAACGAAATTAAAGTTTCGTTTTAATTAGCCAGCAGGGGAGAAACGTACTCTTTTTACCAAACCTTGCACTAAATATGATCATTATTATGATACTTATTTTGTCCCCCATGTTTTGAATTTTTTTTTATTATTTAATAAAAATCCACTTACAAAACATAATCATTATTATTTTTTTTATTTTTTTTCAGCATTTATTTTGTCTCCCACAAATGATTTCTTTTTAATTTAATAAATAAAAGATATTAGGTATCATCATTATTAGGATAGGAGTGTATATTTTTATAAATCAGAGATACGACACTCAATCACAAAATGAAACACATAACCAGAGATATTTTTTTTTTACATTTGCTTCTTCTCTTCTTTGCAAACAGAAAGAACCCACAGGTAGAAATTTTTTTCCTTTCTTCTTTTCCTCCTCTATTTTCTTTCCTTATTAACATTCCATTTTATATGAATTAGAGTAATGTTTGTGTATAGTTTTCCGATGAGTGGTATTGGTTTTATTTCTGTTTGGTTGTGTTGATCGGATTGAGGAGACGTTGAGTTGGGTTCGTCGGAGAACCACCACCGATTGGTGGTGGTGGCGGTTGTCGTTGTTGTACGAGCGGAGGGAAAGATAAGGCTGTTGGTGTTGTTTAGTTTTGTGAGGGAGACGGGAGAGGGAGAACGAGATAGCGAGAAAGATAGGTAGAGAGGCGGAGGGAGAGATTAGACGAAGGAGAAAGAAAGAAGCGGAGGGAGAGAGATCGATCGAGATAGAGAAACAGAGGTGAGGGAGATTGAGGAGAGAACGGTGAGACAAAGAAGGGTTACGAGATGCAGAGAGATAAGAGAACGGAGAGTAGAGGGAGAGATAAGGCGGAGGGAGAGGGAGAGAGAGGGAGAGACAGAGAGGAGGGAGATAACAGACGAGAGAGAGATGGTTTGGAAGAGAAAGGGGCGGCGGTTGGACGGCGGTGGTGGCAGGTGGGCCCCACGCGCCGTCGTGGAAAAAAAAAATTATTTTCTGTATTGTTCTTAAATCTATTATAATTGGAATAAAAATAAATGAATATACATATATATATATATAATATTAATAATAAAGAGACAATAATAAAATAAAAGGGGTGAATGTTTTTAAAATTATTTTTTTTATAATTTGTTTATTATTTTAAAAATTTAGAGAAATAAAAATAATTTGATAAAAATGGTCTAATAAATTATTAATTAGTCAAAAAGAATTATTTTATGATTTTGGACGAAAATTATAGATTTATTAATTTGTCGATAAAAGAGGAATAATTGTGAATAAATAGGATTAAAAAGCGGTATTATTTTAGAAGGGTTATATTTATCATTTCTGAATTATTTAAATTAACCGGATCGAGTCAGATTTATTTTAGAGATTAAAAATTTGATTTAAATAAATTAGAATTTATGTGGTTGCTTAAAAGTAGAATTCTTTGATGAATTATTTTAAATTGAGAATAATTATTTTGGATTTAAATTGAATAAAAATGGATTGTTGAATTTTTCATTTTGAGTAAGAATTGAGATTTCCAGATATTAAAAATATGATATATTCTCCAGATTTAATTCCTGAGTTCGAAGAGATATTTATTTATTCCGGAATTAATTTCTGTTATTTATTCCGGAGATTTTTATGAGATATTATATTATTATTAATTATATTATCGGTTCGGGAATATTTTATTCTGAAGAATCACTCACGTATTTCTAGTTGCCATTTTTAGAGAATAATTCTCGAGATGTAGATCGACGCCAAGTTCACGGGTAGAGTATAATTTTTATCTGCATTCATTTGCACTTCGAGATCGAGGGAAGTTCATTCCTACCCTAACTTTTGGAAACTATGCATTTCTGTTCGTATTATTTAATTCCTTAATTATTTTCGAGATATTATATGTTTAGATTTATCTGTTGCTCCGTATGATGCAATAATTTCTTTTGAGCATTATTTCTCGTTAAATATTATTATGCTGTTAATTTAGTTTATTTGAGAATTATAATCCCTATAAGCGTAGAAATAATTTAGTTGCTATCGGGTCGATCTCATTAATTCGAGACGACTATTATTTTGATTCAGTGAAACTAATCTCATTCGTTTGAGATAGTTAAATTCATTCTTTTCGATTGAATTTATTGCACAAATTCAACCGTTATTTATTGATTATCTTTTAGTTAGTTCCTCGTTTGAACTAACCGATAGAAGTTTAAAAATTATAATTATTAGAGATTTTTACTCGTCGATCAAGTGAAAAAATATTCTATTTAAACGTTCATCAATGTTGAGTATTATAAATATTGAGGAGTACTATTTGTTCAGTACGACTCCCAATTACTTCATTTAAAGACTATTCTCATAATTTCGAGATAGTTGAGTTTATTGTCAAGGTTTGACATTTTGTTCGTGTCAACCAATAAATTATTATTATTGATACATCAGTCCATTGTTCGGATTGGTGGTAAAATCGAGTCAGACTGGCAGTTCGCCAGATTTGTAAATATTTTCTGGAAGAATTATTTCAAGTTATCTGTACCCCAAATATTCGGGAATTCTGTATTCTACTGGTCAATTTTGGGCAAGAGGCCCATTATAGAGAAAGAGAGACTCGTGTACCGTTTTACGGACCCGAGAATAATTAGGCACTTTGTTGCCATGGTTGAATTGATAACCATTATGATGCTAGCATTCATACATTTATATTATATTGTTGATATCGTATTGTAGCCGTGATCGGGCGAAGTGCGGTGTCATTGGAGGCCGGTATTCTTGGTCGGTGAGTTGATCGCCCCACCGAGATACCGAGAGGTGGAAGACCAGTTCATTCTTATATCAAATGAGTTGTTCGAGTATTCTGTTTCGAGATGAGTAATGAGTCCTTTGAGTATTCTATTTTGAGATGAGTTTTGAGTCTTTCGAGTATGATATTTTCAAGATGAATTTGAGCCAAATCATATTGTGATATCCGATATTAAAATTTTGAGTATTTCTTTCGGTAAACCTTATTATATTTATATACCGAGCAAGAAGAGAACTTGCTGAGCACTATAGTTGCTCATTCTTGCTTTACAACATTTTTTTCAGCTGTCAAGACGGAGAGAGGCGAGACGTCCAGCCAGGGATACAGAGGCAAGGGGAAAGTGCAAGGCTATGGTGACAATAGTTAGAAGATCCAGATGGAATCTTTATATTTCTACTTTTGTGAACTTTTGTAATATTTTATCTCGAGATGTAACAAGTTGGATTGTACTATTTTGTGAAGACGATCTTGGACCTGCGGAGTGGGACATTTATGCTCCGTTGTAATAAACTTTTGTATTGTTATTGCGTTATCATATTGAGACAATGTGACGACCCGATTCCCCGGTCAGGGTGGATTTGGGGGCGTTACAGCTTGGTATCAAAGCTTTAGTTATATTTTTAGGAATCGTACGAGCCTAGAATTATAACGCGACGTGAGAGTTTAGAGGTATAATACGATGTCGGGAAATTAGCACTAAGTGCTTTACACCCTTATATATATCTATACGCGTATATAGTCGATTAGAACCTGTTGGTGACCGAAACGTTTCGTACTTTTGTAGATGTCTACTTCAGGACCCGTTGGTTTTGTCCTGCTCGAGATCAGGGGCGTCTCCAGTAATTTGGAGGCCCTAGCTTATATGGTGAGAATTTCTTGAGTATCAAACAATCATCGACTCATAATGGTGCGCACAAGAAAAATTTACTATAGCTTTTAGAAATTTTATTTGGATTTTTTTTATTTTTTAACAAACAAGATTTTTTTTTCTTTCTAAAATTATATTTTTTGAAAAATATTCGGAAAAAAAAGGTAGGCAACCAAATCAACTATCAGTTTTTAATATAGTAGATATAGTTCATTTTCATTAATAAAATAGTTTATTTGTTAATTTTTAAAATTTTATGTAAGTTTAAATTATAAAAATCAAACTACACCAAACTATTAAAACTTTTAATACTAACTCTTAGAAACAAGGAAGAATAATTAGTATTTTCAATAGTGAATCTAGTACATATTTTTTTAGCCTCCAATTTATTCTATATGAAACATTGAAAAATATTGATATTAAATGAAAAATAAAAATTTTAACATTAATTATTTTACTAATATTTTACTTACACTAAATATTTTATATAGTATGAAAGAAAAATGTGGCCCCAACATTTTTGGAGGCCCTAGGCACAAGCCTAGGACAACTCCCCCTGGAGCCGGCTCTGCTCGAGATAGATTTCCTACGCCTTATTCGCATGGACCCCTAGTTCCCAATTGATTTAAGATAGGATGCCTAGCTAAGATTCCATTCTTGTTATGGTGGGTAATACCCTGTAGAGTTTCCACATTTTGTAAATATTGTCAATATCTTTACAAGGCAGAGTTAGATCAACATGAGGTAAGTGCACCAGAGATGGACCTAGAGAGATATGCAACTATGTGTTCCGAGTTCGAGGCTAAATTCTTAAACGATTTCGTGACCGACATTAGTTTTCTAGATATATAACTTATAGAGGTTGAAATAGTTCTATATGATAATGTGTTTTTCGTACATTCCCTCTTAAGGATTTTCTTCTCTGACGAGCCACCAGAGTCTGCAAACGTCGCTTTTATTCGAGAATCGATAGATATTCCTAAGAATTTTTTTTTGTGCTGGAAAATCATTCTTTAAATAATTTCCTTCGCAATGATTATCAATAATTCATATCATTCAAATTTACTTGGACAATTTCTATCCTGTTTGAAAATGACCTATGTTGTTTAGAGCTTGATTTACCCGACATTATCAACTTTCAAAAAAATACAAACCCCTTTTCATACTCATTCCTATATTTCACACCCTTTGAAATACTGAGATGAACAACCCTAAATATATAGGGGAAGACTATCTGTCTCTGTGATAGAAGTCTGGTGGGACGCCACCGTTTGTATTGTTGGTTGTCATTAGAGTACCAAAGGCTGGCCACCTTGTGTACTATGACGGTTGTCCTAATGATACATGCAACAAAACAAATGTTCGAAGATCATATTGATCTCTCGGTTAATTCTATTAAAAAAAAAATCTCACTATCAAGAGTTGAACATACCCATGTTATTACCTCACAGTATTATATGTTGGATTATTCTTCTTCTTTCAAAGTTCTAATTGAACCTAGAATGTGTAGTGCTTCGAAGTTTCAAGTGTGTATACTGGAATTTGGGAGTGATGAAACATCTTTTCAGAAATTACGACTTAAAATGAGTTTAACCAAAATTCGAGAACCAAAGATTAATAACGATGAATTTTAGAACTTATAAGGTTTTCTTGAGAACCGCCATCTAAACTGAGATAGATCTTTACGAGTATCTGAAATCTTTTTATAAATAGGAATAAGAGTAATCGTTTATAAAGAGACCAGAGAGAATCACGATTTTGAGTATGATTTATTTTGAGGAACCAGAAATTTTGACCGAGTGATTATTTATGAATACCTAGCATAACTGTTCCAGCAATGGTGTCATATAAATGCATACCTGTGATATAACATATCTTATTGTTTCCAATCTTAATAGAAAAAGATGCCACAAAAAAGAGGTAGACCCCGCAAGATCCAAAGAGTACCCCTAGCAGAGGATCACCATGAAGTTGATACCAATCCCGAACAAGAACCCGAACCTGAGCCTGCACTAGTAGTACAACCAAATCCAAATGCTAATGACCCTATGAGTTTACTCGTGGAATTTCTGAAACAATATACACAGAATCCTTCACCTAGGCAAGAAATACCTTAAGCCAGAAATGATCAACCCCCTGCACCCCCAGCTAAAAATTCAGTTGCATTTAAATCTTTCAAATCGTTGAATCCCCCTGAGTTTAAAGGTAACACTGATCCTGTTGAGGCAAGAATATGGTTACGAGAGATGGAAAAGACCTTTGAAATTGTAGGAGTAGAAGAAGAGAAGAAAACCATTTTTGCAGCCTACATGTTAAAAGGTGAAGCGAATTATTGGTGGGAATCAAAGAGAGCAATGGAAGGGAACTTAGTCATACCCTGGACTAGGTTCACCCAGCTGTTTTTAGAGAAATATTTTCCTAAATACTTGGGAGATCAGATGGAGATAAAATTTCTTGAACTTAAACAAGGCAGTATTACTGTAGCTGAATATGAAGCCAAGTTTTCTGAACTCTCTAGGTTTGTGCCTTACCATGTGGATACTGACGAAAAGAGAGCTAATCGTTTTCAACTTGGGCTGAAGCCATGGATCCAGAATCGAGTTGCGATACTAGAAATCACCAATTATTCTACTTTAGTTCAGAAAGCATCTATTGTTGAAAGTGGAACCGAGTTGTACTCAAAGGACAAGGATGTGAAGAAAAAAGGAAATTTCAGAATCATGAAGCTAGTTTTGAGAGGAAGCCTGACAATTGGAGTGGAAGCAACCAGAGGTTTAGACAGCCACAGGCGGCCAATGTGATGCAAGAAGGACCACCTTTGCCAGAAAGCAAGACATGTGGGAAGAAACACCCGGGACCCTGTTATCAAGCGAGTGTGAATTGTTATAACTGTGGACAGAAGGGTCATTATGCTTCTAGTTGCAAGGATAAATATGTCACCTGTTTTAACTGTGGAAGGAAAGGTCATGTGTCCCGAGATTGCCGACAGCCTGCGAAGGAGAATCCAGTGCCTCGACTCACAGCACCTCCCAGCAACAAGCCGACAGCAAGAACCTTCAACATGACTGTGCGGGATGCCATCGATGACGACAATGTGATAGCAGGTACGCTTCTAGTAGACTCTGAGATTGCGTGTGTTCTAGTTGATTCTAGAGCTACCAAATCTTTTATTTCTAAAAATTTCATGAATAAGTTGAATCTCGAGTCTGTTTCCCTTAGAAGGAATTCTGAGCATAGACGTAGCTAATCAGGAAGTTATCAGTGAACCGATTGTGTCCGAATTGTTCCATAGGGATACATGGGCAACGTTTTGACGCTAACCTCATTTTTTTTAAGTTAGGGGAATTTGTCGTAATCTTAAGGATGGATTGGTTAACACATTATGATGCACAAATAAATTATCGACGTAGGAGGGTCAGCTTAAGTAGACTTCTACAACCATTAGAGATACCCGAATGGAAATGAGAATATATTACCATGGATTTTGTCGTAGAATTACCCCGACCTAGAGCTAGCCATGATGCAATTTGGGTTATTGTCGACCGACTCATTAAATCTGCGCATTTCCTGCCAATTAGTGAGAAGTACGTAGTTGAGAGATTGGTGAACATATACCTAAAGGAAAATGTGGTTCGTCATGGAGTGCCCGATTCAATTGTACTTGATAGAGATGCCCGTTTTACTTCTCAATTTTGGAAGAGTTTTCAGGAATGTCTTGGCATGAAGTTAAATCTGAGCACTGCATATCATCCACAGACCGACGGAGAAAGTGAAAGGAAAATTCAAACAGTTGAGGATATGTTGAGAGCCTGTGCACTTGATTTCAAAGGAAGTTGGGATGAGTATTTTCCCTTAGTTGAGTTTGCTTACAACAATAGTTACCACCCCAGCATAGGTATGGCACCATATGAAGCATTGTACGGGAGGAAGTGTAGATCACCTCTATACTGGGATGAAGTAGGAGAAAGAAAAATACTAGGACCAGAACTACTACAACAAACTAAGCAAGCGACAGAAGTTATTCGAAAAAGGTTAGTTGTAGCCCAGGATCGATAGAAGAAGTATGCAAATCAAAAGAGAAAAGACAAAGCATTTGAAGTAGGAGATAAAGTAATGTTGAAAGTTTCACCTTGGAAGAGAGTTATGAGATTCGGAAAGAAAGACAAATTGAGCCCCAGATATATAGGACCTTTTGAGATTCTCAAGAAGATAGGACCACTAGCTTATCAATTGGCCCTACCTCCAGACATTCAGCATATCCACGATGTGTTTCATGTTTCTGCGTTAAGAGAATACCATTCTGATTTTAGACATGTGATAACCTACGAGCCAGTGGAAATACGTCCTGATTTGACCTACGAAGAACAGCCAGTAGAGATCCTAGATCACAAAGTGCAAGAGTTAAGAACTAAGAAAGTATATTTAGTGAAGGTACTTTGGAGAAACCACCAGGTTGAGGAAGCCACGTGGGAATTAGAAAGCGAAATGCGAAATAAATATCCTGAATTGTTTAGTGCGTAAATTTTGATTCCGGGGACGGAATCCTATAAGGGGGGGAGACTGTAATAACAGTGAATTTTCGAATTAATTTTCTACTTGTTGTTTAAATTATAATTAAGAGCGATGCACTAGTATATATTTTAATTAGCGCGTTTTTGTAAATTTTAATATTTATATATTCATATGGGCGCAAATATTATATTTATTTATATTTACTTGGTATTTATTAAAATTAGGAAATTTAGGAAAAATAAGATTTTAGTTTTGAGTCTTATTTATTTTAGAGAACGAAATTGAAGTTTCGTTTTAATTAGCCAGCAGGGGAGAAACGTACTCTTTTTACCAAACCTTGCACTAAATATGATCATTATTATGATACTTATTTTGTCCCCCATGTTTTGATTTTTTTTTATTATTTAATAAAAATCCACCTACAAAACATAATCATTATTATTTTTTTTTCAGCATTTATTTTGTCTCCCACAAATGATTTCTTTTTAATTTAATAAATAAAAGATATTAGGTATCATCATTATTAGGATAGGAGTGTATATTTTTATAAATCAGAGATACGACACTCAATCACAAAATGAAACACATAACCAGAGATATTTTTTTTACATTTGCTTCTTCTGTTCTTTGCAAACAGAAAGAACCCACAGGTAGAATTTTTTTTCCTTTCTTCTTTTCCTCCTCTATTTTCTTTCCTTATTAACATTCCATTTTATATGAATTAGAGTAATGTTTGTGTAGAGTTTTCCGATGAGTGGTATTGGTTTTGTTTTTGTTTGGTTGTGTTGATCGGATTGAGGAGAGGTTGAGTTGGGTTCGTCGGAGAACCACCACCGATTAATGGTGGTGGCGGTGGCGGTTGTCGTTGTTGTACGAGCGGAGGGAAAGATAAGGCTGTTGATGTTGTTTAGTTTTGTGAGGGAGACGGGAGAGGGAGAACGAGATAGCGAGAAATATAGGTAGAGAGGCCGAGGGAGAGATTAGACGAAGAGAAAGAAAGAAGCGGAGGGAGAGAGATCGATCGAGATAGAGAAACAGAGGTGAGATTGAGGAGAGAACGGTGAGACAGAGAAGGGTTACGAGATGTAGAGAGATAAGAGAACGGAGAGTAGAGGGAGAGATAAGGCGGAGGGAGAGGGAGAGAGAGAGAGAGAGAGAGAGAGAGAGAGGAGGGAGATAACAGACGAGAGAGAGAGAGAGATGGTTTAGAAGGGTTATATTTATCATTTCTGAATTATATTAATTAACCGGATCGAGTCAGATTTATTTTAGAGATTAAAATTTTGAATTAAATAAATTAGAATTTATGTGGTTGCTTAAAAGTAAAATTCTTTGATGAATTATTTTAAATTGAGAATAATTATTTTGGATTTAAATTGAATAAAAATGGATTGTTGAATTTTTCATTTTGAGTAAGAATTGAGATTTCCAGATATTAAAAATAGGATATATTCTCCAGATTTAATTCCTGAGTTCGAAGAGATATTTATTTATTCCGGAATTAATTTCCGTCATTTATTCCGGAAATTTTTATGAGATATTATATTATTATTAATTATATTATCGGATCGGGAATATTTTATTCTGAAGAATCACTCACGTATTTCTGGTTGCCATTTTTAGAGAATAATTCTCTAGACGTAGATCGACGCCAAGTTCACGGGTAGAGTATAATTTTTATCTGCATTCATTTGCACTTCGAGAACGAGGCAAGTTCATTCCTACCCTAACTTTTGGAAACTATGCATTTCTGTTCGTATTATTTAATTCCTTAATTATTTTCGAGATATTATATGTTGAGATTTATTTGTTGCTCCGTATGATCCATAAACAGTTGGATTTATTATTAATAATTTAAATAATTAGAACTCGTTTAACTAATACATATATTATATTTTCTGAATACTAGATATGAATAAAGTATATAGAAACTCTATATTACTTCCACTTCTATTCCTCAACATTCCTCCTTTGTTGAAAAAAACTCGCCCACCAGTTTTGTAGAATGCAATGATTACCATGCATGACTTAGATGGATCTAGAAAAAAAATTTCGCACATCTTCAAAAGCGACGGAGGTGTAAAGAACTGTGAAAACATGCTTTTAGGTGAAGGCGGCTTAATCAAGGTTTCTGGAACTATAAAGTCAATATGTTCGACCACAATGATATCATCAATTTGTTTTTCTCGAACAAGGAAAACTTTCTCCACGTGATATTTTTCGAATTTATCAACATCAAGAACCCCACTACTCTCGTGCTCTACACAACTTGAAGATTGTGGTATGATCACATTATCGTTATCTGATTGATTTAAGATACTGTAAAATTACCACGATTTTCATACTCTGATTTGAACTTCCTCCACTCCTTGCACCTTGATCCGGTCAAATTTTTTTCGAGCATTATCTTCATTGTTTCTCCTTAAAAAAATTAAAAATATATTAATATTAAACTGTAGAATAAAACATTCGTGTACAAAAATCAGTTTGACTCTGGAGATATAATAAATCTACTTTATCATAGAATATATATGAAGTTGATCCACTGCCTTTTCTACTTAAATTTTGTGCAAATGGATGTGTTGGTTTACATTAATATAAAAACTGTAAGATGTTAAAACCAACATATCAATATATCTTGCACTAATGCAAGTAATGAAAATCAGTTATGTAAATATAGAGAAATATGAAATTGCACCATACATCAATCACACCACATGTACGAAAAGGAAATGGAGATGGAACATTCTGCTAAATTAAAGATATATGTTGTGAAAAAGAAATACATATGTACAACATATTCAATTTTTTTGGGTATCATGTTTTTAATTTCTCATTTTCATTTGTTTCTGATTCCTCCATGTGGATTCATTAGAGATCTAAGATCTTTTATACAAATCAAAGTATATATACATATGAAATCAAATTCATCTAACTAAACACATTTTTAAACAAAAGCTTAGAGTTATTTAATCTATACATATGTGTATTGGAGCATACTCAATTAAACATTGTAATACGTACCTTTGAATATTTTAATAGGCCTAATGATGGTAGAATCATCCATATCACTAGCATGGGTATACTTTAATTGTTTTTTTAAGGGGTGATAGATAGATACATATTGGTATAGCAGGCACAATTAATTTATGATATGTAAATACTTTGAAGGGAAAACTAGAATAGATTAAAAAAAAAAATTGGCCGCTTTAATTTGGGGATTGGGGATAAGATTAGATGATAAGTAGATTAAAATTTGATGTATATATAAAACCCTGAAATATAGAGACTGGGCCTTATATGTAGAGATCTAGTCAAGGTAATGGGCTTCATATGCAATGGGCATCATGGCTTGATTGGGCTAAACTTATAAATATAAATATATTCATTAGCAATATCAATCTTAATATTCAATATCAATATCAATATCAGTCTATTCCCAATTATAACTAGCATTCTCTTCCAATTATTTCTTAAATTGTCCCTTATCATTTAACATTCTTTCTCAAACTTTAGGGTTAAGTTCGTCATTTTTCTATCTGGACCCATTTCATTGGGGTTTTACCCCAACTCACATTGCACAATCAAAACTGCAATGTCCCTCTTGAATTCATTGGTTGACTCTGGTAAATCCAAATTAGGTGTCAAATTCATGGAAATAGATTTTTCATTTTCGGATGTACATTAATATAAATTTCAGATGTACATCATTTTAAATTGGGATTTTAATTAATATATCTCATTTTAAAAAATTATTTATAAATATGTTTCATTTATAATTGTATTTATAAATATGTCCCATTTTCAAAATTCTTTACAATTTTAAAATAACCATGGTTAATTTCAATACTTTATATTTTTAAATGATAAATATAACTTTTTTTTATAAATAATGATGTTTTACACATGCTTGAATCTCTAAGGGAATAAAAATGTAAACAAAACCAAAATTAGAGAACAGAGCTTCCTGTACTTCAACAACCCGTAAACCTATCTAACCCTGGTGGTTTGTTTCAAACATTTGGTAGAAAAACAACCCATGTTAAGAAATGCAATGACCGACATGAATGTGTACTTCACTAAATAAATTTTAGATATGCATGAAAGATGAATGACATACTAATGCTAATGAAATAACCCAAATATCATCATTTATTATTACAATTCCAAGAAATTCTGAAATGGGAAGAAAATACAAACAAATGTCCAACAAAAACAATGAAGGTACTTGAATTTTTATAGGCCAAGTAAAAGAAAAAATAAATTGCAGGTCCAGAAGCCCGATCTTCACTTCTTCATGGAGGTCCAACTATTTGCAGGTTCTACTTCGCATGCAACCTTCTTTTTTCTAGGTAGATTTTTCTCGGACTCCGCTTCATTCCCTCCTAATTATTTATGGTAGGCAAAGTTATTTCAATTCTTTTACCAGATAGAGAGACTAATGAGGCGACTACTGTTCTATTCAGATTGTAGTGTTAGTGCTACTTGGGTAGGAGAAGTGAGGCCTTCTCTTAGAGCAAGTCCAATGCATAGCTATAGTTAGTGCTATAGCTCTAATATAGGACGGACGGAGTTATGATGTAAGAATTACCCTTGATGCTGATTTTTTTCACCCTCTCTGGCCAATCAGCTTTGCTCCACATTTCTGTTCTATAGCTATAATATAGAACGGAGGGAGTTATGATGTAAGAATTACCCTTGATGCTGAATTTTTTTCACCCTCTCTGGCCAATCAGCAATTTGCTCCACATTTCTTGAACTATTTCTGCATTGATTGGAGGTCTTACAGTGAGTGCATAACTGATTGGAGAATTTATCAAGAAATCCATGAGGAGGAGATGAACGTCAGCTGATCTTTATCTGAGAAATCAATATGATTATTGAGTGCATATGAAACTTTGCCTAATGAACTTCAACGCATAGCTATTGTTAAAATTTTCTGAGATTTTTAAACAAAACTATTGGAGAGTATTTTTGAATGAAAATTGAGAACTGGGTATAACAGCATTATATAAGGAAAAAGTTTCACAAAGATTTCTTATACTATTAATGCAGACCATATATCCAAGATAGAAAAACAGTATCCAAATTTTGCAGGGTCCAAAACGTCAAAGATTTATAAAATCTTAACTAAATTATTCTCCATACTTGAATGTAATCTACTAAAATAGCAAATTTTGTACTTTACATGAATATACACATTGGATTTTTTAAGATCCAAATTAAATACTTCGGAATTTCTCAAATCGATAGACTTCTACGTTTGAATATAATTTTTAATTTTTGAATTTATTTGAATACAATAATACAACTCCTTGTATATTAAACTCTTTTCAAATGTTTCGGACTTGAACTAGCAAAATACCATTATCAACTATATTGGTACCATTTTCTCTTATATCTAACTGAGCACCTGGAAACTGTATCGAAGACTTCAAATAAAACAACTTATACATAATCCACACTTTCTATAACATGACAACAAGATTTTGCTAGAAATTTTATCTAAAAATCATACAACAACTTCTTTCCCATTCTGTGTATGGTGCTCACTTTAATATTTTTCCTTCATATATTTCGAGTAGTTACTTACTACTAGTATTAAATAATAAACAACAATTTAAGATACTATAAAATTGCCACGATTTTCATACTCTGATTTGAACTTCCTCCACTCCTTGCACCTTAATCCGGTCAATTTTTTTTCGAGCATTATCTTCATTGTTTCTCCTTAAAAAAAATTAAAAATATATCAATATTAAACTGTAGAATAAAACATTCCTGTATGAAAAATCAATTTGACTCTGGAGATATAACAAATCTACTTTATCATAGAATATATATGAAGTTGATCCACTACATTTTCTACTTAAATTTTGTGCAAATGGATGTGTTGGTTTACATTAATATAAAACCTGTAAGATGTTAAAACCAACATATCAATATATCTTGCAGTAATCCAAGTAATGCAAATCAGTCATGTAAATATACAAAAATATGAAATTGCACCATAGATCAATCACACCACATGTACGAAAAGGAAATGGACATGGAACATACCGCTAAATTAAAGATATATGTTGTGAAAAGGTAATACATATGTACAACATATTCAATTTTTTTGGGTATCATGTTTTTAATTTCTCATTTTCATTTGTTTCGGATTCCTCCATGTGGATTCATTAGAGATCTAAGATCTTTTATGCAAAACAAAGTATATATACATATGAAATCAAATTCATCTAACTAAACACATTTTTAAACAAATGTCAATCTATACATATGTGTATTGGAGCATACTCAATTAAAAATTGTAATACAAACCTTTGAATGATTTAATAGGCCTAATGATGGTAGAATCATCCATATCACTAGCCAGGGCGTACTTTTAATTGGATCTTAAGGGGTGATAAATAGACAGTGATAAATAGACACATATTGGTATAGCTAGGCACAAATTTATGATTTGTAAATACTTTGAAGGGAAGACTAGATTAGATAAAAAATATTTGGCCGCTTTAATTTGGGGATTGGGGATAGGATTAGATGATAAGTAGATTAAAATTTGATGTACATATAAAACCCTAAAATATAGAGACTGGGCCTTATATGTAGAGATCTAGTCAAGGTAATGGGCTTCATATGCAATGGGCATCATGGCTAGATTGGGCTAAACTTATAAATATAAATATAATCATTAGCAATATCTATCTTAATATTCAATATCAATATCAATATCAGTCTATTCCCAATTACAACTAACATTCTCTTCCAATTATTTCTTAAATTGTCCCTTATCATTTAACATTCTTTCTCAAACTTTAGGGTTAAGTTCGTCATTTTTCTATCTGGACCCATTTCTTTGGGGTTTTACCCCAACTCACATTGCACAAGCAAAACTGCAATGTCCCTCTTGAATTCATTGGTTGACTCTGGTAAATCCAACTTAGGTATTAAATTCATGGAAATAGATTTTTCATTTTCGGATGTACATCAATATAAATTTCAGATGTACATCATTTTAAATTGGGATTTTAATTAATATATCTCATTTTAAAAAATTATTTATAAATATGTCCCATTTATAATTGTATTTATAAATATGTCCCATTTTCAAAATTCTTTACAATTTTAAAATAACCATGGTTAATTTCAATACTTTATATTTTTAAATGATAAATATAACTTTTTTTTATAAATAATGATGTTATACACATGCTTGAATCTCTAAGGGACTAAAAATGTAAACAAAACCAAAATTAGAGAACAGAGCTTCCAGTACTTTAACAACCCGTAAACCTATCTAACCCTGGTGGTTTGTTTCACACATTTGGTAGAAAAACAACCCATGTTAAGAAATGCAATGACCGACATGAATGTGTACTTCACTAAATAAATTTTAGATATGCATGAAAGCTGAATGACATACTAATGCTAATGAAATAACCCAAATATCATCATTTATTATTACAATTCCAAGAAATTCTGAAATGGGAAGAAAATACAAACAAATGTCCAACAAAAACAGTGAAGGTACTTGAATTTTTATAGGCCAAGTAAAAGAGAAAATAAATTGCAGGTCGAGAAGCCCGATCTTCACTTCTTCATGGAGGTCCAATTATTTGCAGGTTCTACTTGGCATGCAACCTTCTTTTTTCTAGGTAGATTTTTCTCGGACTCTGCTTCATTCCCTCCTAATTATTTATGGTAGGCAAAGTTATTTCCTTTCTTTTACCAGATAGAGAGACTAATGAGGTGAATACTGTTCTAGATTCCGATTGTAATGTTAGTGCTACTTGGGTAGGAGAAGTGTGGCCTTCTCTAAGAGAAAGTCCAATGCATAGCTATAGTTAGTGCTATAGCTATAATATAGGACGGACGGAGTTATGATGTAAGAATTACCCTTGATGCTGATTTTTTTCACCCTCTTTGGCCAATCAGCTTTGCTCCACATTTCTGTTCTATAGCTATAATATAGAACGGAGGGAGTTATAATGTAAGAATTACCCTTGATGCTGAATTTTTTTCACCCTCTCTGGCCAATCAGCTTTGCTCCACATTTCTTGAACTATTTATGCATTGATTGGAGGTCTTACAGTGAGTGCATAACTGATTGGAGAATTTATCAAGAAATCCATCAGGAGGAGATGAAAGTCAGCTGATCTTTATCTGAGAAATCAATATGATTATTGAGTGCATATGAAACTTTGCCTAATGAACTTCAACGCATAGCTATTGTTAAAATTTTCTGAGATTTTTAAACAAAACTATTGGAGAGAATTTTTGAATGAAAATTGAGAACTGGGTATAAAAGCATTATATAAGGAAAACGTTTCACAAAGATTTCTTTTACTATTAATGCAGACCATATATCCAAGATAGAAAAACAGTGTCCAAATTTTGCATTGTCCAAAACCTCAAAGATTTATAAAATCTTAACTAAATTATTCTCCATACTTGAATGTAAAATTTGAATTTGTGATTAATATCTACTAAAATAGAAAATTTTGTACTTTACGTTAATATACACAATGGATTTTTTAATATCCAAATTAAATACTTCGGAATTTCTCAAATCGAGAGACTTCTATGTTTGAATATAATTTCTAATTTTTGAATTTATTTCAATACAATAATACAACTCCTTGTATATTACACTCTTTTCAAATGTTTTGGACTTGAACTAGCAAAATACCATTACCAACTATATTGGTAACATTTTCCCTTATATCTAACTGAGCACCTGGAAACTGTATCCAAGACATCAAATAAAACAACTTCTCTATAATCCACACTTTCTATAACATGACAACAAGATTTTGCTATAATCTAAATGTTTGAAATTTTATCCAAAAATCATAAAACAACTTCTTTCCCATTCTGTGTATGATGCTCACTTTAATATTTTTCCTTCATATATTTCGAGTAGTTACTTACTACTAGAATTAAATAATAAAGAACAATTTAAGATACTATAAAATTACCACGATTTTCATACTCTGATTTGAACTTCCTCCACTCCTTGCACCTTGATCCGGTCAAATTTTTTTCGAGCATTATCTTCATTGTTTCTGCTTAAAAAAATTAAAAATATATTAATATTAAACTGTAGAATAAAACATTCCTGTACAAAAAAACAATTAGACTCTGGAGATATAATAAATCTACTTTATCACAGAAATATATATGAAGTTGATCCACTACCTTTTCTACTTAAATTTTGTGCAAATGGATGTGCTGGTTTACATTAATATAAGAACTGTAAGATGTTAAAACCAACATATCATTATTTCTTGCAGTAATGCAAGTAATGCAAATCAGTCATGTAAATATAGAGAAATATGAAATTGCACCATACATCAATCACACCACATGTAGGAAAAGGAAATGGAGATGGAACATACCGATAAATTAAAGATATATGTTGTGAAAAGGAAATACATATGTACAACATATTCAATTTTTTTGAGTATCATGTTTTTAATTTCTCATTTTAATTTGTTTCGTATTCCTCCATGTGGATTCATTAGAGATCTAAGATCTTTTATGCAAAACAAAGTATATATACATATGAAATCAAATTCATCTAACTAAACACATTTTTAAACAAAAGCTTAGAGTTATTTAATCTATACATATGTGTATTGGAGCATACTCAATTAAACATTGTAATACATACCTTTGAATGTTTTAATAGGCCTAATGATGGTAGAATCATCCATATCACTAGCCTGGGTATACTTTTAATTGTTTTTTTAAGGGGTGATAAATAGACACATATTGGTATAGCAGGCACAATTAATTTATGATATGTAAATACTTTGAAGGGAAAACTAGAATAGATAAAAATAAAATTGGCCGCTTTAATTTGGGGATTGGGGATAGGACTAGATGATAAGTAGATTAAAATTTGATGTACATATAAAACCCTAAAATATAGAGACTGGGCCTTATATGTAGAGATCTAGTCAAGGTAATGGGCTTCATATGCAATGGGCATCATGGCTAGATTGGGCTAAACTTATAAATATAAATATATTCATTAGCAATATCAATCTTAATATTCAATATCAATATCAATATCAGTCTATTCCCAATTCTCTTCCAACTATTTCTTAAATTGTCCCTTATCATTTAACATTCTTTCTCAAAATTTAGGGTTAAGTTCGTCATTTCTCTATCTGGACCCATTTCATTGGAGTTTTACCCCAACTCACATTGCACAAGCAAAACTGCAATGTCCCTCTTGAATTCATTTGGTTGACTTGGTAAATCCAATTTGGTGTTAAATTCATGGAAATAGATTTTTCATTTTCTGATGTACATCAATATAAATTTCAGATGTACATCATTTTAAATTGGGATTTTAATTAATATATCTCATTTTAAAATTTATTTATAAATAATTCTCATTATAATTGTATTTATAAATATGTATCATTTTCAAAATTCTTTACAATTTTAAAATAACCATGGTTAATTTCAATACTTTATATTTTTAAATGATAAATATAACTTTTTTTATGAGAACAGAGCTTCTGGTACTTTAACAACCCGTAAACCTATCTAATCCTGGTGGTTTGTTTCACACATTTGGTAGAAAAAACAACCCATGTTAAGAAATGCAATGACTGACATGAATGTGTACTTCACTAAATAAATTTTAGATATGCATGAAACCTGAATGACATACTAATGCTAATGAAACAACCCAAATATCATCATTTATTATTACAATACCAAGAAATTCTGAAATGGGAAGAAAATACAAACAAATGTCCAATAAAAACAATGAAGGTACTTGAATTTTTATAGGCCGAGTAAAAGAGAAAACAAATTGCAGGTCCAGAAGCCCGATCTTCACTTCTTCATGAAGGTCCAACTATTTGCAGTTTCTACTTCGCATGCAACCTTCTTTTTTCTAGATAGTTTTTTATCGGGCTCGGCTTCATTCCCTCCTAATTATTTATGGTAGGCAAAGTTGTTTCCTTTCTTTTACCAGATAGAGAGACTAATGAGGTGAATACTGTTCTAGATTCCGATTGTAATGTTAGTGCTACTTGGGTAGGAGAAGTGTGGCCTTCTCTAAGAGAAAGTCCAATGCATAGCTATAGTTAGTGCTATAGCTATAATATAGGAAGGACGGAGTTATGATGTAAGAATTACCCTTGATGCTGATTTTTTTCACCCTCTTTGGCCAATCAGCTTTGCTCCACATTTCTGTTCTATAGCTATAATATAGAACGGAGGGAGTTATGATGTAAGAATTACCCTTGATGCTGAATTTTTTTCACCCTCTCTGGCCAATCAGCTTTGCTCCACATTTCTTGAACTATTTATGCATTGATTGGAGGTCTTACAGTGAGTGCATAACTGATTGGAGAATTTATCAAGAAATCCATCAGGAGGAGATGAAAGTCAGCTCATCTTTATCTGAGAAATCAATATGATTATTGAGTGCATATGAAACTTTGCCTAATGAACTTCAACCCATAGCTATTGTTAAAATTTTCTGAGATTTTTAAACAAAACTATTGGAGAGAATTTTTGAATGAAAATTGAGAACTGGGTATAAAAGCATTATATAAGGAAAACGTTTCGCAAAGATTTCTTTTACTATTAATGCAGACCATATATCCAAGATAGAAAAACAGTGTCCAAATTTTGCATTGTCCAAAACCTCAAAGATTTATAAAATCTTAACTAAATTATTCTCCATACTTGAATGTAAAATTTGAATTTGTGATTAATATCTACTAAAATAGAAAATTTTGTACTTTACGTTAATATACACAATGGATTTTTTAATATCCAAATTAAATACTTCGGAATTTCTCAAATCGATAGACTTCTATGTTTGAATATAATTTCTAATTTTTGAATTTATTTCAATACAATAATACAACTCCTTGTATATTACACTCTTTTCAAATGTTTCGGACTTGAACTAGCAAAATACCATTACCAACTATATTGGTAACATTTTCCCTTATATCTAATTGAGCACCTGGAAACTGTATCCAAGACTTCAAATAAAACAACTTCTCTATAATCCACACTTTCTATAACATGACAACAAGATTTTGCTATAATCTAAATGTTTGAAATTTTATCCAAAAATCATAAAACAACTTCTTTCCCATTCTGTGTATGATGCTCACTTTAATATTTTTCCTTCATATATTTCGAGTAGTTACTTACTACTAGAATTAAATAATAAAGAACAATTTAAGATACTATAAAATTACCACGATTTTCATACTCTGATTTGAACTTCCTCCACTCCTTGCACCTTGATCCGGTCAAATTTTTTTCGAGCATTATCTTCATTGTTTCTGCTTAAAAAAATTAAAAATATATTAATATTAAACTGTAGAATAAAACATTCCTGTACAAAAAATCAATTAGACTCTGGAGATATAATAAATCTACTTTATCACAGAATATATATGAAGTTGATCCACTACCTTTTCTACTTAAATTTTGTGCAAATGGATGTGCTGGTTTACATTAATATAAAAACTGTAAGATGTTAAAACCAACATATCAATATTTCTTGCAGTAATGCAAGTAATGCAAATCAGTCATGTAAATATAGAGAAATATGAAATTGCACCATACATCAATCACACCACATGTAGGAAAAGGAAATGGAGATGGAACATACCGCTAAATTAAAGATATATGTTGTGAAAAGGAAATACATATGTACAACATATTCAATTTTTTTGAGTATCATGTTTTTAATTTCTCATTTTAATTTGTTTCGTATTCCTCCATGTGGATTCATTAGAGATCTAAGATCTTTTATGCAAAACAAAGTATATATACATATGAAATCAAATTCATCTAACTAAACACATTTTTAAACAAAAGCTTAGAGTTATTTAATCTATACATATGTGTATTGGAGCATACTCAATTAAACATTGTAATACATACCTTTGAATGTTTTAATAGGCCTAATGATGGTAGAATCATCCATATCACTAGCCTGGGTATACTTTTAATTGTTTTTTTAAGGGGTGATAAATAGACACATATTGGTATAGCAGGCACAATTAATTTATGATATGTAAATACTTTGAAGGGAAAACTAGAATAGATAAAAAAAAATTGGCCGCTTTAATTTGGGGATTGGGGATAGGACTAGATGATAAGTAGATTAAAATTTGATGTACATATAAAACCCTAAAATATAGAGACTGGGCCTTATATGTAGAGATCTAGTCAAGGTAATGGGCTTCATATGCAATGGGCATCATGGCTAGATTGGGCTAAACTTATAAATATAAATATATTCATTAGCAATATCAATCTTAATATTCAATATCAATATCAATATCAGTCTATTCCCAATTATAACTAGCATTCTCTTCCAACTATTTCTTAAATTGTCCCTTATCATTTAACATTCTTTCTCAAACTTTAGGGTTAAGTTCGTCATTTTTCTATCTGGACCCATTTCATTGGAGTTTTACCCCAACTCACATTGCACAAGCAAAACTGCAATGTCCCTCTTGAATTCATTTGGTTGACTTGGTAAATCCAATTTGGTGTTAAATTCATGGAAATAGATTTTTCATTTTCTGATGTACATCAATATAAATTTCAGATGTACATCATTTTAAATTGGGATTTTAATTAATATATCTCATTTTAAAAAATTATTTATAAATAATTCTCATTATAATTGTATTTATAAATATGTATCATTTTCAAAACTCTTTACAAATTTAAAATAACCATGGTTAATTTCATTACTTTATATTTTTAAATGATAAATATAACTTTTTTTATGAGAACAGAGCTTCGGGTACTTCAACAACCCGTAAACCTATCTAACCCTGGTGGTTTGTTTCACACATTTGGTAGAAAAACCAACCCATGTTAAGAAATGCAATGACTGACATGAATGTGTACTTCACTAAATAAATTTTAGATATGCATGAAACCTGAATGACATACTAATGCTAATGAAACAACCCAAATATCATCATTTATTATTACAATACCAAGAAATTCTGAAATGGGAAGAAAATACAAACAAATGTCCAATAAAAACAATGAAGGTACTTGAATTTTTATAGGCCAAGTAAAAGAGAAAACAAATTGCAGGTCCAGAAGCCCGATCTTCACTTCTTCATGAAGGTCCAACTATTTGCAGTTTCTACTTCGCATGCAACCTTCTTTTTTCTAGATAGTTTTTTATCGGGCTCGGCTTCATTCCCTCCTAATTATTTATGGTAGGCAAAGTTGTTTCCTTTCTTTTACCAGATAGAGAGACTAATGAGGTGAATACTGTTCTAGATTCCGATTGTAATGTTAGTGCTACTTGGGTAGGAGAAGTGTGGCCTTCTCTAAGAGAAAGTCCAATGCATAGCTATAGTTAGTGCTATAGCTATAATATAGGACGGACGGAGTTATGATGTAAGAATTACCCTTGATGCTGATTTTTTTCACCCTCTTTGGCCAATCAGCTTTGCTCCACATTTCTGTTCTATAGCTGTAATATAGAACGGAGGGAGTTATGATGTAAGAATTACCCTTGATGCTGAATTTTTTTCACCCTCTCTGGCCAATCAGCTTTGCTCCACATTTCTTGAAAGCTCCACATTTCTTGAACTATTTATGCATTGATTGGAGGTCTTACAGTGAGTGCATAACTGATTGGAGAATTTATCAAGAAATCCATCAGGCAGCTGATCTTTATCTGAGAAATCAATATGATTATTGAGTGCATATGAAACTTTGCCTAATGAACTTCAACCCATAGCTATTGTTAAAATTTTCTGAGATTTTTAAACAAAACTATTGGAGAGAATTTTTGAATGAAAATTGAGAACTGGGTATAAAAGCATTATATAAGGAAAACGTTTCACAAAGATTTCTTTTACTATTAATGTAGACCATATATCCAAGATAGAAAAACAGTGTCCAAATTTTGCATTGTCCAAAAACTCAAAGATTTATAAAATCTTAACTAAATTATTCTCCATACTTGAATGTAAAATTTGAATTTGTGATTAATATCTACTAAAATAGAAAATTTTGTACTTTACGTTAATATACACAATGGATTTTTTAATATCCAAATTAAATACTTCGGAATTTCTCAAATCGATAGACTTCTATGTTTGAATATAATTTCTAATTTTTGAATTTATTTCAATACAATAATACAACTCCTTGTATATTACACTCTTTTCAAATGTTTCGGACTTGAACTAGCAAAATACCATTACCAACTATATTGGTAACATTTTCCCTTATATCTAACTGAGCACCTGGAAACTGTATCCAAGACTTCAAATAAAACAACTTCTCTATAATCCACACTTTCTATAACATGACAACAAGATTTTGCTATAATCTAAATGTTTGAAATTTTATCCAAAAATCATAAAACAACTTCTTTCCCATTCTGTGTATGATGCTCACTTTAATATTTTTCCTTCATATATTTCGAGTAGTTACTTACTACTAGAATTAAATAATAAAGAACAATTTAAGATACTATAAAATTACCACGATTTTCATACTCTGATTTGAACTTCCTCCACTCCTTGCACCTTGATCCGGTCAAATTTTTTTCGAGCATTATCTTCATTGTTTCTGCTTAAAAAAATTAAAAATATATTAATATTAAACTGTAGAATAAAACATTCCTGTACAAAAAATCAATTAGACTCTGGAGATATAATAAATCTACTTTATCACAGAATATATATGAAGTTGATCCACTACCTTTTCTACTTAAATTTTGTGCAAATGGATGTGCTGGTTTACATTAATATAAAAACTGTAAGATGTTAAAACCAACATATCAATATTTCTTGCAGTAATGCAAGTAATGCAAATCAGTCATGTAAATATAGAGAAATATGAAATTGCACCATACATCAATCACACCACATGTAGGAAAAGGAAATGGAGATGGAACATACCGCTAAATTAAAGATATATGTTGTGAAAAGGAAATACATATGTACAACATATTCAATTTTTTTGAGTATCATGTTTTTAATTTCTCATTTTAATTTGTTTCGTATTCCTCCATGTGGATTCATTAGAGATCTAAGATCTTTTATGCAAAACAAAGTATATATACATATGAAATCAAATTCATCTAACTAAACACATTTTTAAACAAAAGCTTAGAGTTATTTAATCTATACATATGTGTATTGGAGCATACTCAATTAAACATTGTAATACATACCTTTGAATGTTTTAATAGGCCTAATGATGGTAGAATCATCCATATCACTAGCCTGGGTATACTTTTAATTGTTTTTTTAAGGGGTGATAAATAGACACATATTGGTATAGCAGGCACAATTAATTTATGATATGTAAATACTTTGAAGGGAAAACTAGAATAGATAAAAAAAAATTGGCCGCTTTAATTTGGGGATTGGGGATAGGACTAGATGATAAGTAGATTAAAATTTGATGTACATATAAAACCCTAAAATATAGAGACTGGGCCTTATATGTAGAGATCTAGTCAAGGTAATGGGCTTCATATGCAATGGGCATCATGGCTAGATTGGGCTAAACTTATAAATATAAATATATTCATTAGCAATATCAATCTTAATATTCAATATCAATATCAATATCAGTCTATTCCCAATTATAACTAGCATTCTCTTCCAACTATTTCTTAAATTGTCCCTTATCATTTAACATTCTTTCTCAAACTTTAGGGTTAAGTTCGTCATTTTTCTATCTGGACCCATTTCATTGGAGTTTTACCCCAACTCACATTGCACAAGCAAAACTGCAATGTCCCTCTTGAATTCATTTGGTTGACTTGGTAAATCCAATTTGGTGTTAAATTCATGGAAATAGATTTTTCATTTTCTGATGTACATCAATATAAATTTCAGATGTACATCATTTTAAATTGGGATTTTAATTAATATATCTCATTTTAAAAAATTATTTATAAATAATTCTCATTATAATTGTATTTATAAATATGTATCATTTTCAAAACTCTTTACAAATTTAAAATAACCATGGTTAATTTCATTACTTTATATTTTTAAATGATAAATATAACTTTTTTTATGAGAACAGAGCTTCCGGTACTTCAACAACCCGTAAACCTATCTAACCCTGGTGGTTTGTTTCACACATTTGGTAGAAAAACCAACCCATGTTAAGAAATGCAATGACTGACATGAATGTGTACTTCACTAAATAAATTTTAGATATGCATGAAACCTGAATGACATACTAATGCTAATGAAACAACCCAAATATCATCATTTATTATTACAATACCAAGAAATTCTGAAATGGGAAGAAAATACAAACAAATGTCCAATAAAAACAATGAAGGTACTTGAATTTTTATAGGCCAAGTAAAAGAGAAAACAAATTGCAGGTCCAGAAGCCCGATCTTCACTTCTTCATGAAGGTCCAACTATTTGCAGTTTCTACTTCGCATGCAACCTTCTTTTTTCTAGATAGTTTTTTATCGGGCTCGGCTTCATTCCCTCCTAATTATTTATGGTAGGCAAAGTTGTTTCCTTTCTTTTACTAGATAGAGAGACTAATGAGGTGAATACTGTTCTAGATTCCGATTGTAATGTTAGTGCTACTTGGGTAGGAGAAGTGTGGCCTTCTCTAAGAGAAAGTCCAATGCATAGCTATAGTTAGTGCTATAGCTATAATATAGGACGGACGGAGTTATGATGTAAGAATTACCCTTGATGCTGATTTTTTTCACCCTCTTTGGCCAATCAGCTTTGCTCCACATTTCTGTTCTATAGCTATAATATAGAACGGAGGGAGTTATGATGTAAGAATTACCCTTGATGCTGAATTTTTTTCACCCTCTCTGGCCAATCAGCTTTGCTCCACATTTCTTGAACTATTTATGCATTGATTGGAGGTCTTACAGTGAGTGCATAACTGATTGGAGAATTTATCAAGAAATCCATCAGGAGGAGATGAAAGTCAGCTGATCTTTATCTGAGAAATCAATATGATTATTGAGTGCATATGAAACTTTGCCTAATGAACTTCAACCCATAGCTATTGTTAAAATTTTCTGAGATTTTTAAACAAAACTATTGGAGAGAATTTTTGAATGAAAATTGAGAACTGGGTATAAAAGCATTATATAAGGAAAACGTTTCACAAAGATTTCTTTTACTATTAATGCAGACCATATATCCAAGATAGAAAAACAGTGTCCAAATTTTGCATTGTCCAAAAACTCAAAGATTTATAAAATCTTAACTAAATTATTCTCCATACTTGAATGTAAAATTTGAATTTGTGATTAATATCTACTAAAATAGAAAATTTTGTACTTTACGTTAATATACACAATGGATTTTTTAATATCCAAATTAAATACTTCGGAATTTCTCAAATCGATAGACTTCTATGTTTGAATATAATTTCTAATTTTTGAATTTATTTCAATACAATAATACAACTCCTTGTATATTACACTCTTTTCAAATGTTTCGGACTTGAACTAGCAAAATACCATTACCAACTATATTGGTAACATTTTCCCTTATATCTAACTGAGCACCTGGAAACTGTATCCAAGACTTCAAATAAAACAACTTCTCTATAATCCACACTTTCTATAACATGACAACAAGATTTTGCTATAATCTAAATGTTTGAAATTTTATCCAAAAATCATAAAACAACTTCTTTCCCATTCTGTGTATGATGCTCACTTTAATATTTTTCCTTCATATATTTCGAGTAGTTACTTACTACTAGAATTAAATAATAAAGAACAATTTAAGATACTATAAAATTACCACGATTTTCATACTCTGATTTGAACTTCCTCCACTCCTTGCACCTTGATCCGGTCAAATTTTTTTCGAGCATTATCTTCATTGTTTCTGCTTAAAAAAATTAAAAATATATTAATATTAAACTGTAGAATAAAACATTCCTGTACAAAAAATCAATTAGACTCTGGAGATATAATAAATCTACTTTATCACAGAATATATATGAAGTTGATCCACTACCTTTTCTACTTAAATTTTGTGCAAATGGATGTGCTGGTTTACATTAATATAAAAACTGTAAGATGTTAAAACCAACATATCAATATTTCTTGCAGTAATGCAAGTAATGCAAATCAGTCATGTAAATATAGAGAAATATGAAATTGCACCATACATCAATCACACCACATGTAGGAAAAGGAAATGGAGATGGAACATACCGCTAAATTAAAGATATATGTTGTGAAAAGGAAATACATATGTACAACATATTCAATTTTTTTGAGTATCATGTTTTTAATTTCTCATTTTAATTTGTTTCGTATTCCTCCATGTGGATTCATTAGAGATCTAAGATCTTTTATGCAAAACAAAGTATATATACATATGAAATCAAATTCATCTAACTAAACATATTTTTAAACAAAAGCTTAGAGTTATTTAATCTATACATATGTGTATTGGAGCATACTCAATTAAACATTGTAATACATACCTTTGAATGTTTTAATAGGCCTAATGATGGTAGAATCATCCATATCACTAGCCTGGGTATACTTTTAATTGTTTTTTTAAGGGGTGATAAATAGACACATATTGGTATAGCAGGCACAATTAATTTATGATATGTAAATACTTTGAAGGGAAAACTAGAACAGATAAAAAAAAATTGGCCACTTTAATTTGGGGATTGGGGATAGGACTAGATGATAAGTAGATTAAAATTTGATGTACATATAAAACCCTAAAATATAGAGACTGGGCCTTATATGTAGAGATCTAGTCAAGGTAATGGGCTTCATATGCAATGGGCATCATGGCTAGATTGGGCTAAACTTATAAATATAAATATATTCATTAGCAATATCAATCTTAATATTCAATATCAATATCAATATCAGTCTATTCCCAATTATAACTAGCATTCTCTTCCAACTATTTCTTAAATTGTCCCTTATCATTTAACATTCTTTCTCAAACTTTAGGGTTAAGTTCGTCATTTTTCTATCTGGACCCATTTCATTGGAGTTTTACCCCAACTCACATTGCACAAGCAAAACTGCAATGTCCCTCTTGAATTCATTTGGTTGACTTGGTAAATCCAATTTGGTGTTAAATTCATGGAAATAGATTTTTCATTTTCTGATGTACATCAATATAAATTTCAGATGTACATCATTTTAAATTGGGATTTTAATTAATATATCTCATTTTAAAAAATTATTTATATATAATTCTCATTATAATTGTATTTATAAATATGTATCATTTTCAAAATTCTTTACAATTTTAAAATAACCATGGTTAATTTCAATACTTTATATTTTTAAATGATAAATATAACTTTTTTTATGAGAACAGAGCTTCCGGTACTTCAACAACCCGTAAACCTATCTAACCCTGGTGGTTTGTTTCACACATTTGGTAGAAAAAACAACCCATGTTAAGAAATGCAATGACTGACATGAATGTGTACTTCACTAAATAAATTTTAGATATGCATGAAACCTGAATGACATACTAATGCTAATGAAACAACCCAAATATCATCATTTATTATTACAATACCAAGAAATTCTGAATTGGGAAGAAAATACAAACAAATGTCCAATAAAAACAATGAAGGTACTTGAATTTTTATAGGCCAAGTAAAAGAGAAAACAAATTGTAGGTCCAGAAGCCCGATCTTCACTTCTTCATGAAGGTCCAACTATTTGCATTTCTACTTCGCATGCAACCTTCTTTTTTCTAGATAGTTTTTTATCGGGCTCGGCTTCATTCCCTCCTAATTATTTATGGTAGGCAAAGTTGTTTCCTTTCTTTTACCAGATAGAGAGACTAATGAGGTGAATACTGTTCTAGATTCCGATTGTAATGTTAGTGCTACTTGGGTAGGAGAAGTGTGGCCTTCTCTAAGAGAAAGTCCAATGCATAGCTATAGTTAGTGCTATAGCTATAATATAGGACGGACGGAGTTATGATGTAAGAATTACCCTTGATGCTGATTTTTTTCACCCTCTTTGGCCAATCAGCTTTGCTCCACATTTCTGTTCTATAGCTATAATATAGAACGGAGGGAGTTATGATGTAAGAATTACCCTTGATGCTGAATTTTTTTCACCCTCTCTGGCCAATCAGCTTTGCTCCACATTTCTTGAACTATTTATGCATTGATTGGAGGTCTTACAGTGAGTGCACAACTGATTGGAGAATTTATCAAGAAATCCTTCAGGAGGAGATGAAAGTCAGCTGATCTTTATCTGAGAAATCAATATGATTATTGAGTGCATATGAAACTTTGCCTAATGAACTTCAACCCATAGCTATTGTTAAAATTTTCTGAGATTTTTAAACAAAACTATTGGAGAGAATTTTTGAATGAAAATTGAGAACTGGGTATAAAAGCATTATATAAGGAAAACGTTTCACAAAGATTTCTTTTACTATTAATGCAGACCATATATCCAAGATAGAAAAACAGTGTCCAAATTTTGCATTGTCCAAAACCTCAAAGATTTATAAAATCTTAACTAAATTATTCTCCATACTTGAATGTAAAATTTGAATTTGTGATTAATATCTACTAAAATAGAAAATTTTGTACTTTACGTTAATATACACAATGGATTTTTTAATATCCAAATTAAATACTTCGGAATTTCTCAAATCGATAGACTTCTATGTTTGAATATAATTTCTAATTTTTGAATTTATTTCAATACAATAATACAACTCCTTGTATATTACACTCTTTTCAAATGTTTCGGACTTGAACTAGCAAAATACCATTACCAACTATATTGGTAACATTTTCCCTTATATCTAACTGAGCACCTGGAAACTGTATCCAAGACTTCAAATAAAACAACTTCTCTATAATCCACACTTTCTATAACATGACAACAAGATTTTGCTATAATCTAAATGTTTGAAATTTTATCCAAAAATCATAAAACAACTTCTTTCCCATTCTGTGTATGATGCTCACTTTAATATTTTTCCTTCATATATTTCGAGTAGTTACTTACTACTAGAATTAAATAATAAAGAACAATTTAAGATACTATAAAATTACCACGATTTTCATACTCTGATTTGAACTTCCTCCACTCCTTGCACCTTGATCCGGTCAAATTTTTTTCGAGCATTATCTTCATTGTTTCTGCTTAAAAAAATTAAAAATATATTAATATTAAACTGTAGAATAAAACATTCCTGTACAAAAAATCAATTAGACTCTGGAGATATAATAAATCTACTTTATCACAGAATATATATGAAGTTGATCCACTACCTTTTCTACTTAAATTTTGTGCAAATGGATGTGCTGGTTTACATTAATATAAAAACTGTAAGATGTTAAAACCAACATATCAATATTTCTTGCAGTAATGCAAGTAATGCAAATCAGTCATGTAAATATAGAGAAATATGAAATTGCACCATACATCAATCACACCACATGTAGGAAAAGGAAATGGAGATGGAACATACCGCTAAATTAAAGATATATGTTGTGAAAAGGAAATACATATGTACAACATATTCAATTTTTTTGAGTATCATGTTTTTAATTTCTCATTTTAATTTGTTTCGTATTCCTCCATGTGGATTCATTAGAGATCTAAGATCTTTTATGCAAAACAAAGTATATATACATATGAAATCAAATTCATCTAACTAAACACATTTTTAAACAAAAGCTTAGAGTTATTTAATCTATACATATGTGTATTGGAGCATACTCAATTAAACATTGTAATACATACCTTTGAATGTTTTAATAGGCCTAATGATGGTAGAATCATCCATATCACTAGCCTGGGTATACTTTTAATTGTTTTTTTAAGGGGTGATAAATAGACACATATTGGTATAGCAGGCACAATTAATTTATGATATGTAAATACTTTGAAGGGAAAACTAGAATAGATAAAAAAAAATTGGCCGCTTTAATTTGGGGATTGGGGATAGGACTAGATGATAAGTAGATTAAAATTTGATGTACATATAAAACCCTAAAATATAGAGACTGGGCCTTATATGTAGAGATCTAGTCAAGGTAATGGGCTTCATATGCAATGGGCATCATGGCTAGATTGGGCTAAACTTATAAATATAAATATATTCATTAGCAATATCAATCTTAATATTCAATATCAATATCAATATCAGTCTATTCCCAATTATAACTAGCATTCTCTTCCAACTATTTCTTAAATTGTCCCTTATCATTTAACATTCTTTCTCAAACTTTAGGGTTAAGTTCGTCATTTTTCTATCTGGACCCATTTCATTGGAGTTTTACCCCAACTCACATTGCACAAGCAAAACTGCAATGTCCCTCTTGAATTCATTTGGTTGACTTGGTAAATCCAATTTGGTGTTAAATTCATGGAAATAGATTTTTCATTTTCTGATGTACATCAATATAAATTTCAGATGTACATCATTTTAAATTGGGATTTTAATTAATATATCTCATTTTAAAAAATTATTTATAAATAATTCTCATTATAATTGTATTTATAAATATGTATCATTTCCAAAATTCTTTACAATTTTAAAATAACCATGGTTAATTTCAATACTTTATATTTTTAAATGATAAATATAACTTTTTTTATGAGAACAGAGCTTCCGGTACTTCAACAACCCGTAAACCTATCTAACCCTGGTGGTTTGTTTCACACATTTGGTAGAAAAAACAACCCATGTTAAGAAATGCAATGACTGACATGAATGTGTACTTCACTAAATAAATTTTAGATATGCATGAAACCTGAATGACATACTAATGCTAATGAAACAACCCAAATATCATCATTTATTATTACAATACCAAGAAATTCTGAAATGGGAAGAAAATACAAACAAATGTCCAATAAAAACAATGAAGGTACTTGAATTTTTATAGGCCAAGTAAAAGAGAAAACAAATTGCAGGTCCAGAAGCCCGATCTTCACTTCTTCATGAAGGTCCAACTATTTGCAGTTTCTACTTCGCATGCAACCTTCTTTTTTCTAGATAGTTTTTTATCGGGCTCGGCTTCATTCCCTCCTAATTATTTATGGTAGGCAAAGTTGTTTCCTTTCTTTTACCAGATAGAGAGACTAATGAGGTGAATACTGTTCTAGATTCCGATTGTAATGTTAGTGCTACTTGGGTAGGAGAAGTGTGGCCTTCTCTAAGAGAAAGTCCAATGCATAGCTATAGTTAGTGCTATAGCTATAATATAGGACGGACGGAGTTATGATGTAAGAATTACCCTTGATGCTGATTTTTTTCACCCTCTTTGGCCAATCAGCTTTGCTCCACATTTCTGTTCTATAGCTATAATATAGAACGGAGGGAGTTATGATGTAAGAATTACCCTTGATGCTGAATTTTTTTCACCCTCTCTGGCCAATCAGCTTTGCACCACATTTCTTGAACTATTTATGCATTGATTGGAGGTCTTACAGTGAGTGCATAACTGATTGGAGAATTTATCAAGAAATCCATCAGGAGGAGATGAAAGTCAGCTGATCTTTATCTGAGAAATCAATATGATTATTGAGTGCATATGAAACTTTGCCTAATGAACTTCAACGCATAGCTATTGTTAAAATTTTCTGAGATTTTTAAACAAAACTATTGGAGAGAATTTTTGAATGAAAATTGAGAACTGGGTATAAAAGCATTATATAAGGAAAACGTTTCACAAAGATTTCTTTTACTATTAATGCAGACCATATATCCAAGATAGAAAAACAGTGTCCAAATTTTGCATTGTCCAAAACCTCAAAGATTTATAAAATCTTAACTAAATTATTCTCCATACTTGAATGTAAAATTTGAATTTGTGATTAATATCTACTAAAATAGAAAATTTTGTACTTTACGTTAATATACACAATGGATTTTTTAATATCCAAATTAAATACTTCGGAATTTCTCAAATCGATAGACTTCTATGTTTGAATATAATTTCTAATTTTTGAATTTATTTCAATACAATAATACAACTCCTTGTATATTACACTCTTTTCAAATGTTTCGGACTTGAACTAGCAAAATACCATTACCAACTATATTGGTAACATTTTCCCTTATATCTAACTGAGCACCTGGAAACTGTATCCAAGACTTCAAATAAAACAACTTCTCTATAATCCACACTTTCTATAACATGACAACAAGATTTTGCTATAATCTAAATGTTTGAAATTTTATCCAAAAATCATAAAACAACTTCTTTCCCATTCTGTGTATGATGCTCACTTTAATATTTTTCCTTCATATATTTCGAGTAGTTACTTACTACTAGAATTAAATAATAAAGAACAATTTAAGATACTATAAAATTACCACGATTTTCATACTCTGATTTGAACTTCCTCCACTCCTTGCACCTTGATCCGGTCAAATTTTTTTCGAGCATTATCTTCATTGTTTCTGCTTAAAAAAATTAAAAATATATTAATATTAAACTGTAGAATAAAACATTCCTGTACAAAAAATCAATTAGACTCTGGAGATATAATAAATCTACTTTATCACAGAATATATATGAAGTTGATCCACTACCTTTTCTACTTAAATTTTGTGCAAATGGATGTGCTGGTTTACATTAATATAAAAACTGTAAGATGTTAAAACCAACATATCAATATTTCTTGCAGTAATGCAAGTAATGCAAATCAGTCATGTAAATATAGAGAAATATGAAATTGCACCATACATCAATCACACCACATGTAGGAAAAGGAAATGGAGATGGAACATACCGCTAAATTAAAGATATATGTTGTGAAAAGGAAATACATATGTACAACATATTCAATTTTTTTGAGTATCATGTTTTTAATTTCTCATTTTAATTTGTTTCGTATTCCTCCATGTGGATTCATTAGAGATCTAAGATCTTTTATGCAAAACAAAGTATATATACATATGAAATCAAATTCATCTAACTAAACACATTTTTAAACAAAAGCTTAGAGTTATTTAATCTATACATATGTGTATTGGAGCATACTCAATTAAACATTGTAATACATACCTTTGAATGTTTTAATAGGCCTAATGATGGTAGAATCATCCATATCACTAGCCTGGGTATACTTTTAATTGTTTTTTTAAGGGGTGATAAATAGACACATATTGGTATAGCAGGCACAATTAATTTATGATATGTAAATACTTTGAAGGGAAAACTAGAATAGATAAAAAAAAAATTGGCCGTTTTAATTTGGGGATTGGGGATAGGACTAGATGATAAGTAGATTAAAATTTGATGTACATATAAAACCCTAAAATATAGAGACTGGGCCTTATATGTAGAGATCTAGTCAAGGTAATGGGCTTCATATGCAATGGGCATCATGGCTAGATTGGGCTAAACTTATAAATATAAATATATTCATTAGCAATATCAATCTTAATATTCAATATCAATATCAATATCAGTCTATTCCCAATTATAACTAGCATTCTCTTCCAACTATTTCTTAAATTGTCCCTTATCATTTAACATTCTTTCTCAAATTTTAGGGTTAAGTTCGTCATTTTTCTATCTGGACCCATTTCATTGGAGTTTTACCCCAACTCACATTGCACAAGCAAAACTGCAATGTCCCTCTTGAATTCATTTGGTTGACTTGGTAAATCCAATTTGGTGTTAAATTCATGGAAATAGATTTTTCATTTTCTGATGTTAATCAATATAAATTTCAGATGTACATCATTTTAAATTGGGATTTTAATTAATATATCTCATTTTAAAAAATTATTTATAAATAATTCTCATTATAATTGTATTTATAAATATGTATCATTTTCAAAATTCTTTACAATTTTAAAATAACCATGGTTAATTTCAATACTTTATATTTTTAAATGATAAATATAACTTTTTTTATGAGAACAGAGCTTCCTGTACTTCAACAACCCGTAAACCTATCTAACCCTGGTGGTTTGTTTCACACATTTGGTAGAAAAAACAACCCATGTTAAGAAATGCAATGACTGACATGAATGTGTACTTCACTAAATAAATTTTAGATATGCATGAAACCTGAATGACATACTAATGCTAATGAAACAACCCAAATATCATCATTTATTATTACAATACCAAGAAATTCTGAAATGGGAAGAAAATACAAACAAATGTCCAATAAAAACAATGAAGGTACTTGAATTTTTATAGGCCAAGTAAAAGAGAAAACAAATTGCAGGTCCAGAAGCCCGATCTTCACTTCTTCACGAAGGTCCAACTATTTGCAGTTTCTACTTCGCATGCAACCTTCTTTTTTCTAGATAGTTTTTTATCGGGCTCGGCTTCATTCCCTCCTAATTATTTATGGTAGGCAAAGTTGTTTCCTTTCTTTTACCAGATAGAGAGACTAATGAGGTGAATACTGTTCTAGATTCCGATTGTAATGTTAGTGCTACTTGGGTAGGAGAAGTGTGGCCTTCTCTAAGAGAAAGTCCAATGCATAGCTATAGTTAGTGCTATAGCTATAATATAGGACGGACGGAGTTATGATGTAAGAATTACCCTTGATGCTGATTTTTTTCACCCTCTTTGGCCAATCAGCTTTGCTCCACATTTCTGTTCTATAGCTATAATATAGAACGGAGGGAGTTATGATGTAAGAATTACCCTTGATGCTGAATTTTTTTCACCCTCTCTGGCCAATCAGCTTTGCTCCACATTTCTTGAACTATTTATGCATTGATTGGAGGTCTTACAGTGAGTGCATAACTGATTGGAGAATTTATCAAGAAATCCATCAAGAGGAGATGAAAGTCAGCTGATCTTTATCTGAGAAATCAATATGATTATTGAGTGCATATGAAACTTTGCCTAATGAACTTCAACGCATAGCTATTGTTAAAATTTTCTGAGATTTTTAAACAAAACTATTGGAGAGAATTTTTGAATGAAAATTGAGAACTGGGTATAAAAGCATTATATAAGGAAAACGTTTCACAAAGATTTCTTTTACTATTAATGCAGACCATATATCCAAGATAGAAAAACAGTGTCCAAATTTTGCATTGTCCAAAACCTCAAAGATTTATAAAATCTTAACTAAATTATTCTCCATACTTGAATGTAAAATTTGAATTTGTGATTAATATCTACTAAAATAGAAAATTTTGTACTTTACGTTAATATACACAATGGATTTTTTAATATCCAAATTAAATACTTCGGAATTTCTCAAATCGATAGACTTCTATGTTTGAATATAATTTCTAATTTTTGAATTTATTTCAATACAATAATACAACTCCTTGTATATTACACTCTTTTCAAATGTTTCGGACTTGAACTAGCAAAATACCATTACCAACTATATTGGTAACATTTTCCCTTATATCTAACTGAGCACCTGGAAACTGTATCCAAGACTTCAAATAAAACAACTTCTCTATAATCCACACTTTCTATAACATGACAACAAGATTTTGCTATAATCTAAATGTTTGAAATTTTATCCAAAAATCATAAAACAACTTATTTCCCATTCTGTGTATGATGCTCACTTTAATATTTTTCCTTCATATATTTCGAGTAGTTACTTACTACTAGAATTAAATAATAAAGAACAATTTAAGATACTATAAAATTACCACGATTTTCATACTCTGATTTGAACTTCCTCCACTCCTTGCACCTTGATCCGGTCAAATTTTTTCCGAGCATTATCTTCATTGTTTCTGCTTAAAAAAATTAAAAATATATTAATATTAAACTGTAGAATAAAACATTCCTGTACAAAAAATCAATTAGACTCTGGAGATATAATAAATCTACTTTATCACAGAATATATATGAAGTTGATCCACTACCTTTTCTACTTAAATTTTGTGCAAATGGATGTGCTGGTTTACATTAATATAAAAACTGTAAGATGTTAAAACCAACATATCAATATTTCTTGCAGTAATGCAAGTAATGCAAATCAGTCATGTAAATATAGAGAAATATGAAATTGCACCATACATCAATCACACCACATGTAGGAAAAGGAAATGGAGATGGAACATACCGCTAAATTAAATATATATGTTGTGAAAAGGAAATACATATGTACAACATATTCAATTTTTTTGAGTATCATGTTTTTAATTTCTCATTTTAATTTGTTTCGTATTCCTCCATGTGGATTCATTAGAGATCTAAGATCTTTTATGCAAAACAAAGTATATATACATATGAAATCAAATTCATCTAACTAAACACATTTTTAAACAAAAGCTTAGAGTTATTTAATCTATACATATGTGTATTGGAGCATACTCAATTAAACATTGCAATACGTACCTTTGAATGTTTTAATAGGCCTAATGATGGTAGAATCATCCATATCACTAGCCTGGGTATACTTTTAATTGTTTTTTTAAGGGGTGATAAATAGACACATATTGGTATAGCAGGCACAATTAATTTATGATATGTAAATACTTTGAAGGGAAAACTAGAATAGATAAAAAAAAAATTGGCCGCTTTAATTTGGGGATTGGGGATAGGACTAGATGATAAGTAGATTAAAATTTGATGTACATATAAAACCCTAAAATATAGAGACTGGGCCTTATATGTAGAGATCTAGTCAAGGTAATGGGCTTCATATGCAATGGGCATCATGGCTAGATTGGGCTAAACTTATAAATATAAATATATTCATTAGCAATATCAATCTTAATATTCAATATCAATATCAATATCAGTCTATTCCCAATTATAACTAGCATTCTCTTCCAACTATTTCTTAAATTGTCCCTTATCATTTAACATTCTTTCTCAAACTTTAGGGTTAAGTTCGTCATTTTTCTATCTGGACCCATTTCATTGGAGTTTTACCCCAACTCACATTGCACAAGCAAAACTGCAATGTCCCTCTTGAATTCATTTGGTTGACTTGGTAAATCCAATTTGGTGTTAAATTCATGGAAATAGATTTTTCATTTTCTGATGTACATCAATATAAATTTCAGATGTACATCATTTTAAATTGGGATTTTAATTAATATATCTCATTTTAAAAAATTATTTATATATAATTCTCATTATAATTGTATTTATAAATATGTATCATTTTCAAAATTCTTTACAATTTTAAAATAACCATGGTTAATTTCAATACTTTATATTTTTAAATGATAAATATAACTTTTTTTATGAGAACAGAGCTTCCGGTACTTCAACAACCCGTAAACCTATCTAACCCTGGTGGTTTGTTTCACACATTTGGTAGAAAAAACAACCCATGTTAAGAAATGCAATGACTGACATGAATGTGTACTTCACTAAATAAATTTTAGATATGCATGAAACCTGAATGACATACTAATGCTAATGAAACAACCCAAATATCATCATTTATTATTACAATACCAAGAAATTCTGAAATGGGAAGAAAATACAAACAAATGTCCAATAAAAACAATGAAGGTACTTGAATTTTTATAGGCCAAGTAAAAGAGAAAACAAATTGCAGGTCCAGAAGCCCGATCTTCACTTCTTCATGAACGTCCAACTATTTGCAGTTTCTACTTCGCATGCAACCTTCTTTTTTCTAGATAGTTTTTTATCGGGCTCGGCTTCATTCCCTCCTAATTATTTATGGTAGGCAAAGTTGTTTCCTTTCTTTTACCAGATAGAGAGACTAATGAGGTGAATACTGTTCTAGATTCCGATTGTAATGTTAGTGCTACTTGGGTAGGAGAAGTGTGGCCTTCTCTAAGAGAAAGTCCAATGCATAGCTATAGTTAGTGCTATAGCTATAATATAGGACGGACGGAGTTATGATGTAAGAATTACCCTTGATGCTGATTTTTTTCACCCTCTTTGGCCAATCAGCTTTGCTCCACATTTCTGTTCTATAGCTATAATATAGAACGGAGGGAGTTATGATGTAAGAATTACCCTTGATGCTGAATTTTTTTCACCCTCTCTGGCCAATCAGCTTTGCTCCACATTTCTTGAACTATTTATGCATTGATTGGAGGTCTTACAGTGAGTGCATAACTGATTGGAGAATTTATCAAGAAATCCATCAAGAGGAGATGAAAGTCAGTTGATCTTTATCTGAGAAATCAATATGATTATTGAGTGCATATGAAACTTTGCCTAATGAACTTCAACGCATAGCTATTGTTAAAATTTTCTGAGATTTTTAAACAAAACTATTGGAGAGAATTTTTGAATGAAAATTGAGAACTGGGTATAAAAGCATTATATAAGGAAAACGTTTCACAAAGATTTCTTTTACTATTAATGCAGACCATATATCCAAGATAGAAAAACAGTGTCCAAATTTTGCATTGTCCAAAACCTCAAAGATTTATAAAATCTTAACTAAATTATTCTCCATACTTGAATGTAAAATTTGAATTTGTGATTAATATCTACTAAAATAGAAAATTTTGTACTTTACGTTAATATACACAATGGATTTTTTAATATCCAAATTAAATACTTCGGAATTTCTCAAATCGATAGACTTCTATGTTTGAATATAATTTCTAATTTTTGAATTTATTTCAATACAATAATACAACTCCTTGTATATTACACTCTTTTCAAATGTTTCGGACTTGAACTAGCAAAATACCATTACCAACTATATTGGTAACATTTTCCCTTATATCTAACTGAGCACCTGGAAACTGTATCCAAGACTTCAAATAAAACAACTTCTCTATAATCCACACTTTCTATAACATGACAACAAGATTTTGCTATAATCTAAATGTTTGAAATTTTATCCAAAAATCATAAAACAACTTCTTTCCCATTCTGTGTATGATGCTCACTTTAATATTTTTCCTTCATATATTTCGAGTAGTTACTTACTACTAGAATTAAATAACAAAGAACAATTTAAGATACTATAAAATTACTCATACTCTGATTTGAACTTCCTCCACTCCTTGCACCTTGATCCGGTCAAATTTTTTTCGAGCATTATCTTCATTGTTTCTGCTTAAAAAAATTAAAAATATATTAATATTAAACTGTAGAATAAAACATTCCTGTACAAAAAATCAATTAGACTCTGGAGATATAATAAATCTACTTTATCACAGAATATATATGAAGTTGATCCACTACCTTTTCTACTTAAATTTTGTGCAAATGGATGTGCTGGTTTACATTAATATAAAAACTGTAAGATGTTAAAACCAACATATCAATATTTCTTGCAGTAATGCAAGTAATGCAAATCAGTCATGTAAATATAGAGAAATATGAAATTGCACCATACATCAATCACACCACATGTAGGAAAAGGAAATGGAGATGGAACATACCGCTAAATTAAATATATATGTTGTGAAAAGGAAATACATATGTACAACATATTCAATTTTTTTGAGTATCATGTTTTTAATTTCTCATTTTAATTTGTTTCGTATTCCTCCATGTGGATTCATTAGAGATCTAAGATCTTTTATGCAAAACAAAGTATATATACATATGAAATCAAATTCATCTAACTAAACACATTTTTAAACAAAAGCTTTGAGTTATTTAATCTATACATATGTGTATTAGAGCATACTCAATTAAACATTGCAATACGTACCTTTGAATGTTTTAATAGGCCTAATGATGGTAGAATCATCCATATCACTAGCCTGGGTATACTTTTAATTGTTTTTTTAAGGGGTGATAGATAGACACATATTGGTATAGCAGGCACAATTAATTTATGATATGTAAATACTTTGAAGGGAAAACTAGAATAGATAAAAAAAAAATTGGCCGCTTTAATTTGGGGATTGGGGATAGGACTAGATGATAAGTAGATTAAAATTTGATGTACATATAAAACCCTAAAATATAGAGACTGGGCCTTATATGTAGAGATCTAGTCAAGGTAATGGGCTTCATATGCAATGGGCATCATGGCTAGATTGGGCTAAACTTATAAATATAAATATATTCATTAGCAATATCAATCTTAATATTCAATATCAATATCAATATCAGTCTATTCCCAATTATAACTAGCATTCTCTTCCAACTATTTCTTAAATTGTCCCTTATCATTTAACATTCTTTCTCAAACTTTAGGGTTAAGTTCGTCATTTTTCTATCTGGACCCATTTCATTGGAGTTTTACCCCAACTCACATTGCACAAGCAAAACTGCAATGTCCCTCTTGAATTCATTTGGTTGACTTGGTAAATCCAATTTGGTGTTAAATTCATGGAAATAGATTTTTCATTTTCTGATGTACATCAATATAAATTTCAGATGTACATCATTTTAAATTGGGATTTTAATTAATATATCTCATTTTAAAAAATTATTTATATATAATTCTCATTATAATTGTATTTATAAATATGTATCATTTTCAAAATTCTTTACAATTTTAAAATAACCATGGTTAATTTCAATACTTTATATTTTTAAATGATAAATATAACTTTTTTTACGAGAACAGAGCTTCCGGTACTTCAACAACCCGTAAACCTATCTAACCCTGGTGGTTTGTTTCACACATTTGGTAGAAAAAACAACCCATGTTAAGAAATGCAATGACTGACATGAATGTGTACTTCACTAAATAAATTTTAGATATGCATGAAACCTGAATGACATACTAATGCTAATGAAACAACCCAAATATCATCATTTATTATTACAATACCAAGAAATTCTGAAATGGGAAGAAAATACAAACAAATGTCCAATAAAAACAATGAAGGTACTTGAATTTTTATAGGCCAAGTAAAAGAGAAAACAAATTGCAGGTCCAGAAGCCCGATCTTCACTTCTTCATGAAGGTCCAACTATTTGCAGTTTCTACTTCGCATGCAACCTTCTTTTTTCTAGATAGTTTTTTATCGGGCTCGGCTTCATTCCCTCCTAATTATTTATGGTAGGCAAAGTTGTTTCCTTTCTTTTACCAGATAGAGAGACTAATGAGGTGAATACTGTTCTAGATTCCGATTGTAATGTTAGTGCTACTTGGGTAGGAGAAGTGTGGCCTTCTCTAAGAGAAAGTCCAATACATAGCTATAGTTAGTGCTATAGCTATAATATAGGACGGACGGAGTTATGATGTAAGAATTACCCTTGATGCTGATTTTTTTCACCCTCTTTGGCCAATCAGCTTTGCTCCACATTTCTGTTCTATAGCTATAATATAGAACGGAGGGAGTTATGATGTAAGAATTACCCTTGATGCTGAGTTTTTTTCACCCTCTCTGGCCAATCAGCTTTGCTCCACATTTCTTGAACTATTTATGCATTGATTGGAGGTCTTACAGTGAGTGCATAACTGATTGGAGAATTTATCAAGAAATCCATCAGGAGGAGATGAAAGTCAGCTGATCTTTATCTGAGAAATCAATATGATTATTGAGTGCATATGAAACTTTGCCTAATGAACTTCAACGCATAGCTATTGTTAAAATTTTCTGAGATTTTTAAACAAAACTATTGGAGAGAATTTTTGAATGAAAATTGAGAACTGGGTATAAAAGCATTATATAAGGAAAACGTTTCACAAAGATTTCTTTTACTATTAATGCAGACCATATATCCAAGATAGAAAAACAGTGTCCAAATTTTGCATTGTCCAAAACCTCAAAGATTTATAAAATCTTAACTAAATTATTCTCCATACTTGAATGTAAAATTTGAATTTGTGATTAATATCTACTAAAATAGAAAATTTTGTACTTTACGTTAATATACACAATGGATTTTTTAATATCCAAATTAAATACTTCGGAATTTCTCAAATCGATAGACTTCTATGTTTGAATATAATTTCTAATTTTTGAATTTATTTCAATACAATAATACAACTCCTTGTATATTACACTCTTTTCAAATGTTTCGGACTTGAACTAGCAAAATACCATTACCAACTATATTGGTAACATTTTCCCTTATATCTAACTGAGCACCTGGAAACTGTATCCAAGACTTCAAATAAAACAACTTCTCTATAATCCACACTTTCTATAACATGACAACAAGATTTTGCTATAATCTAAATGTTTGAAATTTTATCCAAAAATCATAAAACAACTTCTTTCCCATTCTGTGTATGATGCTCACTTTAATATTTTTCCTTCATATATTTCGAGTAGTTACTTACTACTAGAATTGAATAATAAAGAACAATTTAATATACTATAAAATTACCACGATTTTCATACTCTGATTTGAACTTCCTCCACTCCTTGCACCTTGATCCGGTCAAATTTTTTTCGAGCATTATCTTCATTGTTTCTGCTTAAAAAATTAAAAATATATTAATATTAAACTGTAGAATAAAACATTCCTGTACAAAAAATCAATTAGACTCTGGAGATATAATACATCTACTTTATCACAGAATATATATGAAGTTGATCCACTACCTTTTCTACTTAAATTTTGTGCAAATGGATGTGCTGGTTTACATTAATATAAAAACTGTAAGATGTTAAAACCAACATATCAATATTTCTTGCAGTAATGCAAGTAATGCAAATCAGTCATGTAAATATAGAGAAATATGAAATTGCACCATACATCAATCACACCACATGTAGGAAAAGGAAATGGAGATGGAACATACCGCTAAATTAAAGATATATGTTGTGAAAAGGAAATACATATGTACAACATATTCAATTTTTTTGAGTATCATGTTTTTAATTTCTCATTTTCATTTGTTTCGTATTCCTCCATGTGGATTCATTAGAGATCTAAGATCTTTTATGCAAAACAAAGTATATATACATATGAAATAAAATTCATCTAACTAAACACATTTTTAAACAAAAGCTTAGAGTTATTTAATCTATACATATGTGTATTGGAGCATACTCAATTAAACATTGTAATACATGAATTCATTCGGAATATATGAATCCCAATACCCAATTACCAGGTTTGCAGGTCATGATTTTAGTATTTAAGTACATACTGTTATTTGATTATGGATGTCCCTCGATTACATATTTGTATCATATGTTATTTCTTAAATTGTATCACATCTAACGAGTTATTTCCTAAATTGTATCACATCTAACGAGTTATTCTATTTGCAGATGATTTTATACAAGGCGTAAAGGTGCCATTTGTTTAAAGATCTCTGTACTATACATGGTCATGTAAAAATTTGTATGGCCTGTTGTAACGGTCCGACTTTTAGGACTATTAAATCTAAAACAAAACTAAAAGGAAAATACAATTTATTAATCAAAAAGTCTATTACAAAGGTACTTATTACAAAAGCGCACATAACAACAATAACTTCAAACCCACAATTCATACCACGACCACTATAACCCGGTGATAACGGTCCTAAATTTTAGAAATCTATCACTACAATCCGGTGACTCGGTCCTTATTCTTATTTACGCAAATCATGTTTTTATAACAAGTACGTACACATAACACATAATTTCGAAAACACTAGATATATCAATCAGAAACTTACCTCGACACGGAAAATCAAGAATTCATATCGTGTTACCACTCCTGACCAGATATGTATTTATCCATTTTGACCCTCTAAACGATGTTTTCTTGAAAAACTCAAAGAACAAAAGTTGTAGAGCACGAAAAGATCTTTCCGAAAAGTCCAGAATCAACGATGTCTGACTTACGATGAATTTTGTACGAATTTTACAAGACTGCTGAATTGTGTGTGAAAGAGACCTACGAATTTTTTTATAAAAGTCGAGGAAGAAGAATATGATGTATTTATAATGTTACAAAACCCTATGTCCAAACCTACAAGTTCTCTGTATTCAAATCCGATCCATATTTTAGGCCCAATTAAGTTAAACCAATTTTAAATCCTATTTATTATCTAATATTAATCCCTTTTATTCTATTATTCTTTTATTATTATTATTCTAAAAATTACGGGATATTATATACTACCCTCCTTAAAAAGAATTTGGTCCCCAAATTATAACAATCTTATACTCCAAAAGGTTTGTGATACATCTATTCCTAATGTGTAGTCCTAAGGATCGCATTCTAGAGAATATACTAGTCTCATACCTAATACACTCTGAAGGACAACGTGCTCTTGATACCAACTGTAACAGCCCGACTTTTCGGACTATTAAATATAAAACAAAACTAAAAAGAAAATACAATTTATTAATCAAAAAGTCTATTACAAAGGTACTTATTACAAAAGCGCAGCTAATGATGACAATTTACTTCGAAACTAAGATCCTAGAAATTCAATGCTATCCCACTCGATCTTACAGCCAAGCTGAAAATAGTAAGTAATGAACTATACAGCCCAGCAAGTAACTAATCGATCTAACCATCCATACAAAGTAACGTTTAAACACATATAGAATAATACAATAATCGATACGATACAATACAAAATACAAAACAATCACTTTCGACACACATATGCTTATTCTTATTGATACGACACCACATAACAACAATAACTTGAAACCCACAATTCATACCACGACCACTATAACCCGGTGATAACGGTCCTAAATTTTAGAAAACTATCACTACAATCCGGTGACTCGGTCCTTATTCTTATTTTCGCAAACCATGGCATAAATCAGAGTTCCAAGACTATTGTTTACACATAACACATATATACAATAATATATATAAATTCAAAATATAATCACTTAGACCATTTTTTATAACAAGTACACATAACACATAATTTTGGAAACACTAGATATATCAATCAGAAACTTACCATGACACGAAAAATCTAGAATTCAAATCGTGTTACCACTCCTGACCAGATCTGTATTTAGCCATTTTGACCATCTAAACAATGTTTTCTTGAAAAACTCAAAAAAAGAAAGTTGTAGAGAACGAAAAGATCTTTCCGAAAAGCCTAGAATCAATGAATTCTGACTTACGATGAATTTTCTACGCATTTTACAAGACTGCTGAATTGTGTGTGAAAGAGACCTACGAATTTTGTTATAAAAGACGAGGAAGAAGAATATGATGTATTTATAATGTTACAAAACCTATGTCCAAACCTACAAGTTATTTGTATCCTTAAAAAGAATTTGGTCCTCAAATTCATAACAATGTAAAACTCCAAAAAGTTTGTGATACATCTATTCCTAATGTGTAGTCCTAAGGATCGCATTCTACAGAATGTACAAGTCTCATACCTAATACACTCTGAAGGACAGCCTGCTCTTGATACCAACCGTAACAGCCCAACTTTTCGGACTATTAAATATAAAATAAAACTAAAAAGAAAATACAATTTATTAATCAAAAAGTCTATTACAAAGGTACTTATTACAAAAGCGCAGCTAATGATGACAATTTACTTCTAACCTAAGATCCTTGAAATCCAATGCTATCCCACTCGATCTTACACCGAAGCTGAAAATAGTAAGTAATGAACTATACAGCCCAGCAAGTAACTAATCGATCTAACCATCCATACAAAGTAACGTATAAAAACATATAGAATAATACAATAATCGATACGATACAATACAATACAAAATACAAAACAATTACTTTCAACACACATATGCTTATTCTTATTGATACAACACCACATAACAACAATAACTTGAAACCCACAATTCATACCACGACCACTATAACCCGGTGATAACGGTCCTAAATTTTAGAAAACTATCACTACAATCCTGTGTCTCGGTCCTTATTCTTATTTTCGCAAACCATGACATAAATCAGAGTTTCAAGACTATTGTTTACACATAACACATATATACAAAAATATATATAAATTCAAAATATAATCACTTAGACCATTTTTTATAACAAGTACACATAACACATAATTTTGAAAACACAAGATATGTCAATCAGAAACTTACCTTGACACGGAAAATCTAGAATTCAAATCGTGTTACCACTCCTGACCAGATCTGTATTTAGCCATTTTGACCCTCTAAACGATGTTTTCTTGAAAAACTCAAAAAACGAAAGTTGTAGAGAACGAAAAGATCTTTCCGAAAAGTCCAGAATCAACGAAATTCTGACTTACAATGAATTTTCTACGAATTTTACAAGACTGCTGAATTGTGTGTGAAAAAGACCTACGAATTTTGTAATAAAAGTCGAGGAAGAAGAATATGAAGTATTTATAATGTTACAAAACCCTATGTCCAAACCTACAAGTTATCTGTATTCAAATCCGATCCATATTTTAGGCCCAATTAAGTTAAACCAATTTTAAATCCTATTTATTATCTAATATTAATCCCTTTTATTTTATTATTCTTCTATTATTATTATTCTAAAATTATGGGATATTACATACTACCCTCCTTAAAAAAAATTTGGTCCTCAAATTCATAACAATCTTAAACTCCAAAAAGTTTGTGATACATCTATTCCTAATGTGTAGTCCTAAGGATCACATTCTAGAGAATGTACTAGTCCCATACCTAATACACTCCGAAGGACAGCCTGCTCTTGATACCAACTGTAACAGCCCGACTTTTCGGACTATTAAATATAAAACAAAACTAAAAGGAAAATACAATTTATTAATCAAAAAGTCTATTACAAATGTACTTATTACAAAAACGCACACTAGTACAAAATTGAACTTAGAATACACTGCTTACATAGCACTTTTTGAAATACGCTATCTAAGTGTCTTACTTGCATAGCGTTTTACATAAAAACGCTATATAAGCTATTATTTAAATTATAAAAGAAAAACAAAATAAAGAAAAAAATACTTTGATAGCGTTTTTGTGGTAAACGCTATGTAAGTTCATACTTGCATAGCGTTTTCTTAAGCACTATCTTAGTAAACGTATTTTAAGCAATATTTTATTATATTTTATTTATTTAATAAAACTTACTTAGCGTTTTTTAAAACGTTATAATAATTTACGTATTCTAAGTACTTGTATTTCATTTTTATTTATTTTCTTTCTGGCTAAACATATCCCCAATTCCTAAAAAACCTTCCTTGCGTCGGCTACACTATGTACGGATTCAATCAACCATCATCTTCATCTCTGCTACCAGTAAACATCATCTCCTCTAAACAGTAAACATAATCTTCAATCAATCCTATGTCTACAATCGTTCCTTTTTTTTGTGTGAAAAAGAGATTCAATCGAGTTTCGGATGGTACAATATTACTTTAATGATTCAATGAAGCCTATCTCTACGATTCATCTCCGAGTCATTGTCGAGCAAATTCTTCCTTTTGGGACTTCATCTCTCTCTGTCTCGGCCTTTAATTTGAAACTGATTATGTAAGCTAGTTAATTTTAGGGTTTTCGAGTCTTTATCTTCTATTTGTTTGAGTTCGTATTTGCTTAATTGACTTGTTTTAGTGTCAATTTACTGGGTGTTCCGATTTAGGGTTTGCATTCCACTTGTTGAATTTTTTTTAGGCAATTGTGTTATCTATTGTTAATTCTGTACATTTCATATCTCAGTTGATTTTAAACTTATCTTGGCATTACAATTTAAAATTCAAGTAACTTTGATTTCATCTTTGTTGTTAAATATCTTCTTCGTACCTTTTATTTGAAATCAAAACCGTTATAATTGTTTTTGGGGTTTTAAATTTTAGAAAATTGATTTATGTTTGTCGACTTATGTTAAATTGATTACTTGTTAATCCTCTTTTTTAAAACTGTTGTTGCTTGGGCATTTGTTTTCGACCTTGATTGAAAAGTTGAATAATGATTATATAGTTAGTAATTATTTCCTCTTCTTCTTGCCTTTCCAGACTCCAAAAGGCCGTCCAGGTGGCTCAAGTGCTCGTAATAATAGGTGTTTAGTGACCGGCTTTGCATTAATGCCTAAACTCTAAAATAACATTATGAGATGCTCCGGGACATGTTTTTTATCACTACTTTGATGCTGGCTTTGATGTTGATACCCTCGACCTTGCTACACTCAATGGTATTATCTAATTTCTATATATGAAGCAAATTCCCCTTCACCCAAATTTATGTTATGGTTTTTAATTGCAGCATGTTTAACAAATTTAATGATTTAACCAACCAAATATCATATACGGTTTATATAAGTAGCCACAAAGATCAAGTGTACATTGTAAATCTCAAAGGATACATGTTAAATTGATAATGTTAAGGTTTTATGTATACGTTTAATTAAAGTGTAAACATCTTGTTACTTAACAAGGTTGTTGATCAGTTTTGCATTTGTTAAGGTTGATAAAAGCTATTGATTTTCTCAACATTTCAACAACACTCGTTGTTCCAGCTTTCCCTTTTACAGTAGCTTGAGTACCTGAAAGATCGAGGTCAGCATTACACAAATTTGTTAAATTTACTTGTTGACCTTTGTCTGCTTTTTTTTTTTTCACAGGTCCTGCGTTGTTAGTCAATGTTCCTAGACACACGAATATTACAGGTATCTGTTTGATTGAGAAGCCATTATATTTCGTATGAATAATAGACATGGATTATCGCATCATGCTTTCCTGCTAGATTTGATTACAAATTCTTCTCTAGTATTCTTATTAAATGTGTGATACTAGCTTAAGCAGCTGGCTTTCCCAAGTTTATCTGTTTATTTATCTATAGGTGTTAGAGGATTTTTATCATCGATACTAGATCAAATAAGATAATAAAACTGCAATCCTATCTTGCAACCTTTACGATGGGATTATTGTTGGAGGCTCACCCAGAGCAGCAGAGCTCTTTAGGTTGTTTAATAAGTTGGCTGGAATTTTCCAACATGAAATTGGTACAGATTTTACGAATTAACTTTCCAACCTTGTGGTAAAATACAATTAAGTTTGGTAATACCAATACTTTAGAATTTTAAACATGATCAACTATACAGATAAGTCATGTGATTTTGATGGTAATTGGTAATAATAAATAAGTTTATTAAATATGGAGTATATTATTAATTTATTTATTTAAATGTAGATCCATCATAAATCATAATACAGATTAATTCCCATACTTGAAATACACAACAGCCGGGCTTGCTGCAGAAGATGTCTTTAGTGATGAATGAACTGTGAAGTGATAATAAACTACTGCTGGTGTGCAGTGTGCTCTTAGTCTTATACAAATTAACCTTATCTTATATTATTCATATAATGTTATGTTTATAATCATGTGCATCTTAAGAACCACTCATGCTTCCTTGTTTCTGAATTGTCGAACATCTTCTGCAAATTTTCAATCCTTTTTGTGTTTGTCTTTTATGAAATCAGGCTCTGCATAAAATTTGTTTCGAGAGCTTGACTGACAAGACCAAGCTGTATGCTGCCTGAGCTGTTCATCCATATTATCCCTGACAAAACAAAAATTACATTGACAATTGTCGATAGTGGAATTGGCATGACTAAATTTGGTAAATAGTGGTACTGAGAGCAATGCTGGTTTAATCTAGAACTTTGTTTTAACTTTTAATCCTTTAAGCTAGTATGTGGGTTTAAATTTAATATTACAGATTTCGTTAACAATTTGGATACCATTGCAAGATCTTCCATCTGGTAGGTACCAAAGAATTTATGGAAGCACTTGTTGGTGCTGATGTAAGTATGATTGGACTGTTTACTGTCAGGTTTCTACTCTGCGTACTTGGTTGATGAGAAGGTCGTAGTCACAACAGAGCACATTGACGAGGATCAATAAGTATGGGAGTCACTAGCTTAATATAGATAATAAAGATATTTGTTGTTGCCAATAGTGAAGTTTACAATTTCTGATGCAGACTTAATGTTTCCGTTACTTTTTAGTAGAAATCTTAGACTCAGGAATGCAATGTAAGGATATATTTTTGTTTTTGGCTTTTTTGTAACTAGTTTGTTGATGTAGTATCTTCTAGTAAATGGATTGTTTTTTTAAAGGGGCCATTACTTAAATTACCTTAAGCTTTAATATTATTTTGGATTGGGCGCCTGATGTATTTAGAATTTTTTCTGGTTACAGGTGGAAAAAATGGCAGAAAAATAATCAAAATTAATTTTTTTTTAAAACTTAACCACTTGGATAGCGTTTCAAAAAGAGCTATATTAGTGGTATTACACATATTTAAAAACACTTGTATAACGTTTCCGGAACCGTTATGATACAATTTACCCTTATATATCGCGTATTTGCATAGCATTTATGAAAACGCTATTGAAGTAGAGCACTTACATAGCACAAAAAAAAGCGCTATGCAAGCCCTATGTACTTACATAGCGGCTGCTTATATAGCGTTTAAAAGCGCTATGCAAGTGCAAAAAAAAACGCTATGCAAGTGCGAATTTGTAGTAGTGGCAGCTAATGATGACAATTTACTCCGAACCTAAGATCCTTGAGATCCAATGCTATCCCACTCGATCTTACACCGAACCTGAAAATAGTAAGTAATGAGCTATACAACCCAGCAAGTAACTAATCGATCTAACCAGCCATACAAAGTAACGTATAAACACATATAGAATAATACAATAATCGAAACGATACAATGCGAAATACAAAACAATCAGTTTCGATACACATATGCTTATTCTTATTGATATGAAACCACATAACAACAATAACTTGAAACCCACAATTCATACCACGACCACTATAACCCGGTGATAACGGTCCAAAATTTTAGAAAACTATCACTACAATCCGGTGACTTGGTCCTTATTCTTATTTTCGCAAACCATGGCATAAATCAGAGTTCCAAGACTATTGTTTACACATAACACATATATACAATAATATATATAAATTCAAAATATAATCACTTAGACCATTTTTTATAACAAGTACACATAACACATAATTTTGAAAACACTAGATATCATCAATTTGTTTTTCTCGAACAAGGAAAACTTTCTCCACGTGATATTTTTCGAATTTATCAACATCAAGAACCCCACTACTCTCGTGCTCTACACAACTTGAAGATTGTGGTATGATCACATTATCGTTATCTGATTGATTTAAGATACTGTAAAATTACCACGATTTTCATACTCTGATTTGAACTTCCTCCACTCCTTGCACCTTGATCCGGTCAAATTTTTTTCGAGCATTATCTTCATTGTTTCTCCTTAAAAAAATTAAAAATATATTAATATTAAACTGTAGAATAAAACATTCGTGTACAAAAATCAGTTTGACTCTGGAGATATAATAAATCTACTTTATCATAGAATATATATGAAGTTGATCCACTACCTTTTCTACTTAAATTTTGTGCAAATGGATGTGTTGGTTTACATTAATATAAAAACTGTAAGATGTTAAAACCAACATATCAATATATCTTGCAGTAATGCAAGTAATGAAAATCAGTCATGTAAATATAGAGAAATATGAAATTGCACCATACATCAATCACACCACATGTACGAAAAGGAAATGGAGATGGAACATTCTGCTAAATTAAAGATATATGTTGTGAAAAAGAAATACATATGTACAACATATTCAATTTTTTTGGGTATCATGTTTTTAATTTCTCATTTTCATTTTTGTCTGATTCCTCCATGTGGATTCATTAGAGATCTAAGATCTTTTATACAAATCAAAGTATATATACATATGAAATCAAATTCATCTAACTAAACACATTTTTAAACAAAAGCTTAGAGTTATTTAATCTATACATATGTGTATTGGAGCATACTCAATTAAACATTGTAATACGTACCTTTGAATATTTTAATAGGCCTAATGATGGTAGAATCATCCATATCACTAGCATGGGTATATTTTAATTGTTTTTTTAAGGGGTGATAGATAGATACATATTGGTATAGCAGGCACAATTAATTTATGATATGTAAATACATTGAAGGGAAAACTAGAATAGATTAAAAAAAAAATTGGCCCCTTTAATTTGGGGATTGGGGATAAGATTAGATGATAAGTAGATTAAAATTTGATGTATATATAAAACCCTAAAATATAGAGACTGGGCCTTATATGTAGAGATCTAGTCAAGGTAATGGGCATCATGGCTTGATTGGGCTAAACTTATAAATATAAATATATTCATTAGCAATATCAATCTTAATATTCAATATCAATATCAATATCAGTCTATTCCCAATTATAACTAGCATTCTCTTCCAATTATTTCTTAAATTGTCCCTTATCATTTAACATTCTTTCTCAAACTTTAGGGTTAAGTTCGTCATTTTTCTATCTGGACCCATTTCATTGGGGTTTTACCCCAACTCACATTGCACAATCAAAACTGCAATGTCCCTCTTGAATTCATTGGTTGACTCTGGTAAATCCAAATTAGGTGTTAAATTCATGGAAATAGATTTTTCATTTTCGGATGTACATCAATATAAATTTCAGATGTACATCATTTTAAATTGGGATTTTAATTAATATATCTCATTTTAAAAAATTATTTATTAATATGTCTCATTTATAATTGTATTTATAAATATGTCCCATTTTCAAAATTCTTTACAATTTTAAAATAACCATGGTTAATTTCAATACTTTATATTTTTAAATGATAAATATAACTTTTTTTTATAAATAATGATGTTTTACACATGCTTGAATCTCTAAGGGAATAAAAATGTAAACAAAACCAAAATTAGAGAACAGAGCTTCCTGTACTTCAACAACCCGTAAACCTATCTAACCCTGGTGGTTTGTTTCAAACATTTGGTAGAAAAACAACCCATGTTAAGAAATGCAATGACCGACATGAATGTGTACTTCACTAAATAAATTTTAGATATGCATGAATGCTGAATGACATACTAATGCTAATGAAATAACCCAAATATCATCATTTATTATTACAATTCCAAGAAATTCTGAAATGGGAAGAAAATACAAACAAATGTCCAACAAAAACAATGAAGGTACTTGAATTTTTATAGGCCAAGTAAAAGAGAAAATAAATTGCAGGTCCAGAAGCCCGATCTTCACTTCTTCATGGAGGTCCAACTATTTGCAGGTTCTACTTCGCATGCAACCTTCTTTTTTCTAGGTAGATTTTTCTCGGACTCCGCTTCATTTCCTCCTAATTATTTATGGTAGGCAAAGTTATTTCCTTTCTTTTACCAGATAGAGAGACTAATGAGGCGACTACTGTTCTATTCAGATTGTAGTGTTAGTGCTACTTTGGTAGGAGAAGTGAGGCCTTCTCTTAGAGCAAGTCCAATGCATAGCTATAGTTAGTGCTATAGCTCTAATATAGGACGGACGGAGTTATGATGTAAGAATTACCCTTGATGCTGATTTTTTTCACCCTCTCTGGCCAATCAGCTTTGCTCCACATTTCTGTTCTATAGCTATAATATAGAACGGAGGGAGTTATGATGTAAGAATTACCCTTGATGCTGAATTTTTTTCACCCTCTCTGGCCAATCAGCAATTTGCTCCACATTTCTTGAACTATTTCTGCATTGATTGGAGGTCTTACAGTGAGTGCATAAATGATTGGAGAATTTATCAAGAAATCCATCACGAGGAGATGAAAGTCAGCTGATCTTTATCTGAGAAATCAATATGATTATTGAGTGCATATGAAACTTTGCCTAATGAACTTCAACGCATAGCTATTGTTAAAATTTTCTGAGAATTTTAAACAAAACTATTGGAGAGAATTTTTGAATGAAAATTGTGAACTGGGTATAAAAGCATTATATAAGGAAAACGTTTCACAAAAGATTTCTGTTACCATATATCCAAGGTAGAAAAACAGTATCCAAATTTTGCAGTGTCCAAAACGTCAAAGATTTATAAAATCTTAACTAAAATATTCTCCGTACTTGAATGTAAAATTTGAATTTGTGATTAATATCTACTAAAATAGCAAATTTTGTACTTTACGTGAATATACACAAAGGATTTTTTAAGATCCAAATTAAATACTTTCGAATTTCTCAAATCGATAGACTTCCATGTTTGAATATAATTTTTAATTTTTGAATTTATTTCAATACAATAATACAACTCCTTGTATATTACACTCTTTTCAAATGTTTCAGACTTGAACTAGCAAAATACCATTACCAACTATATTGGTACCATTTTCTCTTATATCTAACTGAGCACGTGGAAACTGTATCCAAGACTTCAAATAAAACAACTTATCTATAATCCACACTTTCTATAACATGACAACAAGATTTTCAAGACTTCAAATAAAACAACTTATCAATAATCCACACTTTCTATAACATGACAACAAGATTTTGCTACAATCTAAGTGTTTGAAATTATATCCAAAAATCATACAACAACTTCTTTCCCATTCTGTGTATGGTGCTCACTTTACTATTTTTCCTTCATATATTTCGAGTAGTTACTTACTACTAGTATTAAATAATAAGAAACAATTTAAGATACTATAAAATTACCACGATTTTCATACTCTGATTTGAACTTCCTCCACTCCTTGCACCTTGATCCGGTCAAATTTTTTTCGAGCATTATCTTCATTGTTTCTGGTTAAAAAAATTAAAAATATATCAATATTAAACTGTAGAATAAAACATTCATGTATAAAAAATCAATTTGACTCTGGAGATATAACAAATCTACTTTATAATAGAATATATATGAAGTTGATCCACTACATTTTCTACTTAAATTTTGTGCAAATGGATGTGTTGGTTTACATTAATATAAAACCTGTAAGATGTTAAATCCAACATATCAATATATCTTGTACTAATGCAAGTAATGCAAATCAGTCATGTAAATATACAAAAATATGAAATTGCACCAAAGATCAATCACACCACATGTACGAAAAGGAAATGGAGATGGAACATACCGCTAAATTAAAGATATATGTTGTGAAAAGGAAATACATATGTACTAACATATTCAATTTTTTTCGGTATCATGTTTTTAATTTCTCATTTTCATTTGTTTCGGATTCCTCCATGTGGATTCATTAGAGATCTAAGATCTTTTATGCAAAACAAAGTGTATATACATATGAAATCAAATTCATCTAACTAAACACATTTTTAAACAAAAGCTTAGAGTTATTTAATCTATACATATGTGTATTGGAGCATACTCAATTAAACATTGTAATACATACCTTTGAATGTTTTAATAGGACTAATGATGGTAGAATCATCCATATCACTATCCTGGGTATACTTTTAATTGGATCTTAAGGGATGATAAATAGACACATATTGGTATAGCAGGCACAATTAATTTATGATTGGTAAATACTTTGAAGGGAAAACTAGACTAGATAAAAAAAAATTGGCCGCTTTAATTGGGGGATTGGGGATAGGATTAGATGATAGGTAGATTAAAATTTGATGTACATATAAAATCCTAAAATATAGAGACTGCGCCTTATATGTAGAGATCTAGTCAAGGTAATGGGATTCATATGCAATGGGCATCATGGCTAGATTGGGCTAAACTTATAAATATAAATATATTCATTAGCAATATCAATCTTAATATTCAATATTAATATCAATATCAGTCTATTCCTAATTACAACTAGCATTCTCTTCCAATTATTTCTTAAATCGTCCCTTATCATTTAACATTATTTCTCAAACTTTATGGTTAAGTTCGTCATTTTTCTATCTGGACCCATTTATTTGGGGTTTTACCCCAACTCACATTGCACAAGCAAAACTGCAATGTCCCTCTTGAATTCATTGGTTGACTCTGGAAAATCCAACTTAGGTGTTAAATTCATGGAAATAGATTTTTCATTTTCCTATGTACATCAATATAAATTTCAGATGTACATCATTTTAAATTGGGATTTTAATTAATATATCTCATTTTAAAAAATTATTTATAAATATGTCCCATTTATAATTGTATTTATAAATATGTCCCATTTTCAAAATTCTTTACAATTTTAAAATAACCATAGTTAATTTCAATACTTTATATTTTTAAATGATAAATATAACTTTTTTTATAAATAATGATGTTTTTCACATGCTTGAATCTCTAAGGGACTAAAAATGTAAACAAAACCAAAATTAGAGAACAGAGCTTCCGGTACTTCAACAACCCGGAAACCTATCTAACCCTGGTGGTTTGTTTCATACATTTGGTAGAAAAAACAACCCATGTTAAGAAATGCAATGACCGACATGAATGTGTACTTCACTAAATAAATTTTAGATATGCATGAAACCTGAATGACATACTAATGCTAATGAAATAACCCAAATATCATCATTTATTATTACAATACCAAGAAATTGTGAAATGGGAAGAAAATACAAAGAAATGTCCAACAAAAACAATGAAGGTACTTGAATTTTTATAGGCCAAGTAAAAGAGAAAATAAATTGCAGGTCCAGAAGCCCGATCTTCACTTCTTCATGGACGTCCAACTATTTGCAGGTTCTACTTCGCATGCAACCTTCTTTTTTCTAGGTTGATTTTTCTCGGACTCTGCTTCATTCCCTCCTAATTATTTATGGTAGGCAAAGTTATTTCCTTTCTTTTACCAGATAGAGAGACTAATGAGGCGACTACTGTTCTATTCAGATTGTAGTGTTAGTGCTATTTGGGTAGGAGAAGTGAGGCCTTCTCTTAGAGCAAGTCCAATGCATAGCTATAGTTAGTGCTATAGCTATAATATAGGCGGACGGAGTTATGATGTAAGAATTACCCTTGATGCTGATTTTTTTCACCCTCTCTGGCCAATCAGCTTTGCTCCACATTTCTGTTCTATAGCTATAATATAGAACGGAGGGAGTTATGATGTAAGAATTACCCATGCTGAATTTTTTTCTCCCTCTCGCCAATCAGCTTTGCTCCACATTTCTTGAACTATTTCTGAATTGATTGGAGGTCTTACAGTGTGTGCATAACTGATTAGAGAATTTATCAAGAAATCCATCAGGAGGAGATGAACGTCAGCTGATCTTTATCTGAGAAATCAATATGATTATTGAGTGCATATGAAACTTTGCCTAATGAACTTCAACGCATAGCTATTGTTAAAATTTTCTGAGATTTTTAAACAAAACTATTGGAGAGTATTTTTGAATGAAAATTGAGAACTGGGTATAAAAGCATTATATAAGGAAAACGTTTCACAAAGATTTCTTATACTATTAATGCAGACCATATATCCAAGATAGAAAAACAGTATCCAAATTTTGCAGGGTCCAAAACGTCAAAGATTTATAAAATCTTGACTAAATTATTCTCCATACTTGAATGTAATCTACTAAAATAGCAAATTTTGTACTTTACATGAATATACACATTGGATTTTTTAAGATCCAAATTAAATACTTCCGAATTTCTCAAATCGATAGACTTCTATGTTTGAATATAATTTTTAATTTTTGAATTTATTTGAATACAATAATACAACTCCTTGTATATTAAACTCTTTTCAAATGTTTCGGACTTGAACTAGCAAAATACCATTATCAACTATATTGGTACCATTTTCTCTTATATCTAACTGAGCACCTAGAAACTGTATCGAAGACTTCAAATAAAACAACTTATATATAATCCACACTTTCTATAACATGACAACAAGATTTTGCTACAATCTAAGTGTTTGAAATTTTATCTAAAAATCATACAACAACTTCTTTCCCATTCTCTGTATGGTGCTCACTTTAATATTTTTCCTTCATATATTTCGAGTAGTTACTTACTACTAGTATTAAACAATAAACAACAATTTAAGATACTATAAAATTACCACGATTTTCATACTCTGATTTGAACTTCCTCCACTCCTTGCACCTTAATCCGGTCAAATTTTTTTCGAGCATTATCTTCATTGTTTCTCCTTAAAAAAAATTAAAAATATATCAATATTAAACTGTAGAATAAAACATTCCTGTATGAAAAATCAATTTGACTCTGGAGATATAACAAATCTACTTTATCATAGAATATATATGAAGTTGATCCACTACATTTTCTACTTAAATTTTGTGCAAATGGATGTGTTGGTTTACATTAATATAAAACCTGTAAGATGTTAAAACCAACATATCAATATATCTTGCAGTAATCCAAGTAATGCAAATCAGTCATGTAAATATACAAAAATATGAAATTGCACCATAGATCAATCACACCACATGTACGAAAAGGAAATGGACATGGAACATACCGCTAAATTAAAGATATATGTTGTGAAAAGGTAATACATATGTACAACATATTCAATTTTTTTGGGTATATGTTTTTAATTTCTCATTTTCATTTGTTTCGGATTCCTCCATGTGGATTCATTAGAGATCTAAGATCTTTTATGCAAAACAAAGTATATATACATATGAAATCAAATTCATCTAACTAAACACATTTTTAAACAAATGTCAATCTATACATATGTGTATTGGAGCATACTCAATTAAAAATTGTAATACATACCTTTGAATGATTTAATAGGCCTAATGATGGTAGAATCATCCATATCACTAGCCAGGGCGTACTTTTAATTGGATCTTAAGGGGTGATAAATAGACAGTGATAAATAGACACATATTGGTATAGCTAGGCACAAATTTATGATTTGTAAATACTTTGAAGGGAAGACTAGATTAGATAAAAAATATTTGGCCGCTTTAATTTGGGGATTCGGGATAGGATTAGATGATAAGTAGATTAAAATTTGATGTACATATCAAACCCTAAAATATAGAGACTGGGCCTTATATGTAAAGATCTAGTCAAGGTAGTGGGCTTCATATGCAATGGACATCATGGCTAGATTGGGCTAAACTTATCAATATAAATATATTCCTTAGCAATAACAATCTTAATATTCAATATCAATATTAGTCTATTCCCAATTACAACTAGCATTCTCTTCCAATTATTTCTTAAATTGTCCGTTATCATTTAACATTCTTTCTCAAACTTTAGGGTTAAGTTCGTCATTTTTCTATCTCGACCCATTTCATTGGGGTTTTACCCCAACTCACATTGCACAAGCAAAACTGCAATGTCCCTCTTGAATTCATTGGTTGACTGGTAAATCCAACTTAGGTGTTAAATTCATGGAAATAGATTTTTCATTTTTGGAGTACATCAATATAAATTTCAGATGTACATCATTTTAAATTGGGATTTTAATTAATATATCTCATTTTAAAAAATTATTTATAAATATGTCCCATTTATAATTGTATTTATAAATATGTCCCATTTTCAAAATTCTTTACAATTTTAAAATAACCATGGTTAATTTCAATACTTTATATTTTTAAATGATAAATATAAGTTTTTTATAAATAATAATGTTTTACACATGCTTGAATCTCTAAGGGACTAAAAATGTAAACAAAACCAAAATTAGAGAACAGAGCTTCCGGTACTTCAACAACCCGTAAACCTATCTAACCCTGGTGGTTTGTTTCACACATTTGGTAAAAAAAACAACCCATGTTAAGAAATGCAATGACCGATATGAATGTGTACTTCACTAAATAAATTTTAGATATGCATGAAACCTGAATGACATACTAAGAGCAAGTCCAACAATAAGGTCCATAAACAGTTGGATTTATTATTAATAATTTAAATAATTAGAACTCGTTTAACTAATACCTATAATATATTTTCTGAATACTAGATATGAATAAAGTATATAGAAACTCTATATTACTTCCACTTCTATTCCTCAACATTCCCCCTTTGTTGAAAAAAACTCGCCCACGAGTTTTGTAGAATGCAATGATTACCATGCACGACTTAGATGGATCCAGAAAAAAAAAATTCGCACATCTTCAAAAGCGACGGAGGTGCAAAGTACTGTGAAAACATGCTTTTAGGAGAAGGCGGCTTAATCAAGGTTTCTGGAACTATAAAGTCAATATGTTCGACCACAATGATATCATCAATTTGTTTTTCTCGAACAAGGAAAACTTTCTCCACGTGAGATTTTTCGAATTTATCAACATCAAGAACCCCACTACTCTCGTGCTCTACACAACTTGAAGATTGTGGTATGATCACGTTATCGTTATCTGATTGATTTTTCACATGTGTATCTTCAACTTTAAAAATATCCCTTTCAACTTCATTTATCTTGACTACTTTATCTTTTGTGTACTCTTTTGGACCAAAATGATTATTCAATTGCCTTTTCATCTCAGTCCAAATTATGATCCTAGAAGCCTCTTCCCTCATGAGCTTCAACATTAAATTATCAAACCATACACATACATATCTTGTTAGCTTCATGTTGACAATTTTATAAGACTTCCGATCATCAAAAACCTTTATAATCAAAAAAAAATTCCATCTGTCTCACCCATTCTAAGAAATTCTCGGCATCACCTGCTCCATTAAATTCTGGCACATCCCACTTCAAGCTTTTATCATCGTCATTGTTGTTAGTGCATGGAGGGTTTCTTATAAAGCCTCCGCGAAGAGGTGTATTTTCTACCATAGCAATAACCCCCTCAATCCTCTCCTTTGAAACTTGTAAACCATCAATTCTCTCGTTTGTAGCTCGTAAACTTACCTGCAGTTCTTTTGTAGTTTTTGTAAATTGCTCCTCCATATAAGCAATTTGCTCAGTAATATTTTAAAGAGACAACTTCAAGAAATCTCCATCTGATCCTTCACGTTTTAAATTTTAAATCTTCTTCCCCTGCCATTAATGTGCAACCATACAAATCCAAGAACTAATATACCAAATTCGAAGACATGACGTCGATTTCAATGAATTGTGCAGTTGTAGAATAATATTTATAACCAATAACCTTAGCCCTAATGCCGATGAACATGAACAGTACCGTGAACAGTGCCAATAAACAATACCGTAAACAGTTCAGGTGAACATCGCTCGTGAACAGTACCCGTGAACAGTAACTGTGAATAGTACCGTGAACAATATCTTTTTTTTTGCGAAAACCATAGATCTCCCAACAATTAAGAAATTGATAATGATAATTATATAGAAACTTTATATTACTTCCAATCTATTCCTCATCATAAACAGTAATTGCTGTTACAGGTAACACATGGTTGATACTCTTAGTCTGTGTGTGTGAGGTAATGGTCCAGAGTGTTTGCCCACATAACATAAATAATTGGCATGTAAATTTTACTTTCTCTTAAACACCTAAAAATTATAGTACTCTAATATTTTATATGTATTGTATCAGGGTATTGTAGTCGTATGTAGTAGATAAATGTTTGGGTTTATGACTTAATTACATATAAATGAGTTATGTATGAGTTGAAAGTTAACATCATGACATATTTTTAGTTATTGAAAAAAGGGGATATATTGATTAAGTACCTATTAATTTTGGACATTTTATTCAAATTCCCTTTTAAATTGTGTCATTGTAACACATTATCAGCTATTTCTCTCATCTTAATATGCTCTTCTTCCATTTTAATGGTATTGATTTTTTCCGTCCTTTTTGTGTTAATCAATTTTGGTTGAGATAATGCTCCTATTTTTTGTTTTCCTAATATCAAACAATTCTAAACAACAGTCAAGTAAAAATAAATGTGGATAACTTAATCGCCTCCATAGGTGAAGATAGTCTCTAATTTTACTTTGATAACAAAAGGATGGATGAATCAGGTTAGTAATAGATTCTCATGTTTATTCCTTATTTTGGATGACTTGGTTATTTCGGAATATTCGAATCCCAATACCCAATTACCAGGTTTACAGGTCATGATATTAGTATTTAAGTACATATTGTTATTTGATTATGGTTGTCCCTAGATTACATATTTGTATCACATGTTATTTCTAAAAATGTATTACATCTAGCGAGTTATTCTATTTGTAGATGATTTTATACAAGGCGTAAATGTGCCATTTTTTTAAAGATCTCTGTACTTTACATGGTCATGTCAAAATTTGTGAGGCCTCTATTGTTAAAAAGTCTCAACGTGGCCGGTGATCTAAAGATCAATGCAGGGAAGGAAAAGGTGGAGTTAGACCCGATGAGTGATGGATGTAGAAGTACTACAAGCAATTTCAGAGTTTGACAAGCACAGTGGTGCGATTTAAAAAATTATTTATAAATATGTCTCATTTATAAATGTATTTATAAATATGTCCCATTTTCAAAATTCTTTACAATTTTAAAAAAACCATGGTTAATTTCAATACTTTATATTTTTAAATGATAAATATAACTTTTTTTTATAAATAATGATGTTTTACACATGCTTGAATCTCTAAGGGACTAAAAATGTAAACAAAACCAAAATTAGAGAACAGGGCTACCGCTACTTCAACAACCCGTAAACCTATCTAATCCTGGTGGTTTGTTTCACACATTTGGTAGAAAAAACAACCCATGTTAAGAAATGCAATGACCGACATGAATGTGTACTTCACTAAATAAATTTTAGATATGCATGAAACCTGAATGCATACTAATGCTAATGAAACAACCCAAATATCATCATTTATTATTACAATACCAATAAATTCTGAAATGGGAAGAAAATACAAACAAATGTCCAACAAAAACAATGAAGGTACTTGAATTTTTATAGGCCAAGTAAAAGAGAAAACAAATTGCAGGGCTCGATCTTCACTTCTTCATGAAGGTCCAACTATTTGCAGGTTCTACTTCGCATGCAACCTTCTTTTTTCTAGGTAGATTTTTCTCGGACTCCGTTTCATTCCCTCCTAATTATTTATGGTAGGCTAAGTTGTTTCCTTTCTTTTACCTGATAGAGAGACTAATGAGGTGACTACTGTTCTAGATTCAGATTGTAATGTTAGTGCTACCTGGGTAGGAGAAGTGTGGCCTTCTCTAAGAGCAAGTCCAATGCATAGCTATAGTTAGTGCTATAGCTATAATATAGGACGGACGGAGTTATGATGTAAGAATTACCCTTGATGCTGATTTTTTTCACCCTCTCTGGCCAATCAGCTTTGCTCCACATTTCTGTTCTATAGCTATAATATAGGACGGAGGGTGTTATTATGTAAGAATTACCCTTGATGCTGAATTTTTTTCAACCTCTTGGCCAATCAGCTTTGCTCCACGTTTCTTGAACTATTTCTGCATTGATTGGAGGTCTTACAGTGAGTGCATAACTGATTGGAAAATTTTTCAAGAAATCCTTCCGGAGGAGATGAAAGCCAGCTGATCTTTATCTGAGAAATCAACATGATCAGTGAGTGCATACTAAACTTTGCCTAATGAACTTCAACGCATAGCTATTGTTAATTTTTTCTGAGATTTTTAAACAAAACTAGTGGAGAGAATTTTTGAATGAAAATTGAGAACTGGGTATATAAGCATTATATAAGGGAAACGTTTCTCAAAGATTTCTTTTACTATTAATGCAGATCATATATCCAAGATAGAAAAAACAGTATCCAAATTTTGCAGTGTCCAAATCCTCAAAGATTTATAAAATTTTAACTAAATTATTCTCCGTACTTGAATGTAAAATTTGAATTTGTGATTAATATCTACTAAAATAGAAAATTTTGTACTTTACGTGAATATACACAATGGATTTTTTAAGATCCAAATTAAATACTTCCGAATTTCTCAAATCGATAGACTTTTATGTTTGAATATAATTTTAAATTTCTGAATTTATTTCAATACAATAATACAACTCCTTGTATATTACACTATTTTCAAATTTTCGGACTTGAACTAGCAAAATACAATTACCCACTATATTGGTAACATTTTCTCTTATATCTAACTGAGCACCTGGAAACTGTATTCAAGACTTCAAATAAAACAACTTATCTATAATCCACACTTTTTATAACATGACAACAAGATTTTGCTATAATCTAAGTGTTTGAAATTTTATCCAAAAATCATAAAACAACTTCTTTCCCATTCTGTGTATAATATTTTTCCTTCATAAATTTCGAGTAGTTACTTACTACTAGTATTAAATAATAAACAACAATTTAAGATACTGTAAAATTACCACGATTTTCATACTCTGATTTGAACTTCCTCCACTCCTTGCACCTTGATCCGCTCAAATTTTTTTCGAGCATTATCTTCATTGTTTCTGCTTAAAAAAAATAAAAATATATTGATATTAAACTGTAGAATAAAACATTCCTGTACAAAAAATCAATTTGACTCTGGAGATATAATAAATCTACTTTATCATAGAATATATATGAAGTTGATCCTCTACCTTTTCTAAAAATCATACAACAACTTCTTTCCCATTCTGTGTATGGTGCTCACTTTAATATTTCTCCTTCATATATTTCGAGTAATTACTTACTACTAGTATTAAATAATAAACAACAATTTAAGATACTATAAAATTACCACGATTTTCTTACTCTGATTTGAACTTCCTTCACTCCTTGCACCTTAATCCGGTCAAATTTTTTTCGAGCATTATCTTCATTGTTTCTCCTTAAAAAAATTAAAAATATATCAATATTAAACTGTAGAATAAAACATTCCTTATGAAAAATCAATTTGACTCCGGAGATATAACAAATCTACTTTATCATAGAATATATATGAAGTTGATCCACTACCTTTTCTACTTAAATTTTGTGCAAATGGATGTGTTGGTTTACATTAATATAAAAACTGTAAGATGTTAACACCAACATATCAATATATCTTGGAGTAATGCAAGTAATGAAAATCAGTCATGTAAATATAGAGAAATATGAAATTGCACCATACATCAATCACACCACATGTACGAAAAGGAAATGGAGATGGAACATTCCGCTAAATTAAAGATATATGTTGTAAAAAGGAAATACATTTGTACAACAAATTCAATTTTTTTGGGTATCATGTTTTTAATTTCTCATTTGCATTTGTTTTGGATTCCTCCATGTGGATTCATTAGAGATCTAAGATCTTTTATGCAAATCAAAGTATATATACATATGAAATCAAATTCATCTAACTAAACACATTTTTAAACAAAAGCTTAGAGTTATTTAATCTATACATATGTGTATTGGAGCATACTCAATTAAACATTGTAATACGTACCTTACGTTAATATACACAATGGATTTTTTAATATCCAAATTAAATACTTCGGAATTTCTCAAATCGATAGACTTCTATGTTTGAATATAATTTCTAATTTTTGAATTTATTTCAATACAATAATACAACTCCTTGTATATTACACTCTTTTCAAATGTTTCGGACTTGAACTAGCAAAATACCATTACCAACTATATTGGTAACATTTTCCCTTATATCTAACTGAGCACCTAAACAACTTCTCTATAATCCACACTTTCTATAACATGACAACAAGATTTTGCTATAATCTAAATGTTTGAAATTTTATCGAAAAATCATAAAACAACTTCTTTCCCATTCTGTGTATGATGCTCACTTTAATATTTTTCCTTCATATATTTTGAGTAGTTACTTACTACTAGAATTAAATAATAAAGAACAATTTAAGATACTATAAAATTACCACGATTTTCATACTCTGATTTGAACTTCCTCCACTCCTTGCACCTTGATCCGGTCAAATTTTTTTCGAGCATTATCTTCATTGTTTCTGCTTAAAAAAATTAAAAATATATTAATATTAAACGGTAGAATAAAACATTCCTGTACAAAAAATCAATTAGACTCTGGAGATATAATAAATCTACTTTATCACAGAATATATATGAAGTTGATCCACTACCTTTTCTACTTAAATTTTGTGCAAATGGATGTGCTGGTTTACATTAATATAAAAACTGTAAGATGTTAAAACCAACATATCAATATTTCTTGCAGTAATGCAAGTAATGCAAATCAGTCATGTAAATATAGAGAAATATGAAATTGCACCATACATCAATCACACCACATGTAGGAAAAGGAAATGGAGATGGAACATACCGCTAAATTAAAGATATATGTTGTGAAAAGGAAATACATATGTACAACATATTCAATTTTTTTGAGTATCATGATTTTAATTTCTCATTTTAATTTGTTTCGTATTCCTCCGTGTGGATTCATTAGAGATCTAAGAACTTTTATGCAAAACAAAGTATATATACATATGAAATCAAATTCATCTAACTAAACACATTTTTAAACAAAAGCTTAGAGTTATTTAATCTATACATATGTGTATTGGAGCATACTCAATTAAACATTGCAATACATACCTTTGAATGTTTTAATAGGCCTAATGATGGTAGAATCATCCATATCACTAGCCTGAGTATACTTTTAATTGTTTTTTTAAGGGGTGATAAATAGACACATATTGGTATAGCAGGCACAATTAATTTATGATTTGTAAATACTTTGAAGGGAAAACTAGAATAGATAAAAAAAAAATTGGCCGCTTTAATTTGGGGATTGGGGATAGGACTAGATGATAAGTAGATTAAAATTTGATGTACATATAAAACCCTAAAATATAGAGACTGGGCCTTATATGTAGAGATCTAGTCAAGGTAATGGGCTTCATATGCAATGGGCATCATGGCTAGATTGGGCTAAACTTATAAATATAAATATATTCATTAGCAATATCAATCTTAATATTCAATATCAATATCAATATCAGTCTATTCCCAATTATAACTAGCATTCTCTTCCAACTATTTCTTAAATTGTCCCTTATCATTTAACATTCTTTCTCAAACTTTAGGGTTAAGTTCGTCATTTTTCTATCTGGACCCATTTCATTGGAGTTTTACCCCAACTCACATTGCACAAGCAAAACTGCAATGTCCCTCTTGAATTCATTTGGTTGACTTGGTAAATCCAATTTGGTGTTAAATTCATGGAAATAGATTTTTCATTTTCTGATGTACATCAATATAAATTTCAGATGTACATCATTTTAAATTGGGATTTTAATTAATATATCTCATTTTAAAAAATTATTTATAAATAATTCTCATTATAATTGTATTTATAAATATGTATCATTTTCAAAATTCTTTACAATTTTAAAATAACCATGGTTAATTTCAATACTTTATATTTTTAAATGATAAATATAACTTTTTTTATGAGAACAGAGCTTCCGGTACTTCAACAACCCGTAAACCTATCTAACCCTGGTGGTTTGTTTCACACATTTGGTAGAAAAAACAAGCCATGTTAAGAAATGCAATGACTGACATGAATGTGTACTTCACTAAATAAATTTTAGATATGCATGAAACCTGAATGACATACTAATGCTAATGAAACAACCCAAATATCATCATTTATTATTACAATACCAATAAATTCTGAAATGGGAAGAAAATACAAACAAATGTCCAATAAAAACAATGAAGGTACTTGAATTTTTACAGGCCAAGTAAAAGAGAAAACAAATTGCAGGTCCAGAAGCCCCATCTTCACTTCTTCATGAAGGTCCAACTATTTGCAGTTTCTACTTCGCATGCAACCTTCTTTTTTCTAGATAGTTTTTTATCGGGCTCGGCTTCATTCCCTCCTAATTATTTATGGTAGGCAAAGTTGTTTCCTTTCTTTTACCAAGTAGAGAGACTAATGAGGTGAATACTGTTCTAGATTCCGATTGTAATGTTAGTGCTACTTGGGTAGGAGAAGTGTGGCCTTCTCTAAGAGAAAGTCCAATGCATAGCTATAGTTAGTGCTATAGCTATAATATAGGACGGACGGAGTTATGATGTAAGAATTACCCTTGATGCTCATTTTTTTCACCCTCTTTGGCCAATCAGCTTTGCTCCACATTTCTGTTCTATAGCTATAATATAGAACGGAGGGAGTTATGATGTAAGAATTACCCTTGATGCTGAATTTTTTCCACCCTCTCTGGCCAATCAGCTTTGCTCCACATTTCTTGAACTATTTATGCATTGATTGGAGGTTTTACAGTGAGTGCATAACTGATTGGAGAATTTATCAAGAAATCCATCAGGAGGAGATGAAAGTCAGCTGATCTTTATCTGAGAAATCAATATGATTATTGAGTGCATATGAAACTTTGCCTAATGAACTTCAACGCATAGCTATTGTTAAAATTTTCTGAGATTTTTAAACAAAACTATTGGAGAGAATTTTTGAATAAAAATTGAGAACGGGGTATAAAAGCATTATATAAGGAAAACGTTTCACAAAGATTTCTTTTACTATTAACGCAGACCATATATCCAAGATAGAAAAACAGTGTCCAAATTTTGCATTGTCCAAAACCTCAAAGATTTATAAAATCTTAACTAAATTATTCTCCATACTTGAATGTAAAATTTGAATTTGTGATTAATATCTACTAAAATAGAAAATTTTGTACTTTACGTTAATATACACAATGGATTTTTTAATATCCAAATTAAATACTTCGGAATTTCTCAAATCGATAGACTTCTATGTTTGAATATAATTTCTAATTTTTGAATTTATTTCAATACAATAATACAACTCCTTGTATATTACACTCTTTTCAAATGTTTCGGACTTGAACTAGCAAAATACCATTACCAACTATATTGGTAACATTTTCCCTTATATCTAACTGAGCACCTGGAAACTGTATCCAAGACTTCAAATAAAACAACTTCTCTATAATCCACACTTTCTATAACATGACAACAAGATTTTGCTATAATCTAAATGTTTGAAATTTTATCCAAAAATCATAAAACAACTTCTTTCCCATTCTCTGTATGATGCTCACTTTATTATTTTTCCTTCATATATTTCGAGTAGTTACTTACTACTAGAATTAAATAATAAAGAACAATTTAAGATGCTATAAAATTACCACGATTTTCATACTCTGATTTGAACTTCCTCCACTCCTTGCACCTTGATCCGGTCAAATTTTTTTGGAGCATTATCTTCATTGTTTCTGCTTAAAAAAATTAAAAATATATTAATATTAAACTGTAGAATAAAACATTCCTGTACAAAAAATCAATTAGACTCTGGAGATATAATAAATCTACTTTATCACAGAATATATATGAAGTTGATCCACTACCTTTTCTACTTAAATTTTGTGCAAATGGATGTGCTGGTTTACATTAATATAAAAACTGTAAGATGTTAAAACCAACATATCAATATTTCTTGCAGTAATGCAAGTAATGCAAATCAGTCATGTAAATATAGAGAAATATGAAATTGCACCATACATCAATCACACCACATGTAGGAAAAGGAAATGGAGATGGAACATACCGCTAAATTAAAGATATATGTTGTGAAAAGGAAATACATATGTACAACATATTCAATTTTTTTGAGTATCATGTTTTTAATTTCTCATTTTAATTTGTTTCGTATTCCTCCATGGGGATTCATTAGAGATCTAAGATCTTTTATGCAAAACAAAGTATATATACATATGAAATCAAATTCATCTAACTAAACACATTTTTAAACAAAAGCTTAGAGTTATTTAATCTATACATATGTGTATTGGAGCATACTCAATTAAACATTGTAATACATACCTTTGAATGTTTTAATAGGCCTAATGATGGTAGAATCATCCATATCACTAGCCTGGGTATACTTTTAATTGTTTTTTTAAGGGGTGATAAATAGACACATATTGGTATAGCAGGCACAATTAATTTATGATATGTAAATACTTTGAAGGGAAAACTAGAATAGATAAAAAAAAATTGGCCGCTTTAATTTGGGGATTGGGGATAGGACTAGATGATAAGTAGATTAAAATTTGATGTACATATAAAACCCTAAAATATAGAGACTGGGCCTTATATGTAGAGATCTAGTCAAGGTAATGGGCTTCATATGCAATGGGCATCATGGCTAAATTGGGCTAAACTTATAAATATAAATATATTCATTAGCAATATCAATCTTAATATTCAATATCAATATCAATATCAGTCTATTCCCAATTATAACTAGCATTCTCTTCCAACTATTTCTTAAATTGTCCCTTATCATTTAACATTCTTTCTCAAACTTTAGGGTTAAGTTCGTCATTTTTCTATCTGGACCCATTTCATTGGAGTTTTACCCCAACTCACATTGCACAAGCAAAACTGCAATGTCCCTCTTGAATTCATTTGGTTGACTTGGTAAATCCAATTTGGTGTTAAATTCATGGAAATAGATTTTTCATTTTCTGATGTACATCAATATAAATTTCAGATGTACATCATTTTAAATTGGGATTTTAATTAATATATCTCATTTTAAAAAATTATTTATAAATAATTCTCATTATAATTGTATTTATAAATATGTATCATTTTCAAAATTCTTTACAATTTTAAAATAACCATGGTTAATTTCAATACTTTATATTTTTAAATGATAAATATAACTTTTTTTATGAGAACAGAGCTTCCGGTACTTCAACAACCCGTAAACCTATCTAACCCTGGTGGTTTGTTTCACACATTTGGTAGAAAAAACAAGCCATGTTAAGAAATGCAATGACTGACATGAATGTGTACTTCACTAAATAAATTTTAGATATGCATGAAACCTGAATGACATACTAATGCTAATGAAACAACCCAAATATCATAATTTATTATTACAATACCAAGAAATTCTGAAATGGGAAGAAAATACAAACAAATGTCCAATAAAAACAATGAAGGTACTTGAATTTTTATAGGCCAAGTAAAAGAGAAAACAAATTGCAGGTCCAGAAGCCCGATCTTCACTTCTTCATGAAGGTCCAACTATTTGCAGTTTCTACTTCGCATGCAACCTTCTTTTTTCTAGATAGTTTTTTATCGGGCTCGGCTTCATTCCCTCCTAATTATTTATGGTAGGCAAAGTTGTTTCCTTTCTTTTACCAAATAGAGAGACTAATGAGGTGAATACTGTTCTAGATTCCGATTGTAATGTTCGTGCTACTTGGGTAGGAGAAGTGTGGCCTTCTCTAAGAGAAAGTCCAATGCATAGCTATAGTTAGTGCTATAGCTATAATATAGGACGGACGGAGTTATGATGTAAGAATTACCCTTGATGCTGATTTTTTTCACCCTCTTTGGCCAATCAGCTTTGCTCCACATTTCTGTTCTATAGCTATAATATAGAACGGAGGGAGTTATGATGTAAGAATTACCCTTGATGCTGAATTTTTTTCACCCTCTCTGGCCAATCAGCTTTGCTCCACATTTCTTGAACTATTTATGCATTGATTGGAGGTCTTACAGTGAGTGCATAACTGATTGGAGAATTTATCAAGAAATCCATCAGGAGGAGATGAAAGTCAGCTGATCTTTATCTGAGAAATCAATATGATTATTGAGTGCATATGAAACTTTGCCTAATGAACTTCAACGCATAGCTATTGTTAAAATTTTCTGAGATTTTTAAACAAAACTATTGGAGAGAATTTTTTAATGAAAATTGAGAACTGGGTATAAAAGCATTATATAAGGAAAACGTTTCACAAAGATTTCTTTTACTATTAATGCAGACCATATATCCAAGATAGAAAAACAGTGTCCAAATTTTGCATTGTCCAAAACCTCAAAGATTTATAAAATCTTAACTAAATTATTCTCCATACTTGAATGTAAAATTTGAATTTGTGATTAATATCTACTAAAATAGAAAATTTTGTACTTTACGTTAATATACACAATGGATTTTTTAATATCCAAATTAAATACTTCGGAATTTCTCAAATCGATAGACTTCTATGTTTGAATATAATTTCTAATTTTTGAATTTATTTCAATACAATAATACAACTCCTTGTATATTACGCTCTTTTCAAATGTTTCGGACTTGAACTAGCAAAATACCATTACCAACTATATTGGTAACATTTTCCCTTATATCTAACTGAGCACCTGGAAACTGTATCCAAGACTTCAAATAAAACAACTTCTCTATAATCCACACTTTCTATAACATGACAACAAGATTTTGCTATAATCTAAATGTTTGAAATTTTATCCAAAAATCATAAAACAACTTCTTTCCCATTCTGTGTATGATGCTCACTTTAATATTTTTCCTTCATATATTTCGAGTAGTTACTTACTACTAGAATTAAATAATAAAGAACAATTTAAGATACTATAAAATTACCACGATTTTCATACTCTGATTTGAACTTCCTCCACTCCTTGCACCTTGATCCGGTCAAATTTTTTTCGAGCATTATCTTCATTGTTTCTGCTTAAAAAAATTAAAAATATATTAATATTAAACTGTAGAATAAAACATTCCTGTACAAAAAATCAATTAGACTCTGGAGATATAATAAATCTACTTTATCACAGAATATATATGAAGTTGATCCACTACCTTTTCTACTTAAATTTTGTGCAAATGGATGTGCTGGTTTACATTAATATAAAAACTGTAAGATGTTAAAACCAACATATCAATATTTCTTGCAGTAATGCAAGTAATGCAAATCAGTCATGTAAATATAGAGAAATATGAAATTGCACCATACATCAATCACACCACATGTAGGAAAAGGAAATGGAGATGGAACATACAGCTAAATTAAAGATATATGTTGTGAAAAGGAAATACATATGTACAACATATTCAATTTTTTTGAGTATCATGTTTTTAATTTCTCATTTTAATTTGTTTCGTATTCCTCCATGTGGATTCATTAGAGATCTAAGATCTTTTATGCAAAACAAAGTATATATACATATGAAATCAAATTCATCTAACTAAACACATTTTTAAACAAAAGCTTAGAGTTATTTAATCTATACATATGTGTATTGGAGCATACTCAATTAAACATTGCAATACATACCTTTGAATGTTTTAATAGGCCTAATGATGGTAGAATCATCCATATCACTAGCCTGGGTATACTTTTAATTGTTTTTTTAAGGGGTGATAAATAGACACATATTGGTATAGCAGGCACAATTAATTTATGATATGTAAATACTTTGAAGGGAAAACTAGAATAGATAAAAAAAAAATTGGCCGCTTTAATTTGGGGATTGGGGATAGGACTAGATGATAAGTAGATTAAAATTTGATGTACATATAAAACCCTAAAATATAGAGACTGGGCCTTATATGTAGAGATCTAGTCAAGGTAATGGGCTTCATATGCAATGGGCATCATGGCTAGATTGGGCTAAACTTATAAATATAAATATATTCATTAGCAATATCAATCTTAATATTCAATATCAATATCAATATCAGTCTATTCCCAATTATAACTAGCATTCTCTTCCAACTATTTCTTAAATTGTCCCTTATCATTTAACATTCTTTCTCAAACTTTAGGGTTAAGTTCGTCATTTTTCTATCTGGACCCATTTCATTGGAGTTTTACCCCAACTCACATTGCACAAGCAAAACTGCAATGTCCCTCTTGAATTCATTTGGTTGACTTGGTAAATCCAATTTGGTGTTAAATTCATGGAAATAGATTTTTCATTTTCTGATGTACATCAATATAAATTTCAGATGTACATCATTTTAAATTGGGATTTTAATTAATATATCTCATTTTAAAAAATTATTTATAAATAATTCTCATTATAATTGTATTTATAAATATGTATCATTTTCAAAATTCTTTACAATTTTAAAATAACCATGGTTAATTTCAATACTTTATATTTTTAAATGATAAATATAACTTTTTTTATGAGAACAGAGCTTCCGGTACTTCAACAACCCGTAAACCTATCTAACCCTGGTGGTTTGTTTCACACATTTGGTAGAAAAAACAAGCCATGTTAAGAAATGCAATGACTGACATGAATGTGTACTTCACTAAATAAATTTTAGATATGCATGAAACCTGAATGACATACTAATGCTAATGAAACAACCCAAATATCATCATTTATTATTACAATACCAAGAAATTCTGAAATGGGAAGAAAATACAAACAAATGTCCAATAAAAACAATGAAGGTACTTGAATTTTTATAGGCCAAGTAAAAGAGAAAACAAATTGCAGGTCCAGAAGCCCGATCTTCACTTCTTCATGAAGGTCCAACTATTTGCAGTTTCTACTTCGCATGCAACCTTCTTTTTTCTAGATAGTTTTTTATCGGGCTCGGCTTCATTCCCTCCTAATTATTTATGGTAGGCAAAGTTGTTTCCTTTCTTTTACCAGATAGAGAGACTAATGAGGTGAATACTGTTCTAGATTCCGATTGTAATGTTAGTGCTACTTGGGTAGGAGAAGTGTGGCCTTCTCTAAGAGAAAGTCCAATGCATAGCTATAGTTAGTGCTATAGCTATAATACAGGACGGACGGAGTTATGATGTAAGAATTACCCTTGATGCTGATTTTTTTCACCCTCTTTGGCCAATCAGCTTTGCTCCACATTTCTGTTCTATAGCTATAATATAGAACGGAGGGAGTTATGATGTAAGAATTACCCTTGATGCTGAATTTTTTTCACCCTCTCTGGCCAATCAGCTTTGCTCCATATTTCTTGAACTATTTATGCATTGATTGGAGGTCTTACAGTGAGTGCATAACTGATTGGAGAATTTATCAAGAAATCCATCAGGAGGAGATGAAAGTCAGCTGATCTTTATCTGAGAAATCAATATGATTATTGAGTGCATATGAAACTTTGCCTAATGAACTTCAACGCATAGCTATTGTTAAAATTTTCTGAGATTTTTAAACAAAACTATTGGAGAGAATTTTTGAATGAAAATTGAGAACTGGGTATAAAAGCATTATATAAGGAAAACGTTTCACAAAGATTTCTTTTACTATTAATGCAGACCATATATCCAAGATAGAAAAACAGTGTCCAAATTTTGCATTGTCCAAAACCTCAAAGATTTATAAAATCTTAACTAAATTATTCTCCATACTTGAATGTAAAATTTGAATTTGTGATTAATATCTACTAAAATAGAAAATTTTGTACTTTACGTTAATATACACATTGGATTTTTTAATATCCAAATTAAATACTTCGGAATTTCTCAAATCGATAGACTTCTATGTTTGAATATAATTTCTAATTTTTGAATTTATTTCAATACAATAATACAACTCCTTGTATATTACACTCTTTTCATATGTTTCGGACTTGAACTAGCAAAATACCATTACCAACTATATTGGTAACATTTTCCCTTATATCTAACTGAGCACCATCCAAGACTTCAAATAAAACAACTTCTCTATAATCCACACTTTCTATAACATGACAACAAGATTTTGCTATAATCTAAATGTTTGAAATTTTATCCAAAAATCATAAAACAACTTCTTTCCCATTCTGTGTATGATGCTCACTTTAATATTTTTCCTTCATATATTTCGAGTAGTTACTTACTACTAGAATTAAATAATAAAGAACAATTTAAGATACTATAAAATTACCACGATTTTCATACTCTGATTTGAACTTCCTCCACTCCTTACACCTTGATCCCGTCAAATTTTTTTCGAACATTATCTTCATTGTTTCTACTTAAAAAAATTAAAAACATATTAATATTAAACTGTAGAATAAAACATTCCTGTACAAAAAATCAATTAGACTCTGGAGATATAATAAATCTACTTTATCACAGAATATATATGAAGTTGATCCACTACCTTTTCTACTTAAATTTTGTGCAAATGGATGTGCTGGTTTACATTAATATAAAAACTGTAAGATGTTAAAACCAACATATCAATATTTCTTGCAGTAATGCAAGTAATGCAAATCAGTCATGTAAATATAGAGAAATATGAAATTGCACCATACATCAATCACACCACATGTAGGAAAAGGAAATGGAGATGGAACATACCGCTAAATTAAAGATATATGTTGTGAAAAGGAAATACATATGTACAACATATTCAATTTTTTTGAGTATCATGTTTTTAATTTCTCATTTTCATTTGTTTCGTATTCCTCCATGTGGATTCATTAGAGATCTAAGATCTTTTATGCAAAACAAAGTATATATACATATGAAATCAAATTCATCTAACTAAACACATTTTTAAACAAAAGCTTAGAGTTATTTAATCTATACATATGTGTATTGGATCATACTCAATTAAACATTGTAATACATACCTTTGAATGTTTTAATAAGCCTAATGATGGTAGAATCGTCCATATCACTAGCCTGGGTATACTTTTAATTGGATCTTAAGGGGTGATAAATAGACACATATTGGTATAGCAGGCACAATTAATTTATGATTTGTAAATACTTTGAAGGGAAAACTAGATTAGATAAAAAAATTGGCCGCTTTAATTTGGGGATCGGGGATAGGATTAGATGATAAGTAGATTAAAATTTGATGTACATATAAAACCCTAAAATATAGAGACTGGGCCTTATATGTAGAGATCTAGTCAAGGTAATGGGCTTCATATGCAATGGGCATCATGGCTAGATTGGGCTAAACTTATAAATATAAATATATTCATTAGCAATATCAATCTTAATATTCAATATCAATATCAATATCAATATCAGTCTATTCCCAATTACAACTAGCATTCTCTTCCAATTATTTCTTAAATTGTCCCTTATCATTTAACATTCTTTCTCAAAATTTAGGGTTAAATTCGTCATTTTTCTATCTGGACCCATTTCTTTGGGGTTTTACCCCAACTCACATTGCACAAGCAAAACTGCAATGTCCCTCTTGAATTCATTGGTTGACTCTGGTAAATCCAACTTAGGTGTTAAATTCATGGAAATAGATTTTTCATTTTCGGATGTACATCAATATAAATTTCAGATGTACATCATTTTAAATTGGGATTTTAATTAATATATCTCATTTTAAAAAATTATTTATAAATATGTCCCATTTATAATTGTATTTATAAATATGTCCCATTTTCAAAATTCTTTACAATTTTAAAATAACCATGGTTAATTTCAATACTTTATAATTTTAAATGATAAATATAACTTTTTTTTTTTAAATAATGATGTTTTACACATGCTTGAATCTCTAAGGGACTAAAAATGTAAACAAAACCAAAATTAGATAACAGAGCTTCCAGTACTTTAACAACCCGTAAACCTATCTAACCCTGGTGGTTTGTTTCACACATTTGGCAGAAAAAACAACCCATGTTAAGAAATGCAATGACCGACATGAATGTGTACTTCACTAAATATATTTTAGATATGCATGAAACCTGAATGACATACTAATGCTAATGAAATAACCCAAATATCATCATTTATTATTACAATACCAAGAAATTCTGAAATGGGAAGAAAATACAAACAAATGTCCAACAAAAACAGTGAAGGTACATTAATTTTTATAGGCCAAGTAAAAGAGAAAATAAATTGCAGGTCCAGAAGCCCGATCTTCACTTCTTCATGGAGGTCCAACTATTTGCAGGTTCTACTTCGCATGCAACCTTCTTTTTTCTAGGTAGATTTTTCTCGGACTCCGCTTCATTCCCTCCTAATTATTTATGGTAGGCAAAGTTATTTCCTTTCTTTTACCAGATAGAGAGACTAATGAGGCGACTACTGTTCTATTCGGATTGTAGTGTTAGTGCTACTTGGGTAGGAGAAGTGAGGCCTTCTCTCAGAGCAAGTCCAATGCATAGCTATAGTTAGTGCTATAGCTATAATATAGGACAGACGGAGTTATGATATAAGAATTACCCTTGATGCTGATTTTTTTCACCCTCTTTGGCCAATCAGCTTTGCTCCACATTTCAGTTCTATAGCTATAATATAGAACGGAGGGAGTTATGATGTAAGAATTACCCTTAATGCTGAATTTTTTTCACCCTCTCTGGCCAATGAGCTTTGCTCCACATTTCTTGAACTATTTATGCATTGATTGGAGGTCTTACAGTGAGTGCATAACTGATTGGAGAATTTATCAAGAAATCCATCAGGAGGAGATGAAAGTCAGCTGATCTTTATCTGAGAAATCAATATGATTATTGAGTACATATGAAACTTTGCCTAATGAACTTCAACGCATAGCTATTGTTAAAATTTTCTGAGATTTTTAAACAAAACTATTGGAGAGAATTTTTGAATGAAAATTGAGAACTGGGTATAAAAGCATTATATAAGGAAAACGTTTCACAAAGATTTCTTTTACTATTAACGCAGACCATATATCCAAGATAGAAAAACAGTGTCCATATTTTGCAGTGTCCAAAACCTCAAAGATTTATAAAATCTTAACTAAATTATTCTCCATACTTGAATGTAAAATTTGAATTTGTGATTAATATCTACTAAAATAAAAAAAATTTGTACTTTACGTTAATATACACAATGGATTTTTTAATATCCAAATTAAATACTTCGGAATTTCTCAAATCGATAGACTTCTATGTTTGAATATAATTTCTAATTTTTTAATTTATTTCAATACAATAATACAACTCCTTGTATATTACACTCTTTTCAAATGTTTCGGACTTGAACTAGCAAAATACCATTACCAACTATATTGGTACCATTTTCTCTTATATCTAACTGAGCACTGGAAACTGTATCCAAGACTTCAAATAAACAACTTATCTATAACCCACACTTTCTATAACATGACAACAAGATTTTGCTATAATCTAAATGTTTGAAATTTTATCCAAAAATCATAAAACAACTTCTTTCCCATTCTGTGTATGATGCTCACTTTAATATTTTTCCTTAATATATTTCGAGTAGTTACTTACTACTAGAATTAAATAATAAACAACAATTTAAGATACTATAAAATTACCACGATTTTCATACTCAGATTTGAACTTCCTCCACTCCTTGCACCTTGATTCGGTCAAATTTTTTTCGAACATTATCTTCATTGTTTCTGCTTAAAAAAATTAAAAATATATTAATATTAAACTGTAGAATAAAACATTCCTGTACAAAAAATAAATTTGACTCTGGAGATATAATAAATCTACTTTATCATAGAATATATATGAAGTTGATCCACTACCTTTTCTACTTAAATTTTGTGCAAATGGATGTGCTGGTTTACATTAATATAAAAACTCTAAGATGTTAAAACCAACATATCAATATTTCTTGCAGTAATGCAAGTAATGCAAATCAGTCATGTAAATATAGAGAAATATGAAATTGCACCATACATCAATCACACCACATGTAGGAAAAGGAAATGGAGATGGAACATACGGCTAAATTAAAGATATATGTTGTGAAAAGGAAATACATATGTACAACATATTCAATTTTTTTGAGTATCATGTTTTTAATTTCTCATTTTCATTTGTTTCGGATTCCTCCATGTGGATTCATTAGAGATCTAAGATCTTTTATGCAAAACAAAGTATATATACATATGAAATCAAATTCATCTAACTAAACACATTATTAAACAAAAGCTTAGAGTTATTTAATCTATACATATGTGTATTGGAGCATACTCAATTAAACATTGTAATACATACCTTTGAATGTTTTAATAGGCCTAATGATGGTAGAATCATCCATATCACTAGCCTGGGTATACTTTTAATTGGATCTTAAGGGATGATAAATAGACACATATTGGTATAGCAGGCACAATTAATTTATGATTTGTAAATAATTTGAAGGGAAAACTAGATTAGATAAAAAAAAATTGGCCGCTTTAATTTGGGGATTGGGGATAGGATTAGATGATAAGTAGATTAAAATTTGATGTACATATAAAACCATAAAATATAGAGACTGGGCCTTATATGTAGAGATCTAGTCAAGGTAATGGGCTTCATATGCAATCGGCATCATGGCTAGATTGGGCTAAACTTATAAATATAAATATATTCATTAGCAATATCAATCTTAATATTCAATATCAATATCAATATCAATATCAGTCTATTCCCAATTACAACTAGCATTCTCTTCCAATTATTTCTTAAATTTTCCCTTATCATTTAACATTCTTTCTCAAACTTTAGGGTTAAATTCGTCATTTTTCTATTTGGACCCATTTCTTTGGGGTTTTACCCCAACTCACATTGCACAAGCAAAACTGGAATGTCCCTCTTGAATTCATTGGTTGACTCTAGTAAATCCAACTTAGGTGTTAAATTCATGGAAATAGATTTTTCATTTTCGGATGTACATCAATATAAATTTCAGATGTACATCATTTTAAATTGGGATTTTAATTAATATATCTCATTTTAAAAAATTATTTATAAATATGTCCCATTTATAATTGTATTTATAAATATGTCCCATTTTCAAAATTCTTTACAATTTTAAAATAACCATGGTTAATTTCAATACTTTATATTTTGATTTGATAAATATAATTTTCTTTTATAAATAATGATGTTTTACACATGCTTGAATCTCTAAGGGACTAAAAATGTAAACAAAACCAAAATTAGAGAACAGAGCTTCCAGTACTTTAACAACCTGTAAACCTATTTAACCCTGGTGGTTTGTTTCACACATTTGGCAGAAAAAACTACCCATGTTAAGAAATGCAATGACCCACATGAATGTGTACTTCACTAAATAAATTTTAGATATGAATGAAACCTGAATGACATACTAATGCTAATGAAATAACCCAAATATCATCATTTATTATTACAATACCAAGAAATTCTGAAATGGGAAGAAAATACAAACAAATGTCCAACAAAAACAGTGAAGGTACATGAATTTTTATAGGCCAAGTAAAAGAGAAAATAAATTACAGGTCCAGAAGCCCGATCTTCACTTCTTCATGGAGGTCCAACTATTTGCAGGTTCTACTTCGCATGCAACCTTCTTTTTTCTAGGTATATTTTTCTCGGACTCCGCTTCATTCCCTCCTAATTATTTATGGTAGGCAAAGTTATTTCCTTTCTTTTACCAGATAGAGAGACTAATGAGGCGACTACTGTTCTATTCGGATTGTAGTGTAAGTGCTACTTGGGTAGGAGAAGTGAGGCCTTCTCTCAGAGCAAGTCCTATGCATAGTTATAGTTAGTGCTATAGCTATAATATAGGACGGACGGAGTTATGATGTAAGAATTACCCTTGATGCTGATTTTTTTCACCCTCTCTGGCCAATCTCCACATTTCTGTTCTATAGCTATAATATAGAACGTAGGGAGTTATGATGTAAGAATTACCCTTGATGCTGAATTTTTTTCACCCTCTCTGGCCAATCAGCTTTGCTCCACATTTCTTGAACTATTTATGCATTTATTGGACGTCTTACAGTGAGTGCATAACTGATTGGAGAATTTATCAAGAAATCCATCATGAGGAGATGAAAGTCAGCTGATCTTTATCTGAGAAATCAATATGATTATTAAGTGCATATGAAACTTTGCCTAATGAACTTCGACGCATAGCTATTGTTAAAACTTTCTGAGATTTTTAAACAAAACTATTGGAGAGAATTTTTGAATTAAATTGAGAACTGGGTATAAAAGCATTATATAAGGAAAACGTTTCACAAAGATTTCTTTTACTATTAATGCAGACCATATATCCAAGATAGAAAAACAGTGTCCAAATTTTGCAGTGTCCAAAACCTCAAAGATTTATAAAATCTTAACTAAATTATTCTCCATACTTGAATGTAAAATTTGAATTTGTGATTAATATCTACTAAAATAGAAAATTTTGTACTTTACGTGAATATACACAATGGATTTTTTAATATCCAAATTAAATACTTCCGAATTTCTCAAATCGATAGACTTCTATGTTTGAATATAATTTCTAATTTTTGAATTTATTTCAATACAATAATACAACTCCTTGTATATTACACTCTTTTCAAATGTTTCGGACTTGAACTAGCAAAATACCATTACCAACTATATTGGTACCATTTTCTCTTATATCTAACTGAGCACCTAGAAACTGTATCCAAGACTTCAAATAAAACAACTTATCTATAACCCACACTTTCTATAACATGACAACAAGATTTTGCTACAATCTAAGTGTTTGAAATTATATCCAAAAATCATACAAAAACTTCTTTCCCATTCTGTGTATGGTGATCACTTTACTATTTTTCCTTCATATATTTCGAGTAGTTACTTACTACTAGTATTAAATAATAAGAAACAATTTAAGATACTATAAAATTACCACGATTTTCGTACTCTGATTTGAACTTCCTCCACTCCTTGCACCTTGATCCGGTCAAATTTTTTTCGAGCATTATCTTCATTGTTTCTGCTTAAAAAAATTAAAAAATATATCAATATTAAACTGTAGAATAAAACATTCATGTATAAAAAATCAATTTGACTCTGGAGAAATAACAAATCTACTTTATCATACAATATATATGAAGTTGATCCACTACATTTTCTACTTATATTTTGTGCAAATGGATGTGTTGGTTTACATTAATATAAAACCTGTAAGATGTTAAAACCAACATATCAATATATCTTGCAGTAATGCAAGTAATGCAAATCAGTCATGTAAATATACAAAAATATGAAATTGCACCAAAGATCAATCACACCACATGTACGAAAAGGAAATGGAGATGGAACATACCGCTAAATTAAAGATATATGTTGTGAAAAGGAAATACATATGTACAACATATTCAATTTTTTTCGGTATCATGTTTTTAATTTCTCATTTTCAATTGTTTCGGATTCCTCCATGTGGATTCATTAGAGATCTAAGATCTTTTAGGCAAAACAAAGTATATATACATATGAAATCAAATACATCTAACTAAACACATTTTTAAACAAAAGCTTAGAGTTATTTAATCTATACATATGTGTATTGGAGCATACTCAATTAAACATTGTAATACATACCTTTGAATGTTTTAATAGGACTAATGATGGTAGAATCATCCATATCACTAGCCTGGGTATACTTTTAATTGGATCTTAAGGGATGATAAATAGACACATATTGGTATAGTAGGCACAATTAATTTATGATTGGTAAATACTTTGAAGGGAAAACAAGATTAGATAAAAAAAAATTGGCTGCTTTAATTTGGGGATTGGGGATAGGATTAGATGATAAGTAGATTAAAATTTGATGTACATATAAAACCCTAAAATATAGAGACTGCGCCTTATATGTAGAGATCTAGTAAAGACAATGGGCATCATGGCTAGATTGGGTTAAACTTATAAATATAAATATATTCATTAGCAATATCAATCTTAATATTCAATATCAATATCAATATCAGTCTATTCCCAATTACAACTAGCATTCTCTTCCAATTATTTCTTAAATTGTCCCTTATCATTTAACATTCTTTCTCAAACTTTAGGGTTAAGTTCATCATTTTTCTATCTGGACCCATTTCTTTGGGGTTTTACCCAACTCACATTGCACAAGCAAAACTGCAATGTCCCTCTTGAATTCATTGGTTGACTCTGGTAAATCCAACTTAGGTGTTAAATTCATGGAAATAGATTTTTCATTTTCCAATGTACATCAATATAAATTTAAGATGTACATCATTTTAAATTGGGATTTTAATTAATATATCTCATTTTAAAAAATTATATATAAATATGTTCCATTTATAATTGTATTTATAAATATGTCCCATTTTCAAAATTCTTTACAATTTTAAAATAACCATGGTTAATTTCAATACTTTATATTTTTAAATGGTATATATAATTTTTTTTATAAATAATGATGTTTTACACATGCTTGAATCTCTAAGGGACTAAAAATGTAAACAAAACCAAAATTAGGGAATAAAGCTTGCGGTACTTCAACAACCCGTAAACCTATCTAACCCTGGTGGTTTGTTTCACACATTTGGTAGAAAAAACAACCCATGTTAAGAAATGCAATGACCGACATGAATGTGTACTTCACTAAATAAATTTTAGATATGCATGAAACCTGAATGACATACTAATGCTAATGAAATAACCCAAATATCATCATTTATTATTACAATACCAAGAAATTCTGAAATGGGAAGAAAATACAAACAAATGTCCAACAAAAACAGTGAAGGTACTTGAATTTTTATAGGCCAAGTAAAAGAGCAAACAAATTGCAGGTCCAAAGCCCGATCTTCACTTCCTCATGGAGGTCCAACTATTTGCAGGTTTTACTTCGCATGCAACCTTCTTTGTTCTAGTTAGATTTTTCTCATACTCCGCTTCATTCCCTTCTAATTATTTATGGTAGGCAAAGTTATTTCCTTTCTTTTACCAGATAGAGAGACTAATGAGGTGACTATTGTTCTAGATTCAGATTGTAATGTTAGTGCTACTTGGGTAGGAGAAGTGTGGCCTTCTCTTAGAGCAAGTCCAATGCATAGCTATAGTTAGTGCTATAGCTATAATATAGGACGGAGGGAGTTATGATGTAAGAATTACCCTTGATGCTTATTTTTTTCACCCTCTCTGGCCAATCACCTTTGCTCCACAATTCTGTTCTATAGCTATAATATAGAACGGAGGGAGTTATGATGTAAGAATTACCCTTGATGCTGAATTTTTTTCACCCTCTCTGGCCAATCCGCTTTGCTCCACATTTCTGGAACTATTTATGCGTTGATTGGAGGTCTTACAGTGAGTGCATAACTGATTGGAGAATTTATCAAGAAATCCATCAGGAGGAGATGAAAGTCAGCTGATCTTTATCTGAGAAATCAACATGATTAGTGACTGCATATGAGACTTTGCCTAATGAACTTCAACGCATAGTCATTGTTAAAATTTTCTGAGATTTTTAAACAAAACATTGGAGAGAATTTTTGAATGAAAATTGAGAATTGGGTATAAAAGCATTATATAAGGGAAACGTTTCACAAAGATTTCTTTTACTATTAATGCAGACCATATATCCAAGATAGAAAAAACAGTAACCAAATTTTGCAGTGTCCAAAACCTCAAAGATTTATAAAATCTTAACTAAATTATTCTCCATACTTGAATGTAAAATCTGAATTTTTGATTAATATCTACTAAAATAGCAAATTTTGTACTTTACATGAATATACACAATGGATTTTTTAAGATCCAAATTAAATAATTCCGAATTTCTCAAATCGATAGACTTCTATGTTTGAATATAATTTTTAAATTTTGAATTTATTTGAATACAATAATACAACTCCTTGTATATTAAACTCTTTTCAAATGTTTCGGAATTGAACTAGCAAAATACCATTACCAACTATATTGTTACCATTTTCTCTTATATCTAACTGAGCACTGGAAACTGTATCGAAGACTTCGAATAAAACAACTTATATATAATCCACACTTTCTATAACATGACAACAAGATTTTGCTACAATCTAAGTGTTTGAAATTTTATCTAAAAATCATACAACAACTTCTTTCCCATTCTGTGTATGGTGCTCACTTTAATATTTTTCCTTCATATATTTCGAGTAGTTACTTACTACTAGTATCAAATAATAAACAACAATTTAAGATACTATAAAATTACCACGATTTTCATACTCTGATTTGAACTTCCTCCACTCCTTGCACCTTAATCCGGTCAAATTTTTGTCAAGCATTATCTTCATTGTCTCTCCTTAAAAAAATTAAAAATATATCAATATTAAACTGTAGAATAAAACATTCCTGTATGAAAAAGCAATTTGACTCTGGAGATATAACCAATCTACTTTATCATAGAATATATATGAAGTTGATCCACCACATTTTCTACTTAAATTTTGTGCAAATGGATGTGTTGGTTTACATTAATATAAAACCTGTAAGATGTTAAAACCAACATATCAATATATCTTGCAGTAATCCAAGTAATGCAAATCAGTCATGTAAATATACAAAAATATGAAATTGCACCATAGATCAATCACACCACATGTACGAAAAGGAAATGGAGACGGAACATACCGCTAACTTAAAGATATATGTTGTGAAAAGGTAATACATATGTACAACATATTCAATTTTTTTGGGTATCATGTTTTTAATTTCTCATTTTCATTTGTTTCGGATTCCTCCATGTGGATTCATTAGAGATCTAAGATCTTTTATGCAAAACAAAGTATATATACATATGAAATCAAATTCATCTAACTAAAAACATTTTTAAACAAATGCTTAGAGTTATTCAATCTATACATATGTGTATTGGAGCATACTCAATTAAAAATTGTAATACATACCTTTGAATGATTTAATAGGCCTAATGATGGTAGAATCATCCATATCACTAGCCAGGGCGTACTTTTAATTGGATCTTAAGGGGTGATAAATAGACAGTGATAAATAGACACATATTGGTATAGCTAGGCACAAATTTAATATTTGTAAATACTTTGAAGGGAAGACTAGATTAGATAAAAAACATTTGGCCACTTTAATTTGGGGATTGGGGATAGGATTAGATGATAAGTAGATTAAAATTTGATGTACATATCAAACCCTAAAATATAGAGACTGGGCCTTATATGTAAAGATCTAGTCAAGGTAGTGGGCTTCATATGCAATGGACATCATGGCTAGATTGGGCTAAACTTATCAATATAAATATATTCATTAGCAATAACAATCTTAATATTCAATATCAATATTAGTCTATTCCCAATTACAACTAGCATTCTCTTCCAATTATTTCTTAAATTGTCCCTTTAGGGTTAAATTCGTCATTTTTCTATCTGGACCCATTTCATTTATCTGGACCCATTTCATTGGGGTTTTACCCCTAACTCACATTGCACAAGCAAAACTGCAATGTCCCTCTTGAATTCATTGGTTGACTCTGGTAAATCCAACTTAGGTGTTAAATTCATGGAAATAGATTTTTCATTTTTGGAGTACATCAATATAAATTTCAGATGTACATCATTTTAAATTGTGATTTTAATTAATATATCTCATTTTAAAAAATTATTTATAAATATGTCCCATTTATAATTGTATTTATAAATATGTCCCATTTTCAAAATTCTTTACAATTTTAAAATAACCATGGTTAATTTCAATACTTTATATTTTTAAATGATAAATATAACTTTTTTTTAAATAATAATGTTTTACACATGCTTGAATCTCTAAGGGACTAAAAATGTAAACAAAACCAAAATTAGAGAACAGAGCTTCCGGTACTTCAACAACCCGTAAACCTATCTAACCCTGGTGGTTTGTTTCACCCATTTGGTAAAAAACAACCCATGTTAAGAAATGAAATGACCGACATGAATGTGTACTTCACTAAATAAATTTTAGATATGATTGAAACCTGAATGACATACTAAGAGCAAGTCCAACAATAAGGTCCATAAACAGTTGGATTTATTAGTATTAATTTAAATAATTATAACTCATTTAACTAATACCTATAATATATTTTCTGAATACTAGATATGAATAAAGTATATAGAAACTCTATATTACTTCCACTTCTATTCCTCAACATTCCCCCTTTGTTGAAAAAAACTCGCCCACGAGTTTTGTAGAATACAATGATTACCATGCACGAGTTAGATGGATCCAGAAAAAAAAATTTCGCACATCTTCAAAAGTGACGGAGGTGCAAAGAACTCTGAAAACATGCTTTTAGGTGAAGGCGGCTTAATCAAGGTTTCTGGAACTATAAAGTCAATATGTTCGACCACAATGATATGATCAATTTGTTTTTCTCGAACAAGGAAAACTTTCTCCACGTGAGATTTTTCGAATTTATCAACATCAAGAACCCCACTACTCTCGTGCTCTACACAACTTGAAGATTGTGGTATGATCACATTATCGTTATCTAATTGATTTTTCACATGTGTATCTTCAACTTTAACAATATCCCTTTCAACTTCATTTATCTTGACTACTTTATCTTTTGTGTACTCTTTTGGACCAAAATGATTATTCAATTGCCTTTTCATCTCAGTCCAAATTATGATCCTAGAAGCCTCTTCCCTCATGAGCTTCAACATCAAATTATCATACCATACACATACATATCTTGTTAGCTTCATGTTGGCAATTTTATAAGACTTCTGATCATCAAAAACCTTTATAATCAAAAATTTTTTCCATCTGTCTCACCCATTCTAAGAAATTCTCGGCATCACCTGCTCCATTATATTCTCGCACATCCCACTTCAAGCTTTTATCATCGTCATTGTTGTTAGTGCATGGAGGGTTTCTTATAAAGCCTCCGCGAAGAGGTGTATTTTCTACCATAGCAATAACCCCCTCAATCCTCTCCTTTGAAACTTGTAAACCATCAATTCTCTCGTTTGTAGCTCGTAAACTTACCTGCAGTTCTTTTGTAGTTTTTGTAAATTGCTCCTCCATATAAGCAATTTGCTCAGTAATATTTTTAATAGACAACTTCAAGAAATCTCCATCTGATCCTTCACGTTTTAAATTTTAAATCTTCTTCCCCTGCCATTAATGTGCAACCATACAAACCCAAGAACTAATATACCAAATTCGAAGACATGACGTCGATTTCAATGAATTGTGCAGTTGTAGAATAATATTTATAACCAATAACCTTAGCCCTGATGCCGATGAACATGAACAGTACCGTGCCAATAAACAGTACCGTAAACAGTTCACGTGAACATCGCTCGTGAACAGTACCCGTGAACGGTAACTGTGAATAGTACCATGAACAATACCTTTTTTTTTGCGAAAACCATAGATCTCCCAACAATTAAGAAATTGATAATGATAATTATATAGAAACTTTATATTACTTCCAATCTATTCCTCATCATAAACAGTAATTGCTGTTACAGGTAACACATGGTTGATACTCTTAGTCTGTGTGTGTGAGGTAATGGTCCAGAGTGTTTGCCCACATAACATAAATAATTGGCATGTAAATTTTACTTTCTCTTAAACACCTAAAAATTATAGTACTCTAATATTTTATATGTATTGTATCAGGGTATTGTAGTCGTATGTAGTAGATAAATGTTTGGGTTTATGACTTAATTACATATAAATGAGTTATGTATGAGTTAAAAGTTAACATCATGACATATTTTTAATTATTGAAAAAATGGGATATATTGATTAAGTACCTATTAATTTTGGACATTTTATTCAAATTCCCTTTTAAATTGTGTCATTGTAACACATTATCAGCTATTTCTCTCATCTTAATATGCTCTTCTTCCATTTTAATGGTATTGATTTTTTCCGTCCTTTTTGTGTTAATCAATTTTGGTTGAGATAATGCTCCTATTTTTTGTTTTCCTAATATCAAACAATTCTAAACAACAGTCAAGTAAAAATAAATGTGGATAACTTAATCGCCTCCATAGCTGAAGATAGTCTCTAATTTACTTTGATAACAAAAGGATGGATGAATCAGGTTAGTAATAGATTCTCATGTTTATTCCTTATTTTGGATGACTTGGTTATTTCGGAATATACGAATCCCAATACCCAATTACCAGGTTTGCAGGTCATGATATTAGTATTTAAGTACATATTGTTATTTGATTATGGTTGTCCCTAGATTACATATTTGTATCACATGTTATTTCCAAAAATGTATTACATCTAGCGAGTTATTCTATTTGCAGATGATTTTATACAAGGCGTAAAGGTGCCATTTTTTTAAAGATCTCTGTACTTTACATGGTAATGTCAAAATTTGTGAGGCCTCTATTGTTAAAAAGTCTCAAGGTGGCGGGTGATCTTAAGATCAATGCAGGGAAGGAAAAGGTGGAGTTAGACAGGATGAGTGAGGGATGTAGAAGTACTACAAGCAATTTCAGAGTTTGACAAGCACAGTGGTGGGATTTAAAAAATTATTTATAAATATGTCTCATTTATAAATGTATTTATAAATATGTCCCATTTTCAAAATTCTTTACAATTTTAAAATAACGATGGTTAATTTCAATACTTTATATTTTTAAATGATAAATATAACTTTTTTTTATAAATAATGATGTTTTACACATGCTTGAATCTCTAAGGGACTAAAAATGTAAACAAAACCAAAATTAGAGAACAGGGCTTCCGCTACTTCAACAACCCGTAAACCTATCTAACCCTGGTGGTTTGTTTCACACATTTGGTAGAAAAAACAACCCATGTTAAGAAATGCAATGACCGACATGAATGTGTACTTCACTAAATAAATTTTAGATATGCATGAAACCTGAATGACATACTAATGCTAATGAAACAACCCAAATATCATAATTTATTATTACAATAACAATAAATTCTGAAATGGGAAGAAAATACAAACAAATGTCCAACAAAAACAATGAAGGTACTTGAATTTTTATAGGCCAAGTAAAAGAAAAAACAAATTGCCGGGCTCGATCTTCACTTCTTCATGAAGGTCCAACTATTTGCAGGTTCTACTTCGCATGCAACCTTCTTTTTTCTAGGTAGATTTTTCTCGGACTCCGTTTCATTCCCTCCTAATTATTTATGGTAGGCTAAGTTGTTTCCTTTCTTTTACCAGATAGAGAGACTAATGAGGTGACTACTGTTCTAAATTCAGATTGTAATGTTAGTGCTACCTGGGTAGGAGAAGTGTGGCCTTCTCTAAGAGCAACTCCAATGCATAGCTATAGTTAGTGCTATAGCTATAATATAGGACGGACGGAGTTATGATGTAAGAATTACCCTTGATGCTGATTTTTTTTACCCTCTCTGGCCAATCAGCTTTGCTCCACATTTCTGTTCTATATGAATTTTTTTCACCCTCTTGGCCAATCAGCTTTGCTCCACACTTCTTGAACTATTTCTGCATTGATTGGAGGTCTTACAGTGAGTGCATAACTGATTGGAAAATTTTTCAAGAAATCCTTCGGGAGGAGATGAAAGTCAGCTGATCTTTATCTGAGAAATCAACATGATCAGTGAGTGCATACTAAAATTTGCCTAATGAACTTCAACGCATAGCTATTGTTAAAATTTTCTGAGATTTTTAAACAAAACTAGTGGAGAGAATTTTTGAATGAAAATTGAGAACTGGGTATATAAGCATTATATAAGGGAAACGTTTCTCAAAGATTTCTTTTACTATTAATGCAGACCATATATCTAAGATAGAAAAAACAGTATCCAAATTTTGCTGTGTCCAAATCCTCAAAGATTTATAAAATCTTAACTAAATTATTCTCCGTACTTGAATGTAAAATTTGAATTTGTGATTAATATCTACTAAAATAGCAAATTTTGTACTTTACGTGAATATACACAATGGATTTTTTAAGATCCAAATTAAATACTTCCGAATTTCTCAAATCGATAGACTTCTATGTTTGAATATAATTTTTAATTTTTGAATTTATTTCAATACAATAATACAACTCCTTACCATTACCGACTATATTCAAACAAATTATATAATTTTTAATTTTTGAATTTATTATGTTTGAATATAATTTTTATTTTTTTGAATTTATTTTTAAATTTTTTAATTTTTGAATTTATTCTATTATTCGATAGACTATATTGGTAACATTTTCTCTTATATCTAACTGAGCACCTCGAAACTGTATTCAAGACTTCAAATAAAACAAATTATCTATAATCCACACTTTCTATAACATGACAACAAGATTTTGCTATAATCTAAGTGTTTGAAATTTTATCCAAAAATCATAAAACAACTTCTTTCCCATTCTGTGTATGGTGCTCACTTTAATATTTTTCCTTCATAAATTTCGAGTAGTTACTTACTACTAGTATTAAATAATAAACAACAATTTAAGATACTGTAAAATTACCACGATTTTCATACTCTCATTTGAACTTCCTCCACTCCTTGCACCTTGATCCGCTCAAATTTTTTTCGAGCATTATCTTCATTGTTTCTGCTTAAAAAATTAAAAATATATTAATATTAAACTGTAGAATAAAACATTCCTGTACAAAAAATCAATTTGACTCTGGAGATATAATAAATCTACTTTATCATAGAATATATATGAAGTTGATCCACTACCTTTTCTACTTAAATTTTGTGCAAATGGATGTGTTGGTTTACATTAATATAAAAACTGTAAAATGTTAAAACCAACATATCAATATATCTTGGAGTAATGCAAGTATTGAAAATCAGTCATGTAAATATAGAGAAATATGAAATTGCACCATACATCAATCACACCACATGTACGAAAAGGAAATGGAGATGGAACATTCCGCTAAATTAAAGATATATGTTGTGAAAAGGAAATACATTTGTACAACAAATTCAATTTTTTTGGGTATCATGTTTTTAATTTCTCATTTGCATTCGTTTCGGATTCCTCCATGTGGATTCATTAGAGATCTAAGATCTTTTATGCAAATCAAAGTATATATACATATGAAATCAAATTCATCTAACTAAACACATTTTTAAACAAAAGCTTAGAGTTATTTAATCTATACATATGTGTATTGGAGCATACTCAATTAAACATTGTAATACGTACCTTTAAATGTTTTAATAGGCCTAATGATGGTAGAATCATCCATATCACTAGCCTGGGTATACTTTTAATTGTTTTTTTTAAGGGGTGATAAATAGACACATATTGGTATAGCAGGCACAATTAATTTATGATATGTAAATACTTTGAAGGGAAAACTAGAATAGATAAAAAAAAATTTGGCCGCTTTAATTTGGGGATTGGGGATAGGATTAGATGATAAGTAGATTAAAATTTGATGTACATATAAAACTCTAAAATATAGAGACTGGGCCTTATATGTAGAGATCTAGTCAAGGTAATGGGCTTCATATGCAATGGGCATCATGGCTAGATTGGGCTAAACTTATAAATATAAATATATTCATTAGCAATATCAATCTTAATATTCAATATCAATATCAATATCAGTCTATTCCCAATTATAACTAGCATTCTCTTCCAACTATTTCTTAAATTGTCCCTTATCATTTAACAATTACTACAAATTTAAACTTAGGAGACATCACTTACAAAGCGTTTTTTTGAAAGCGTTATTCAAGATTTTACTTAAATAGCGTTTTTTAAGAAAATGTTGTGCAAGTAATTATGTAACACAATAAAATAAAATAAAATAAATACCTACATAGCGTTTAATTCGAAAGCGCTATGTAAGAGCTCTTACATAGCGTTTTTAACAACCGCTATCTTAGATTTCATATTTTAAGTAATATTTTTTTTAATTTTTGTAAATTTACGAATATTTATTTATTCTTGTATAACCCTTTTGAAACGGCTATCATAATTAATGTATTATATACAACCCATACAATTCAATAATACACTTCATCTCAAATGACCTAAATTACCTATTACTCTCTCGTCGCTCGCCGCTCTCAATTATCTCTCCCCTTTCCCTCGCCGCTCTCAATATCTCTCCCTCTTTGTCAAGATTCATAACTCTGTCTCTGTCATTCTTTCGTCTTCAGCTCTCAATACAATAAATCGATGTATCATACCGATGTATCTTGGATTTGGGTGTCCTTCGATTCATTGTGATTTGGGTATTCTCTCTGACTCAAATTAGCAATACACATATTTCCACTAAAGCTGCTAATCGTCTTGGGATATAACTGATTGGGGAGATTCGGATTCAATCTTGAATTGTCCAGTATTCCATCGATTAATATGAATATAATCGACTTGGGATTTAATTGATTTGGGATTTAATCAATTTGGGAGATATGCTTTCTTGTCGCTGTTGTCTCGACTTGGATTTCAGATATTTCGTTTTGAATTAACCAACTTAGACTTGCTTCATCTTTGCTGTGAAAGGTATTTCAAACTTCATCTCTCCTTTAATCTAAATTTTAGGGCTCGTTTTTCTTGTTTTTAACTTGAGAATTAAAGGCGATTTAGAAATGAGTGTATCCAAGAGGACATCTTTGTTAGGATGGTTGCCCATTTGATTTCATCGAGAGTTTTGCTCTTTCGTATTTGCCTTTATGAAGATGGTGCTGCAAATCGACACATTTATTTGAATGATTGTTCTTTGCGATTTGTCTGCTATTTTGGTTTTCTAGAATAATCATTGCATCTGTTATGTATTTTGAGATTAGTGTTTTATAGTTAAGTTAGTTTAAATGTTTAAAGGATTTAATTGGGTTGATTTCATTTTTTTGTCCAGATAGAATGGGTTCTGCAGAGTGGAGATCTGTAAAGAGTAATGCTTTATTATAAGAGAGAAAATTTTGTTTATAATTTGAAGGTTTTGCAGTTCTCAGCAAACCAATGGTGAGACCAATTTTTTTGTGCGTGTATTTGTGTGTCTCTGTTTTGTGCGTGTTTGTGTCTTTGTTCTCTCACTCTCTCTCACACACATTTTCATTTCAAATTCCACTAAATTTTTTGAGTCAACAGTACATACACGTTTCTGTATCTATCTTGGCACCGAAAATGGAAGAGTTTTTGCAGAACATGAAGACTCTCCGCTATCAAAGGAATGGTATTCCTCATTTTTTGTTTAAATTATAATTTTTAATTGATTTTCTCGAATTTATCCCGATTAATTCTATAAATATTCAATGTGCGTGTGTGTCTCCAACCAAATACTATCTCTCATCTATGTGAATTCACATCATTATGATCATCACTGATAATCTATACTGATGTATAGAGTAGAAGTCGGTGGAAAACCAAATCAAATATGATCAGTGGTTATGCAGGCTGGGGTTTTAATTTCGTTTTAAAGGCTGGGGGTTCAGGTCGGGGTGGTTATGCAGGTGCTGCTAATACAGGTAGAAGTCAAATGTAAACCTTGATCATGAGTTTTTTTTTCACTTTTAAAGACTATTATAACATGATTATTATGATGTCGAAGTCTGGTACACATTTGCTTAAACTTTGTTATTTGGTTGTGCAGAAAGTTGTAGTGAAGTTGGCTATATATGATGAAGAAGAAATGAAGAAGGCCTACCAAGCAGTTTGTAGTCTCTCAGGTACTGATTTATATGATTATATCTGTTGGGACAATCAGATCTTGACACTGCGATTTTTGATACAATAAATTAACGAGTACGAATAGAAAAATCACCTTGTTAACGGTTGATTCCACGCTCTTCTATTGTATTCCCAAATTCCCTTGAGCGAAGTGTGGCCTTCGTCTTCTCAAGTTAACCTCTCTTCTTGCTCCTGGGTGGCTACTAAATTTTTCGACCAGCCCCCAGCAAGAAGAGAATAGGAATATATATAGGCTACAATAGGGATCATGGATAATTAGGTTGGGCCTTCTAATTACATCTTGAGCCTAGCCCAATGTAATTAAATATTAATTCAATCCACTAAAGAATTAATATTTGCACTACCTTTCCTAATACCGTAATTTAATTAATTAATTCGGTTCCAATATTATTTGCTTATTAAATTCCCCATGTTTAAAATATCGCATGTCCATTAATTAAATAAATTATTGATAATTCATTTAATTAATATCTTTTATCCTTGATTATCCACTCAACCTTTATTTAATTATGCCGGAATAAATCCACCTGCAGGGTTTCACATAATTAAATCTTTTTGAGCTTTCAAGGGGACATCATTAACCCGAATATTATCAGGACATGGATTCCTTCAATAAATAATATTCACCATATATATTATTTCATCACCCAAAATATAATGAAATAAATCAAAAGAATTATTTCATATATAAATCAAAGCATGTAAATAATATACACGTGTCAATTACTATATCTGGATTAAGAACCTAAGCATTAATAATAACATAGAATCTTAGTTCACCTTCTTAATCAGTATAAGGGAACAATTCTAAATTTGATCCTGTTCAATATACACAAAGTATACTAGTATTATTTAATAGTCAATATAAACTATTCTAAATAATACTACAGTCATGCCAGTGGATTGTCCAATACCACCTGTGCTGTGAACCTTATTATATTATATAAACCGTATTTAACAATCTAATATTCTGTATCCCATTTGATACTAGATTGTCCACAATATATAATATTAGACAGCACGTAAACATTTAAATGATTCTCAATAAAACTGGGCCAGAAATAAATGTATATACTTTAAATAAATATTTTCAGTATACACCAACAATCTCCCACTTATACTCAAAATATTCTATGAGTATATCAGTGTTTATTTAATCCACTATTACAAAAAACTATGTGTCCATCCATCTGACTCCTATCGCTTCCACATGCCTGTCAAAAACTTTGGCTGGAAGGCTCTTTGTGAAAGGATCTGCCCGGTTGTCTTCTGATGATATGTGAGCCACAACTATATCTCCTCGCTTTACGATTCCTCGTATGAGATGATACTTACGTTCAATATGTTTAGCTGCTTTGTGATCTCGCGGTTCCTTCGAATTTGCCACAGCACCAGTGTTATCACAATACACTGTCAAGCTCCTAGGCAAATTAGGTACCACATCCAAGTCCAAAAGGAAGTTCCTGAACCATACAGCCTCGTTTGCAGCCTCAGAGGCCGCCACGTACTCGGCTTCCATGGTAGAGTCTGCAATGCATTTCTGCTTTACACTCCTCCATATAACAGCTCCACCTCCCAAAGTAAAAACATATCCCGAGGTCGATTTCCTCTTATCCCTATCTGATTGGAAATCTGAATCAATATATCCCAAAGGAAATAGATCTGAGCCCTTGTAAATTAACATATACTCCTTAGTCCTTCTCAGGTACTTGAGTATAGTTTTTACTGCACTCCAATGTTCCTGACCTGGGTTCGACTGATATCTACTAACCATGCCTACAGCAAAGCAGATGTCAGGCCTCGTACATAACATAGCATACATTAAGCTTCCACATGCCGAAGCATAAGGAATTGCTTTCATGCTCTCTATATCCTTAGGTGTCGAAGGACACTGCTCCTTGGATAGAACCACTCCATGCTTAAAAGGTAGAAAACCTTTCTTAGAGTTCTGCATGTTAAAACGAGCTAATACTTCATCAATGTAGGGCTCTTGAGAGAAAGCCAACATCCTTTTCTTGCGATCCCTTATTACTTTGATCCCAAGGATGTACGCCGCTTCACCTAAGTCCTTCATTTCAAATTGTTTGAACAACCATGCCTTTATTGATGACAACATCTTAACATTGTTTCCAATGAGTAAAATGTCATCTACATACAGTACTAGAAAAACCACTGCATTACCCTCACTTCTCTTATACACACATGATTCGCTTGGACTTTGATCAAATCCATATGACTGGACTGCCTGATCAAAACCAATATTCCAGTCCCTAGAAGCTTGTTTTAGTCCATAAATAGACCCCTTAAGCTTACAAACAAGATGCTCTTGGCCTTCCTTAATGAATCCTTTTGGTTGTTGCATATAGATGGTTTCCTCAAGACTTCCATTAAGGAAAGCTGTCTTGACATCCATTTGTCAAATCTCATAATCGAGATGAGCTGCTATAGATAAAAGAATCCGGATCGAATTAAGCATAACAACCGGCGAAAAGGTTTCCTCATAATCGATCCCTTCTTTCTGAGTATACCCTTTCGCAACAAGTCGTGCTTTCCAGGTTTTCACCTTTTTGTCAGATCCTCTTTTCTTCTTGTAGATCCACATACATCCAATGGGTTTTACACCTTTGGGTGGTTCCACGAGCTCCCAAACTTGATTAGAATACATAGATTCCATCTCAGATTCCATTGCCTTTTGCCAAAGATCTGCATCTTTATCTAGAATTGCTTGTTCGTATGTCCTGGGATCCTCATCATGTTCACCAGAGATCAAGTCCGAGGACTCTCCTAAAAACATGAATCTATCAGGTTGTTGAACAACCCTCCCACTACGACGAAGCACCGGTGTGGTATTAGTGACAGGTTGTGCATTTTCTTGTGGTTGATCTACTTGTACTATTGGCACTTGGGGATTATCTGTCCCTCCCATTAGTTCCTCTAAAACGATACTACTCATGGGTTTGTGGTTCATTATATAGTCTTCTTCTAAGAATCTAGCATTGGTGCTAACAATGATATCTCGATCCCTAGGACTATAAAATGAATAACCTTTCGTTCCCATGGGATAGCCTACAAACAGCCTTACTTCTGTACGAGATTCGAACTTAGTCGCGTTCTTGTTCAGCACATGTGCTGGACAACCCCAAATCCGAATATGTCTTAGACTTGGTTTGCTACCAGTCCACAATTCTATTGGAGTCTTGGGAACCGACTTAGAAGGTACCAAGTTTAGAAGGTAAGCCGCTGTTTCTATAGCATATCCCCAGAACGACTTGGGTAAATCTGAATAACTCATCATCGATCTAACACTCTCTAAAAGAGTCCGATTCCTTCTCTCTGCTACACCATTCTGCTGAGGTGTGCCAGGTGCAGACAATTGGGATGCAATCCCATTTTCTGATAAATATTCCCTAAATTCTCCAAGCAAGTATTCGCCACCACGATCTGATCGTAGTGACTTGATAAATTTTCCAAGATGTCGCTTTTTCGCACTTGCTTTGTACTCTTTGAATTTTTCAAAGCACTCAGACTTACGGCGCAACAAATAAATGTACCCATATCTTGAATAATCGTCAATGAAAGTGACAAAATACTCGTAACCTCCTCTTGCTTGGATACTGATAGGTCCACATAAATCAGTATGAACCAATTCTAACACTTCTTTAGCTCTATTCGCCTTTGCTTTAAAAGGCCTATTAGTCATCTTACCTTCCAAGCAGGATTCGCAAACTGGAAATGGCTCCACTGCCAACGAGCCTAATGGCCCATCTACTACCAGTCTTTGAATCCTCCTCAAGTTAATATGACCTAATCTTAAGTGCCAAAGATATGTTTGGTTCAATTCAGAAGGTTTCTTTCTTTTATTTGAGCTAGAAAGAATGTTATTAGTTTCCTTATGTTGCAGCATTGGTTGGATAGGATTAATAATATATAAATTGTCTTGCAATGTACCAGAACATATAACTCGTTTATTCATCATAATAGAAACATTACGATCCAAATAAACATTATAACCATCCATGGCAAGTTTAGAAACCGAAATTAAATTCCTTCTAAACGAAGGTACATAAAGACAATTGTTCAAAACCAAAATCCTATCATCGCCAAAAGATAATGTAATTATTCCAACTGCAACTACTGCTACTTTCGTAGCATCTCCCATGAACACATATATCTCGCCATCTCTAAGCATTCTGGATTGCTGAAACCCCTGCATAGAGTTACAAACATGGTCAGTGGCTCCTGTATCTACACACCAAGTGCTCGTAGATATAGCCGCTATATATGTTTCTGTAACCAGAGAAAGAGACATACCAGTATTGTTTGTCTTCTTAGGAAGAGGACAATCCTGTTTCCAGTGACCTGACTGCTTGCACCTGAAGCACTTGCCCTTAGGCTTTTTCACACCACCTTGAACTCCCACTGCATTAGCAATCTTTCCAGCTTTCTGTGTCTGAGTCTTTTTCTTCTTCTTACCTTTCGGTTTAGATGAAGAAGCTTTCTCGGCCACATTCAATTGAACATTCTGCTTAAAGAGTCCTTCAGCTGCCTGAAGTTCTGTCAGAAGTTCCGCGAGACTATACATCCTTTTGTTCATGGTGTAATTCAAGCGGAACTGCTCAAAACTTTTGGGCAAGCTCATAAGGATGATATCGATCTGGGTTTCCCCATCAATATCAGCACCAAGGATCTCCATCTCATTCAGATGAGACATCATTCTGAGAACATGATCCCTTACAGGTGTTCCTTCAACCATCTGAGTGTTCATTAAAGCCTTCATTGCTACTTGCCTAGCAGCCCTATTCTGTTCTCCAAAAAGTTCCTTGAGATTAAAGAGCATATCTGAAGCAGTGGGCATAGCCTGATGCTGATGCTGCAAAACACCCGACATTGCTGCCAGAATGTAACATCGCGACATCTCATCAGCCTTAATCCACCGCTTATAATACTCCTTCTCACTTTCAGGAGCATCTTCAGCAGGCTGGTCTGGCTTGGGTTCATAAGTACAAAATTTGTACTCCTCAGCAGTCAACACTATGTCCAAATTACGTTTCCATTCAATATAGTTCGGTCCAGTAAGTTTGTTATCCTTAAGTATGGGGAATAGTGGATTAAAGCCCATAGTGATCTAATCCTGAGAATCATACAAGTAACACATAATCAGATAGTTGCATAAATCTTAAATCCTATTGGTTTCCTCTAACAATTAATTAAAATTAATGCACTAATATTTAAACACCATAAGTATCTGGTACGCCACGATGGATGACATATATACCACTTAAATTCGTTTAAATATTACTTCGGTCCTATTACTAAATAATACGCCACGTTAGGGTGAACTATATATTATTTTTCATAGCTAAGTGTATACCATTATTTAATCTTAAATTACTAAAAAGACCGGATACCACCATTAAATATTTCAAATCAATAATCGATAATAGGATAATTCCCAGATCGGGGGGAGCATTGTCAAGAGGCATCACTTAAGACCCCTTTCTAGACAGAATCATCCTTTCTATCTATATTGAAAATCTATATTCAATCATTGGCACCCTTCTAATTAATCGAATTCTATGAAACTCGGTATGCCACGTTGGGTGGCATATATACCTTTCAATATTCGTAATTAATTTAGGAAGTTTGTTCAAGTAATATCCATAACACTACCTGACACCATAAATCATACGCCACGATGGGTGGCTTGTACATAATTTATATTCGTCTCGGTGTTAAATTACATACAAACAATAATGGAGACCGTGGGATTTAATTCCTAATTAATTCCCTCACCTACTTAGAATTTTATTAAAAATTGAGGAATTTTAAAAATTAAATGGGGACTATGTCATTACAATTATGTCTAACATGTATTCAAAATACACACATAATTTAACAACATATAACATTTAATTAAAGCAATAAATAAAAAATCTATGTCCATGTCGTCCTAATTATGTTAAACATGCAATTAAAAATTACACACATAATTAACAACACACCTAATAATATTTAAAGCAATAATTAAAAATTAAAATAATGGAATTAAAAAAAATCCACTATTATGGCCCCTTAATTAAACTACCGCAGCCTGGGATGTTAGCCCCACGCGCCAATAACGAACAGGAGGCTACTTCACTTTTTTTCTCCCGTGTACACCAGTTGTGGCCTTTAATATTACCATATTAACATAATCCTCTTTTCCTGTTATTTAGAATGCAAGTGGCGTGCCTGTGAGGTCAACGAGCATGTGGCCACTTAATTAATCAAACAAACATATTTTCTTGGTCCAATTGCTTTCATCATCTCGGAATTAAAAGCAACCTGTACCAGCCTCGCAGCGGATAAATATTGTCTCCGTTTGATTTTCAGTTGCACGTAATTGTTACAAAATACCCGGATCTTAACAAAATCCATCAAACAATTACAAAAAAATAGATCTAATACAAAACTAATTTTGTAAATCTATTCTAACACGATCAACCCTCGTGTTTTACAACCACGATAAACCACGTGGAAACCAAACAAAATAACCACGATTAAACCACGTGGGATCCAAACACATAATTAAAATATACATGGCCATAATAGTGGATAACAACCTGCAAAAAATAATTATACAAGCCTACCACTATACACATGCATATACAATTACGACATGGACATCGTATCAAAAATCGCAGAACCACTGAACCTGGCTCTGATGCCAATTGTTGGGACAATCAGATCTTGGCACTGCGATTTTTGATACAATAAATTAACGAGTACGAATAGAAAAATCACCTTGTTAACGGTTGATTCCACGCTCTTCTATTGTATTCCCAAATTCCCTTGAGCGAAGTGTGGCCTTCGTCTTCTCAAGTTAACCTCTCTTCTTGCTCCTGGGTGGCTACAAAATTTTTCGACCAGCCCCCAGCAAGAAGAGAATAGGAATATATATAGGCTACAATAGGGATCATGGATAATTAGGTTGGGCCTTCTAATTACATCTTGAGCCTAGCCCAATGTAATTAAATATTAATTCAATCCACTAAAGAATTAATATTTGCACTACCTTTCCTAATACCGTAATTTAATTAATTAATTCGGTTCCAATATTATTTGCTTATTAAATTCCCCATGTTTAAAATATCGCATGTCCATTAATTAAATAAATTACTGATAATTCATTTAATTAATATCTTTTATCCTTGATTATCCACTCAACCTTTATTTAATTATGCCGGAATAAATCCACCTGCAGGGTTTCACATAATTAAATCTTTTTGAGCTTTCAAGGGGACATCATTAACCCGAATATTATCAGGACATGGATTCCTTCAATAAATAATATTCACCATATATATTATTTCATCACCCAAAATATAATGAAATAAATCAAAAGAATTATTTCATATATAAATCAAAGCATGTAAATAATATACACGAGTCAATTACTATATCTGGATTAAGAACCTAAGCATTAATAATAACATAGAATCTTAGTTCACCTTCTTAATCAGTATAAGGGAACAATTCTAAATTTGATCCTGTTCAATATACACAAAGTATACTAGTATTATTTAATAGTCAATATAAACTATTCTAAATAATACTACAGCCATGCCAGTGGATTGTCCAATACCACCTGTGCTGTGAACCTTATTATATTATATAAACCGTATTTAACAATCTAATATTCTGTATCCCATTTGATACTAGATTGTCCACAATATATAATATTAGACAGCACGTAAACATTTAAATGATTCTCAATAAAACTGGGCCAGAAATAAATGTATATACTTTAAATAAATATTTTCAGTATACACCAACAATATCGCACCTAATGAGTGCGTGTTTCTGGTGTGTCATGTGTGCATACATATATACATTACACTTGCTAATCAATAAGGATACATGTCGATACTTGGCTGAGTACAAGTATTAGTATTTCGCTTGTGACACAGTTATGGTAGGAATTGAGACAACATTGGTCGAATTCCGAGCTCGAAAGCTGACAGTGATCGGATACATTGTTCCTTTGGATGTAGTGAACAAGCTGAAGATCTCATGTGACATAGAATTAGTATCAGTTGAGGATATCAAGAAAGAAGAAAAGAAAAAGAAAGTGCTATCAAATTTTTGCCTGAACATCATCCGCATTTCATTGGGACGTATTGGGGTGCAGTGAGCACTTCTTTCTGTGTGGAGATTGTGGAATCAGCTGATGCCTACTTGTTTGCCGGAACGTTAGAATATAGAATGTTATCTTTTTGTAATTTTTCCATCTTGCTATAAATTAAATGAAGCTAATGTTGAGCATAAGTTAGCACTTACGGAGATATACTATTTAGTTTTAAGTCTTTATGAGAGTTAATTATTTGTTTGGGATCTATTTTATAAGTTCATCATTTAATTTGAGTTTCTAGTTTGTGTTATTGGAGTTGGAAAAACGTATTTGATTTTTAGAGATATATCATGTTAACAAAATAGCAGAGAATATGTAAAATTAAAATTGAAAAAAAAAGAAATATACTTGCATAGCGCTTCAATAAGTGCTATTGAAGAACATGCACTTAGGAAACACTTACTTCAATAGCGTTTTTGAAAGCCCTATCTAAGAGCAGCACTTACAGAGCTACAAAAAACATGCTATCTAAGTGATTTGAACTTCAATAGCGGTGGCTTATACATCGTTCAAAAGCGCTATGCAAGGCTTAAAAAAAGCGCTATGCAAGTGCAATTTTGTAGTAGTGATTCTTTCTCAAACTTTAGGGTTAAGTTCGTCATTTTTCTATCTGGACCCATTTCATTGGGGTTTTACCCCAACTCACATTGCACAAGCAAAACGGCAATGTCCCTCTTGAATTCATTTGGTTGACTTGGTAAATCCAACTTAGGTGTTAAATTCATGGAAATAGATTTTTCATTTTCTGATGTACATCAATATAAATTTCAGATGTACATCATTTTAAATTGGGATTTTAATTAATATATCTCATTTTAAAAAATTATTTATAAATAATTCTCATTTATAATTGTATTTATAAATATGTCCCATTTTCAAAATTCTTTACAATTTTAAAATAACCATGGTTAATTTCAATACTTTATATTTTTAAATAATAAATATAACTTTTCTTATAAATAATGATGTTTTACACATGGTTGAATCTCTAAGGGACTAAAAATGTAAACAAAACCAAAATTAGAGAACAGAGCTTCCGGTACTTCAACAACCTGTAAACCTATCTAACCCTGGTGGTTTGTTTCACACATTTTGTAGAAAAAACAACCCATGTTAAGAAATGCAATGACCGACATGAATGTGTACTTCACTAAATAAATTTTAGATATGCATGAAACAATGACATACTAATGCTATTGAAACAACCCAAATATCATCATTTATTATTACAATACCAAGAAATTCTGAAATGGGAAGAAAATACAAACAAATGTCCAATAAAAACAATGAAGGTACTTGAATTTTTATAGGCCAAGTAAAACAGAAAACAAATTGCAGGTCCAGAAGCCCGATCTTCACTTCTTCATGAAGGTCCAACTATTTGCAGTTTCTACTTCGCATGCAACCTTCTTTTTTCTAGGTAGTTTTTTATCGGGCTCGGCTTCATTCCCTCCTAATTATTTATGGTAGGCAAAGTTGTTTCCTTTCTTTTACCAGATAGAGAGACTAATGAGGTGACTACTGTTCTAGATTCAGATTGTAATGCTAGTGCTACTTGGGTAGGAGAAGTGTGGCCTTCTCTAAGAGCAAGTCCAATGCATAGCTATAGTTAGTGCTATAGCTATAATATAGAGCAGAGGGAGTTATGATGTAAGACTTACCCTTGATGCTGATTTTTTTCACCCTCTCTGGCCAATCAGCTTTGCTCCACATTTCTGTTCTATAGCTATAATATAGAACGGAGGGTGTTATGATGTAAGAATTACCCTTGATGCTGAATTTTTTTCACCCTCTCTGGCCAATCAGCTTTGCTCCACATTTCTTGAACTATTTCTACATTGATTGGAGGTCTTACTGTGAGTGCATAACTGATTGGAAAAATTTTCAAGAAATCCATCAGGAGGAGATGAAAGTCAGGTGATCTTTATCTGAGAAATCAACATGATTAGTGATTGCATACGAAACTTTGGCTAATGAACTTCAACGCATAGCTATTGTTAAAATTTTCTGCGATTTTTAAACAAAACTATTGGAGAGAATTTTTGAATGAAAATTGAGAACTGGGTTTAAAAGCATTATATAAGGGAAACGTTTCTCAAAGATTTCTTTTACTATTAATGTAGACCATATATCCAAGATAGAAAAAAGAGTATCCAAATTTTGCTGTGTCCAAAACCTCAAAGATTTATAAATTCTTAAATAAATTATTCTCCATAGTTGAATGTAAAATTTGAATTTGTGAATAATATCTACAAAAATAGCCAATTTTGTACTTTACGTGAATATACACAATGGATTTTTTTAGATCCAAATTAAATACTTCCGAATTTCTCAAATCGATAGACTTCTATGTTTGAATATAATTTTTAATTTCTGAATTTATTTCAATACAATAATACAACTCCTTGTATATTACACTATTTTCAAATGTTTCGGACTTAAACTAGCAAAATACCATTACCAACTATATTGGTACCATTTTCTCTTAAATCTAACTGAGCACCTGGAAACTGTATCCAAGACTTCAAATAAAACAACTTCTCTATAATCCACACTTTCTATAACATGACAACAAAATTTTGCTATAATCTAAATGTTTGAAATTTTATCCAAAAATCATAAAACAACTTCTTTCCCATTCTGTGTATGATGCTCACTTTAATATTTTTCCTTCATATATTTCGAGTAGTTACTTACTACTAGAATTAAATAATAAACAACAATTTAAGATACTATAAAATTACCACGATTTTCATACTCTGATTTGAACTTCCTCCACTCCTTGCACCTTGATCCGGTCAAATTTTTTTCGAGCATTGTCTTCATTGTTTCTGCTTAAAAAAATTAAAAATATATTAATATTAAACTGTAGAATAAAACATTCCTGTACAAAAAATCAATTTGACTCTGGAGATATAATAAATCTACTTTATCATAGAATATATATGAAGTTGATCCACTACCTTTTCTACTTAAATTTTGTGCAAATGGATGTGCTGGTTTACATTAATATAAAAACTATAAGATGTTAAAACCAACATATCAATATTTCTTGCAGTAATGCAAGTAATGCAAATCAGTCATGTAAATATAGAGAAATATGAAATTGCAGCATACATCAATCACCCCACATGTAGGAAAAGGAAATGGAGATGGAACATACCGCTAAATTAAAGATATATGTTGTGAAAAGGAAATACATATGTACAACATATTCAATTTTTTTGAGTATCATGTTTTTAATTTCTCATTTTCATTTGTATCGGATTCCTCCATGTGGATTCATTAGAGATCTAAGATCTTTTATGCAAAACAAAGTATATATACATATGAAATCAAATTCATCTAACTAAACACATTTTTAAACAAAAGGTTAGAGTTATTTAATCTATACATATGTGTATTGGTGCATACTCAATTAAACATTGTAATACATACCTTTGAAGGTTTTAATAGGCCTAATGATGGTAGAATAGCAGGCACAATTAATTTATGATTTGTAAATACTTTGAAGGGAAAACTAGATTAGATAAAAAAAATTGGCCGCTTTAATTTGGGGATTGGGGATAGGATTAGATGATAAGTAGATTAAAATTTGATGTACATATAAAACCCTAAAATATAGAGACTGGGCCTTATATGTAGAGATCTAGTCAAGGTAATGGGCTTCATATGCAATGGGCATCATGGCTAAATTGGGCTAAACTTATAAATATAAATATATTCATTATCAATATCAATCTTAATATTCAATATCAATATCAATATCAATATCAGTCTATTCCCAATTACAACTTGCATTCTCTTCCAATTATTTCTTAAATTGTCCCTTATCATTTAACATTCTTTCTCAAACTTTAGGGTAAAATTCGTCATTTTCCTATCTGGACCCATTTCTTTGGGGTTTTACCCCAACTAACATTGCACAAGCAAAACTGCAATGTCCCTCCTGAATTCATTGGTTGACTCTGGTAAATCCAACTTAGGTGTTAAATTCATGGAAATAGATTTTTCATTTTCGGATCTACATCAATATAAATTTCAGATGTACATCATTTTAAATTGGGATTTTAATTAATATATCTCATTTTAAAAAATTATTTATAAATATGTCCCATTTATAATTGTATTTATAAATATGTCCCATTTTCAAAATTCTTTACAATTTTAAAATAACCATGGTTAATTTCAATACTTTATATTTTTAAATGATAAATATAACTTTTTTTTATAAATAATGATGTTTTACACATGCTTGAATCTCTAAGGGACTAAAAATGTAAACAAAACCAAAATTAGAGAACAAGCTTGCAGTACTTTAACAACCCGTAAACCTATCTAACCCTGGTGGTTTGTTTCACACATTTGGTAGAAAAAACAACCCATGTTAAGAAATGCAATGACCGACATGAGTGTGTACTTCACTAAATAAATTTTAGATATGCATGAAACCTGAATGACATACTAATGCTAATGAAATAACCCAAATATCATCATTAATTATTACAATACCAAGAAATTCTGAAATGGGAAGAAAATACAAACAAATGTCCAACAAAAACAATGAAGGTACATGAATTTTTATAGGCCAAGTAAAAGAGAAATTAAATTGCAGGTCCAGAAGCCCGATCTTCACTTCTTCATGGAGGTCCAACTATTTGCAGGTTCTACTTCGCATGCAACCTTCTTTTTTCTAGGTAGATTTTTCTCGGAATCCGCTTCATTCCCTCCAAATTATTTATGGTAGGCAAAGTTATTTCCTTTCTTTTACCAGATAGAGAGACTAATGAGGCGACTACTGTTCTATTCGGATTGTAGTGTTAGTGCTACTTGTTTAGGAGAAGTGAGGCCTTCTCTCAGAGCAAGTCCAATGCATAGCTATAGTTAGTGCTATAGCTATAATATAGGACGGACGGAGTTATGATGTAAGAATTACCCTTGATGCTGATTTTTTTCACCCTCTCTGGCCAATCAGCTTTGCTCCACATTTCTGTTCTATAGCTATAATATAGAACGGAGGGAGTTATGATGTAAGAATTACCCTTGATGCTGAATTTTTTTCACCCTCTCTGGCCTATCCGCTTTGCTCCACATTTCTTGAACTATTTATGCATTGATTGGAGGTCTTAAAGTGAGTGCATAACTGATTGGAGAATTTATCAAGAAATCCATCAGGAGGAGATGAAAGTCAGCTGATCTTTATCTGAGAAATCAATATGATTATTGAGTGCATATGAAACTTTGCCTAATGAACTTCAACGCATAGCTATTGTTAAAATTTTCTGAGATTTTTAAACAAAACTATTGGAGAGAATTTTTGAATGAAAATTGAGAACTGGGTATAAAAGCATTATATAAGGAAAACGTTTCACAAAGATTTCTTTTACTATTAATGCAGACCATATATCCAAGATAGAAAAACAGTGTCCAAATTTTGCAGTGTCCAAAACCTCAAAGATTAATAAAATATTAACTAAATTATTCTCCATACTTGAATGTAAAATTTGAATTTGTGATTAATATCTACTAAAATAGAAAATTTTGTACTTTACGTTAATATACACAATGGATTTTTTAATATCCAAATTAAATACTTCCGAATTTCTCAAATCGATAGACTTGTATGTTTGAATATAATTTCTAATTTTTGAATTTATTTCAATACAGTATACAACTCCTTGTATATTACACTCTTTTCAAATGTTTCGGACTTGAACTAGCAAAATACCATTACCAACTATATTGGTACCATTTTCTCTTATATCTAACTGAGCACCTGGAAACTGTATCCAAGACTTCAAATAAAACAACTTATCTATAACCCACACTTTCTATAACATGACAACAAGATTTTACTATAATCTAAATGTTTGAAATTTTATCCAAAAATCATAAAACAACTTCTTTCCCATTCTGTGTATGATGCTCACTTTAATATTTTTCCTTCATATATTTCGAGTAGTTACTTACTACTAGAATTAAATAATAAACAACAATTTAAGATACTATAAAATTACCACGATTTTCATACTCTGATTTGAACTTCCTCAACTCCTTGCACCTTGATCTGGTAAATTTTTTTCGAGCATTATCTTCATTGTTTCTGCTTAAAAAAATTAAAAATATATTAATATTAAACTGTAGAATAAAACATTCCTGTACAAAAAATCAATTTGACACTGGAGATATAATAAATCTACTTTATCATAGAATATATATGAAGTTGATCCACTACCTTTTCTACTTAAATTTTGTGCAAATGGATGTGCTGGTTTACATTAATATAAAAACTGTAAGATGTTAAAACCAACATATCAATATTTCTTGCAGTAATGCAAGTAATGCAAATCAGTCATGTAAATATAGAGAAATATGAAATTGCACCATACATCAATCACACCACATGTAGGAAAAGGAAATGGAGATGGAACATACCGCTAAATTAAAGATATATGTTGTGAAAAGGAAATACATATGTACAACATATTCAAATTTTTTGAGTATCATGTTTTTAATTTCTCATTTTCATTTGTTTCGGATTCCTCCATGTGGATTCATTAGAGATCTAAGATCTTTTATGCAAAACAAAGTATATATACATATGAAATCAAATTCATCTAACTAAACACATTTTTAAACAAAAGCTTAGAGTTATTTAATCTATACATATGTGTATTGGAGCATACTCAATTAAACATTGTAATACATACCTTTGAATGTTTTAACAGGCCTAATGATGGTAGAATCATCCATATCACTAGCCTGGGTATACTTTTAATTGGATCTTAAGGGATGATAAATAGACACATATTGGTATAGCAGACACAATTAATTTATGATTTGTAAATACTTTGAAGGGAAAACTAGATTAGATAAAAAAAATTGGCCGCTTTAATTTGGGGATTGGGGATAGGATTAGATGATAAGTAGATTAAAATTTGATGTACATATAAAACCATAAAATATAGAGATTGGGCCTTATATGTAGAGATCTAGTCAAGGTAATGGGCATCATATGCAATGGGCATCATGGCTAGATTGGGCTAAACTTATAAATATAAATATATTCATTAGCAATATCAATCTTAATATTCAATATCAATATCAATATCAATATCAGTCTATTCCCAATTACAACTTGCATTCTCTTCCAATTATTTCTTAAATTGTCCCTTATCATTTAACATTCTTTCTCAAACTTTAGGGTAAAATTCGTCATTTTCCTATCTGGACCCATTTCTTTGGGGTTTTACCCCAACTAACATTGCACAAGCAAAACTGCAATGTCCCTCCTGAATTCATTGGTTGACTCTGGTAAATCCAACTTAGGTGTTAAATTCATGGAAATAGATTTTTCATTTTCGGATCTACATCAATATAAATTTCAGATGTACATCATTTTAAATTGGGATTTTAATTAATATATCTCATTTTAAAAAATTATTTATAAATATGTCCCATTTATAATTGTATTTATAAATATGTCCCATTTTCAAAATTCTTTACAATTTTAAAATAACCATGGTTAATTTCAATACTTTATATTTTTAAATGATAAATATAACTTTTTTTATAAATAATGATGTTTTACACATGCTTGAATCTCTAAGGGACTAAAAATGTAAACAAAACCAAAATTAGAGAACAAGCTTGCAGTACTTTAACAACCCGTAAACCTATCTAACCCTGGTGGTTTGTTTCACACATTTGGTAGAAAAAACAACCCATGTTAAGAAATGCAATGACCGACATGAGTGTGTACTTCACTAAATAAATTTTAGATATGCATGAAACCTGAATGACATACTAATGCTAATGAAATAACCCAAATATCATCATTAATTATTACAATACCAAGAAATTCTGAAATGGGAAGAAAATACAAACAAATGTCCAACAAAAACAATGAAGGTACATGAATTTTTATAGGCCAAGTAAAAGAGAAATTAAATTGCAGGTCCAGAAGCCCGATCTTCACTTCTTCATGGAGGTCCAACTATTTGCAGGTTCTACTTCGCATGCAACCTTCTTTTTTCTAGGTAGATTTTTCTCGGAATCCGCTTCATTCCCTCCAAATTATTTATGGTAGGCAAAGTTATTTCCTTTCTTTTACCAGATAGAGAGACTAATGAGGCGACTACTGTTCTATTCGGATTGTAGTGTTAGTGCTACTTGTTTAGGAGAAGTGAGGCCTTCTCTCAGAGCAAGTCCAATGCATAGCTATAGTTAGTGCTATAGCTATAATATAGGACGGACGGAGTTATGATGTAAGAATTACCCTTGATGCTGATTTTTTTCACCCTCTCTGGCCAATCAGCTTTGCTCCACATTTCTGTTCTATAGCTATAATATAGAACGGAGGGAGTTATGATGTAAGAATTACCCTTGATGCTGAATTTTTTTCACCCTCTCTGGCCTATCCGCTTTGCTCCACATTTCTTGAACTATTTATGCATTGATTGGAGGTCTTAAAGTGAGTGCATAACTGATTGGAGAATTTATCAAGAAATCCATCAGGAGGAGATGAAAGTCAGCTGATCTTTATCTGAGAAATCAATATGATTATTGAGTGCATATGAAACTTTGCCTAATGAACTTCAACGCATAGCTATTGTTAAAATTTTCTGAGATTTTTAAACAAAACTATTGGAGAGAATTTTTGAATGAAAATTGAGAACTGGGTATAAAAGCATTATATAAGGAAAACGTTTCACAAAGATTTCTTTTACTATTAATGCAGACCATATATCCAAGATAGAAAAACAGTGTCCAAATTTTGCAGTGTCCAAAACCTCAAAGATTAATAAAATATTAACTAAATTATTCTCCATACTTGAATGTAAAATTTGAATTTGTGATTAATATCTAGTAAAATAGAAAATTTTGTACTTTACGTTAATATACACAATGGATTTTTTAATATCCAAATTAAATACTTCCGAATTTCTCAAATCGATAGACTTGTATGTTTGAATATAATTTCTAATTTTTGAATTTATTTCAATACAATATACAACTCCTTGTATATTACACTCTTTTCAAATGTTTCGGACTTGAACTAGCAAAATACCATTACCAACTATATTGGTACCATTTTCTCTTATATCTAACTGAGCACCTGGAAACTGTATCCAAGACTTCAAATAAAACAACTTATCTATAACCCACACTTTCTATAACATGACAACAAGATTTTACTATAATCTAAATGTTTGAAATTTTATCCAAAAATCATAAAACAACTTCTTTCCCATTCTGTGTATGATGCTCACTTTAATATTTTTCCTTCATATATTTCGAGTAGTTACTTACTACTAGAATTAAATAATAAACAACAATTTAAGATACTATAAAATTACCACGATTTTCATACTCTGATTTGAACTTCCTCAACTCCTTGCACCTTGATCTGGTAAATTTTTTTCGAGCATTATCTTCATTGTTTCTGCTTAAAAAAATTAAAAATATATTAATATTAAACTGTAGAATAAAACATTCCTGTACAAAAAATCAATTTGACTCTGGAGATATAATAAATCTACTTTATCATAGAATATATATGAAGTTGATCCACTACCTTTTCTACTTAAATTTTGTGCAAATGGATGTGCTGGTTTACATTAATATAAAAACTGTAAGATGTTAAAACCAACATATCAATATTTCTTGCAGTAATGCAAGTAATGCAAATCAGTCATGTAAATATAGAGAAATATGAAATTGCACCATACATCAATCACACCACATGTAGGAAAAGGAAATGGAGATGGAACATACCGCTAAATTAAAGATATATGTTGTGAAAAGGAAATACATATGTACAACATATTCAAATTTTTTGAGTATCATGTTTTTAATTTCTCATTTTCATTTGTTTCGGATTCCTCCATGTGGATTCATTAGAGATCTAAGATCTTTTATGCAAAACAAAGTATATATACATATGAAATCAAATTCATCTAACTAAACACATTTTTAAACAAAAGCTTAGAGTTATTTAATCTATACATATGTGTATTGGAGCATACTCAATTAAACATTGTAATACATACCTTTGAATGTTTTAACAGGCCTAATGATGGTAGAATCATCCATATCACTAGCCTGGGTATACTTTTAATTGGATCTTAAGGGATGATAAATAGACACATATTGGTATAGCAGACACAATTAATTTATGATTTGTAAATACTTTGAAGGGAAAACTAGATTAGATAAAAAAAATTGGCCGCTTTAATTTGGGGATTGGGGATAGGATTAGATGATAAGTAGATTAAAATTTGATGTACATATAAAACCATAAAATATAGAGATTGGGCCTTATATGTAGAGATCTAGTCAAGGTAATGGGCATCATATGCAATGGGCATCATGGCTAGATTGGGCTAAACTTATAAATATAAATATATTCATTAGCAATATCAATCTTAATATTCAATATCAATATCAATATCAATATCAGTCTATTCCCAATTACAACTAGCATTCTCTTCCAATTATTTCTTAAATTGTCCCTTATCATTTAACATTCTTTCTCAAACTTTAGGGTTAAATTCGTCATTTTTCTATTTGGACCCATTTCTTTGGGGTTTTACCCCAACTCACATTGCACAAGCAAAACTGCAATGTCCCTCTTGAATTCATTGGTTGACTCTCGTAAATCCAACTTAGGTGTTAAATTCATGGAATTAGATTTTTCATTTTCGGATGTACATCAATATAAATTTCAGATGTACATCATATTAAATTGGGATTTTAATTAATATATCTCATTTTAAAAAATTATTTATAAATATGTCCCATTTATAATTGTATTTATAAATATGTCCCATTTTCAAAATTCTTTACAATTTTAAAATAACCATGGTTAATTTCAATACTTTATATTTTTAAATGATAAATTTAACTTTTTTTTATAAATAATGATGTTTTACACATGCTTGAATCTCTAAGGGACTAAAAATGTAAACAAAACCAAAATTAGAGAACAGAGCTTCCAGTACTTGAACAACCCGTAAACCTATCTAACCCTGGTGGTTTGTTTCACACATTTGGTAGAAAAAACAACCCATGTTAAGAAATGCAGTGACCGACATGAATGTGTACTTCACTAAATAAATTTTAGATATGCATGAAACCTGAATGACATACTAATGCTAATGAAATAACCCAAATATCATCATTTATTATTACAATACCAAGAAATTCTGAAATGGGAAGAAAATACAAACAAATGTCCAACAAAAACAGTGAAGGTACTTGAATTTTTATAGGCCAACTAAAAGAGCAAACAAATTGCAGGTCCAGAAGCCCGATCTTCACTTCCTCATGGAGGTCCAACTATTTGCAGGTTTTACTTCGCATGCAACCTTCTTTTTTCTAGTTAGATTTTTCTCGGACTCCGCTTCATTCCCTTCTAATTATTTATGGTAGGCAAAGTTATTTCCTTTCTTTTACCAGATAGAGAGACTAATGAGGTGACTATTGTTCTAGATTTAGATTGTAATGTTAGTGCTACTTGGGTAGGAGAAGTGTGGCCTTCTCTTAGAGCAAGTCCAATGCATAGCTATAGTTAGTGCTATAGCTATAATATAGGACGGAGGGAGTTATGATGTAAGAATTACCCTTGATACTGATTTGTTTCACCCTCTCTGGCCAATCACCTTTGCTCCACAATTCTGTTCTATAGCTATAATATAGAACGGAGGGAGTTATGATGTAAGAATTACCCTTGATGCTGAATTTTTTTCACCCTCTTAGGCCAATCAGCTTTGCTCCACATTTCTTGAACTATTTATGCATTGATTGGAGGTCTTACAGTGAGTGCATAACTGATTGGAGAATTTATCAAGAAATCCATCAGGAGGAGATGAAAGTCAGCTGATCTTTATCTGAGAAATCAACGTGATTAGTGACTGCATATGAAACTTTGCCTAATGAACTTCAACGCATAGTTATTGTTAAAATTTTCTGAGATTTTTAAACAAAACATTGGAGAGAATTTTTGAATGAAAATTGAGAACTGGGTATAAAAGCATTATATAAGGGAAACGTTTCACAAAGATTTCTTTACTATTAATGCAGACCATATATCCAAGATAGAAAAAACAGTATCCAAATTTTGCAGTGTCCAAAACCTCAAAGATTTATAAAATCTTAACTAAATTATTCTCCATACTTGAATGTAAAATCTGAATTTGTGATTAATATCTACTAAAATAGCAAATTTTGTACTTTACGTGAATATACACAATGGATTTTTTAAGATCCAAATTAAATACTTCCGAATTTCTCAAATCGATAGACTTTTATGTTTGAATATAATTTTTAATTTCTGAATTTATTTCAATACAATAATACAACTCCGTTTATATTACACTTTTTTCAAATGTTTCGGACTTGAACTAGCAAAATACCATTACCAACTATATTGGTACCATTTTCTCTTATATCTAACTGAGCACCTGGAAACTGTATCCAAGACTTCAAATAAAACAACTTATCTATAATCCACACTTTCTATAACATGACAACAAGATTTTGCTAAAATCTAAGTGTTTGAAATTTTATCCAAAAATCATACAACAACTTCTTTCCCATTCTGTGTATGGTGCTCGCTTTAATATTTTTCCTTCATATATTTCGAGTAGTTACTTACTACTAGTATTAAATAACAAGCAACAATTTAAGATACTATAAAATTATTATGATTTTCGTACTCTGATTTGAACTTCCTCCACTCCTTGCACCTTGATCCGGTCAAATTTTTTTCGAGCATTATCTTCATTGTTTCTGCTTAAAAAAATTAAAAATATATCAATATTAAACTGTAGAATAAAACATTCATGTATAAAAAATCAATTTGACTCTGGAGATATAATAAATCTACTTTATCATATAATATATATGAAGTTGATCCACTACCTTTTCTACTTAAATTTTGTGCAAATGGATGTGTTGGTTTACATTAATATAAAAACTGTAAAATGTTAAAACCAACATATCAATATATCTTGCAGTAATGCAAGTAATGCAAATCAGTCATGTAAATATACAGATATATGAAATTGCACCATACATCAATCACACCACATGTACCAAAAGGAAATGGAGATGGAACATACCGCTAAGTTAAAGATATATGTTGTGAAAAGGAAATACATATGTACAACATATTCAATTTTTTTGGGTATCATGTTTTTAATTTCTCATTTTCATTTGTTTCGGATTCCTACATGTGGATTCATTAGAGATCTAAGATCTTTTATGAAAAACAAAGTATATATACATATGAAATCAAATTCATCTAACTAAACACATTTTTAAACAAAAGCTTAGAGTTATTTAATCTATACATATGTGTATTGGAGCATACTCAATTAAACATTGTAATACATACCTTTGAATGTTTTAATAGGCCTAATTATTGTAGAATCATCCATATCACTAGCCTGTGTTAGTTTTTGAAAATAAGATGGCAATTAAATTTGTCAGATAGATTTGTTTGAACAAGTCGTGTGTCACTTGGTCAGTCTAGCAATTGAGGTTTTTTAGGATCGAGTGTAGTGGAGTAGTGCAGTAGGAGTTTCCATTTTCTGTTCCTGTTTTATAGCTTGCACGTTGTAGTAGTAGCTCTATTTAAAAGCAAGGTTTCTTAATAAAAGGGCAAGTCAGTTTTGACGAGCATCTCTAGTGTTAAGCTTTTGTTTTCTCAGTTTCATATCATACACTCTATATAATAATATATGTTTGCAGATTGAAATACTAGAATTGGTATCAGAGCCTCAGGTTCATAGGAGATGGCTGCGTCAAAGACAACTAAATCGAAAGGTGGTTCGTTTGGTTTGACTAACCCAACACTGACGAGGGAGAACTACACGGTGTGGGAAATGAAGATGAAAGTAATCATGCAGGCGCATGGGGTGTGGGGCATTGTAGAGCAAAGTGATCCCAAAGCAGCAATTGATGAGAGATCGGACAAGATAGCCCTGGCTATGATACACCAGGGAGTCCCGGAGGATATGTTACTCTCTCTTGCTTCAAAGAAGACTGCAAAAGGAGCATGGGATGCACTCAAGACGATGTGTCAAGGAGCTGAGCGTGTCAAGACTGCAAGGGTACAGTCGATGAAGTCTGAGTTCGAATCACTCAGTATGAAAGACATTGAAGGGATTGATGAATTCTGTATGAAGCTTAATGGGCTTGTCACAAATATAAGGGCCTTGGGAGAAGATGTTGCTGAATCATATGTAGTGAAGAAGCTGTTGCGAGCAGTACCTACAAAATTCATTCAGATCACTTCCAATATGGAGCAGTTTGGGGACGTGAATAATATGACAGTAGAAGAGGCTATTGGATCCCTGAAGGCTCACGAAGAAATGCTGAAAGGCAAGGCTGTTGCAGGTGATGGGCACTTACTTCTCACAGAAGAAGAATGTACCAAGAAAGAAAGTGGAGAAAAGAAACTGCTACTTACCAGAGAAGAGTGGCAGAGGCGAAATCAAAAGACAAACAACGATGCAGCCAGTAGCCAAAGACGGAGGGGAGGTCAAGACAAAAGTAGGATTCAATGCTACAACTGTGGCATTTATGGACATTATGCTGCTGAATGTCGGAAACCGAAGAAGAACTGAGAACAACGACAAGAGGTGAACATGACAGAGGTGGAAGACAATGAACCAGCCCTACTGATGTTGAATTGTGGTGAAGGCGAAGAAGTGATACTGTTGAACGAGAAGCAGGTAATGCCTACCATACTAAAGGACTATGACAAGAGGCGTGAGGAATCAAATCTTTGGTATCTCGACAATGGGGCAAGTAACCATATGACAGGATGCAAGTCAAAATTCTCTGAATTAAATGAAGAAGTTACAGGCCTGGTGAAATTTGGGGATGGCTCGACTGTGAAGATAGAAAGGAAAGGTTCAATCGTCTTCAAATGCAAGAACGGAGAGGAACGTATCTTGAACGAGATATATTATATTCCTAATCTTTGCAGTAACATTATTAGTTTGGGGAAAAATGTCTGAAAGTGGGAATAGAGTTGTTTTGAAAGGAGAGTACTTGTGGGTGTTTGATAAAGCTGAAAGGCTACTCATGAAAGTAAGGAGATCACCTAATAGACTGTATAAGATATTAATCGAGTCTGTTAAACCTAGTTGCTTGATGCTATGTTCAGAAGAGATAGCACGTTTATGGCATCGATGTCTAGGGCATGTGAACTACAATGCCATGAAGTTAATGTCTGAATGTTCTATGGTGAGAGGTCTGCCTAAGATTGTTAAGGCTGACAACGTATGTGATGGATGCTTGATGGGAAAACAGACAAGGAAACAGTTCCCGTCTCAGAGTAACTACAGTGCAACTCAGGTACTCGAACTAGTCCATGGTGACCTGTGTGGACCCATTTCGCCAGAAATAGCAGCTGGAAATAAGTACGTCTTCCTACTTGTTGATGACTACAGTAGGTTTATGTGGCATACTTGTTGAAGAGCAAGGATGAAGCCTTGAATGCGTTCCGAAAGTTCTGTGCTTTGGTCGAAAGTAAGCCAGGCAAGAAAGTTCAAGTATTTCGTACAGACCGTGGGGGTGAATTTTGCTTAAAAGAGTTCAACAATTATTGTGAAGAAAATGGGATCGTAAGATATCACACTGCACCTTATACGCCCCAATAGAACGGGGTTGTTGAAAGGCGTAACCGGACCATGGTTGAAATGGCTCGAAGCTGTCTTAAGGAAGCAAGTTTGCCTTCGAAGCTGTAAGGTGAGGCAGTCAGACATGCCATATATATTCTGAACAGGTTGCCAACAAGGGCATTGTCAGGACTAACTCCCTATGAGGCATGGTTTGAAAAGAAACCAGACGTTGGACATGTACGTGTGTTTGGATGCATTGCACACATGAAGGTGCCAAGCTGTCAAACGAGTAAGCTAGATGATAGAAGCACGAAGGTTGTGAATCTGGGAAAAGAACTAGGAACTAAAGCATACCGTTTCTATGATCCAGAAAGGAATCGTGTTTATGTAAGCAGAGACGTGATTTTCGAAGAAGATAAGAACTGGATGTGGAACGATCAAGAAGGAGGCAAAGATAGTGCTGGCTGGTTTGAGGTACCTGAGGTGTGTCATGAGAAGGAAGGAGATGGACAAGAAACATATAGTGAGCCTGATGCAGAAACTGGTGGTGAGCAAAGTCCCACTCAAACTCAAACTCCACATGCCACTTTGATCAGCAGCGATAACTACGATGATAGTGTGACACCAAAGAGATTTAGAGCTGTGACAGACATCTATAGTTTCACTGAACCGGTTGAGTTGGATGAGGAGTTGCTCTTGATGGGAGTTGATGAACCAACATGCTACAAACAAGCTACTAAGATGAGTGAATGGAAGCAAGCAATGTCTAGAGAAATGGAGTCTATTGAAAAGAACAACACCTGGAGTCTAACTGAGCTTCCAAAGGGGCACAAGGCAAATGGTTTGAAATGGATTTACAAGCTCAAGAAGGATGCAGATGGTAATATAATCAAGTATAAAGCGAGACTTGTTGCTAAGGGTTATGTCCAAGAGCAAGGGGTTGATTTTGACGAGAATTCGCTCCTGTGACGCGTATTGAAACTGTTCGTTTGTTGTTGGCATTATCTGCTAAAAATGGATGGAGAGTGCATCATTTAGATGTGAAAACAGCCTTCTTGAATGGTGAGATACATGAAGAGGTGTTCGTGAGTCAACCAGAGGGCTTTGAAATAAAGGGAAAAAAGCATCTAGTCTATAAGTTGGCTCAGGCTTTGTATGGCTTGAGATAAGCACCACGTACTTGGTATGCAAAACTGAATAAATGCTTGGAGGATTTTGGCATTGCTCGATGCCTGTATGAACATGCTGTTTATACAAGAAAGGAGGGAGACAATGTCTTGATTGTTGGCGTTTATGTAGACGATCTACTGATCACTGGTTCAAGCACTTCAGTCATTGAAAAGTTCAAAGTTCAGATGAGTGAAATCTTTGAAATGACTGACTTGGGTGAATTAAGCTATTACCTAGGCATTGAGGTTGAACAAGGTGAAGGTTTCATTGAGTTGAAACAAGATGGATACGCAAGAAAGGTTCTTGAAAAGTCTGGGATGTCGAGCTGCAATTCATCAGAGTTTCTAATGGACCCAAGTGTGCAAATTAGTAAGGATGAAGGCGGAAAAACAGTCAATGCCACAGACTACAAGAGCATTGTTGGATGCTTGCGGTATCTAGTGCATACTAGACCAGATATCTCTTTTGCTCTGGGTGTGGTTAGCAGATACATGGAGCGGCCAACTGTTCTGCATTTGAAGGCTGTCAAACGTATACTTCGATACATAAAAGGCACTACTCATTATGGTTTAGTGTACTCAAAGGGGTCTGGGAATCATATGTTGACTGGTTTTTCGGACAGTGATTTAGCAGGACAAGTGGACGACAGGAAAAGCACTGGGGGCATGGTGTTTTACCTCAACGAGAGTATGATAACTTGGGTGTCACAGAAACAGAGGTGTGTGGCTTTATCCTCCTATAAAGCGGAGTTCATGGCGGCCACTGCAACAACATGTCATGGGATATGGCTTCGAAATGTTTTGGGTCAGATAACTGGTGAAAAGATAGGTCCTGTGATCATCTACATTGACAACAAGTCGGCTATAGATTTAGCCAAGAATCCGGTTTTCCATGGCAGAACCAAACATATCGACATACGATATCACTTCATCAGACAATGTGTTGAACGCGGAGAAATCATTATTAAGCATATTGGCAGTGAAGGACAAAGAGCTGATATTCTTACAAAAGCCTTGGTGATAGTGAAGTTTGAAAGAATGCGTAGCTTGCTGGGAGTCAAGAACTTGTACAAACAAATTTCAGATTAAGGGGGGGAATGTTAGTTTTTAATCTGATATTTGTTTATTTGTTTTCTATTATTAGTTGTGAAAATAAGATGGCAATTAAATTTGTCACATAGATTTGTTTGAACAAGTCGTGTGTAACTTGGTCAGTCTAGCAGTTGAGGTTTTTTAGGACCGAGTGTAGTGGAGTAGTGCAGTAGGAGTTTCCCTTTTCTATTCCTGTTTTATAGCTTGCACGTTGTAGTAGTAGCTCAATTTAAAAGCAAGGTTTCTTAATGAAAGGGCAAGTCAGTTTTGACGAGCATCTCTGGTGTTAAGCTTTTGTTTTCTCAGTTTCATATCATACACTCTATATACTAATATATGTTTGCAGATTGAAATACTAGAGCCGGGGTATACATTTAATTGGATCTTAAGGGGTGATAAATAGACACATATTGGTATAGCAGGCAAAATTAATTTATGATTTGTAAATACTTTGAAGGGAAAACTAGATTAGATAAAAAAAATTGGCCGCTTTAATTTGGGGATTGGGGATAGGATTAGATGATAAGTAGATTAAAATTTGATGTACATATAAAACCCTAAAATATAGAGACTGGCCCTTATATGTAGAGATCTAGTCAAGGTAATGGGCTTCATCTGTAATGGGCATCATGGCTAGATTGGGCTAAACTTATAAATATTAATATATTCATTAGCAATATCAATCTAAATATTCAATATCAATATCAATATCAGTCTATTCCCAATTACAACTAGCATTCTCTTCCAATTATTTCATAAATTGTCCCTTATCATTTAACATTCTTTCTCAAACTTTTGGGTTAAGTTCGACATTTTTCTATCTGGACCCATTTCATTGGGGTTTTACCCCAACTCACATTGCACAAGCAAAACTACAATATCCTTCTTGAATTCATTGGTTGACTCTGGTAAATCCAACTTAGGTGTTAAATTCATGGAAATAGAGTTTTCATTTTTGGATGTATTTCAATATAAATTTCAGATGTACATCATTTTAAATTAAGATTTTAATTAATATATCTCATTTTAAAAAATTATTTATTAATATGTCCCATTTTCAAAATTCATTACAATTTTAAAATAACCATGGTTAATTTCAATACTTTATATTTTTAAATGATAAATATAACTTTTTTTTTATAAATATTGATGGTTTACACATGCTTGAATATCTAAGGGACTAAAAATGTAAACAAAACCAAAATTAGAGAACAGAGCTTCCGGTACTTCAATCCGTAAACCTATCTAACCCTGGTGGTTTGTTTCACACATTTGGTAGAAAAAACAACCCATGTTAAGAAATGCAATGACCGACATGAACGTGTACTTCACTAAATAAATTTTAGATATGCAAGAAACCTGAATGACATACTAATGCTAATGAAATAACCCAAATATCATCATTTATTATTACAATACCAAGAAATTCTGAAATGGGAAGAAAATACAAACAAATGTCCAACAAAAACAATGAAGGTACTTGAATTTTTATAGGCCAAGTAAAAGAGAAAACAAATTGCAGGTCCAGAAGCCCGATCTTCACTTCTTCATGGAGGTCCAACTATTTGCAGGTTCTACTTCGCATGCAACCTTCTTTGTTCTAGGTAGATTTTTCTCTGACTCCGCTTCATTCCCTCCTAATTATTTATGGTAGGCAAAGTTATTTCCTTTCTATTACAAGATAGAGAGAATAATGAGGCAACTACTGTTCTAGATTCAGATTGTAGTGCTAGTGCTACTTGGGTAGGAGAAGTGTGGCTTTCTCTTAGAGCAAGTCCAATGCATAGCTATAGTTAGTGCTATAGCTATAATATAGGACGGAGGGAGTTATGATGTAAGAATTACCCTTGATGCTGATTTTTTTGATCCTCTCTGGCCAATCAGCTTTGCTCCACATTTCTGTTCTATGGCTATAATATAGAACGGAGGGAGTTATGATGTAAGAATTACCCTTGATGCTGAATTTTTTTCACCCTCTCTGGCCAATCAGCTTTGCTCCACATTTCTTGAACTATTTCTGTATTGATTGCATAACTGATTGGAAAATTTTTCAAGAAATCCTTCAGGAGGAGATGAAAGTCAGCTGATCTTTATCTGAGAAATCAATATGATTAGTGAGTGCATACGAAACTTTGCCTAATGAACTTCAACGCTTAGCTATTGTTAAAATTTTCTGAGATTTTTAAACAAAACTATTGGAGAGAATTTTTGAATGAAAATTGAGAACTGGGTATAAAAGCGTTATATAAGGGAAAAGTTTCTCAAAGATTTCTTTTACTATTAACGTAGACCATACATCCAAGATAGAAAAAACAGTATCCAAATTTTGCTGTGTCCAAAACCTCAAAAATTTATAAAATCTTAACTAAATTATTCTCCATACTTCAATGTAAAATTTGAATTTGTGATTAATATCTACTAAAATAGCAAATTTTGTACTTTACGTGAATATACACAATGGATTTTTTAAGATCCAAATTAAATATTTCCGAATTTCTCAAATCGATAGACTTCTGTGTTTGAATATAATTTTTTATTTCTGAATTTATTTCAATACAATAATAGAACTCCTTATATATTACACTATTTTCAAATGTTTCGGACTTGAACTAGCAAAATAACATTACCAACTATATTGGTACCATTTTCTCTTATATCTAACTGAGCACCTGGAAACTGTATCCAAGACTTCAAATAAAACAACTTATCTACAATCCACACTTTCTATAACATGACAACAAGATTTTTCTATAATCTAAGTGTTTGAAATTTTATCCAAAAATCATAAAACAACTACTTTCCCAATCTGTGTATGACGCTCACTTTAATATTTTTTCTTTAAATATTTCAAGTAGTTACTTACTACTAGTATTAAATAATAAGCAACAATTTAAGATACTATAAAATTACCATGATTTTCATACTATGATTTGAACTTCCTCCACTCCTTGCACCTTGATCCGGTCAAATTTTTTTCGAGCATTATCTTCATTGTTTCTGCTTAAAAAAATTAAAAAAAACACCAATATTAAACTGTAGAATAAAACATTCCTGTATAAAAAATCAATTTGACTCTGGAGATATAATAAATCTACTTTATCATATAATATATATGAAGTTGATCCACTACCTTTTCTACTTAAATTTTGTGCAAATGGATGTGGTGGTTTACATTAATATAAAAACTGTAAGATGTTAAAACCAACATATCAATATATCTTGCAATAATGCAAGTAATGCAAATCAGTCATGTAAATATAGAGATATATGAAATTGCACCATACATCAATCACACCACATGTACGAAAAGGAAATGGAGATGGAACATACCGCTAAATTAAAGATTTATGTTGTGAAAAAGAAATACATATGGACAACATTTTCAAATTTTTTTGGGTATCATGTTTTTAATTTCTCATTTCATTTGTTTCGGATTCCTCCCTGTGGATTCATTAGAGATCTAAGATCATTTATGCAAAAAAAAGTATATATACATATGAAATCAAATTCATCTAACTAAACACATTTTTAAACAAAAGCTTAGAGTTATTTAATCTATACATATGTGTATTGGAGCATACCCAATTAAACATTGTAATACATACCTTTGAATGTTTTAATAGGCCTAATGATGGTAGAATCATCCATATCACTAGCTTGGGTATACATTTAATTGGATCTTAAGGGGTGATAAATAGACACATATTGGTATAGAAGGCACAATTAATTTATGATTTGTAAATACTTTGAAGGGAAAACTAGATTAGATAAAAAAAAAATTGGCCGCTTTAATTTGGGGGATTGGGGATAGGATTAGATGATAAGTAGATTAAAATTTGATGTACATATAAAACCCTAAAATATAGAGACTGGGCCTTATATGTAGAGATCTAGTCAAGGTAATGGGCTTCATATGCAATGGGCTTGGGCTAAACTTATAAATATAAATATATTCATTAGCAATATCAATCTTAATATTCAATATCAATATCAGTCTATTCCCAATTACAACTAGCATTCTCTATTTCTTAAATTGTCCCTTATTATTTAACATTCTTTCTCAAACTTTAGGGTTAAATTCGTCATTTTTCTATCTAGACCCATTTAATTGGGGATTTACCCCAACTCACATTGCACAAGCAAAACTGCACATGTCCCTCTTGAATTCATTGGTTGACTCAGGTAAATCCAACTTAGGCATAAAAATCATGGAAATGGATTCTTCAATTTTTATGTACATCAATAAAAATTTCAGATGTACATCATTTTAAATTTGGATTTCAATTAATATATCCTATTTTAAAAATTGATTTATAAATATGTCCCATTTATATTTGTATTTGTAAATAAGTCCTATTTTCAAAATTCTCTACAATTTCAAATTAACCATGTTTAATTTAAGTACTTTATATTTTTAAATGATAAATATACTTTTTTTATAAATAATGATGTTTCACCCATGCTTGAATCTCCACGGGACTAAATATGTAATCAAAACCAAAATTTGAGAACAGAGCTTCCGGTACTTCAACAACGCGTAAACCAATCTAACCCTAGTGGTTTTTTATGTACGCTTTGCCCTATTTCTTTTGTTTATTATTTCCTCTTGTACAAATGTATTTCTTTGTTTATTACTTCCTCATATACACAAGGCAATATATAAGTAACAAAAAGAACATCATGCAAAAGTTTCAAAATCTGCACTAGTAAACAAACTGATATAGATCAGGATTTCGATGGGTTTTATAATTGGGTTCAGGTATTAGCTAAATTCCTAGCTGATATTGAATTTCTTTCAGATTCTTATCTGAATAAGGGTTGAATAAGGTTATTTATGTACCCTATAAATACTCTTGTCTTGTAATCTTTTGGGAGACGATATGAATAATAAAATTTTAGAGATTCAGAGTTAGAGTTTTGTTTCTCCATCTTTGGAGATTCAGAGTTTATTCAGAATTTGGCTCTGATACCAAATTGATACGGAACATGATGTTCTTGTAATAATATGTAGTAAATACAAATATAAAATAAACTCTGAATCTCCAAGAAAAACCCTTTCAAATAAAACGTAAAAACTTGCAAGCCAAATATCTACTTTCTCAATAAGGTCCAAAAATAGAAACTCTATATTACTCCCGCTTCTTTATTCCTCATAATTGATACGAAACGTGATGTTCTCGTAATAATATGTAGTAAATACAAATATAAAATAAACTCTGAATCTCCAAAGATGGAGAAACAAAACTCTAACTCCGAATCTCCGAATGGAGAAACAAAACTCTAACTCTGAATTCACTCCTGAATTCAATTCTCAAAGCTACTAAATAGCCAAAATTTTATTATCCATATCGTCTCCCAAAAGATTACAAGACAAGAGTATTTATAGGTTACATAAATAACCTTATTCAACCCTTATTCAGATAGGAATCTAAAAGAAATTCAATATCAGCCAGGAATTTAGCTAATACCTGAACCCAACTAGAAAACTCATCAAAATCCTGATCCAACTTGAAAACTAAAATTCTAAGTGCTTAAAACAAGAAAAACCTTTTCAATTGAAACGTAAAAACTTTCAAGCCAAATACCTACTTTCCCATAAGGTCCATAAACAGTTGGATTTATTATTAATAAACTAAATAATTATAACTCGTTTAACTAATACCTATAATATATTTTCTGAATACTAGATATGAATAAAGTATATATAAACTCTATATTACTTCCACTTCTATTCCTCAACATTCCCCCTTTGTTGAAAAAAAGTCGCCCACGAGTTTTGTAGAATGCAATGATTACCATGCACGACTTAGATGGATCCATAAAAAAAAAATTCGCACATCTTCAAAAGTGACGGATAATCAAGGCGGCTTAATCAAGGTTTCTGGAACTATAAAGTCAATATGTTCGACCACAATGATATCATCAATTTGTTTTTCTCGAACAAGGAAAACTTTCTCCACGTGAGATTTTTCGAATTTATCAACATCAAGAACCCCACTACTCTCGTGCTCTACACAACTTGAAGATTGTGGTATGATCACATTATCGTTATCTGATTGATTTTTCACATGTGTATCTTCAACTTTAACAATATCCCTTTCAACTTCATTTATATTGAGTACTTTATCTTTTGTGTACTCTTTTGGACCAAAATGATTATTCAATTGCCTTTTCATCTCAGTCCAAGTTATGATCCTAGAAGCCTCTTCCCTCATGAGCTTCAACATCAAATTGTCAAACCATACAGATACATATCTTGTTAACTTCATGTTGGCAATTTTATAAGACTTCTGGTCATCAAAAACCTTTATAATCAAAGATTTTTTTCCATCTGTCTCACACATTCTAAGAAATTCTCGGCATCACCTGCTCCATTAAATTCTGGCACATCCCACTTCAAGCTTTTATCATCGTCATTGTTGTTAGTGGATGGAGGGTTTCTTATAAAGCCTCCGCGAAGAGGTGTATTTTCTACCATAGCAATAACCCCCTCAATCCTCTCCTTTGAAACTTGTAAACCATCAATTCTCTCGTTTGTAGCTCGTAAACTTACCTGCAGTTCTTTTGTAGTTTTTGTAAATTGCTCCTCCATATAAGCAATTTGCTCAGTAATATTTTAAAGAGACAACTTCAAGAAATCTCCATCTGATCCTTCACGTTTTAAATTTTAAATCTTCTTCCCCTTCCATTAATGTGCAACCATACAAACCCAAGAACTAATATACCAAATTCGAAGACATGACGTCAATTTCAATGAATTGTGCAGTTGTAGAATAATATTTATAACCAAAAACCTTAGCCCTGATGCAGATGAACATGATCAGTACCGTGAACAGTACCGATAAACAGTACCGTGAACAGTTCACGTGAACATCGCTCGTGAACAGTACCCATGAACAGTAACTATGAATAGTACCGTGAACAGAACCTTTTTTTTGCGAAAACCATAGATCTCCCAACAATTAAGAAATTGATAATGATAAGTATATAGAAACTTTATATTACTTCCACTTCTATTCCTCTGCTGTTACAGGTAACACATGGTTGATACTCTTAGTCTGTGTGTGTGAGGTAATGGCCCGGAGTGTTTGCCCACATAACATAAATAATTGGCATGTAAATTTTACTTTCTCTTAAACACCTAAAAATTATATATAGTACTCTAATATTTTATATGTATTGTATCAGGGTATTGTAGTCGTATGTAGTAGATAAATGTTTGGGTTTATGACTTAATTATATATAAATGAATTATGTATGAGTTAAAAGTTAACATCATGACATATTTTTATTTATTGAAAAAAGGGATATATTGATAAAGTACCTATTAATTTTGGACATTTTATTCAAATTCCCTTTTAAATTTCGTCATTGTAACACATTATGAGCTATTTATCTCATCTTATTATGCTCTTCCATTTTAATGGTATTGATTTTTTCCCTCTTTTTTGTGTTAATCAATTTTGGTTGAGATAATGCTCCTATTTTTTGTTTTCCTAATATCAAACAATTCTAAACAACAGTCAAGTAAAAATAGAAGTGGATAACTTAATCGCCTCGATAGCTGAAGATAGTCTCCAATTTACTTTGATAACAAAAGGATGGATGAATCAGGTTAGTAATAGATTCTCATGTGTATTCCTTATTTTGGATGACTTTGTTATTTCGGAATATACGAATCCCAATACCCAATTACCAGGTTTGCAGGTCATGATTTTAGTATTTAAGTACATATTGTTATTTGATTATGGTTGTCCCTCAATTACATATTTGTATCACATGTTATTTCTTAAAATGTATTACATCTAGCGAGTTATTCTATTTGCAGATGATTTTATACAAGGCGTAAAGGTGCCATTTTTTTAAAGATCTCTGTACTTTACATGGTCATGTCAAAATTTGTGAGGCCTCTACTGTCAAAAAGTCTCAAGGTGGCCGGTGATCTTAAGATCAATGCAGGGAAGGGAAAGGTAGAGTTAGACCCGATGAGTGATGGATGTAGAAGTACTACAAGCAATTTCAGAGTTTGACAAGTACAGTGGTGGGATTTTACAGAAGCTATGCACTCAAGATGCTTTTAAGTAAAATGCTGTCTAAGCTTAATTCTTGTCTGTGAGCAAATCTTTTTGTGTTGATAGACCTTGCATTAGCATCCTCCTCTAAAAATTTTATTCTCTTTAAAAAAAAATTTATTATATGATTGTTTACAATTTTACATTCGAATATTAATTCTTAATTAAATAACTATAATTATTTTTAATTATTGTTCAAAAAATATTCCTTAAATATAAAATATATTATGACTCACTATATTAACAGGATTTTAGTTATTTTAAAATAAAGATTTATAAATAAATAAAAATTTTGAAATTATTAATAATGATAAAATAATATAATTCTACTTTGACAAACATCAGATTATAAGTTTATTTTTGGTAATGTTTATTTTTTTATAATTGGTTGTTACGTTGATGTATATTAATTATTTATATTGTCTTAAGATTATAAGTTAAAATAATGACCAATAAACACGTGCACTAACTACTAGCAACCATTATTCTAAAAATCACCGTTTCAGCCTTTTAATTCTTGATAAATCTTCTATAATAAATCCAACCGATTTGTTTTTAAAAATTCCCGATTAAATTTTACAAGTACTTTTTGATCGGAGTATTTATAATAAATTATTAGAATTAAAATAATATTTTAATCAAATATGAAAAATTACATATTTTATGACATGATAAATCCCTTTGATTAATAAATAACTAAAAGAATAAAAAACACACTAAATTATATTAAATTAAATCCAATTTTTAATTACTCCAATTAATCCCTCGCATGAGAAACAACATTAATATATGTTTTACTAATGTGTAAAGTAGAACCACATTTGGTATAAAAAAGAACCCATGTTAAGAAGTGCAATAACCACTAACATGAATTTGTACTTCACTAAAAAAATTTTAGATATGCATAAAACCTGGATGTCTTACTAATGCTAATGAAATATCCCAAATATCATCGACATTTATTATTACAATACCAAGAAATTCAGAAATGGAATGAAAATACAAACAAATGTCCAACAAAAACAATGAAGGTACTTGAATTTTAATAGGCCTTGTAAAAGAGAAAACAAATTGCAGGTCACCTATCTTCACTTCTTCATGAGGGGGGTCCAACTATTTGCAGGTTCTACTTCGCATGCAACTTTCCTTTTTCCCGGTAGATTTTTCTCTGTCTCCGCTTCATTACACTTGATGCTGAATTTTTTTCACCCTCTCTAGAGAATCAGCTTTGCTTCACATTTCTTGAACAATTTCTGCATTGATTGTAGGTCTTGCAGTGAATGCATAACTGATTGGAGAATTTTTCAAGAAATCCATCAGGAGGAGATGAAAGTCAGTTGATCTTTATCTAAGAAAGCAACATGATTAGTGACTGCATATATAAAATTTTATGAGCGTTTTTAACAAAACTATTGGAAAGAATTTTTGAATGAAAATTGAGAAGTGGGTATAAAAGATTTAAACAGGGGAAAAGTTTCTCAAAGATTTCTTTTACGATTAATGTAGACCATTTATCCAAGATAGAAAAAACAGCATCCAAATTTTGCACTGTCCAAAACCTCAAAGATTTATAAAAATTTTATTAAATTATTCTCCATACTTGAAAGTGGAATTTGAATTTGTGATTAATATATACTAAAATAGCAAATTTTGTACTTTAAGTGAATATACACAATGGATTTTTCAAAATCCAAATTAAATGCCTCTGAATTTTAAAAATCCATACCTAATTCTCTGTTTGAATATAATTTTAACTTTTTGTATATTATCAAACTCTTTTCAAATGTTTGGGACTTGAACTAGCAAAATACCATTACCAACTATATTGGTACCATTTTCTCTTATATCTAGGTGTCTAAATAAGCACCTGTATCCAAGACTTCAAATTAAACAACTTATCTATTATCCACACTTCCTATATATAACATGATCACAAGATTTTTCTGTAATCTAAGTGTTGGAAATTTTATACAAAGATCATACAACTTCTTACCCATTTTGTGTATATTATTCATGACTTTAGTATTTTTCCTTTATATATTCCAAGTAGTTATTTACTACTAGTATTAAATAATAAGAAACAATTTAGGATACTATATTTGAACTTCCTCCACTCCTTGCACCATGATCAGGTCAAATTTTTTTTTTGAGTATTATCTTTATTTTTTCTGCTTAAAAAAATTAAAAATATATTAATATTAAAATGTAGAATAAAATACTCCTGTATAAAAAATAAATTTCACTTTAGAAATATAATAAATCAACTTTATCATAGAATATAAATTAAGTTGATCCACTACCTTTGCTACTTAAATTTTGTGCAAATGGATGTGTTCGTTTACATTAATATAGAAATTGTAAGATGTTATAACCAACATATCAATATATCTTACAGTAATCCAAAACAGTCATGTAAATTTAAAAAAATATGAAATTGCACCATACATCAATCACACCAAAATAATAAAAGATATGAAATCAAAACAGTCATGTAAATTTAAAAAAATATGTAATTGCACCATACATCAATCACACCAAAATAATAAAAGATATGAAATCACACCAAACTAAAAAAGTTACGTGTACTAAAAGGAAATGGAGATGGAGCATACTGCTAAATTAAAGATATATGTTATGAAAAGGAAATGGGGCATACCACTAATTTAAATACATATGTACAACATATTCAAATTTTTTTTGTGGGTATCATGTTTTTAATTTCTCATTTTCATTTGTTTCGGATTCCTCCATGTGGATTCATTAAAGATCTAAGATCTTTTATGCTAAACAAAGTATATATACATATGAAATCAAATTCATCTAACTAAACACATTTTTAAACAAAAGTTTAGAGTTATTTAATCTATACATATGTGTATTGGAGCATACTCAATTAAACATTGTAATACATACATTTGAATGTAGAGATTCAAAGGTATGATTTTAAATTGGGATTTTAATTAATATATCTCATTTTAAAAATTGATTTATACATATGACTTATTTATAATTGTATTTATAAATATGCCCCATTTTTAAAATTCTTTACAATTTTAAAATAACATGGTTAATTTCAATACTTTATATTTTTAAATGATAAATATAACTTTTTTTTATAAATAATGATGTTTCGCACATGAATCTCTACAGGACTAACGATGTAAACAAAACCAAAATTAGAAAATAGAGCTTCCGGTACTTCAATAATACGTAAACCTATCTAACCCTGGTGGTTTTTTATGTAGCTTCTGCCCTATTTCTTTGTTTATTAATTACTTCCTCTTGTACACAAGCTATTTCTTTGTTTATTACTTCCTCCTATACACAAGGCACTATGCAACAAAAAGAACATCATGCAAAAGTTTCAGAATCTGCACCTGTAAACAACAATAACGGTTGTGTGAGGTAACTGTTGGAAAATTAATCTAAACTTGTAGATTAACGTGGAGGAAAATCATGAAACAAGTTCGGTTATGGAAATAAAGTGTTGATAGGTCAACATGATTTGGTCAATCGTAATTAAGTGATGAGAGATAATATGATAAGAGGTAAGATAAGAATAAGATAAATGATATCAAATCATCGTTTTTGTCCTTAGTTTGTAATGGAGGTAGTTTTTTTTTCTATTTAAACAATATAATCATTTTCACTCAATGTATGATTAAGCCAGAAGCATAATACAATGTAATCTTTAGAGTATTTGGGTCTTGTACATATCAGATTTCCTCTTGGTGATTTCCATTATTGTTCTTGTTAAACAAGTTCGGTTATGGAAATAAAGTGTTGATATGTCAACATGATTTGGTCAATCGTAATTAAGAGATAAGAAATAAGATGATAAGAGGTAAGATAAGAATTAAGATGATATCAAATCATCGTTCTTATCCTTAGTTTGTAATGGTTAGTTTTTTTTTTCTATTTAAACAATGTAATCATTTTCATTCAATGTATCATTAAGCCAGAAGCATAATACAATGTAGTCTTTAGAGTATTTGGGTCTTGTACATATCAGATTTCCTCTTGCTGATTTTCATTATTGTTCTTATTATTATGATTCAGTTATTTGTTTAATTTCTGTGTGTGAGGTAATGGTCCTGAGTGTCCACCCACGTAACATAAATAATTTGCACGTACATTTTACTTTCTCTTGACACCTAAAAATTAGTACTCTAATATAATGGATAAATATTTGGGTTTATGACTTAACTATATATAAGTGAGTTATAACTGATATATGAGTTAAAAGTTAACGTGAGGACATATTTTTAAATATTAAAAAAATGCATATATTGATAAAGTACCTATTAATTAGGGATGGCAAAAAAATCCGATCCGACGGATACCCGATCCCAAACCCGAAATTTTGGATAATCCGAACCCCATTTTTTGGATTTGGATTTGGATTTGGATTTGATTTTCAGACCCGAAAATTTTTGGATTTGGATTTGGATTTTACGAAACCCGATCCGAAACCCGAAACCCGATCCAAACCCGACCCGAACCCGAAACCCGAAAAAAACCCGAATATATATATATATATATATATATATATTATTTATATCCTAAATTTAATTTAAAATTTATACACATCCAAGTATTGATGCTAACTATTTTTCTAATAATTTGATTTTCCCCTCTTTTTTAAGTAGTTTGTAGAATTACTTGATAAATTAAATAAAATTAGGAAAAAAAGTAAAAATTTGATTTGAAATTCATACACAACCAAGTAGTCATATTAAGTACTAACTAATTTTGATTTAAAATTTTCTTCCATTTTTAAGTAGTTTTTAAAATAAATTAAAAAAATTAAATTAAATTAGAAAAAAACCATAATTTGGATAAAAATTCTTAAATACCCAATTAGTCATACTTACCATGATTCTATGAACACTACAAAACAACTAAAAATAGTAGTAGTGGTAGTAGTAGTAATACTAGTATGGATGTTAGAAATTTTAGAAATTTCAAGTTTAGTGACTCGACTAGGGTTTAGGGTTTCTAGGGTTTCAATTTTTATTTTTTTTAAAAATATTTCTAAACGATCCAACCGTACGGATGTTAAGATCTATCATTTTCAATGTTATTGCCAAAATTTCAAAGAAAAAATAAATTTATTTGCTTTTATAATTTAACAGTTAAGTACTTAAGTTGTAAGTTGATACTTTGTATTGATCATGGTCATGGAACAACTTAAAACTGTATCTTTATTTGCTACTGAAGTCTGAAATGTGAAATGCAGGTGATAAAAAAAAAAGTGAAATGCAGACTTTAAAATTCGGGTTTTTATTTTCGGGTTTCGGGTTTTTATTTTCGGGTTTCGGGTTTTTATTTCGGGTTTCGGGTACTAATAAAAAATTTTCGGGTTTCGGGTATACCCGAAATCCACCCGAAATCCATTGGATCGGGTTCGGGTTTTAGTTTTCGGGTATTTTTCGGGTTCGGGTCGGGTTCGGGTTTTATCCAAAAAATCGGGTTTGGATTTGGATTTTGCAAAACCCGACCCGATCCGACCCGATTGCCATCCCTACTATTAATTTTGGAAATTTTATACAAATTCCCTTTTAAATTTCGCAATTGTAATACATTATCAGCTATTTATCTCATCTTATTATGCTATTCTTCCATTTTGATGGTATTGGTTTTTCCCCTCTTTTTTGTGTTAATCAATTTTGGTTGAGATAATGCTCCTATTTTTTTGTTTGCCTAATATCAAATAATTCTAAGCAATGGTCAAGTAAAAAATTGATGTGATAACTTAATCCCCTCCATGGCTGAAGATAGTCTCCAATTTACTTTGATAACAACAGGATGGATGAATCTGGTTAGTAATAGATTCTCATGTTTATTCTTTATTTTGGATGACTTGGTCATTTCGGAATATATGAATCCCAATACCCAATTACCAGGTTTGCAGGTCATGATTTTAGTATTTAAGTACATACTGTTATTTGATTATGGATGTCCCTCGATTACATATTTGTATCATATGTTATTTCTTAAATTGTATCACATCTAACGAGTTATTTCCTAAATTGTATCACATCTAACGAGTTATTCTATTTGCAGATGATTTTATACAAGGCGTAAAGGTGCCATTTGTTTAAAGATCTCTGTACTATACATGGTCATGTAAAAATTTGTATGGCCTGTTGTAACGGTCCGACTTTTAGGACTATTAAATCTAAAACAAAACTAAAAGGAAAATACAATTTATTAATCAAAAAGTCTATTACAAAGGTACTTATTACAAAAGCGCACATAACAACAATAACTTCAAACCCACAATTCATACCACGACCACTATAACCCGGTGATAACGGTCCTAAATTTTAGAAATCTATCACTACAATCCGGTGACTCGGTCCTTATTCTTATTTACGCAAATCATATTTTTATAACAAGTACGTACACATAACACATAATTTCGAAAACACTAGATATATCAATCAGAAACTTACCTCGACACGGAAAATCAAGAATTCATATCGTGTTACCACTCCTGACCAGATATGTATTTATCCATTTTGACCCTCTAAACGATGTTTTCTTGAAAAACTCAAAGAACAAAAGTTGTAGAGCACGAAAAGATCTTTCCGAAAATCCAGAATCAACGAAGTCTGACTTACGATGAATTTTGTACGAATTTTACAAGACTGCTGAATTGTGTGTGAAAGAGACCTACGAATTTTTTTATAAAAGTCGAGGAAGAAGAATATGATGTATTTATAATGTTACAAAACCCTATGTCCAAACCTACAAGTTCTCTGTATTCAAATCCGATCCATATTTTAGGCCCAATTAAGTTAAACCAATTTTAAATCCTATTTATTATCTAATATTAATCCCTTTTATTCTATTATTCTTTTATTATTATTATTCTAAAAATTACGGGATATTATATACTACCCTCCTTAAAAAGAATTTGGTCCCCAAATTATAACAATCTTATACTCCAAAAGGTTTGTGATACATCTATTCCTAATGTGTAGTCCTAAAGATCGCATTCTAGAGAATGTACTAGTCTCATACCTAATACACTCTGAAGGACAACGTGCTCTTGATACCAACTGTAACAGCCCGACTTTTCGGACTATTAAATATAAAACAAAACTAAAAAGAAAATACAATTTATTAATCAAAAAGTCTATTACAAAGGTACTTATTACAAAAGCGCAGCTAATGATGACAATTTACTTCGAAACTAAGATCCTAGAAATTCAATGCTATCCCACTCGATCTTACAGCCAAGCTGAAAATAGTAAGTAATGAACTATACAGCCCAGCAAGTAACTAATCGATCTAACCATCCATACAAAGTAACGTTTAAACACATATAGAATAATACAATAATCGATACGATACAATACAAAATACAAAATACAAAACAATCACTTTCGACACACATATGCTTATTCTTATTGATACGACACCACATAACAACAATAACTTGAAACCCACAATTCATACCACGACCACTATAACCCGGTGATAACGGTCCTAAATTTTAGAAAACTATCACTACAATCCGGTGACTCGGTCCTTATTCTTATTTTCACAAACCATGGCATAAATCAGAGTTCCAAGACTATTGTTTACACATAACACATATATACAATAATATATATAAAATCAAAATATAATCACTTAGACCATTTTTTATAACAAGTACACATAACACATAATTTTGGAAACACTAGATATATCAATCAGAAACTTACCATGACATGAAAAATCTAGAATTCAAATCGTGTTACCACTCCTGACCAGATCTGTATTTAGCCATTTTGACCATCTAAACAATGTTTTCTTGAAAAACTCAAAAAACGAAAGTTGTAGAGAACGAAAAGATCTTTCCGAAAAGCCTAGAATCAATGAATTCTGACTTACGATGAATTTTCTACGCATTTTACAAGACTGCTGAATTGTGTGTGAAAGAGACCTACGCATTTTGTTATAAAAGACGAGGAAGAAGAATATGATGTATTTGTAATGTTACAAAACCTATGTCCAAACCTACAAGTTATCTGTATTCAAATCCGACCCATATTTTAGGCCCAATTAAGTTAAACCAATTTTAAATCCTATTTATTATCTAATATTAATCCCTTTTATTTTATTATTCTTTTATTATTATTATTCTAAAATTATGGGATATTACATACTACCCTCCTTAAAAAGAATTTGGTCCTCAAATTCATAACAATGTAAAACTCCAAAAAGTTTGTGATACATCTATTACTAATGTGTAGTCCTAAGGATCGCATTCTACAGAATGTACAAGTCTCATACCTAATACACTCTGAAGGACAGCCTGCTCTTGATACCAACTGTAACAGCCCAACTTTTCGGACTATTAAATATAAAACAAAACTAAAAAGAAAATACAATTTATTAATCAAAAAGTCTATTACAAAGGTACTTATTACAAAAGCGCAGCTAATGATGACAATTTACTTCTAACCTAAGATCCTTGAAATCCAATGCTATCCCACTCGATCTTACACCGAAGCTGAAAATAGTAAGTAATGAACTATACAGCCCAGCAAGTAACTAATCGATCTAACCATCCATACAAAGTAACATATAAAAACATATAGAATAATACAATAATCGATACGATACAATACAAAATACAAAACAATTACTTTCAACACACATATGCTTATTCTTATTGATACAACACCACATAACAACAATAACTTGAAACCCACAATTCATAGCACGACCACTATAACCCGGTGATAACGATCCTAAATTTTAGAAAACTATCACTACAATCCTGTGACTCGGTCCTTATTCTTATTTTCGCAAACCATGACATAAATCAGAGTTTCAAGACTATTGTTTACACATAACACATATATACAAAAATATATATAAATTTAAAATATAATCACTTAGACCATTTTTTATAACAAGTACACATAACACATAATTTTGAAAACACAAGATATATCAATCAGAAACTTACCTTGACACGGAAAATCTAGAATTCAAATCGTGTTACCACTCCTGACCAGATCTGTATTTAGCCATTTTGACCCTCTAAACGATGTTTTCTTGAAAAACTCAAAAAACGAAAGTTGTAGAGAACGAAAAGATCTTTCCGAAAAGTCCAGAATCAACGAAATTCTGACTTACAATGAATTTTCTACGAATTTTACAAGACTGCTGAATTGTGTGTGAAAAAGACCTACGAATTTTGTAATAAAAGTCGAGGAAGAAGAATATGAAGTATTTATAATGTTACAAAACCCTATGTCCAAACCTACAGGTAATCTGTATTCAAATCCGATCCATATTTTAGGCCCAATTAAGTTAAACCAATTTTAAATCCTATTTATTATCTAATATTAATCCCTTTTATTTTATTATTCTTCTATTATTATTATTCTAAAATTATGGGATATTACATACTACCCTCCTTAAAAAAAATTTGGTCCTCAAATTCATAACAATCGTAAACTCCAAAAAGTTTGTGATACATCTATTCCTAATGTGTAGTCCTAAGGATCACATTCTAGAGAATGTACTAGTCCCATACCTAATACACTCCGAAGGACAGCCTACTCTTGATACCAACTGTAACAGCCCGACTTTTCGGACTATTAAATATAAAACAAAACTAAAAGGAAAATACAATTTATTAATCAAAAAGTCTATTACAAATGTACTTATTACAAAAACGCACACTACTACAAAATTGAACTTAAAATACACTGCTTACATAGCACTTTTTGAAATACGCTATCTAAGTGTCTTACTTGCATAGCGTTTTACATAAAAATGCTATATAAGCTATTATTTAAATTATAAAAGAAAAACAAAATAAAGAAAAAAATACTTTGATAGCGTTTTTGTGGTAAACGCTATGTAAGTTCGTACTTGCATAGCGTTTTCTTAAGCACTATCTTAGTAAACGTATTTTAAGCAATATTTTATTATATTTTATTTATTTAATAAAACTTACTTAGCGTTTTTTAAAACGTTATAATAATTTACGTATTCTAAGTACTTGTATTTCATTTTTATTTATTTTCTTTCTGGCTAAACATATCCCCAATTCCTAAAAAACCTTCCTTGCGTCGGCTACACTATGTACGGATTCAATCAACCATCATCTTCATCTCTGCTACCAGTAAACATCGTCTCCTCTAAACAGTAAACATAATCTTCAATCAATCCTATGTCTACAATCGTTCCTTTTTTTGTGTGAAAAAGAGATTCAATCGAGTTTCGGATGGTACAATATTACTTTAATGATTCAATGAAGCCTATCTCTACGATTCATCTCCGATTCTTTGTCGAGCAAATTCTTCCTTTTGGGACTTCATCTCTCTCTGTCTCGGCCTTTAATTTGAAACTGATTATGTAAGCTAGTTAATTTTAGGGTTTTCGAGTCTTTATCTTCTATTTGTTTGAGTTCGTATTTGCTTAATTGACTTGTTTTAGTGTCAATTTACTGGGTGTTCCGATTTAGGGTTTGCATTCCACTTGTTGAATTTTTTTTAGGCAATTGTGTTATCTATTGTTAATTCTGTACATTTCATATCTCAGTTGATTTTAAACTTATCTTGGCATTACAATTTAAAATTCAAGGTACTTTGATTTCATCTTTGTTGTTAAATATCTTCTTCGTACCTTTTATTTGAAATCAAAGCCGTTATAATTGTTTTTGGGGTTTTAAATTTTAGAAAATTGATTTATGTTTGTCGACTTATGTTAAATTGATTACTTGTTAATCCTCTTTTTTAAAACTGTTGTTGCTTGGGCATTTGTTTTCGACCTTGATTGAAAAGTTGAATAATGATTATATAGTTAGTAATTATTTCCTCTTCTTCTTGCCTTTCCAGACTCCAAAAGGCCGTCCAGGTGGCTCAAGTGCTCGTAATAATAGGTGTTTAGTGACCGGCTTTGCATTAATGCCTAAACTCTAAAATAACATTATGAGATGCTCCGGGACATGTTTTTGATCACTACTTTGATGCTGGCTTTGATGTTGATACCCTCGACCTTGCTACACTCAATGGTATTATCTAATTTCTATATATGAAGCAAATTCCCCTTCACCCAAATTTATGTTATGGTTTTTAATTGCAGCATGTTTAACAAATTTAATGATTTAACCAACCAAATATCATATACGGTTTATATAAGTAGCCACAAAGATCAAGTGTACATTGTAAATCTCAAAGGATACATGTTAAATTGATAATGTTAAGGTTTTATGTATACGTTTAATTAAAGTGTAAACATCTTGTTACTTAACAAGGTTGTTGATCAGTTTTGCATTTGTTAAGGTTGATAAAAGCTATTGATTTTCTCAACATTTCAACAACACTCGTTGTTCCAGCTTTCCCTTTTACAGTAGCTTGAGTACCTGAAAGATCGAGGTCAGCATTACACAAATTTGTTAAATTTACTTGTTGACCTTTGTCTGCTTTTTTTTTTCACAGGTCCTGCGTTGTTAGTCAATGTTCCTAGACACACGAATATTACAGGTATCTGTTTGATTGAGAAGCCATTATATTTCGTATGAATAATAGACATGGATTATCGCATCATGCTTTCCTGCTAGATTTGATTACAAATTCTTCTCTAGTATTCTTATTAAATGTGTGATACTAGCTTAAGCAGCTGGCTTTCCCAAGTTTATCTGTTTATTTATCTATAGGTGTTAGAGGATTTTTATCATCGATACTAGATCAAATAAGATAATAAAACTGCAATCCTATCTTGCAACCTTTACGATGGGATTATTGTTGGAGGCTCACCCAGAGCAGCAGAGCTCTTTAGGTTGTTTAATAAGTTGGCTGGAATTTTCCAACATGAAATTGGTACAGATTTTACCAATTAACTTTCCAACCTTGTGGTAAAATACAATTAAGTTTGGTAATACCAATACTTTAGAATTTTAAACATGATCAACTATACAGATAATTCATGTGATTTTGATGGTAATTGGTAATAATAAATAAGTTTATTAAATATGGAGTATATTATTAATTTATTTATTTAAATGTAGATCCATCATAAATCATAATACAGATTAATTCCCATACTTGAAATACACAACAGCCGGGCTTGCTGCAGAAGATGTCTTTAGTGATGAATGAACTGTGAAGTGATGATAAACTACTGCTGGTGTGCAGTGTGCTCTTAGTCTTATACAAATTAACCTTATCTTATATTATTCATATAATGTTATGTTTATAATCATGTGCATCTTAAGAACCACTCATGCTTCCTTGTTTCTGAATTGTCGAACATCTTCTGCAAATTTTCAATCCTCTTTGTGTTTGTCTTTTATGAAATCAGGCTCTGCATAAAATTTGTTTCGAGAGCTTGACTGACAAGACCAAGCTAGATGCTGCCTGAGCTGTTCATCCATATTATCCCTGACAAAACAAAAATTACATTGATAATTGTCGATAGTGGAATTGGCATGACTAAATTTGGTAAATAGTGGTACTGAGAGCAATGCTGGTTTAATCTAGAACTTTGTTTTAACTTTTAATCCTTTAATCTAGTGTGTGGGTTTAAATTTAATATTACAGATTTCGTTAACAATTTGGATACCATTGCAAGATCTTCCATCTGGTAGGTACCAAAGAATTTATGGAAGCACTTGTTGGTGCTGATGTAAGTATGATTGGACTGTTTACTGTCAGGTTTCTACTCTGCGTACTTGGTTGATGAGAAGGTCGTAGTCACAACAGAGCACATTGACGAGGATCAATAAGTATGGGAGTCACTAGCTTAATATAGATAATAAAGATATTTGTTGTTGCCAGTAGTGAAGTTTACAATTTCTGATGCAGACTTAATGTTTCCGTTACTTTTTAGTAGAAATCTTAGACTCAGGAATGCAATGTAAGGATATATTTTTGTTTTTGGCTTTTTTGTAACTAGTTTGTTGATGTAGTATCTTCTAGTAAATGGATTGTTTTTTAAAGGGGCCATTACTTAAATTACCTTAAGCTTTAATATTATTTTGGATTGGGCGCCTGATGTATTTAGAAATTTTTCTGGTTACAGGTGGAAAAAATGGCAGAAAAATAATCAAAATTAATTTTTTTCAAAACTTAACCACTTGGATAGCGTTTCAAAAAGAGCTGCATTAGTGGTATTACACATATTTAAAAACACTTGTATAACATTTCCGGAACCGTTATGATACAATTTACCCTTATATATCGCGTATTTGCATAGCATTTATGAAAACGCTATTGAAGTAGAGCACTTACATAGCACAAAAAAAAGCGCTATGCAAGCCCTATGTGTAATAACCCTAACTTTCGAAAGGCTACAGTGCCCTAATGAATAGTAATCTTGAGGAATTTAGGGAAATGGTGTGTAGGTACACTATGTTAGAGATGGAAAGTGAACAAACAGAAACCATATTAGTGATATACTAAGGAAATAAGTTACTCGAAATGACGATGGATTTCAGAAATTCCTGAATTTAGATTTTGAGGATTTTGAGTTCGAACGAGCTTCTAGTTATTGGATATTAAGGAACATAGAAATATTAAAGGGATTATATATTGAGGAATTAGTGAACATAAGTTAAACCAAGGGATTTTTAAGTTAAGAGAATGCTAAGGGAAATCGGATTTTATAAACGCTTTCAAAACCACTGAGATAATGAGATATATTCGAAACGAACCACAATTAGACGAGTATGGAAACCAAACAACCAAGATTATAATATGGCAAGGATATATACCACATTATAATTACCAAGAGTACTAGCATTAGAATTAGAAAAGAAAATCAAGAAAAAGGAGTTATTATGACATAATAATGACATCATCTTCCACTAACTTGTTTTTAAGGGTAGATTAGTCATTTAACTTGTAACCAAGCTTCCAAGATAAGCTAGGCTAATAAGATCTGATGTAAAGAGATAGAAACAAGGGGATACATCATTATCCAAGAGAGAAAGCAAAGAAAACACAAAGAAACACACCATTCCACAAACTGCCCAGCAGAAACACCACTCAAAGAAAAATTCATATCTCCATTTCTATCCATGATAAAATCACCAAATTGTAACCACAATCTCTCCACTCCATGGTCATTATTCGTTCCAAATTTCATGGCCAACAAAGTAGTATAGCCTAGTCAAATCCATGCTCAAAGTTGGACAACCCAATCTGTCCAGTTTCTATCCAGCAGAAAGATGGAGCTCAAAACCATAGCTAGGAAGCTTTGTTTTTGGTGATCTATAGCTCGAATCAAAGCTTATACAGATGCCAAGATGTGGTAAAAATTTGAGAGCCAAACTCTTATTTTTCGATTTGTTATGATTTTTACAAAAGTGATGATGAATAGTGACCCTTAGAAACTAACTTTGTTTTTATGGTTTCTTTAGTTGATTCAAGCTAGTACAAGGTTGTTTAAGGATTACCCAAGGCTTGTTAAGTGTTGTTAGAGCTTCAAAGAGGTATAACCACTCTTGCCTTTTTGTATTTATGGTGGAAATTGAGTTGATTCATAGTTAAGTAGTGTTAATGTTTAGTTTATGATGATTTTGTATTATAAATGGTTAGTTTTGATATGGAAATTGTGTTGTGGACTTGGAAATCCATGGTTGGTATGATGACCACATGGTGTAGGGTAGATATATGTGCTTGGTGATGAATTGGGAGGTGGGAAAATTTTGGAAAGTACGAAATTATAGCCGTTATAATGCCCGATTTTCGTTAAACCGGAAAACTGCCCTGTTTTTAGCAACTGTGCACACACGGTAGGTTACTGTCCAGCACACTAAGTGACCATGAGATGATAGAGCTTAGTTCATAGATCGTTTCGATATAAGGTGCGTTAAAATCTGACGTACGGTTTAGGAGAAAAGTCAGTTTTAGTGAAAGACGTTCGAAAGTCGAGAAACCGTAATTGTACCAACTTTGAGGCTATAAATACCATACTTAGAAATTTTTAAAAATTATAAGATTTTGGGATAGTGTAGTAGGGTGGTCAGAGGACCCTTGACAGTTGACCTTGCATTAAAATTCGAATTCTAAAATTTATAAGAAATTTTACAGTCGAGTGTGGTTGTTAGGGGAAATGGTGGAAAACACTGAAACTTTGATTGAGTTTAAAATTGGTTAGGTTCTTGGAACAATTGGGTTATAATAGCATGTTATTCACATAGTAAACATTAAGGGTATTGTTATATAAAGGTGAAGTGAGAAAAGGGATGTGATATTCTAACGACGGACCTTTTGTGTTATAGAAACTTCGGAAGAACCTCGAGCTACGGGATTCAGGAATAGAGGCAAGATTCCTTCTATCCCTACTTTGAAAATTATTTATCTTTGGAATATAATTGATATCATGGAGTATATGTATATATATGTGATGCTATTGTGCTATAGTGCAAAGAATATATTTTCCCTGATTTTAGGGAATTAAAGAGAAGTGAATATGAGTTATGGAATATGGAAAATAGAAATGATTATAAATGGAGCGAGCATGCTCTATAGTAAAAGAGATATGAAAGAGAATGGTATCAGTTGCTATCTAGGATTATATGATGTATATTATTATATTAAAAATATTCCTTTTTAGTGTTCGTGATTTAGTAAATATTATTTGATTTTTATTTACTACTTTTAAAATGGAAGGAATATTTTATGAATATAAAAGTATATTTGATTTCTTGAATATGAAAGAGATGTCTGGAGCATTATGTTATATATATTTTATAGAAGTAATGTGCGAGAATGGAAATGATATGAGTGATTGATAAAGGTGAAAAGAATTATGAGAAGAAATGTGAATAGAAAGGTGAATGTGAAATGATGTTTATGAATGGAAAATGATTTGATGAAAAGGGGGATTGCAACAAGATTTGCGTAAGTGGCTGTGTCATGGCTGTGTGCGACACAGTCCAGCATTCATTATTTTCATTACGGCACGAAGATGCCAAGGGAGGATGTAGCAGGTAGCCTTCCTCCAGGGATGATTATCATTCCTTCTACCGGTAGTAAAAAGAGAGCAGGTACGATTAGGCGACTGATCATCGCCCTAACGTATCAGGCGACAGCAGATATCCCCAAAGTTTTTGAAAAGAGAATTGATAATGGTTTTCAGATTTTTATACGCTGAAACCAAGAAAATGATGATATGAAATGACGGAATTATTGTTACAAATGAAGAGAAACTGATTTTATATTATTTTTATATTATTGCGGTATAAAAGGAAATGGAAGGATTATATTGAAAGTTTTTAATCAAATGTTATATTATCTTGAGATATTATACTGAGATGAAGTATTGATTATTGTATTGTTAAAGAAGAGAAACTGATACTATATTATCCTAGATTTCTTTTCTTATAATAGTAAGTGGATGATGTATTATTAAATAAAGATTCTATTCTTTCGTAAGGTTTATACTTGGTTTCCGGTTATGTATATAGTCATATATGTTCAAATTTGATTTCTAGTTTACAATATTATCTTGCTGAGCTATTATAGCTCACTCTTGCTACTTATATATATAACAGCTAGGGCCAATGCCGATTCTACGCACCACACCCCGCAAGAGGGTAGAGGGAAGACGACCTTTTGATCGAGTACTGGCGACGATCCCAGAGGTAGCCGATAAGCGGAAGGGTCTTACTAGACTTATGTATATTAAGTGTGTAAGTTATGTGATAAACTTTTGATTGTTGAAATGCTTCCTGTAGAAGTATTATTCAACAATGTACTTAGTAGGATTCTGGGTTTGTAATAACTACTCAACTTTAAACTTATTATGTCATGGATGTTGTTCCTTGAGCATATGACTGGTGTGTAATATTATTAAGTATGGGGTCTATTGTGTGTGAGTTTTATTGTGCATTTATATTTCCGCTGTCAAGTATAATTATTAAAAAAAAAAAAAAGAAGACCAAAGAAATATTGTTAATGATCGGAAATTGGACCTTGATGGCCCGGATCCTCGACCCCGGATCTGGGGCTGTCACAGATGGTATCAGAGCTTAGAGTCATATTGCTCAGGAACAAGAGTGATAGTAATATATACACATATAGGTATATAGGTAATGATATAAAGTATGAACTCACATCGAGTTCAAGGGGGGTTTATCGAACGAAGCGTTTATTCTAAGTGATGATTATAATTTTATAGATTATTGCTAATAAAGGTTATTATGCCAAAAGTGTTAAGTTTATGTAGCATACGAGATCGATATGAGAAAGGGAATACTTGATGTATTGGGAAGTGTACGTTAGATAACCTCGTGAGTAATTCCAGGGTGATCTATCAGCTCTTATTCATTAAGGGCCAGTTTTTTTAAAAAAAAAAAAAAAAAAACTTCCTGGTACCCTTGAAATGTGTTTCAAAATTGTATTTTATCTACCTTAGCCAAAATATTCCTCTAAGATTATTTTCGGAAGATGGTATTTATCATCGTGATTTAAATTTTCTTTATATTTCTTACTCCAATTAAGAGGAACAATCCTATATGTATACACAAGGACGATCTGTCTGTGTGATTGAAAGTCGGAGGGGACGCCCTCACTTGTGTGATATAGGGGTTCTTCCATCATATTGATTTCTCAAATATTCTTTTGTTTCGAATAAAAGTTATTTAAAACTTTTAATTTTATAAATTGTTGTGCGACCCTTGCTTGTTTCTGGGTTCGTTTCAATTCAAAGTCTCTTAAATTGTATTAATTGTTTCGAATATAGAAGATTTTATTAATGAATGGAAGCAATGTTATAGTATACGTGATTATACAAGGAAACTTGAGATTCCAAGGGAAATTTCAATAAGAGATAATTAGAGCTAGAAGCGTTTCAATATAAGAGAGGAAGGAATTTCGTGAGAAGAAATGAGTATATTTGATGATTAGTAAGAGAAAAGAATATGAGGAATTTTAAGGCATAATTGAGATTTACTATGGAGAGTAAGGTGTATTTTGAGGATAGAGTCAGGATAAGGACAAACGAAGGAAGTGGGGAAAATTAATGAAGGATTCGAGGTGTGATAACTATTAGTGGCGGAAAGGCCAATATTGTGACTAATACCCTAGTAGCAGAGAGAATTTAAAGATGTTAAGTATTCAAAGGATTAATCCAAAAGGTGTGAATGAGTAAAACTTGAGGTAAAGATTGTGATGAGAATTATAAAGGGAACTTACAGAGGTGGAATGGATAGTATATCATGAAAGAACTAAGGTGGGTCAGTAAGATATAAAGAGCGTATAGTGAACAATAGAAATATGAGATAAGGTTTTCGGAGAAAATTTCAGGTACGCTCTAATTTAACCTTTTAGGTGTAAATATTTGGCTAGGGATCGACTCGGTTAATGAATGGTGTAAATAAGTTAATAAAATAGATAAGAATAATTTATCTGTTAGGAAGTAAGATATGTTGATTCAGTGAGAGAGAGTAAGAGTATTTTTGAAAAAGCACGAATGTGTTTAAGTACGAACAGGAAATATATATTATAATTGATATTTTCTTACAATTGTTTCAAGGAATATTAGTAGAATTTATTTTCTGGAAAATTTTACAGAGATGAGATATAAGAAGATTGGAGTATTAATATTTATGTCCTGATAGAGATCAAAATATAGCCAAACCATAGTGAGATACACTACTATTCAGAAAAGGCCAATGTGGTGGCCGATACCCTTAATTAGAGGAGAAAGGAGAGATGAGATAATAAAGAATGACTGAAAACAGGAGGAGATTTGCAAGAAAAGGATAGTGAAAGTACTGCTATTGATAAGCTAAATGGAATGTTGATGAATGACAAACAAGTGTATGTTGGTGTATTTGCGCGAACAAGATAGAGTTATTATGAAGAAACTAAAGGATAAAGGAAGTAGTGTGAGAGTTGGGAGTTTGTCAAGTAAGAAAAGTATTCATTAGTATTTCAACATGATTCCGGGACGGAATCCTTTTAAGGGGGGAAGGATGTAATAACCCTAACTTTCGAAAGGCTACAGTGCCCTAATGAATAGTAATCTTGAGGAATTTAGGGAAATGGTGTGTAGGTACACTATGTTAGAGATGGAAAGTGAACAAACAGAAACCATATTAGTGATATACTAAGGAAATAAGTGACTCGAAATGACGATGGATTTCAGAAATTCCTGAATTTAGATTTTGAGGATTTTGAGTTCGAACGAGCTTCTAGTTATTGGATATTAAGGAACATAGAAATATTAAAGGGATTATATATTGAGGAATTAGTGAACATAAGTTAAACCAAGGGATTTTTAAGTTAAGAGAATGCTAAGGGAAATCGGATTTTATAAACGCTTTCAAAACCACTGAGATAATGAGATATATTCGAAACGAACCACAATTAGACGAGTATGGAAACCAAACAACCAAGATTATAATATGGCAAGGATATATACCACATTATAATTACCAAGAGTACTAGCATTAGAATTAGAAAAGAAAATCAAGAAAAAGGAGTTATTATGACATAATAATGACATCATCTTCCACTAACTTGTTTTTAAGGGTAGATTAGTCATTTAACTTGTAACCAAGCTTCCAAGATAAGCTAGGCTAATAAGATCTGATGTAAAGAGATAGAAACAAGGGGATACATCATTATCCAAGAGAGAAAGCAAAGAAAACACAAAGAAACACACCATTCCACAAACTGCCCAGCAGAAACACCACTCAAAGAAAAATTCATATCTCCATTTCTATCCATGATAAAATCACCAAATTGTAACCACAATCTCTCCACTCCATGGTCATTATTCGTTCCAAATTTCATGGCCAACAAAGTAGTATAGCCTAGTCAAATCCATGCTCAAAGTTGGACAACCCAATCTGTCCAGTTTCTATCCAGCAGAAAGATGGAGCTCAAAACCATAGCTAGGAAGCTTTGTTTTTGGTGATCTATAGCTCGAATCAAAGCTTATACAGATGCCAAGATGTGGTAAAAATTTGAGAGCCAAACTCTTATTTTTCGATTTGTTATGATTTTTACAAAAGTGATGATGAATAGTGACCCTTAGAAACTAACTTTGTTTTTATGGTTTCTTTAGTTGATTCAAGCTAGTACAAGGTTGTTTAAGGATTACCCAAGGCTTGTTAAGTGTTGTTAGAGCTTCAAAGAGGTATAACCACTCTTGCCTTTTTGTATTTATGGTGGAAATTGAGTTGATTCATAGTTAAGTAGTGTTAATGTTTAGTTTATGATGATTTTGTATTATAAATGGTTAGTTTTGATATGGAAATTGTGTTGTGGACTTGGAAATCCATGGTTGGTATGATGACCACATGGTGTAGGGTAGATATATGTGCTTGGTGATGAATTGGGAGGTGGGAAAATTTTGGAAAGTACGAAATTATAGCCGTTATAATGCCCGATTTTCGTTAAACCGGAAAACTGCCCTGTTTTTAGCAACTGTGCACACACGGTAGGTTACTGTCCAGCACACTAAGTGACCATGAGATGATAGAGCTTAGTTCATAGATCGTTTCGATATAAGGTGCGTTAAAATCTGACGTACGGTTTAGGAGAAAAGTCAGTTTTAGTGAAAGACGTTCGAAAGTCGAGAAACCGTAATTGTACCAACTTTGAGGCTATAAATACCATACTTAGAAATTTTTAAAAATTATAAGATTTTGGGATAGTGTAGTAGGGTGGTCAGAGGACCCTTGACAGTTGACCTTGCATTAAAATTCGAATTCTAAAATTTATAAGAAATTTTACAGTCGAGTGTGGTTGTTAGGGGAAATGGTGGAAAACACTGAAACTTTGATTGAGTTTAAAATTGGTTAGGTTCTTGGAACAATTGGGTTATAATAGCATGTTATTCACATAGTAAACATTAAGGGTATTGTTATATAAAGGTGAAGTGAGAAAAGGGATGTGATATTCTAACGACGGACCTTTTGTGTTATAGAAACTTCGGAAGAACCTCGAGCTACGGGATTCAGGAATAGAGGCAAGATTCCTTCTATCCCTACTTTGAAAATTATTTATCTTTGGAATATAATTGATATCATGGAGTATATGTATATATATGTGATGCTATTGTGCTATAGTGCAAAGAATATATTTTCCCTGATTTTAGGGAATTAAAGAGAAGTGAATATGAGTTATGGAATATGGAAAATAGAAATGATTATAAATGGAGCGAGCATGCTCTATAGTAAAAGAGATATGAAAGAGAATGGTATCAGTTGCTATCTAGGATTATATGATGTATATTATTATATTAAAAATATTCCTTTTTAGTGTTCGTGATTTAGTAAATATTATTTGATTTTTATTTACTACTTTTAAAATGGAAGGAATATTTTATGAATATAAAAGTATATTTGATTTCTTGAATATGAAAGAGATGTCTGGAGCATTATGTTATATATATTTTATAGAAGTAATGTGCGAGAATGGAAATGATATGAGTGATTGATAAAGGTGAAAAGAATTATGAGAAGAAATGTGAATAGAAAGGTGAATGTGAAATGATGTTTATGAATGGAAAATGATTTGATGAAAAGGGGGATTGCAACAAGATTTGCGTAAGTGGCTGTGTCATGGCTGTGTGCGACACAGTCCAGCATTCATTATTTTCATTACGGCACGAAGATGCCAAGGGAGGATGTAGCAGGTAGCCTTCCTCCAGGGATGATTATCATTCCTTCTACCGGTAGTAAAAAGAGAGCAGGTACGATTAGGCGACTGATCATCGCCCTAACGTATCAGGCGACAGCAGATATCCCCAAAGTTTTTGAAAAGAGAATTGATAATGGTTTTCAGATTTTTATACGCTGAAACCAAGAAAATGATTATATGAAATGACGGAATTATTGTTACAAATGAAGAGAAACTGATTTTATATTATTTTTATATTATTGCTGTATAAAAGGAAATGGAAGGATTATATTGAAAGTTTTTAATCAAATGTTATATTATCTTGAGATATTATACTGAGATGAAGTATTGATTATTGTATTGTTAAAGAAGAGAAACTGATACTATATTATCCTAGATTTCTTTTCTTATAATAGTAAGTGGATGATGTATTATTAAATAAAGATTCTATTCTTTCGTAAGGTTTATACTTGGTTTCCGGTTATGTATATAGTCATATATGTTCAAATTTGATTTCTAGTTTACAATATTATCTTGCTGAGCTATTATAGCTCACTCTTGCTACTTATATATATAACAGCTAGGGCCAATGCCGATTCTACGCACCACACCCCGCAAGAGGGTAGAGGGAAGACGACCTTTTGATCGAGTACTGGCGACGATCCCAGAGGTAGCCGATAAGCGGAAGGGTCTTACTAGACTTATGTATATTAAGTGTGTAAGTTATGTGATAAACTTTTGATTGTTGAAATGCTTCCTGTAGAAGTATTATTCAACAATGTACTTAGTAGGATTCTGGGTTTGTAATAACTACTCAACTTTAAACTTATTATGTCATGGATGTTGTTCCTTGAGCATATGACTGGTGTGTAATATTATTAAGTATGGGGTCTATTGTGTGTGAGTTTTATTGTGCATTTATATTTCCGCTGTCAAGTATAATTATTAAAAAAAAAAAAAAAAACCAAAGAAATATTGTTAATGATCGGAAATTGGACCTTGATGGCCCGGATCCTCGACCCCGGATCTGGGGCTGTCACACTATGTACTTACATAGCGGCTGCTTATATAGCGTTTAAAAGCGCTATGCAAGTGCAAAAAAAAACGCTATGCAAGTGCGAATTTGTAGTAGTGGCAGCTAATGATGACAATTTACTCCGAACCTAAGATCCTTGAGATCCAATGCTATCCCACTCGATCTTACACCGAACCTGAAAATAGTAAGTAATGAGCTATACAACCCAGCAAGTAACTAATCGATCTAACCAGCCATACAAAGTGTGACACCCCCAGATCCGGGGTCAGGAATCCGGGCCGTCACGGTCCAATTTCCATTCAATATCAATATCTCTTGAGTTTTTTTTTTTTTTTTTTTTAATATAATAATTAAGCAATTGACCCCACACTAATACACACACACCAGTCATATGCTCAGAGAACAATATCCATTAATGATAGCAGTTAAAGATAAACTATTATTACAATCCCAGAATACCATCTATTACACCCATATATAAGTATATACTACCTTGAGAACAAGTGTCGATACTTTCTCATAAGGTAGACTTCCCCTTTACCCTCTTCCGAGTTGTACTGCGACGTTTCGGCACCTGATCTAGCTGTTATATAAATAAATAGCAAGAGTGAGCTATAATAGCTCAGCAAGATAAATTTTGTAAACTAGCTTCAAAGAAAAATATATATATATATATTAATAAACAGAAAACCCATCATAATCCTTAAGAAAAGAATTAATTCTTACTTATTAAATACACCATCCATTTTTCTTTATAAGAAAAGAAATATAGAACAATATAATATCAATTTTTCTTCATCTGTAACCATAATTCTATCATCTCATATCATTATTCTGTTTCAGTATAGAATCTGAAAACCATTGTCTACACTTTCTTTTCAAAAACATTGGGGATATCTGCTGTCGCCTGATACGTTAGGACGATGATCAGTCGCCTAATCGTACCTGCTCTCTGTTTACTACCGGTAGAAGGAATGAAGGCCACCTGCTAACATCATCCCTGGAGGAAGGCCACCTGCTAACATCCTCCCTTGGCATCTTCGTGCCGTAATAAAAATAATAAATGCTGGACTGTGTCGCACACAGACCTGACACAGCCGCTTACGCAATTCTGTTGCAATCCCCCTTTTTATAAAATCATTATTTCCTTTTTTTTTAAAAAAAATCATTCCACATTTCCATTTTCTCGCTTTCAAATAATAATAATGCTGGACTGTGTCGCACACAGACCTGACACAGCCACTTACGCAAATCTGTTGCAATTCCCCTTTTTATCACATCATTATTCCCTTTTTAAAATATCATACCACATATCATTCACTCATATCATTTCCATTTATCATCACCTTTTAAAAAAAATATATATGTCATAATACTTTGATTATGACTCAGACATCTCCTCTGTATTCAATAAAATCAAATACGCTCTTATATACATAAAATATTCCATCTCTTTCAAAAGTATTAAATAATCATCAAATAATATTTATTAAATCACAATTATTTAAAAAGAATATTTTTAACATAATATTATAAACATATAACTCTAGATAACAACTGATACCATTCTTTCATATCCCTTTAAAACATAAATTATATTCGCTCTATCAATATTCGCATCCATATCCATAATCCATATTCAAAAATCTCAGCAAACAGGGAATATATCCCTAACCATATCATCATATAAGATTCATATATTATCCACCAAAACCATTTTTCTTTGAACATAAACAGTTTATCAAAATAAGGATAAAAGAATTCTTGCTCCCTTTAATCCATATCCATACTCATATTCATATACATCTCCCTTAAATTTCCAAAATCAGGAAAACAAATCTTTAACAATATTGTAATGATAGAATCACATATATATTCCATGAAATCATTTTCCTTTGAACATAAATAATTTTTCAAAGTAAAGATAGAAGGAATCTTGCCTGGATCCCTAAAGCGAGTAGGTATGATCCTGTGTTCGTCTCCCGTCTCTATAGAAACGAAAGGATCACCGTTAGTATATATCCCACTTAAACACTTAATCCTTATATAATAACACCCTTGACACCTAATATATGTTTAACATAGCCTTTATGTACCAAAATTTCCAAGAACTTAACCACTTTTAAACTCGATCAAAGTTTCAACGATTTACACCATTTTCTTAACAACAACTCTTGACTTTAAAAATTCTCATAAATAATAAATTTTGAATTTTGACTTAGGGTCAGTTGGTAATGTCTCTCTAACCACCCTACTACAATATCCCAAAATTTCATAATATTTAAAAATGTCTAAGTAGGTCGATCATAGCCTCAAAGTTAACACAATTACATTTTCTCGGTTCTCGAACGTCTTTTACTAAAACTGACTTTTCTCCTAAACCGTTCATCAGATTTTAACGTACTTTATATCAAAACGATCTATGAACTAAGCTCTATCATTTCATGGTCAATTGGTAACCTAGGCAGTAGGGTACCGTACGGATACAGGAGTCACAAAACAGGGCAGATTTCTTCCTAACGAAAATCGGGCATTATAACGGCTATAATTTCATACTTTCCATAAATCCAACTCCTCCAAATCAATTGTCAAAAACAATAATCATCACCTACACCATGTGGTCTTCATTACCAGCCATGGTTACAATCCCCAAACACTTCCATATTTAACTCAAATCACTTATAAACACATATATCATCATGAATCATCACTTATCATAACTTTAATCAATAAACTTTCTATAATCCATCATCAACTCAAAGTAATACTAAGGGTTCTTGAGCTTTATACCTTCTTTGTAGAGTGAACAACACTTAATAAGCCTTGAATAGTCCTTAAACAACCTTAAAGTAGCTTGGATCAACTAAAGAAATCATAAAACCAAAAGTTAGTTCTTGAAGGTTACTATTCAGCCATCACTTTGTAAAAATCATAGAAAATCGAAAAATAAGAGTTTGGCTCTCAAATTTTTACCACATCTTGGACTCTTCATAAGCTTTTATTTGAGCTATAGATCACCAAAAACAAAGCTTCCTAGCTATGGTTTTGAGCTCCATCTTTCCGCTGGACAGAAACTGGGCAGATTGGGTTCTCTAACTTTGAGCATGGATTTGACTAGGCTATACTACTTTGTTGGACATGAAATTTTGAACGAACCTTGCACATGGAGTGGAGAAGTTATGGTTAAAATTTGGTGATTTTATCATGTATAGAAATGGAGATATGAATTTTCTTCTTGAAGAATGTCCTGCTGGGCAGTTTGTGGAGAAAGGAGAGAAATAGAGTTGCTTGCTTTCTTTTGCTCTCATCCTTGCATTATTGGTGATAATATCTCATAAAGTGGCTGGGCTCCCTCCTTGGTTCTTGTGCAAGGTGTGTTTAGGAAGCTTGGTTGATATTTTGTGGTTTAATCCTTGCCAAAGTACTAGTTTGCCCCTTAAAACAAGTTAGTGGATGGTGATGTCATGTTGATGATCTCATAATCCTCTTTTCCTTGATTTTCTTAAGTAATTTGCTAGCACTCTTGGTAATAATAATGTGGTATATATCCTTGTTATATTGTTCATCTTGGTTGTTTGGTTTTCATACTCGTTTAGTTGTGGTTCGTTTCGAATACATCTCGTTTTCCAAGTGGTTTTGAAATCATTTAACAATCCAAATTCCTTTGGTATTCTCTTAACTTAATAATCCCCTGGCTCAAATCTAAATTTACTAATCCCTCAATATATAATTCTTATAATGTTTCCATGCTCCTTAATATCTAATAGAAGTTCTTTGGAAGTCCAATCCTCAAAAATCCATATTTAGGAATTTCTGAAATCCATCGTCATTTCGAGTCACTTATTTTCATAGTGCGACACTAATATGGTTTATGATTATTCATTTTATGTATCAATTATAGGGTACCTACTTAACATTTTCCTAAATCCCCAAAATTTACTACTCATTTAAGCACTGTAGCATTTCTAAAGTTAGGGTTATTACACAAAGTAACGTATAAACACATATAGAATAATACAATAATCGATACGATACAATACGAAATACAAAACAATCACTTTCGATACACATATGCTTATTCTTATTGATATGAAACCACATAACAACAATAACTTGAAACCCACAATTCATACCACGACCACTATAACCCGGTGATAACGGTCCAAAATTTTAGAAAACTATCACTACAATCCGGTGACTTGGTCCTTATTCTTATTTTCGCAAACCATGGCATAAATCAGAGTTCCAAGACTATTGTTTACACATAACACATATATACAATAATATATATAAATTCAAAATATAATCACTTAGACCATTTTTTATAACAAGTACACATAACACATAATTTTGAAAACACTAGATATATCAATCAGAAACTTACCTCGACACGGAAAATCTAGAATTCAAATCGTGTTACCACTCCTGACCAGATCTGTATTTAACCATTTTGACCCTCTAAACGATGTTTTATTGAAAAACTCAAAAAAACGAAGGTTGTAGAGAACGAAAAGATCTTTCCGAAAAGTCCAGAATCAACGAATTCTGACATACGATGAATTTTTTAGGAATTTTACAAGACTGCTGAATTGTGTGTGAAAGAGACCTATGAATTTTGTTATAAAAGTCGAGAAAGAAGAATATGATGTATTTATAATGTTACAAAACCCTATGTCCAATCCTACAAGTTATCTATATTCAAATCCGATCCATATTTTAGGCCCAATTAAGTTAAACCAATTTTAAATCCTATTTATTATCTAATATTAATCCCTTTTATTTTATTATTCTTTTATTATTATTATTCTAAAATTATGGGATATTACATACAACCCTCCTTAAAAAAAATTTGGTCCACAAATTCATAACAATCTTAAACTCCAAAAAGTTTGTGATACATCTATTCCTAATGTGTAGTCCTAAGGATCGCATTCTAGAGAATGTACTAGTCCCATACCAAATACACTCCGAAGGACAGCCTGCTCTTGATACCAACTGTAACAGCCCGACTTTTCGGACTATTAAATATAAAACAGAACTAAAAGGAAAACACAATTTATTAATCAAAAAGTCTATTACAAATGTACTTATTACAAAAACGCAGCTAATGATGACAATTTACTCCGAACCTAAGATCCTTGAGATCCAATGCTATCCCACTCGATCTTACACCGAACCTGAAAATAGTAAGTAATGAGCTATACAACCCAGCAAGTAACTAATCGATCTAACCAGCCATACAAAGTAACGTATAAAGACATATAGAATAACACAATAATCGATACGATACAATACGAAATACAAAACAATCACTTTCGATACACATATGCTTATTCTTATTGATACGACACCACATAACAACAATAACTTGAAACCCACAATTCATACCACGACCACTATAACCCGGTGATAACGGTCCTAAATTTTAGAAAACTATTACTACAATCCGGTGACTCGATCCTTATTCTTATTTTCGCAAACCATGGCATAAATCAGAGTTCCAAGACTATTGTTTACACATAACACATATATACAATAATTTATATAAATTCAAAATATAATCACTTAGACCATTTTTTATAACAAGTAAGTACACATAACACATAATTTTGAAAACACTAGATATATCAATCAGAAACTTACCTCGACACGGAAAATCTAGAATCAAATCGTGTTACCACTCCTGACCAGATCTGTATTTAGCCATTTTAACCCTCTAAACGATGTTTTCTTGAAAAACTCAAAAAACGACAGTTGTAGAGAACGAAAAGTTCTTTCCGAAAAGTCCAGAATCAACGAATTCTGACTTACGATGAATTTTTTACGAATTTTACAAGACTTCTGAATTGTGTGTGAAAGAGACCTACGAATTTTGTTATAAAAGTCGAGCAAGAAGAATATGATGTATTTATAATGTTACAAAACCCTATGTCCAATCCTACAAGTTATCTATATTCAAATCCGATCCATATTTTAGGCCCAATTAAGTTAAACCAATTTTAAATCCTATTTATTATCTAATATGAATCCCTTTTATTTTATTATTCTTTTATTATTATTATTCTAAAATTATGGGATATTACATACAACCCTCCTTAAAAAAAAATTGGTCCTCAAATTCATAACAATCTTAAACTCCAAAAAGTTTGTGATACATCTATTCCTAATGTGTAGTCCTAAGGATCGCATTCTAGAGAATGTACTAGTCCCATACCTAATACACTCCGAAGGACAGCCTGCTCTTGATACCAACTGTAACAGCCCGACTTTTCGGACTATTAAATATAAAACAAAACTAAAAGGAAAATACAATTTATTAATCAAAAAGTCTATTACAAATGTACTTATTACAAAAACGCAGCTAATGATGACAATTTACTCCGAACCTAAGATCCTTGAGATCCAATGCTATCCCACTCAATCTTACACCGAACCTGAAAATAGTAAGTAATGAGCTATACAACCCAGCAAGTAACTAATCGATCTAACCAACCATACAAAGAAACGTATAAACACATATAGAATAATACAATAATCGATACGATACAATACGAAATACAAAACAATCACTTTCGATACACATATGCTTATTCTTATTGATACGACACCACATAACAACAATAACTTGAAACCCACAATTCATACCACGACCACTATAACCCGGTGATAACGGTCCAAAATTTTAGAAAACTATCACTACAATCCGGTGACTAGGTCCTTATTCTTATTTTCGCAAACCATGGCATAAATCAGAGTTCCAAGACTATTCTTTACACATAACACATATATACAATAATATATATAAATTCAAAATATAATCACTTAGACCATTTTTTATAACAAGTACACATAACACATAATTTTGAAAACACTAGATATATCAATCAGAAACTTACCTCGACACGGAAAATCTAGAATTCAAATCGTGTTACCACTCCTGACCAGATCTGTATTTAGCCATTTTGACCCTCTAAACAATGTTTTCTTGAAAAACTCAAAAAACGAAGGTTGTAGAGAAGGAAAAGATCTTTCCGAAAAGTCCAAAATCAATGAATTCTGACTTACGACGAATTTTTTACGAATTTTACAAGACAGCTGAATTGTGTGAGAAAGAGACGTACGAATTTGGTTATAAAAGTCGAGGAAGAAGAATATGATGTATTTATAATGTTACAAAACCCTATGTCCAATCCTATAAGTTATCTGTATTCAAATCCGATCCATATTTTAGGCCAAATTAAGTTAAACCAATTTTAAATCCTATTTATTATCTAATATTAATCCCTTTTATTTTATTATTCTTTTATTATTATTCTTCTAAAATTATGGGATATTACATTCTACCCTCCTTAAAAAAAATTTGGTCCTCAAATTCATAACAATCTTAAACTCCAAAAAGTTTGTGATACATCTATTCCTAATGTGTAGTCCTAAGGATCGCATTCTACAGAATGTACTAGTCCCATACCTAATACACTCCGAAGGACAGCCTGCTCTTGATACCAACTGTAACAGCCCGACTTTTCGGACTATTTAATATAAAACAAAACTAAAAGGAAAATACAATTTATTAATCAAAAAGTCTATTACAAATGTACTTATTACAAAAACGCAGCTAATGATGACAATTTACTCTGAACCTAAGATCCTTGAGATCCAATGCTATCCCACTCGATCTTACACCGAACCTGAAAATAGTAAGTAATGAGCTATACAACCCAGCAAGTAACTAATCGATCTAACCAGCCATACAAAGTAACGTATAAACACATATAGAATAATACAATAATCGATACGATACAATACGAAATACAAAACAATCACTTTCGATACACATATGCTTATTCTTTTTGATACGACACCACATAACAACAATAACTTGAAACCCACAATTCATACCACGACCACTATAACCCGGTGATAACGGTCCTAAATTTTAGAAAACTATTACTACAATCCGGTGACTCGATCCTTATTCTTATTTTCGCAAACCATGGCATAAATCAGAGTTCCAAGACTATTGTTTACACATAACACATATATACAATAATATATATAAATTCAAAATATAATCACTTAGACCATTTTTTATAACAAGTAAGTACACATAACACATAATTTTTAAAACACTAGATATATCAATCAGAAACTTACCTCGACACGGAAAATCTAGAATCAAATCGTGTTACCACTCCTGACCAGATCTGTATTTAGCCATTTTAACCCTCTAAACGATGTTTTCTTGAAAAACTCAAAAAACGACAGTTGTAGAGAACGAAAAGTTCTTTCCGAAAAGTCCAGAATCAACGAATTCTGACTTACGATGAATTTTTTACGAATTTTACAAGACTTCTGAATTGTGTGTGAAAGAGACCTACGAATTTTGTTATAAAAGTCGAGCAAGAAGAATATGATGTATTTATAATGTTACAAAACCCTATGTCCAATCCTACAAGTTATCTATATTCAAATCCGATCCATATTTTAGGCCCAATTAAGTTAAACCAATTTTAAATCCTATTTATTATCTAATATGAATCCCTTTTATTTTATTATTCTTTTATTATTATTATTCTAAAATTATGGGATATTACATACAACCCTCCTTAAAAAAAAATTGGTCCTCAAATTCATAACAATCTTAAACTCCAAAAAGTTTGTGATACATCTATTCCTAATGTGTAGTCCTAAGGATCGCATTCTAGAGAATGTACTAGTCCCATACCTAATACACTCCGAAGGACAGCCTGCTCTTGATACCAACTGTAACAGCCCGACTTTTCGGACTATTAAATATAAAACAAAACTAAAAGGAAAATACAATTTATTAATCAGAAAGTCTATTACAAATGTACTTATTACAAAAACGCAGCTAATGATGACAATTTACTCCGAACCTAAGATCCTTGAGATCCAATGCTATCCCACTCAATCTTACACCGAACATGAAAATAGTAAGTAATGAGCTATACAACCCAGCAAGTAACTAATCGATCTAACCAACCATACAAAGAAACGTATAAACACATATAGAATAATACAATAATCGATACGATACAATACGAAATACAAAACAATCACTTTCGATACACATATGCTTATTCTTATTGATACGACACCACATAACAACAATAACTTGAAACCCACAATTCATACCACGACCACTATAACCCGGTGATAACGGTCCAAAATTTTAGAAAACTATCACTACAATCCGGTGACTAGGTCCTTATTCTTATTTTCGCAAACCATGGCATAAATCAGAGTTCCAAGACTATTCTTTACACATAACACATATATACAATAATATATATAAATTCAAAATATAATCACTTAGACCATTTTTTATAACAAGTACACATAACACATAATTTTGAAAACACTAGATATATCAATCAGAAACTTACCTCGACACGGAAAATCTAGAATTCAAATCGTGTTACCACTCCTGACCAGATCTGTATTTAGCCATTTTGACCCTCTAAACAATGTTTTCTTGAAAAACTCAAAAAACGAAGGTTGTAGAGAAGGAAAAGATCTTTCCGAAAAGTCCAAAATCAATGAATTCTGACTTACGACGAATTTTTTACGAATTTTACAAGACAGCTGAATTGTGTGAGAAAGAGACGTACGAATTTGGTTATAAAAGTCGAGGAAGAAGAATATGATGTATTTATAATGTTACAAAACCCTATGTCCAATCCTATAAGTTATCTGTATTCAAATCCGATCCATATTTTAGGCCAAATTAAGTTAAACCAATTTTAAATCCTATTTATTATCTAATATTAATCCCTTTTATTTTATTATTCTTTTATTATTATTCTTCTAAAATTATGGGATATTACATTCTACCCTCCTTAAAAAAAATTTGGTCCTCAAATTCATAACAATCTTAAACTCCAAAAAGTTTGTGATACATCTATTCCTAATGTGTAGTCCTAAGGATCGCATTCTACAGAATGTACTAGTCCCATACCTAATACACTCCGAAGGACAGCCTGCTCTTGATACCAACTGTAACAGCCCGACTTTTCGGACTATTTAATATAAAACAAAACTAAAAGGAAAATACAATTTATTAATCAAAAAGTCTATTACAAATGTACTTATTACAAAAACGCAGCTAATGATGACAATTTACTCTGAACCTAAGATCCTTGAGATCCAATGCTATCCCACTCGATCTTACACCGAACCTGAAAATAGTAAGTAATGAGCTATACAACCCAGCAAGTAACTAATCGATCTAACCAGCCATACAAAGTAACGTATAAACACATATAAAATAATACAATAATCGATACGATACAATACGAAATACAAAACAATCACTTTCGATACACATATGCTTATTCTTTTTGATACGACACCACATAACAACAATAACTTGAAACCCACAATTCATACCACGACCACTATAACCCGGTGATAACGGTCCTAAATTTTAGAAAACTATTACTACAATCCGGTGACTCGATCCTTATTCTTATTTTCGCAAACCATGGCATAAATCAGAGTTCCAAGACTATTGTTTACACATAACACATATATACAATAATATATATAAATTCAAAATATAATCACTTAGACCATTTTTTATAACAAGTAAGTACACATAACACATAATTTTTAAAACACTAGATATATCAATCAGAAACTTACCTCGACACGGAAAATCTAGAATCAAATCGTGTTACCACTCCTGACCAGATCTGTATTTAGCCATTTTAACCCTCTAAACGATGTTTTCTTGAAAAACTCAAAAAACGACAGTTGTAGAGAACGAAAAGTTCTTTCCGAAAAGTCCAGAATCAACGAATTCTGACTTACGATGAATTTTTTACGAATTTTACAAGACTTCTGAATTGTGTGTGAAAGAGACCTACGAATTTTGTTATAAAAGTCGAGCAAGAAGAATATGATGTATTTATAATGTTACAAAACCCTATGTCCAATCCTACAAGTTATCTATATTCAAATCCGATCCATATTTTAGGCCCAATTAAGTTAAACCAATTTTAAATCCTATTTATTATCTAATATGAATCCCTTTTATTTTATTATTCTTTTATTATTATTATTCTAAAATTATGGGATATTACATACAACCCTCCTTAAAAAAAAATTGGTCCTCAAATTCATAACAATCTTAAACTCCAAAAAGTTTGTGATACATCTATTCCTAATGTGTAGTCCTAAGGATCGCATTCTAGAGAATGTACTAGTCCCATACCTAATACACTCCGAAGGACAGCCTGCTCTTGATACCAACTGTAACAGCCCGACTTTTCGGACTATTAAATATAAAACAAAACTAAAAGGAAAATACAATTTATTAATCAGAAAGTCTATTACAAATGTACTTATTACAAAAACGCAGCTAATGATGACAATTTACTCCGAACCTAAGATCCTTGAGATCCAATGCTATCCCACTCAATCTTACACCGAACATGAAAATAGTAAGTAATGAGCTATACAACCCAGCAAGTAACTAATCGATCTAACCAACCATACAAAGAAACGTATAAACACATATAGAATAATACAATAATCGATACGATACAATACGAAATACAAAACAATCACTTTCGATACACATATGCTTATTCTTATTGATACGACACCACATAACAACAATAACTTGAAACCCACAATTCATACCACGACCACTATAACCCGGTGATAACGGTCCAAAATTTTAGAAAACTATCACTACAATCCGGTGACTAGGTCCTTATTCTTATTTTCGCAAACCATGGCATAAATCAGAGTTCCAAGACTATTCTTTACACATAACACATATATACAATAATATATATAAATTCAAAATATAATCACTTAGACCATTTTTTATAACAAGTACACATAACACATAATTTTGAAAACACTAGATATATCAATCAGAAACTTACCTCGACACGGAAAATCTAGAATTCAAATCGTGTTACCACTCCTAACCAGATCTGTATTTAGCCATTTTGACCCTCTAAACAATGTTTTCTTGAAAAACTCAAAAAACGAAGGTTGTAGAGAAGGAAAAGATCTTTCCGAAAAGTCCAAAATCAATGAATTCTGACTTACGACGAATTTTTTACGAATTTTACAAGACAGCTGAATTGTGTGAGAAAGAGACGTACGAATTTGGTTATAAAAGTCGAGGAAGAAGAATATGATGTATTTATAATGTTACAAAACCCTATGTCCAATCCTATAAGTTATCTGTATTCAAATCCAATCCATATTTTAGGCCAAATTAAGTTAAACCAATTTTAAATCCTATTTATTATCTAATATTAATCCCTTTTATTTTATTATTCTTTTATTATTATTCTTCTAAAATTATGGGATATTACATTCTACCCTCCTTAAAAAAAATTTGGTCCTCAAATTCATAACAATCTTAAACTCCAAAAAGTTTGTGATACATCTATTCCTAATGTGTAGTCCTAAGGATCGCATTCTACAGAATGTACTAGTCCCATACCTAATACACTCCGAAGGACAGCCTGCTCTTGATACCAACTGTAACAGCCCGACTTTTCGGACTATTTAATATAAAACAAAACTAAAAGGAAAATACAATTTATTAATCAAAAAGTCTATTACAAATGTACTTATTACAAAAACGCAGCTAATGATGACAATTTACTCTGAACCTAAGATCCTTGAGATCCAATGCTATCCCACTCGATCTTACACCGAACCTGAAAATAGTAAGTAATGAGCTATACAACCCAGCAAGTAACTAATCGATCTAACCAGCCATACAAAGTAACGTATAAACACATATAGAATAATACAATAATCGATACGATACAATACGAAATACAAAACAATCACTTTCGATACACATATGCTTATTCTTTTTGATACGACACCACATAACAACAATAACTTGAAACCCACAATTCATACCACGACCACTATAACCCGGTGATAACGGTCCTAAATTTTAGAAAACTATTACTACAATCCGGTGACTCGATCCTTATTCTTATTTTCGCAAACCATGGCATAAATCAGAGTTCCAAGACTATTGTTTACACATAACACATATATACAATAATATATATAAATTCAAAATATAATCACTTAGACCATTTTTTATAACAAGTAAGTACACATAACACATAATTTTTAAAACACTAGATATATCAATCAGAAACTTACCTCGACACGGAAAATCTAGAATCAAATCGTGTTACCACTCATGACCAGATCTGCATTTAGCCATTTTGACCCTCTAAACATTGTTTTCTTGAAAAACACAAAAAACGAAAGTTGTAGAGAACGAAAAGTTCTTTCCGAAAAGTCTAGAATCAACGAATTCTGACTTACGATGAATTTTTTACGAATTTTACAAGATTGCTGAATTGTGTGTAAAAGAGACCTACGAATTTTGTTATAAAAGTCGAGGAAGAAGAATATGATGTATTTATAATGTTACAAAACCCTATGTCCAATCCTACAAGTTATCTATATTCAAATCCGATCCATATTTTAGGCCCAATTAAGTTAAACCAATTTTATATCCTATTTATTATCTAATATGAATCCCTTTTATTTTATTATTCTTTTATTATTATTATTCTAAAATTATGGAATATTACATACTACCCTCCTTAAAAAAAATTTGGTCCTCAAATTCATAACAATCTTAAACTCCAAAAAGTTTGTGATACATCTATTCCTAATGTGTAGTCCTAAGGATCGCATTCTAGAGAATGTACTAGTCCCATACCTAAAACACTTCGAAGGACAGCCTGCTCTTGATACCAACTGTAACAGCCCGACTTTTCGGACTATTAAATATAAAACAAAACTAAAAGGAAAATACAATTTATTAATCAAAAAGTCTATTACAAATGTACTTATTACAAAAACGCAACTAATGATGACAATTTACTCCGAACCTAAGATCCTTGAGATCCAATGCTATCCCACTCGATCTTACACCGAACCTGAAAATAGTAAGTAATGAGCTATACAACCCAGCAAGTAACTAATCGATCTAACCAGCCATACAAAGTAACGTATAAACACATATAGAATAATACAATAATCGATACGATACAATACGAAATACAAAACAATCACTTTCGATACACATATGCTTATTCTTATTGATACGACACCACATAACAACAATAACTTGAAACCCACAATTCATACCACGACCACTATAACCCGGTGATAACGGTCCAAAATTTTAGAAAACTATCACTACAATCCGGTGACTAGGTCCTTATTCTTATTTTCGCAAACCATGGCATAAATCAGAGTTCCAAGACTATTGTTTACACATAACACATATATACAATAATATATATAAATTCAAAATATAATCACTTAGACCATTTTTTATAACAAGTACACATAACACATAATTTTGAAAACACTAGATATATCAATCAGAAACTTACCTCGACACGGAAAATCTAGTATTCAAATCGTGTTACCACTCCTGACCAGATCTGTATTTAGCCATTTTGACCCTCTAAACAATGTTTTCTTGAAAAACTCAAAAAAACGAAGGTTGTAGAGAAGGAAAAGATCTTTCCGAAAAGTCCAAAATCAACGAATTCTGACTTACGACCAATTTGTTACGAATTTTACAAGACAGCTCAATTGTGTGAGAAAGAGACATACGAATTTTGTTATAAAAGTCGAGGAAGAAGAATATGATGTATTTATAATGTTACAAAACCCTATGTCCAATCCTACAAGTTATTTGTATTCAAATCCGATCCATATTTTAGGCCCAATTAAGTTAAACCAATTTTAAATCATATTTATTATCTAATATTAATCCCTTTTATTTAATTATTCTTTTATTATTATTATTCTAAAATTATGGGATGTTACATACTACCCTCCTTAAAAAAAATTTGGTCCTCAAATTCATAACAATCTTAAACTCCAAAAAGTTTGTGATACATCTATTCCTAATGTGTAGTCCTAAGGATCGCATTCTAGAGAATGTACTAGTCCCATACCTAATACACTCCGAAGGACAGCCTGCTCTTGATACCAACTGTAACAACCCGACTTTTCGGACTATTAAATATAAAATAAAACTAAAAGGGAGAATACAATTTATTAATCAAAAAGTCTATTACAAATGTACTTATTACAAAAATGCAGCTAATGATGACAATTTACTCCGAACCTAAGATCCTTGAGATCCAATGCAATCCCACTCAATCTTACACCGAACCTGAAAATAGTAAGTAATGAGCTATACATCCTAGCAAGTAACTAAACGATCTAACCAGCCATACAAAGTAACGTATAAACACATATAGAATAATACAATAATCGATACGATACAATACGAAATACAAAACAATCACTTTCGATACACATATGCTTATTCTTATTGATACGACACCACATAACAACAATAACTTGAAACCCACAATTCATACCACGACCACTATAACCCGGTGATAACGGTCCTAAATTTTAGAAAACTATCACTATAATCCGGTGACTCGGTCCTTATTCTTATTTTCGCAAACCATGGCATAAATCGGAGTTCCAAGACTATTGTTTACACATAACACATATATACAATAATATATATAAATTCAAAATATAATCACTTAGACCATTTTTTATAACAAGTAAGTACACATAACACATAATATTGAAAACACTAGATATATCAATCAGAAACTTACCTCGACACGGAGAATCTAGAATTCAAATCGTGTTACCACTCCTGAGCAGATCTGTATTTAGCCATTTTAACCCTCTAAACGATGTTTTCTTGAAAAACTCGAAAAACGAAAGTTGTAGAGAACGAAAAGATCTTTCCGAAAAGTCCAGAATCAATGAATTCTGACTTACGATGAATTTTCTATGAATTTTACAAGATAGCTGAATTGTGTGTGGAAGAGACCTACGAATTTTGTTATAAAAGATGAGGAAGAAGAATATGATGTATTTATAATGTTACAAAACCCTATGTCCAAACCTACAAGTTATCTGTATTCAAATCCGATCCATATTTTAGGCCCAATTAAGTTAAACCAATTTTAAATCCTATTTATTATCTAATATTAATCCCTTTTATTTTATGATTATTATTCTAAAATTATGGGATATTACATACTACCCTCCTTAAAAAAAAATTTGGTCCTCAAATTCATAACAATCTTAAACTCCAAAAAGTTTGTGATACATCTATTCCTAATGTGTAGTCCTAAGGATCGCATTCTAGAGAATGTACTAGTCCCATACCTAATACACTCCGAAGGATAGCCTGCTCTTGATACCAACTGTAACAGCCCGACTTTTCGGACTATTAAATATAAAACAAAACTAAAAGGAAAATACAATTTATTAATCAAAAAGTCTGTTACAAATGTACTTATTACAAAAGCGCAGCTAATGATGACAATTTACTCCGAACCTAAGATCCTTGAGATCCAATGCTATCACACTCGATCTTACACCGAACCTGAAAATAGTAAGTAATGAGCTATACAACCCAGCAAGTAACTAATCGATCTAACCAGCCATACAAAGTAACGTATAAACACATATAGAATAATACAATAATCGATACGATACAATACGAAATACAAAACAATCACTTTCGATACACATATGCTTATTCTTATTGATACGACACCACATAACAGAAATAACTTTCACTACTACAGAATAGGCTTTAGGCGTCGGTCAAAATAGGCTTTAGCATCGGTTATTGGGCGTAGTATATGAAGGCGACGCTAAAGGTATAGGTCTATAGCATCGGTTAAACGTGCGACGCTAGAACTTGTTTGTGTTAGTTGTAGAACCGACGCTAAAAGGATGACAACCGACGCATAAGGGCAGAAAAAAGCGTCGGTTAGAACAAATGTCGTTGCATAAAGTATATACCATTGGCGTCGGTTATCCTTAGAATCGACGCATAAGGACCGCAAAATGGCGTCGGTTCTGTCAAATGCCGACGCATATGTAATTGACCTATAGCATCGGTTCTTTCAAAAGTCGACGCCTATTCTCTTTGCCTTTAGCATCGGTTCTATTAATTGACCGATGCCTTTTTCGTTTACTTTTAGCGTCGGTTCTGCCAAATGACCGTCGCCTATTTGCTTTACTTTGAGCGTCGATTCTGTCATATGACCAACGCATTTTCTTTCTTTTTTTTTATTTTTTAATGCTACCTGCTCTACATACATGCATTAGTAGGCAAACACATCGAATAATCTGAAAATCAATAAAATCAGAACACAATCTAATTGATAATTGGATTAAAATAAATATAAAATATTTAATGTTCAGAATTTTACAATTGGAATAAAAAGTACAATTCTTTCCAATACTTCAGCTATTAATCTATTATACTACTAATTAATTACAAAGGTGCTCACAGGCAGCTATTATACCCATTTCCCTTGATCACCAATTTCATTCAGATCCGGGCTGTAGTTAAGCTGAGTTACAAGTGCAGCCTGCCTCTACTTGAAATGGAACATAAATCAAAATAGACACCCAAAGTCATACAGTCTTAGTCCAAGAAATGCATGTGGCATCAAGGTTTCCCAAACTCGACAAACAGTTCTGATATAGGAAAATAGAAGAAATCCTGGCTAGCCATCGTAGTAGACATTGCAAAAACAACTCAGTTGTTGATTTGAAACTTCTAGGGAAGAAATTCATCCCTGCAGGCACAAATAAACAAAATGAACATTAGATATGCAAAGAAGGCATAACAATTTGTACATAGAGTAAGAGGAACTAATGCTAACAACAATTTAGATATCTATTAAGTATATCGAAAATGATAATGATTTATTAAAGCTGCAAAAGAGGAGCAGGATTACAGTATTGCCAAACATCAGAAATGTATTACAAGAATGTCACAACAGAGTCGTGAAAAGCAATGCCATTCTTCCTATGGATAGTAGCAGCATAACCATAAGGGAATGTCGCGGGTAGGATCACTTGTGGACATACGTTGACAATTGCTGCACCGGACTCTAGTAGAGGATAAGCGACGTTTATTTAACACTATAGGTGCAGTTGAGGACATTGGTTACCATGAGCCTAAAGAATTTTCTAGCAAAGACATTGTGAGAGCTGAATCCATAAAATCTGAATGTTATTTTAAAATGTAGTATATGTGTATAGACATTTTTGGTTGAGAGAGAATCAAAGCGGATTTACCAACGAATAACGAAATGCTATGGTATTAAACCCACTTAGATTTATTAGATTGGTTGCTAAAATATCGGTATTAAACCCAAAACTCCCGGCAGATGGCCAATGGCCTAAAGAAACGAAAGAATCGGTTAATGCCTTCCTAGTGTGTGTAACTGTACTATTGTGATCAAACAAGCAAGACAAATTTGCACCCATACCCACCCAATATACCTTGATTTTTAACTTGTCACTGCACACTAAACTGAACAGACTCTTCAGCTCATTACAAGGACTATCCAGACCCATTATAACACAACAAAAAACTGCCCAGTTCTTCATAGTGCACATCAACCAGTAACAAAAGCAATATAAAATCAAATGCTTCAAGTCAGGAACCTACTTATTACAAAGAATATAATTAACTGACTTTACTAAACAAATAGTCAGGAACCTGTATTTCAATGGATATACATAGGAAAATGCCCAGTTCTTCATAATGCACATCAGACAGTAACAAAAGCAATATAAAAAGAAATGCTTCAAATTAGGAACCTGCTTATTACAAAGAATAATATAAGTCACTGACTTTACTAAACAAATAGTCAGGAACCTGTACTTTAAGGGATATACAGATCATAGGAAAATGAACATGTATTTCACACTTTTGACATAACATTTAAAAGTAATTGTCGTACCTGATTAAAGACATTCTAGAATAAAAAAAATTGCCCAAAGCTCTCGAATCTCATTGATTTCCTTTTTGGTATAGCTTTTCGAAGCAAGACCCTTCCAAATATAAAAGATAACAGATTAAAAAAAATCACGAGTTTGATAAATGTAAAAATAAATTTTTTTCTCTTTTACCACTTCCCAATTATTGTTAGGATTTTTTTGACAAAGCATGACAATGTCATGCATGTACTTCATAACAAAATAACCACACTCGGTACCTCCTTCTTGCTGAGGACACTACACATAAACCAAAAGGATTTATTTAATACAAGTAACGAGTGAGCAAAATAGTTGAATGTAAAAAACAAGTTATGCTTGAACCTCAACATGATGCCAAAGAAATTCTTTTTTATTATTCCTCGCTCCACCTTGAGATACATACAATTTAAATGCCCTGAAAAATAATTATATGTAATCACAACTCTTACTAAATTAGAAAATATACATTACACTACGTGAAATCTGAATTTATATTTAACTTACGTTCGTGCAGGTGTTAACAAGCGTATTTTTCTTTCTTTTTTCAACGGATCAAAGACGTAAATTGTACTTTCATAGAGACAAAAAAGGAGCAACATCCAATGGTTGCTACAATAATATAGACATGTATGACGTATATGTTGGATTATAATAATAATACAATTACTAACAAAAATTTATTTTGTTTTTACTCTTGGTGGTAAGGTGCTAGAATAAAACGCTTATCTTTATTGGCAACCAAAAATTCAGTCAAGTAATCAGTTGCTTCATTTTGACGTTGATAGTCACGGATATGTGGTATTGCCAATCTAGATGGCGACATGAATGCGAACATATTATCCTTGCCTAACGTGGTAACGTACCTACAAAATTATTTATTATAAGAAACATGTGTTTTGATAGATACCAAAGTAAATTAAGGAAAAAAGACTTAGTCTTACTTTGAAAAAACTTCCAAAATGGAAGTGTTTAAGCAACTCATTTTCAAAAACTGATCGACATCTTCAGGCCCGATAAGTATCGAATCTTTTCCATCTTCTTGTAACTTAAAGACATCATCTTTTTTAGTAGATGGTCTCTTATTAAGCAAGAAACGCAGAGATCGGCAATTCTCACTAGAATTAGGATCATCATTAAGTACTGTAGGGGTTTTCTTCGTAGCAGTCACCGAACCTTTGCTTTCAACCTTTTTTGACATCTGAATTGTTCTTTTGGGGCTCATAGCATGGCCTTTTTGCTTCTCCAATGATATAGGATCCTAATCAAAGACAATTGTAGCCATGATCATGTTCTAATTAAATGAGAAACAAATAATTGACAAATAAACCTCACATGATATACCTGCCCAAACGTTACAAGGTCCTTCGGCCATTGAACAAAGCTACTTGCAGCATTAACTACTGTCTCATGTTCTTCACATGGAATAGGAAGTGGAGTAAGTTGATATTCAGCTACAATATCATCAACCGATACTTTGATATTGTGAGGCGCAATTGGGTTATTATGAAGCATATTACTACCCTGACTATTTGACGGGAAAAAAGTCCCTCTTGCCACAACAACTCTTTCTTTTTCTGAATGTATGACCCGAAGACTAAAAAGTGCAGGACTCTGCATCATAGAGTTGCACAGATCAGATTGTTTTTAAGCAAAACAAATATTTTGTAGTTTATAAAGAAAAAAGTCAGTTCTGAAAAATAGAGGCAGATCTTTTCTTTTTAGTTCCATCCTTGTGAGGATGAAAAAGACTGATATAATATGTCATGAAACTTAAAAGTACAATAAAAAAGATAACTAATTCTTATAGAGAAAAAGGGATCTGAAGTTAAACTCAGAAAATTTCCTAAGGCAACCTAACAATGTAAATTCCTGTACAGCTGTTAAGGTGTACAACAATTAGGGTGGAACAAAATTAAGTGAACTTTTCAGTTCGATGAAATCACTGGCTAATCAATCAGGTCCCGGCATAGGGTTAAAGTGCAGTTCACACGCAGGTTTTTTGTTCTTTAGTGCTTTCCCCCTACGCTTAGGTTCTTAGGCCATGTTCGCTCGAAAGAAATGAAGTGATGGGACTATGGGAGAATAAAATGAAGTTTTAAGAAGTAATTTCACTAATTCTTTTACTTAATTTTGATTGAAGTGAATGCGGTTTTACCTTTACCAATATTAATTTATGTAGGTGCAAAAAGAACAGAAAAGATAAAAAATATAAATTTCATAACTGATTGCAGTTGTGCTGGTGAAGAGCCAAAAGCCAGAAACAGGATGTTGTTCAGTTTGCCAGCTAGTGGAGACTTGTGAAACTTAGATAACAACATAGTCTGTGAGTGTATCTTCTATACTTGTAGAAAAGAAAGACGTGTAGCACATAATCCACAATCAGGCTTATCAGAACTATCTTTTGAATTTGTTTACATAGTTCCCTTTAGTTTTAATGCATCTTATCAACAATGAAATACTCAAATGAATGCAACTCTACTAGTTAATGCAGGCTATTTCTACCATTCCTGGGACTACATCCAGAATGATGCAAATTTGAGATGTTTATTTGAACATGCGGGCACGTAACATATTAGGAATGTACCCGAGGCAATATCCTCTAATCAGCTTATGAAGTTCTTTGGACCCTAGACTGCATAAGTATTAAGTTCAATATTGATTGCACAGGCACTAGGAACAACTAAAAAGAAAATTTTTAAGGTGCACAAACACATTAGAAGAAACTACGAATCGGAATACTACTCTGATCAAAAAATATGTGTAATATAGGACAGATTCTTATTTAGTTATTCTGTAGGTAGCAGAAGGAATGCATGAGGGAAATTCTGAAACTTAGGGTGTGATTTAGGCGTTTAGCTAAACAGTAAATCCATGACAATATTTTCCACATCCAATACTAAAAACCCCTTTAAAAGTCACAACCTCGTTAAGTAGATCCACCAGACCACCATCATCAGCATTAGAAGGAACAAGAAACATTTCAAAAGGCTAATCAAGCAAAATCAATTAATTACCTCGTAGTCACTAAATGCACCATATCTGGAACTTTTCTGTAAAATATGATGACAAATAGCTTGACTTCTCAACTTTAAAGTGTCTAAACACAAGCAAGTGTGCTTCTAAATCTCTTAGCTTTCTTTAGATCTCAGGTAAAAAAAATTTGGGCCAGCACTCTTGATGTTGATTCTTATGAGGTATAAGAACTACTTCTCAATTGATATCATTTTAAATTATTAATGTGGTATATTAATCCAGAATGTAGGCAATGTTCATAACAGTGTGAAACCTCAAAACACATGAAAGGCCATAGTAGAAACCTACTGTTATACATTACGACTGAACAAGTCAGTAAAAACATTGGACAAATGAAAATAAATACTAATACATGTAAAAGAGAATTGGGGAATTCCTACCAAAAAAAGATAAGAGTTGGCAAGTATTTCAGAGGGAAGCATTTGAGGAAATAATTCTTTAGGTCATGTCAGAAGAAGGAAATAATTAAGATAAACAAGTTTGAGGTCAAAAGTACCTTAAGAACTGAGAAATGATCTTCCCGATCCACCGACTGGCAACTACTTCGAATAACTTCATTTTTCGAAGTACCAATATCATCCGGGAGTGACACACCCATCTGCTTTAATTGAGTGAAGATACCTTCGAGTTTTAAATTCAACATATCATTCATCTTTTCCTCAAACTCCTTCTGAAATTTTTGTGTAATATCCTGTGTAATTTTAGCCAACTCATCCACGGAGACAACTCCACGGTGTTTGTTTATCCCTGATCCAAATACATCTTTAATTTTTGCGGATCCACCAACCCCTCTAACACGTCCTCCATGCTCCTTTGTCCCAAGTGCACGAGACAATATATCATCATGGCCTTGTGGAGTCCATGAGCCATCAGAAACTTGGCTCTGCAACTCTCCCTGTTGAAAATGTTCATTAGAAAGTAGACATAATAATAGCATATAGAATTATATGTAATTTAACTTCAGAATAATTAAGTAATTTACCATTTTCTGAAACACCTCCTTTGTTTTCTCATTTGGGAAATAGTAACGTCCATCCTCCAAAGGTTTTGTACGTGCTCTAATCCAATCATAACTACGTCCAGTACGCTGACTCGATAAAATTGATGGATCAATGGAATCAGAATCATTCAAAGAATTGATGGGGTCTTCAACATACCACTTACCCCTTCGTCCCGCATATCCACCAGGTCCAAGATAATGTACATGTTCGTTATGTTTCTGACTTTCTTTTGCTTTTTCACTTATTTCGTGTTCATAAATAAAAAATAACTCTTAGTAAACAATGTCCAATATTTGCTCATCTAGCAGGTTACGGATCAGAATATTAGTAGAGAATTCAAAAAAAGGAAAATTTGCATTAACAATCTTTTCTTTTTCTTAAGGTAACTTATTTAAAAAATAGAACCAACATTGTGAAAAAATAGAATTAACATTGTGAAAAATATATCAAGTTTGATTTCTTACCACAAACTTCTCAGTTTCATGTCTCTTTTTGAAAATTTCCCACATCTCCTCGGTGATGTACTGATATTTTTCACATGGGTTCCTCCCTTTGCGCAACCATTTACTAGTTAACTTACCCTTGAAATCTCTCCATTGCTTTCCTGCTCTTTCTAACAAGTTCTTCTTACGCGAATCATCAAGTTTCCAATGCATCTGACAAAAATGAAATTTTTAAAACTCTGTTAGACATTACAAATTGGTTCCATGCACTGATTATTCACTTAGTAACAATGAGATAAGAGGACTGCCTTGGTGCTCAAATATATTATCTAATTGAGATTCATTTTTTACTCATTCTGACATATTATTTATAGCTTATAGGGTATTAAAAAAAACTGCACATGCTTTCCTTTTGCGTAATCAAGGTTAATAACAGATTGACTACCAATAGTAGTATATTAGGAATAACAAAATTAAAGAACATATCCGCAAAATGATAGTAATAGCTGAGAAATCAATATATACCTTAATATCATCCCATATTGCATCTTTCAATCCTTCATTAACTAAATCCCAACTCTTGATATTAATATCCACTTGGACTCGAACCACTGATCCTACGTACTTACTGAAATCTCCACCCACGTCCCCAATTGGGTCACCTAGATCATCAAAATCAATGCTACACTCTGAATATGCATGGCAGAATTATATAATTCAGTTATTTAACAAGAATTAAGAAGATTGCACTTTGAATGATACCGAGTGCCTGAGAGTTAGTCAAATAAATAGCAATAGTTGACAGTTGAAACGACATCTATTTGTAGTCAGTTTTACAGTCAAGGGATGGATGTAAGCATCAGGTTGCTGTTTTGATTCTTCTGAATACTTCGCATTTAAGGTCACTGGATGCAGAATCAAAACCCAGCGAGACAACCATTTGCCATGCATAGTTCTTTCAAGTAAAAACAAAAAATGCGAAGTATAGCCTTTCAAGTATCAGCTATTACGGATGCTAATTTTTGCACCTAAATTGCACACAAAATTTGCCTTTTACATCTTTCCTTCGTTAATCCGGAACCACCCATGTCAGCAAGAGCTAAAAAAGGAATCAGACCCAAAAATATATTTGTTGTTCCTTGACTGTAATAATAAATAATAATAATAATTCACATGCAGCTTAAGACGAACATACCTTGAACTTGCTTGAATGCTCTTTTCTCACAAAATCACACCCAAGGACCAAGGTTGCAGCCTGAATATCCTAAGGATAACTACGTTTCCAATTAATTTCTATTATTTCGAGGCAATTATCTAAAATTAAGGCCCGAAACCTCGATCTGGCACAGAGTACTGACATATAAACTTGGACATGAAGATCACCAGCACCTAGATGTGAAAAGGATCTTTCCATTAGATATCCACCTTTTCCACTTCGAGGATCCGAACATTAATACAAGTCATTAAGCAAATAATCAAAATTGATCTATAAAGTATATGTATCAAACACTCCGGAAATGTGAATGCATTGAACAACATAGTAATTAAACAAAAACAGAGGATAAGGCAACTAATGCCACAATGCTTACAGGGGTGAGTACTATTCAGATCAGAGCAGAACATATGATTACCATGTTGAAGCATATAATAACCAGTGTGAAACATATAATAACCAGTGTGAAAGATCAGAGCAGAACAAATGAATTTCCTATCATCAACTGTAACAGATGAGAGTCTTAAACTTACAGCAGCCGCAAACTTTATCTAGCTGTCACCAGTTGTAAAATAGAACATAATTCATAACCCTGAACATAATTCATAATTCATAACCCTGAACATAATTCATAATTCATAACAAGGATCGATGTACTGTAAAATTCTATCCACGGCAGGTAAAAGAACACATTACCAACATGAATGCAATACAAATATCAACCCGGTCCCTCATTCAACACTACTGAATATAATTACGATGCTTCATGAAAAAGCCCTGAATTGCTTAATTATTATGGTTTCTATTAGTTTAAAGCTGCATAAGCAGGAGATAACAAAGAGTGAACGAGACCATAAAATAATTTGTGACTAAACTTGTAAGCTCTGTAGGTACCAGGGATGACCAAATAACACGGTTTCTATTGTTAGAAACGTAAAGATGAAAACTGAAAAGAGAGAAGGTAGCCCTGAATTGATACTTTCTGCTTAGAGCTATAAGTAATAAAATATAAATAACAAAATATAAATAATAGTTAAACTTAATTACTGGGTTAGGGCTGGAAATAAACTACCAAATTAATAAGTAGAACTCATACCTTTATTGAGTATAAAGGTTACCAGAAAGAACTTGCAAAGACTCAAACTTGATGGTCAATCCATTGCCCTTCATCATGATCATGACGAACATAATTTGCATTTACATTATCTTCCCTAACAGTAGTGGGTAGACCAATTGAGAAAGGGGGATTCTCACAAACTGATTATACTCTTCCTCGTTTTCAACATTATCAATTCCAAGAATGCGTCGCTTGCTTTGGAGAACAATGGACCATCTAGGATCAGCGGGGTCTCGAATATAAAAAACTTGTTTAACTTGTGTAGTGAATATAAATGGATCATCTTCGTAGCCAAACCAACTAAAGTCTACCAAAGTGAAGCCTGACTCATCCACCCGAACACCACGCTTTATTTCGAACCATTTACATTTGAAGATAACAACTTTGAAATCTTTGTAGTCAAGCTCCCAGATTTGTTCAATCACCCCATAGTATGACATCTTTATATCTCGTGATGAGATGGAATTGCCTCTTTCAAATTCTGTTGAAGAAGCTTCTACTGAAACTCTGCTATTCTGCACAGTGCTCTTGTTATCTTGAGATTGTGTATAGAAAGTATACCCATTAACATCATATCCTTGGTAAGATATCACTGTCACGTTAGGGCCATATGCTAACCATTTTAGCGTATTAGAAACAGTGGAATGACTTTCTGAATATTGAGACATTACTCGATCTTTGAACCATTTAACAAATGATCGATTGTGTTCATTTGTAACCCACTTGCCACTCTTAGAAGGATGCATTCGTCGAATCTCACTAATGTGTTCTTGTAAGTATGGATTAACATCAGTCATGTGTTGCAATACAAAAAGATGCGCTCTATCGAGCACATAAACACTAAGAGTGATCATTTTATGTCCCAACGTACCTTGACCTTCAAGTCTTCCTTCACGATGAGATCTTGGAATTCCAACAAGATTGGCGGATGCTAAATACTCTGTGCAAAATTCAATAGTTTCTTCAACCGCATACCCTTCAACTATGCTAGCTTCAGGCATACGTCGATTTGATGACATATGGTTTTAAGATACACAAGAATCTGTCGAAAGGATACATTTGCCGCAGATATAGAGGATCGCAAATTTTAATCTCTCTCACAAGATGAACCACCAAATGCACCATAATGTCAAATAATGACTGTAGAAAATACATTTCAAATTCATAAAGTGTAACAATAATATCAGCTTGTAATGTATCCAATGTCATGGGATCAATGACCTTACTGCATATAGCATTAAAGAAAAAACATAATTTTGTGATAACCAATCTCACATCCTTCGGCAATATGCCTCGAATTGCAACCGGTAGTAGATGTTGAATTAAAACATGACAATCATGTGACTTCATCCCTACCGGCTTCAAATCTTTCATTGAGACAAGGTTTTTCGGGTTTGAGAAATATCCTGATGGAACTTTTACACTAGCTAAACACTCACAAAAGCTGATTTTTCCCTTTTCTAGATAGGGTATAACAAGCCGGAGGTAGATATGTACGTTTACCGGATTGTTGTGGTGCTAACTCTTCTCTTAGACCCATCTCTTGCATGTCTAATCTGGCATTCATCCCATCCTTTTTCTTACCAGGTATGTTTAACAATGTCCCAACAATGCTTTCACAAACATTTTTTTCGATGTGCATAAAATCAAGACAGTGTCTAACTTGCAAGTGTTCCCAATATGGAAGATCCCAAAATATAGATTTCTTCTTCCAAATACTTTTCGGAGTTGGATTTCTTTTCCTCTTTCCAAGTACGACATTAATATCTTTGACTCGTTCAAAAACCTCCTTCCCAGTTAAAGGCAAACGAGCCACTCGAGTCTCGGTCGTCCCATCAAAAGAATTTTTCTTCTTACGATAAGGATTAGTAAGGGGAAGAAATGTACGATGACCCATATTTACATTTTTTTGCAATTTTTTAAACGATGGTCAATCGTAGCATCTTCACAAATAGGACATGCTTTTCCTCCTTTGACACTGTAGCCTGAAAGATTTCCATAGCCAGGAAAATCACTTATGGTGCAAAAGATCATGGCACGCAAAGTGAAATCTGTTTGGCTGTATTCATCATACATTCTCTCGCCTTGATCCCACAAGAACTTTAGATCTTCGATAAGTGGCTGAAGATAAACATTTATGTCGTTTCCGGGTTCTTTAGGACCGGGGATGAGTAACGTCAATATGATATACTTGCGCTTCATGCACAACCAGGGAGGCAAGTTATAAATTGGTAGAAGAACCGGCCAAGTGCTATGTTGAGAGATTAGAGTGCGGTATGGGTTCATGCCATCTGCACAAAGTCCAAGTCATAGATTTCTGACTTCTCCACCAAATTCCGAGAACTTTTCATCAATGGTTCTTTACTGTAGAGAGTCAACAGGGTATCTGAGCATGCCATCTATTTTCTCCCTTCCACATGCCACCTCATAAGCTTTGCATCATTGACATTTGCAAATAGGCGTTTGAATCGTTCCACTACGGGCAAATACCGTAAAACCTTGATAGGAGGCCTTTTCTTGTTATCAGTTGAAGAATTATTATCATCCTTCTTGTTCCTAGAGGCTCCACACTTTGGACATGTGTGTAGATGTTCATACTCATTGCGAAACAACATACAATCATTTGGACATGCATGTATCTTTTTTACATTCATACCCATGGGACAAAGTATCTTCTTTGCCTCATAGGTAGAAGTGGGAAGCTCGTTATTCGGAGGAAGCATGTCTGCTAGAAGTTTTAGCATTTCCTTGAAACTCTTGTCACTCCACCCGTTCTGTACTTTGAGCTTACACAACTTCAAGGTTGTCGATAATCTAGTAAACTGATCATTGCATTCTGGATAGAGAAGTTTCTTGGAATCATCAACCAAGTTCTCAAGAATTTTTGGTTGGTGCATTAGAAGGTCTTCAACATCTTGGATCATCTCATCGACCCTATCATTTTCCACATCATCTTCTTTATTGGTAGGCATACTATCTTCATTACTTCCAAAATCCCCATCAGATTTCCTTGTTTTTTCAGAATGTATTCCTTCGCCATGCCAAATCCACTTAGTATAATTATCCATGAAACCACGACGAAATAGATGATCACGTATTGTCATAGCAATGGACATGTGATCATGTCTTCCTTTCCCAGTTCCCTTCTTTTCTTATTTATAAATTCCTCCGCAAAATCAATGAACTTTTCAACTCCATCAACATATTCCTTTGCTATACGTGGTATTTTGTACATCCATGTATGACGATCCATGTTATAATTCTACAAAATATATGGATAACAAGGCAGCACATAAAAAAATTCCGACAAACCTATTAAATAATAATTAAAAAAGGGGGATGAAAGGATTTAATCGGTGAAGAAGTATGAAGGTATGGAAGGTAAAGAAATGGCGGTTAGAATCGACTCTCAAAACAATTGTTATTAACATCTTATTTTTGTTAGTTATGGGGATAGGGAGCTACCAAAGTTTCTTTTTTTTTTAAAGCTACCAAAGTTTCTTTAGTTGGCCTAAATTAATTTGCAAATTTTTCAGAAGATTAATCTTTCAAACAACAAAGAAGTATTTAAATTTAAATAAAAATATGCAATAAGGCATATATGGTATTTGAAATTTTGGCTATAATAGTAAATATAAAGTTTCAGTTTAAGGCTCTGGTTATTGTAAAACTGTTGGAGTTTTTCTTTTTCAGGAAGTACAGTCACAAATGGAGCTACACTGGTTCGTTGGTTGTGAAATGCAATATAAATATCCAGCGAAACAATTTTTATTGTTTCTTTCAATATAAAAATAGAGACGGATTGAAAATTTTTGCTGCCAAAATTTAGTGAATGTGCGCTTTCTGTGACCATTTGCACTTTTGGCGAAAGCTCTACAGACCATGGCCACATACTGAGAAATCACTGCTACTTGCAAAAAGTTGATTTCATCACATACCCAAGATGACCCATTGAACTTTTGGAGGATCAAGCACATAATTACTTGGGAAAGTGGCAACAAGACCAAGAAGTCAATTATAAGAAAGTATTCAGAAAGATAATTGAGAACAATTCTTTTCGGATTTTCAACTAAGACTCTAGATCCAGGATTAAGCTAAAGATGGAATATGTACTTCACATAACAAAGCATCATAAGACAACCACAACTAAAATTTTGGCACTTAACGAAGCAGGAGGATGGAAGGATAGGACAACCGTTAATTATCAAATATATCCAAAAACAAATATCAATACTATAAACAAACCACATATATGCTAAAGAAACATACATGTATATACATACATAAATCGACATAATAAATGTTGAAGGGATACAATACCAAATTGATACAAGAAACCCCTCTTTATGTTGATACAAGAAACCCCTGATTTTGATACACCAGAAAATCGACCAGTTGAACCCAGCAAGAATTCCGGCCGATATTGCAGTTCAGAGAAGAATCACTATGCCATAAACGCACATACGCAACCCCCAAATAAAGCTGCAAAAGACCTGAAAAGCGTTGCGTAAGGTCTTACGCAACACCAGAGGGGCGTTGCCAATACCGGTGTTGCGTAAGACCCCTAATGCAACGCTTTTTCCAAGCTATTGCAACACCACGAAAGTATTGCATAAGAGGCCTCATGCAACACCGAAAGCAGATAAAGGCAACACCAAATGGGGTTGCATAAGATATTCAATCATTTCAGCAGTGGGGCTCACCATGGTGCCACGTCAGCAGTGGGGCCCACATGCCACATCAGCATTGGATCCCACGAGGTGCCACATCAGCAAGGTGCCACGCCAGCAAGGTGCCACATCAGCAATGAGGCCCACCTAGATGGCACGTCAGCAGTGGGACCCACAAGGTGCCACGTCAACAGTGGGGCCCATGGTGCCACGTTAGCAGTGGGGCCCACATGGTGCCACATCAGTAGTGGGCCCACATGCCACATCAGCAGTGGGGACCACTATCTAATGCAGCACTAGTTTTTTTATGCAACACCATTTATTTTTATTGCAACAGCATTTTTTTTAATTGCAACATTAAAACAATGATAATGCAACATCAAATAGAGTCAAATGCAACGGTTTTTTATAAAAAAATTGAAATGACTGCTTTGTTTATACATAAAACCACCCTGTCCAAAGCAAGCCAACAAATAACTAATACAAATCAACAAATTCTTAGGTTCAAAATGGGGGAGGTTCGCAAATTCTAAATCTGCAGCAGCAAGATTCTCTTTAACTTTAATGATTCTTTCTTGACAATATTGTTCCTGCCTTCTCCATCGTTCCATTTCCTTAAACTTTCCCCGCACTTGCGCACTCTACAAGTTTGTAACCGGAAATTAGAACCCCCCATATGCATATCTTGAATCCTATAAAATAGTTTCACAAACATATCTCAAATTGAGAAGTCTTATAAACATATTGGTAACGCATAAAGCACACATATGAGGAGATAGAAAATAAAGGAGAATGCATTAAGTTCTGGACAAGTGATGCAAAAGTAAATCTTCATATATAAACACCAATGCTTGATACAACTGTCAACACCTAACACATATATTCTGTACTCTAAAGTTATTCCTTGAAGTTATAATGTTCATCTTTAAATAACATACTGTTCTGGATATATAAACCAATATCCGATTGTGTATAGTGAAAGACTACAATTTTTACTGCATTTTTGTATGCTAACATCAATCTACCTGAAAGTAAATAAGAGCACTATTATGTGGTGACCTTGATACGAATCCACCCTTTAGAAATGACCAACAACCACGCTTTGCAGACTCGTCAAGCTTATCTGGAACATAAGGGATAAGTTGCACCTGTAGAAGATAAATTTTTACTTTATATTAGTGATTGTACAGCATCCAGGAAAAAAAAATCCCCAGAAAATTGAAAACAAGTATACAAGGCACTGTTGAAAGGCCTATCTCGTGGCTTTCGCCAGGGGTATCTCTGTAGACATTGTTATATTATGTTTGGTGTCCATCAAGTGGATTTATAACAACTTCATAGTCTTCTGGTTTCAAGCACAAACAGCTGCATAACTGGATTTATACCAACCTCATAGTCTTCTGGTTTCAAGCTGTTCTCCTTGGCTTTCTGAGCCAGATGCTTTACTTCATCAGCAATTCTAGATAAGCCTTTCATGTCGGCATCCTACAAAATCCACCACATGGTTCAAGCTTAAAATTATGAACCCCAATACATGATATTATTATCATAACAAGATTTTATTTGTTGACAATAACTGGGAACCAGCTTACCCTAATAACAGGAACAAATCCATTATCGGTCTGTACAGCAACATTTATGTTCACATTATGGTACCTGTACTTTGTAACATAAAAGATCATCAGCCTACTGTATTCCCACCAAAATGCTTTGTTTATCAGTACCACATGCTTATTGGCGAATGTATTCATTGGTCCATGAACTGTTGCACTGAGGAACTTTTCGAAGTGCCAAAGCAACAGCCTGCAATCGATTTCACTTGCATTAAATGGTTGGGCTGACATACACTCACTGACAATAAATCATAATCTAAGTAGCCATGAGAACTATTATTAACTCTTGTGTTATTGGGAGATATGATTACGTGATTCCACTTGTAGCTTACGGGTTAAGAGATGCAGGACAAGGGACTTATACAGTCTAATAAAAACTAGCAAACTGAAGTAGCTTAACTAACTACTGTGCAGTCTGTCCCATTCCATTTAATAAGATAAAATTTCCAACAATCCAACACAAGCAGGTATTTCAATTCATGAATTACATATTAACTAAGGCATAATGACGATTCTCAGGTTTGCATATAAGCCTTATAATACATGCATTTGATAATAAATAAAAGATTTAATAGTTTCACAAGAGAATAAAAGATTTAATAGTTTCACAAGAGAATAATTGGTACAATCATGACCAACTATGACAAAACTCTGTTTTTCTTAAGTTTTAAGCAGTTTTAAGCAAAGACTAAACACCAATTACTACAGTTTTAAGCAGCAATACTCCAACGTATGCTTGTATATAGTTATCAATAGTGATTCTGATGGCAAGTGATTCTCAACAACCTTAAGTTAAATTGCAAAACACGACCATCATCAATATATACAGAAACCATAAAAATTAAATAAATTTTATGTACTAGTAATCATAAACTCTAAACATAGAATAAATACACAATAGTAAAGTACATCATAGGTTTTATGACATACTAAAGGTAAATTAGTATTCAAAAGTCAATCAAATCATTTGACAGTATGAACTCCTATTCAAGAAGAAGATGATTATAGTCATTTAAACTTGCACATATAATTGGACTAATTTCCAAAAGCGATATTACAAGTTTTGATCACTTGCAGGAAACAAATGGTTCGACCTTCGTTGTAACTTGTAATCATACTAAAAGCATAAGAATCGGATATGAAAAAAAATTCATGACTGACAATTTGTCAGAGAATATAACCAAAGACACCAGAGGGTAAAATTTAGCCAAGTGAACAAGATATAGAGAATACTATAACGTGCTCAGAAAAGATTCTTGCAGAAGTACTTGCCCATGACTTTACTTTGTATCTGCGGTCATTTTCCAATCATAACAAACTCAAGCAAACTAAGCACAACATATTTTCTTAACTGACTAACTTGACAAACTCAAGCAAACTAAGCACAACATATTTTCTAGTTTCTATGTCCAGCTCTCCAAGGATGCCTAAATTAATAGAGAGGATAGAGAGAGAGAGAGACCTAAAGAGTGCGAGTAGCAAATTCAACGCCAATTGCGACAGGGTGATATGAACAGAGAAAGGTTGAGTAAACGGTGGATACACAGACATACAATTGAGCACAACCCCAAGCTGGAGAAACGAGAAAAAAGCGATTATATTCACATACGACCTATATATACCTGAATCGACTAATTTGGTTGATAATTTGGGGAAGAATGGAGTGAAGCAGAGAGCAAGTGATAATTAGATAATTAGGTCAAATGTAAGAGTGAGGGGGAGTGGGCTTGTAATTTTGGTGAAGGGGGGAAGGCGGGCCTTTAATTTTCGTTAGGAGGGAAAACTACCGCCTTTAATTTTGGATGGGAAAAGGAGAGCCTTCCTTGTTCATATTAAATGATTTTTATTTTTTTTTGTTAAATAAAAATTGGATGGGAAAAATATCCATCCTATTTTCACCCCGTGCAGATCACGTGATTTTCTTTTAAAAAAATAGATTAATCATTTAGGATAAGACTAATTAAAAAATTACCGCATCACTAAAATCGTTATATCTTGACACCCGCGCGATTGAAACGTCGAAAAAATAATTTAAAAAAATAGATTCATCATCGGGACAAGACTAGTTAAAAGGAAGGTCGACTTTGACCGGTTTGACCGTTATAAAACCAAACCAAGTAAATATAGGAAATTTTTTGAAAAATTACCACATCACTAAAATCGTTATATCTTGACATCCGTGCGATTGGAACGTCGAAAAAATAATTTAAAAAAATAGATTCATCATTCGGGACAAGAATAGTTAAAAGGAAAGTCGACTTTGACCGGTTTGATCGTTATAAAACCAAACCAAATAAATATAGGAAATTTTTTGAAAAATTACCACATCACTAAAATCATTATATCTTGACATCCGTGCAATTGGAACGTCGAAAATATAATTTAAAAAAATAGATTCATCATTCGGGACAAGACTAGTTAAAAGGAAGGTCGACTTTGACCGGTTTGACCGTTATAAAACCAAACCAAATAAATATAAGAAATTTTTTGAAAAATTACCGCATCACCAAAATTGTTATATATTGACATCCGTGCGATTGGAACGTCGAAAAAATAATTTAAAAAAATAGACTCATCATTCGGGACAAGACTAGTTAAAAAGAAGGTCGACTTTGACCTGTTTGACCGTTATAAAACCAAACCAAATATATATAGGAAATTTTTTGAAAAATTACCACATCAGTAAAATCATTATATCTTGACATCCGTGCTATTGGAACATCGAAAAAATAATTTAAAAAAATAGATTCATCATTCGGGACAAGACTAGTTAAAAGGAAGGTCGACTTTGACCGGTTTGACCGTTATAAAACCAAACCAAATAAATATAGGAAATTTTTTGAAAAATTACCACATCACTAAAATTGTTATATCTTGACATCCGTGCGATTGGAACGTCGAAAAAATAATTTAAAAAAATAGATTCATCATTCGGGACAAGACTAGTTAAAAAAAGGTTGACTTTGACCTATTTGACCGCTATAAAACCAAACCAAATAAATATAGGAAATTTTTTGAAAAATTACCACATCACTAAAATCGTTATATCTTGACATCCGTGCTATTGGAACATCAAAAAAATAATTTAAAAAAATAGATTCATCATTCGGGACAAGACTAGTTAAAAGGAAGGTCGACTTTGACCGGTTTGCATCCTTGCGATTGGAACGTCAAAAAAATAATTTAAAAAAATATATTCATCATTCGGGACAAGACTAGTTAAAAGGAAGGTGGACTTTGACCGGTTTGACCGTTATAAAACCAAACCAAATAAATATAGGAAATTTTTTGAAAAATTACCACATCACTAAAATCGTTATATCATGACATCCGTGCGATTGGAACGTTGAAAAAATAATTTTAAAAAATAGATTCATCATTCGGGACAAGACTAGTTAAAAGGAAGGTCGACTTTTACCGGTTTGACCGTTATAAAACCAAACCAAATAAATATAGGAAATTTTTTTAAAAATTACCACATCATTAAAATCGTTATATCTTGACATCCGTGTGATTGGAACGTCGAAAAAATAATTTAAAAAAATAGATGCATCATTCGGGACAAGACTAGTTAATAAAATAAAATAAATATCTAATGCAACACTTCAAACAGCAAATGCAACATTACAGGTATCTAATGCAACGCTTCTGCCACGTTAGCAAATGCCACGTCAGCATAGGTGGGTCCCACTTCTGCCATGTCAGTAATTGTGGGTCCCATAATTGCCACGTCAGCATGATGGGCCTCTTGCCACGTCACCCTTGTGGGACTCACACTGCCACGTCAGCAGTAGTGGGACCCACACCTGGCACATCATTTTTTTAAAGAAATATATATATATATATATATATATATATATATATATATATATATATATATATATATATATATATATATATAATGCAACACTTCAAACAGCAAATTCAACACTACTGGTATCTAATGCAACTCTTCTACCAAGTCAGCAAATGCCACGTCAGCATAGGTGGGTCCCACTTCTGCCACGTCATCAATTGTGGGTCCCACAATTGCCACATCGGCAAATGCCACATCAGCACATGTGGGTCCCACTTCTGCCACGTCACCATTTATTAAAATAAAAAAATATCTAACGCAGCACCAGCAATTAGTGTTGCATGATGTGAAACACTATGGGTAATACGCAACACTAAATTATATCTAACGCAACACCAGATCAGCTCAGTTGCAAAAGACCCAAAATTTCTATCTAACGAAACGCTTTCTGGGCAACGCTTTGTAAAAAGGGTTTCGTATATGCGTTTATGGCGTAGTGAATCCCGGCAAGATGCGACCAATTGAACCCAGCAGCAAATGAAGGGGTATTTGTGAGAGAGAAGCCCTGTAATTGAAGTGTTTTGGTCGGTCCTAGCTAGTCTTAGAGAGTCGTATGGCAATTTAGAAAAAAAAAAAAAAAAGGCTTTAAAAATATTTTCATACTTATTTAAAAAATTATTTTTATATTATAAAAAATTAATATTGTAAATGATTTAATGTAATATTTTAATATTACGAAATAAATAAATAGATTAAAGTTTTTTGTCATAGTATAATGCAAATAATGAAGTGTGATTCGAATAAAGTGTTGTCATAAATAATGATTCAAAATATCAGGAATTATTCAATTTTCATTATTTGTGTAATGAAAATATTAAAATATAATTTTTTAAATTTTATTTTATCTGAAGAGACTTCTGACTTAAATATTTATTTAATGTTTATATTTTATATATTTAAAATAATTATATATATAAAATTATATTAAATTGATTCTGATTAATAATTTTCATTAATCCCCGATTAACCGACTAATCCATGTTCCGTGCCTTCACCGACTATAGTTCCGATCCTCTTTCTATAATACTGGTCATTATTCATAGTCATTTAAAAAATTTGCTTTCAACTATCCAACACCCTTTTCCTTACCATCTCTTTATTAATGAAAACGAAGTTGTTTGCCCAATGATGACCAATATCTTACTAGCTCATTTAGACGCTGAAATTCCAATTATTAATCAACCATTTTGTTTGCCCAATGACAAATTATCTTATTAGTTTAGAGGTTGAAATTCCAATTGCAATAAGATGCCTTCAAGTATATCACAAATTATTATATACGTGGGTGTTTGGGTGAGTTTATTTTTCAGAAAAGTTGATTTATTTTAAAAAATAAGCTATGATTTTCTTTAAAAAAAAGCACTTTTTTAGTAAAATTTAATTTATATTTAAATCGTAAAATTTAAATTTTACTCATGTCACCACTAAAATAATGGTTAGCATTGTTTATAATTGAAATGCAAGAGATCCGAAGAGTTGATTGAAAAAATTGGAAAAAAATGTATAAAAGTGTTTATCTTTTAAAACATAAAAGATAAAATGTCAAGTACTAAGAAAAACGGAAAAGACAAGCAACTTAAAATACAACAATAAGGACTTTTGACAAAAAAAAAAAGAGCAATTAACAAGGACTCGAACTCAAGTCTTCAAGAAGGAAACCACGCACAAATGCCAACTGGACTAGAGGCCCAATCCTTGAATAAGGAACATTAGTCAGCTTTTACTACCGGCCAGCAGATAAATACACATTTATTATGTATATTTTTACTTTTTCTATCTATAATTTTTATTTAAAGCTTTAGGCGTCAGCATTCCTAGAACCGACGCTATAGGTCCTAATAACCGACGCTTATTTGTCGATTTTAGGCGTCGTTTGAGTAAACGCCGACGCTAAAGGGTTGGTTTTTAAGCGTCAGCTGACTAAAGACCGACGCTAAAGGGTTGAATTTTAAGCGTCGGTTGTTTATGCGACGCTGATGTTGCTTTTAGGCGTCGGTCAAGTAAAGACCGACGCTAAAGAGTGAGTTTTAGGCGTCGGTAGTTTTATGACCGACGCAAAAGACCCAACACAAATGACTTTAAGTGTCGGTTCAGCTAGAAACCGATGCCTGAAGTATGTATAGGCCACGGCTCTCTAGATAACCGACGCCTAAAGTGCGATGCCTAAAGCCTATTCTGTACTAGTGTTTAAACGCATAATTCATACCACAACCACTATAACCCGGTGATAACGTTCCTAAATTTAGAAAACTATCACTTCAATTCCGTGACTCGGTCCTTATTCTTATTTTTGCAAACCATGGCATAAATAAGAGTTCGAAATTTTAGAAGACTATTGTTTACACATAACAAATATATACAAGTTTTTATCCCATGTTTTTATAACAAGTACGTACACGTAACACATAATTTCGAAAACACTAGATATATCAATCAGAAACTTACCTCGACACGGAAAATCAAGAATTCAAATCATGTTACCACTCCTGACAAGATCTGTATTTAACAATTTTGACCTTTTAAACAATGTTTTCTTGAAAAACTTAAAGAACGAAAGTTGTAGAGCACGAAAAGATCTTTCCGAAAAGTCCAGAATCAACGAATTCTGACTTACGATGAATTTTCTATGAATTTTACAAGACTGCTGAATTTTACCAGATTGTTGAATTGTGTATGAAAGAGACCTACGAATTTTGTTATAAAAGACGAGGAAGAAGATTTTGTTATGAAAGACGAGGAAGAAGAATATAATGTATTTATAAGGTTACAAAACCCTATGTCCAAACCTACAAGTCCTATTTAAACCAATTTTAAATCCTATTTATTATCTAATATTAATCCTTTTTATTCTATTATTCTTTTATTATTATTATTTATTACACCTCTATTGTCAAACAGTCTTCAAGGTGGCCGGTGATCTTAAGATCAATGCAGGGAACGAAAAGGTGGATTTAGACCTATGAGTGAACAGATGGATGTAGAATTACTGCAAGCAATTTCAGAGTTTGATAAGCACAGTGGTGGGATTTTAGAGAAGCTAGGCACGCAAGATGCTTTTATTAAGTAAAATGCTGTCTAAGCTTAATTCTAGTCTTTTTGTGTTGTTAGACCATGCATTAGCATCATCCTCGAAAAATTCTATTCTCATTAAAAAAATATTTATTTTAAATTCTAATTTTAATTCTGAATTAAATAACTATAATTATTTTTAATTATTGTTCAAAAAATATTCCTTAATTATAAAATATATTATGACTCGCTATATTAACATGGTTTTACTTATAAAAAAATGATAAATAAATAAAAATTTTGAAATTATTAATAATGATAAAATAATATAATTATACTATGACAACCAAAATAATTTTTCCATATTCATTAAGGTTTGTCAAATTAATTATTTTGGTAATGTTTATTTTTTTTATAATCCGTTGTTACGTTGATGTATATTAATTATTTATATTGTTTTAAGATTATAAGTTAAAGTAATGACCAAAAAACACGGGCACTAACTACTAGCAACCATTATTCTAAAAATCACCGTTTCAGCCTTTTAATTCTTCATAAATCTTCTATAATAAATCCAACCGATTTGATTTTAAAAATTCCCGATTAAATTTTACAAGTACTTTTTGATTAAATTATTAGAATTAAAATAATATTTTAATCAAATATGTAAAATTACATATTTTATGACATGATAAACACCTTTGATTAATAAATAACTAATAGAATAAAAAACACACTAAATTATATCAAAATAAATCCAATTTTTAATTACTCCAATTAATCCCTCCATGAGAAACAACATTAATATATGCTTTACTAATGTGTAAACTAGAATCACATTTGGTATAAAAAACAACCCAGTTAAGAAGTGCAATAACCACTAACATGAATTTGTACTTACACTAAATAATTTTTAAATATGCATAAAACCTGGATGTCTTACTAATTCTAATGAAATATCCCAAATATCATCATTTATTATTACAAACCAAGAAATTCTGAAATGGGATGAAAATACAAACAAATGTCCAACAAAAACAATGAAGGTACTTGAATTTTAATAGACCATGTAAAAGAGAAAACAAATTGTAGGTCCAGAAGCCCGATCTTCACTTCTTCATGAGGGTGGTCCAACTATTTGCAGGTTCTACTTCGCATGCAACTTTCTTTTTTCCAGGTAGATTTTTCTGTGTCTCAGCTTCATTCCCTCCTAATTTGTGGTTGGCAAAGTTGTTTCCTTTCTTTTACCAGATATAGAGACTAATGAGGAGACTACTATTCCAGATTCAGATTGATTATGACGACACTGCTACTTGGGTCGCAAAAGTGTGGCCTCTCTGAGCAAGTGCAATGCATAGCTATAGTTAGTGCTAAAGCTATGATATAGAATGGAGGGAGTTATGATGTAAGAATTACCCTTGATCCTGAATTTTTTTCACCCTCTCTGGGGAATCAACTTTGCTTCACATTTCTTGAACAATTTCTGCATTGATTGTAGGTCTTGCATTGAATGCATAATTGATTGGAGAAATTTTCAAGAAATCCATCAGGAGGAGATGAAAGTCAGCTGATCTTTATCTAGGAAAGCAACATGATTAGTGACTGCATATGCAACTTTGCCCAATGAACTTAAATGCATAGCCATTGTTAAAATTTTCTGAGTGTTTTTAACAAAACCATTGGAAAGAATTTTTGAATGAAAATTGAGAAGTGGGTATAAAAGAGTTATACAGGGGAAAATTTTCTCAAAGATTTCTTTTACTATTAATGCAGACTAGATAACCAAGATAGAAAAAACAGCATCCAAATTTTGCAGTGTCCAAACCCTCAAAATTTATAAAATTTTAACTAAATTATTCTCCATACTTGAATGTAGAATATGAATTTGTGATTAATATATAATAAAATAGAAAATTTTGTACTTTACGTGAATATACACAATGGATATTTCAAGATCCAAATTAAATGCCTCCGAATTTTACAAATCCATACTTAATTCTCTGTTTGAATATAATTTTAATTTTATTTGAATAAAATAATACAACTCTTTGTATATTACCAACTCTTTTCAAATGTTTCGTACTTGAACTAGCAAAATACCATTACCAACTATATTGGTACCATTTTCTCTTATATATCCAGGTATCTAACTAAGCACCTTGGAAACTGTATCCAAGACTTCAAATTAAACAACTTATCTATAATCCACACTTCATATAACATGATCACAAGATTTTGCTATAATCTAAGTGTTGGAAATTTTATCCAAAGATCATACAACAACTTCTTACCCATTTTGTGTATATTGTTCATGACTTTAATTTTTTTCCTTCATATATTCGAAGTAGTTATTTACTACTAGTATTAAATAATAAGCAACAATTTAAGATACTATAAAATTACCATGATTTTTATGCTCTGATTTGAACTTCCTCCACTCCTTGCACCATGATCGGGTCAAATTTTTTTTCGAGCATTATCTTCATTGTTTTGCTTGAAAAAATTAAAAATATATTAATATTAAAATGTAGAATAAAATACTCCTGTATAAAAAATAAATTTCAATTTAGAAATATAATAAATCAGCTTTAACATAGAATATAAATTAAGTTGATCCACTACCTTTGCTACATAAATTTTGTGCAAATGGATGTGTTCGTTTACAATAATATAGAAATTGTAAGATGTTAAAACCAACATATCAATATATATTACACTAATGCAAAAAAGTCATGTAAATTTAAAAAAATATGAAATTGCACCATACATCAATCACACCAAAATAATAAAAGATATCAAATCACACCATACATCAATCACACCAAACTAAAAAAGTTACGTGTACGAAAACGAAATGGAGAGAGAGCATACTGCTAAATTAAAAATATATGTTAGTGAAAAGGAAATGGAACATACCACTAATTTAAATACTTATGTACAACATATTCACTTTTTTTTGGGTATCATGTTATTAATTTCTCATTTTCATTTGTTTCTGATTCCTCCATGTGGATTCATTAAAGATCTAAGATCTTTTATGCAAAACAAAGAACATATACATGAAATCAAATTCATCTAACTAAACACATTTTTAAACAAAAGCTTATAGTTATTTAATCTATACATATGTGTATTGGAGCATACTCAATTAAACATTGTAATACATACCTTTGAATGTTTTAATAGGCTTGATGTTGGTAGAATCATCCATATCACTGGTATACTTTTAATTGGATCTTCCGGGGTGATAAATAGACACATATTAGTATAGCTAGGTACAAATTTATGATTTGCAAATACTTTGAAGTGAAAACTAGATTAGATATAAAAAATGCGGCGGCTTTCGGAATTAGGGATAGGATTAGATGGTAAGTAGATTAAAATTTCATGTACATATAAAACCCTAGAATATAGTGACTGGGCCTTATACGTAGAGATCTAGTCTAAGGTAATGGGCTTCATATGCAATGAGCATCATGGCTAGATTGGACTAAACTTAAAAATATAAATATATTTAACATCAATATCAATCTTAATATTCAATATTAATATGAATATCAATCTATTCCTAATTACAACTAGCATTCTTGTCTAATTATTACTTAAATTGTCCATTATCATTTAACATTTTTCTCAAACTTTAGGGGTAAGTTCGTCATTTTTCTATGTAGACCCATTTCATTGGGGTTTTACCCCAACTCACATTACACAAGCAAAACTGCAATGTCCCTCTTGAATTCATTGGTTGACTCTAGTAAATCCAACATAGGTGTTAAATTCATGGAAATAGATTTTTCATTTTCGGATGTAAATCAATATAAATTTCAGATGTACATCATTTTAAATTGGGATTTTAATTAATATATCTCATTTTAAAAATTGATTTATACAAATGACCTACTTATAATTGTATTTATAAATATGTCCCATTTTCAAAATTCTTTACACTTTTAAAATAGCAATGGTTAATTTCAATACTTTATATTTTTAAATGATAAATATAACTTTTTTTTATAAATAATGATGTTTCACACATGCTTGAATCTCTACAAAACTAAAAATGTAAACAAAACCAAAGTTAGAAAATCGAGCTTCCGGTACTTCATAACGCGTAAAGCTATCTTGTACGCTCCCTATTTCTTTGTTTATTACTTCCTCTTGTACACAAGCTATTTCTTTGTTTATTACTTCCTCCTATACATAAGGCACTCTGCAACAAAAAGAACATCATGAAAAAGTTTCAAAATCTGCACCAGTAAACAACAGTAACTGCTGTGTGAGGTAACTATTGGAAAATTAATCTAAACTTGTAGATTAATGTATCATTAAGCCAGATGCATAATACAATGTAGTCTTTAAAGTATTTGGGTCTTGTACATATCACAATGTAGTCTTTAGAGTATTTGGGTCTTGTACATATCAGATTTCCTTTTGCTGATTTTCATTATTGTTCTTGTTAAACAAGTTCGGTTATGGAAATAAAGTGTTGATATGTCAACATGATCTGGTTAATCGTAATTAATAGATAAGATGATAAGAGGTAAGATAAGGATAAGATAAGAGATAATCATCGTTCTTATCTTTAGTTTGTAATGGTTAGTTTTTTTTCTATTTAAACAATCACTACAACAGAACACGACTAAATTCGACCAACAGCAAACAGTCGAAAATAGTTGTCTTTGACCATATATGGTCGAAAATAGCTATTTTCGACCGAAACAAATCTGGTCGAACATAACAAAGTTGAAAATGCTTAAAACGGTCGAAAATAAATATTTTTGACCAACTAAATTCGACTATCTTATTTCGACCAACTAAGTTCGTCCAACTAAATTCGACCGAAAACTGTTGAATTTGGTTGATCCCAATTTCCCTTGAAATTTTCAAATTCTCCCGCCCAAAACACTAAATTCGACCAAATTTGGTATAAAATATTTTCGACCACCTTTTTTCAAAATATTAATTCGACCATCCTTTGTTGAATACTAAATTCGACTAATATTAGTCGAATATTGAATTCGACCAAAATTGGTCGAAAGGTCCCTATTTAAATTTGACTATATCTGGTCGAAAATAATTCCAGAACTTTTTTTGCCCATCTTTTTAGACTTTTTCTGGTCGAAAATAATTTACCAAAACTTTATTTTGGCACTTTTAATAGACGACTTTCAGTCGAATTTATAATACAATTTTTATACAATATTTTTGACCTGCCACCTGTGGTTTCTCATTGTACAAGTACTATCCTAACTAGCATTCACAAAATGCTAAAAACATGCATATCCGGAATTCACAAATGCTAAAAACACATATATCCAGCATTCATAAATAAAATGCTAAAATACCGTAAATAGTCAAAATTTAATTAAAGCAACTTTAGTTACATACATAAGCTTAAAGTCTGCATAGAAAACCATCAGTAACTACCATCAGTTACTACCATCAGTACTACCATCAATTCTTCACAAAAGACCCTAGGGAAACTACAATATTCAAAAGCAGATTAAGTTCTTCATAAAATAGTAAGGCCTAAATTAGAGGATACATGTGTGCTAGTAGATCTTCATCTTCATCGTTGTTTATGTCGTCGTTCACCACCACAGCCTCCGTGCTACCCAACATCTTCATGTCCTTCTTTAGCGGACTCTCCTGGTAAAATTACAATTAATATCAACACTAATTAATTCGACCAGATAACACAACATGTATTCAACTAGAAAACAGTTGAGGGTCAAACATCGAAACAAAAGTAATGTATTCAACTATCCATCACTAAGTTTCAAAAGTTATATGTCTTATATCAAAGCACGTGTATCATATCCAATCAGAACGATCCCAAGACATACAAAATTACTTCAATTTATTTAATAAGTCCAAGTAGAGGGGAAAAACTGAAAGGGAGTTAAGTTATACAGCTGTTCAAGGCTATGCTAGTTCCACAGTTGATTGTATGTCACCAAGATGACAAACTTATAAGACTTCGCACTATCTCATCTATAAATTTATTTTACATGATTCATCAACTATATGTAGTACAATGTCAGCTGATTGGTGCTTAATATTTTTATTAAAAGTCTGAAAGTAAAAACAATTCTTCTAACATGGCCTTAAAAATGATAACATGTAGTATGTAAGATCAGTTAAAGGACTGTATACTACATTAGATAGCCTGTCGTACAACATTAGCTTATTAGTCACATCTCAAGCTTGTTTAATGGGAAATTAACTGAAGCCTAAGAGTTATATAAGGAAAGCGGTTAAATGGAAACTGGAGTGCGTACAGTCACTAAAAGACACTTTAAAGAGAATCCACTACCTAATTATAGGTAATAGTCCAAGATAATCAGGCTGACTTAGGATAATTGAAATGTGAGAAATAGATAAAAGAGAATTTTACCTCTACAATGATCTTGTCATTGTCCTTCAATATAGTACGAAGCAGAGTACCTCTGGCTGCCCTTTTATCCAATTGAAATGTGCCTGTAATGACTTCTGACTCGGGTCCAGAATGCAGCAGCGGCTAAGTTCTCTACCTTCTCATCCAAAACGGATTGCTTCACCTCACGCATAGGCAAAGAACAGACCATCTGCCTTACCTCATCAAGAATCATCGACATCATCATACAAATTTCATCTGGAACTAGAGCCAGCAAGTTTTTTTGATTTTCTTTATTGATCCATTGTTTTGCTTCCCGTGCTCCGATAAGCTCTGACACCGTCTCATGGGGATGGAGGATGATCTTCCTCTTCTTCGGGGGTCTGGCCAGCATCATCACAAAAATGTCTCTCTTCCACTGAATTTCCTTTTGGGTTTGAGGGGATGATGGCTGATCAGTAGGCAATAGCTCAGGTGGCAGTTGTAACACCCCCAGATCCGGGGTCCGGGATCCGGTCGGTATGGTATGTCCACAATACTTGAACTTACCTCATCATAAAATAATATACATCTTTATAACCCAACACAACAAGATAAAACACACCCGTTATAGTCCCAGAGATGAAATCAGAGTAACAATCAAATTTTATTAATCACATTATGAGTTTTGACAATCCAAAAGAATTTGAATATAAATACATACTCTTTGCCATCCATTTACATAAGTCATACTAGACCATATACTTGGTACTAAAAGAATAAATCTATCTTACCAATAGCTGTCTCTTCGGCTCTGGTAGTCTCATCGTCCTCGCCAGCGTCGAGTGCGCCCTGTGCGAGTCATCTGGTCTAGCTGTTCTTGTGATATAATAATAAAGCAAGGGTGAGCAATAGCCCACCAACAATAATATATAACTAAACGATAATATATAACAGTTCAAAAGTATCTTTCAAACCATGTGTCATGCATTTACACAAATGATGCCAGTATAATATGAACGATGAGGTTACGAGGTAACTTAAAGTATTTATTTTGTGGAAATACCTGCTAAGTCAAAATAAGCAAGATATTATCATTAATCATATAAAGAGGAACTTGCAAGGAAAATATTGCAATTCCAGTTATTAACATTTTTCGAAGTCCTACAACCTGAAAGAAGTCTCTTCGATAAGTGTTGCGGAAGACACTGTCAACCTGAAAGAAGTCTCTTCGATACGTGTTGCAGGGAATTCCCAATTTGGGAGATGAACCAATACTGGAGTTATCACGCGCCAGCTGTCCCACTCCCTGATGATCAGTCGGGGATGGTACAGCCCAATATAATTTACTACCGGTAGAAGGAAGAACTGACGGCTCCACTTGTCGATTGCCTTTAATAGTAACTCCGATCCCTGGCCAATGGTTAGGCCTTGTGATGGACCGCGCGACTCGGCCTCTTACACACGACTCCTAGTTCGAATCAATCCATAACATTGAAACGTAGAGTTTGTCCTCCCTTCCCCAAGTGAAATACTTGTTGATAAGACTCCAAAAAATAGTCATATCTAGTTGGAAAGGAAAATTCACCGACATTTCCCAAGCTTTTGCTTGTTAATGGATATCAACTTGTTCCAACAATCTTACCCCTCGAATGATGGGAAGGTACACACAGACTTAATGAGTCCATAGCAACCAAGTTGCGAGTGAAAAGGATAAATTATGGCCGGGAAGTCAACATGATAAATAACCTTTCTCAAGTAAGGTTCCCTTATAATTTAAGAGATAGACTCGAGTGAAGAATAGAATCTTGAGGACCTTTCTTAATAAAATATTAATCGTATGACTCCGAAGAATTTTCAGAATGATCGAAGGTCGAAGGTAATATTTGAAGAAGAATAAACAGCATTGAAGTTGTTTCCAAGTATTGAATAAATATTTATAGAATATTTATTGAGTCGGAAGTATCTAATGAATATTTTACATAATATCTGGAGATGAAAGATAATCTCCAAATAATATAAATCATTTTAAAAAGAATTTAAAAGAATTAAATAAATATTCCAAGAATATTTATTAACTCAATAATAATTACGGAATATTATTAAATCATAATATTGCTTGTAAGAAATCCTCGAATGAATATATATAATTATTTACTAAATAAATCACTCCTTAAATGAATATTCAAAATAATATTCAATAAATGAGTCAAATTTTGAATGAGTATTTGAAAATAATATTCATTTAATATTTAATCTTCTAAATGAATATCCAAATAATATTTCTTTAATAATCAAAACTTTAAAGGCATAATCGAAATAATATTCCTTAAGTAAATAGAACTTCCAATGAATATTTTAAAATAATATTCATCAAGTATATAAACCTTAAATGAATATTCGAAAGTAATATTCATTTAATAAATTACATTCTAATGAATATCGAAATAATATTCATTAAATAATCAACTCTAAATGAATATTCGAAACTAACATTCATTTAATATCTCTCGACTGAGATAATACTCGAATAACATTCCTCGAAATATTTCCAAGTAATTGATAATTTATGGAATATAAATAACGTTTAATAATAACATTCCTCAGATAAATAATAATCTGTCGTTGGAATCCCTCCGGGTTTCCATGACTATCTATATCTCAAAATACCGACTCTCGGTCTATATTTAAGAATGAATATCATATGCCCTTCGCTAAGGGTCTTACCAAAACAATCCGGCTTATAACTGATAATTCGTATCTAGTCTATAAGCCAATATCAATTTAGGGAACATGTATCACAAAAACCAGAGTCACAATATAATTGGAAACAGGCATGCATGCGATGGCATATGTAAAACAGAAATCATATACATATATTATCACAACAACATGTTCAAAGGTTTGAACACTTGCCTGGTAAGCGGGTGTGGGTAGAGATAGCGTGTCCTGGGTCTGCTCGATGATCTATAAACAATCAGAACATTCGAGATTAACCACTTAACACCTTTTAAAAGTCTAGGTATAAATTTCACTTAAATCGAAACACGTTTTCGAATTATCTCGTTATACACCTTTCAGTGTAACTCTTTTTATTACTGATACGATCCGACATTTGTTCGTCATTACGACATATCATCATACCCACACTCGGTATATACTTAAGTCGTATAAGTTCTAAAGTCGATCGATTACGAACCGAGATTATACCTCGAGTGTTATCATTCGTTTTCTAAGTGTCTTACCAAAGTTATAACCAAGCGGGTTTTTAGGGGTTCGTTCGCGTTTAACTTTGATTCCAACATTTTTATAAAATCGGAAAATGATCCGTTTCACATGAGGTTTTCTCTCACACCTTCCTTTTTACCTCTAGTATTTAATTACCAAGATTCGCCACTGACTTACGTATTTTACGAGGGTTCAATTTCAGTTACGAATTATCGTTTACGGTTTCAAACTACTTTTCATAATTTGACCATAACTCCTAAACCGTAAGTCGGAATGTTTAGATTCTTGCGCCACAACGATCTATGACTCGAGAACTATAAGGTCAGTCCATAACATCACTAAGGTCAGGCATCTATCCTAACTGTTATGCTCAAATTTTAAGAGTTTACAAAATTTCAGCATTACGACTGCTATAACTCGGATATTTCCAAAATCAAAACCCTCCAAATAATCATTCAATCCATCACCACCACTCATGGGCACTATTTATCATCTCCCTCACTGTCTCAACAGGTCTTGGAGCCACAAAACATATATTAACCTTTTTATAACACCCACACAACATACATGTTCTAAATCATGAATACAAGCCATAAACATTATCAAATCTCATCTAAAACTCCATTAAAACTCAAATCAAAGACTAGGGTTCTTGAAGTTTATACCTTCCTTGGAGTATGTAAGACCTTAATAAACCTTGATCAATCCTTAGAACACCTTAACAAAGCTTGGATCATCCAAACAAAACAAGAAATCAAAGATTAGATCTTGAAAACACTATTCATCATCACTTTGATGATTTTTGAAAACTATGCTAAAGATGGAATTTGAAGCTCAAATTTCCAGGAGATCATGTTGATATAGTAAGGAACTTACATGATTTATTTCATGGCTATTGAAGGTCAAGAGGTTGGACTTTGATTTTGCTAAAAAGGAGCGGATTTTTTTTTTGCTCTTCATGGAGTTCTTGGCTTTGCTTCCTTTGTTTTGCTTTATGCCTAAATAATTGCAAAACTTGGCATATATCTTGGATGCATCCTTTACTTTTGTGTTGTTACCTTGCTAGTGGTCCAAGTGTTTCCCTTCTATTGGTCCACTTGTTGGCACCACATTAAGCATACCCTTTTTGGCACAAATGCAACTTCATCACTACACTTGTAGTTGACTTACATGAAAGTCACTTTGCTTACCCTTACTCCATCCACTTGCACATGTTTGTCTCTTGGTTCTCTGCTTGCTTCTTAGTCCGGTTATTACTCAATTCATTGATCGTTCGAAGGAATATCTCGAAGATTTCTAATTAGGGTTTACCGGAAACCATCTTACTATTTATACTATCCTTCTCAATTCTCTTTAATAATTCTTGAATCCAAATTCCTTAAATCTCTGCAATAAACCCTTAAGTCTTTATGTGTCCAGGAAATTCTCGGGGAAAATAAAAGTACTATTTTTCCGAATCTGACAGCTTTTACATACACTTATTTTCCCCTGGATCATTAATACGAACTCAGAAATCCGTTCCGAATACTTCTATATAGTGACGTCTCATAATATTCCTAAATCCATCAAAATCACTATTCATCCATTTTTCTTTACTCATCCTCTTAGGGTTGTACAATTGTTCCTAATCTCTTTCAATCGTTCCTTAACCTTTTTACGGACCTACTGCACCAATAACAGATATCGATTTGGATGACATAGGAATAATCTTCTCCTTTAGAATTATCAAATATCAACTCCCTAGGAGATAGATAATTCTTATCTAAAGTGTCAACCAATAGTATTCTTCATGGCATATAAACATTTGAATCCAAATCTATTCCTTTCATTCATTATCTCAATCGTTACATCGTAGTCGTAATCACTACTCGCCATTACCTCAGTAAATAATAAAAAGTTTTAATTATATCCAAAATTTGGGGTTCTTACAGCAGTTCAACTTGAGAAGATCGCACCTTTTCTATTTTTTCTTGCAACATAAAATTCAAAGTCAAAAAACTAATAATCATGCTAGTAAATCTCCAACTACACAGATTATTCAATCTGACTATGTAGATGTATAAAACAAACCTTTAGATCTTTCACAACTGGTTCACTAGGATTGTATACCAAGCCTAGGAAATCATCGTCAGTAATTGGATCTTCTCCATTTGCCTCTCTTTCGGCATCTATTTCCTATAAGATGGGAAACTATTAAACCGAATATACTTGTAGAAGGGAGGTTGAATACAAGTATAAGTAATCGTGTCTGATATTTTTTTCGAACAAATAAACAAGAACAAACGAATGATTCAAACTTGTTTGCATTAATAAGATCAAATACAAACTCTACCAAAGGTGTACAATACCTTTAGCAGCTGCTCTCAATAGAAATCTCTCTCTGTTTGTTCACTCGTATACTCACGATGATCACAAATCTCACACATATTACAATGTTGTAGAGAGAGTATTTATAATGCTACCTATCAACTAATAACAGAATGTAATGATTAATACATGGTAATGTTCTGCCGTCTAGTTGATAGTTTCTATTGATAGTCGATTCTTTTCTTCATGCACACTTCTTTCTATCTTCTGAATATCATATCCTATAGAGTAGCACTTTCCAATTCTGTAGCTTCAGTCAGGGTCTGTCATAGTTAGATGCAAGTGTTCTGTACTGAGGAATCAAGGTGAAAACCTGGGGAAATTTTAATTAATGGTAGATGAAGCTATGTTTGTTGAATATTCAGCTGGGAAATCCTACAGAATCTACGATCTAGATGAACTTCAAAAGAGCATGGTAGCCCTAAATCGAGCCCAAAGCAGATTTTGGGCACAACACAAGCCTTTATTGATCCTTAGACAATGCATCAAACCTATATTAGTACATTACATCTTCATACTCATGTCTTCTCCAACTATGCCTCTCCTTTGAATATCTATAAACTTTATTCTGTTAATCTTAGATTCTGGTGAAGATTTGAATTGTGCTTGAATAGCTATACATGAATTTTGCTTGAATAGCTATAGAGTTATCTAGTTATCTAGTTAACTGTTGTTAGTAATATTTCTTTTATACTCTGAGATAGGTTAGTGGCATGCTACACCTGAACAAGATAAAGTTAGAGAAATTAAATTTAGTTATTGTTCTAAAAATATTACTTATTTATATTATACTAACCTATAATTGCTTGTAAACTTTTTAATTATATTTTATTGTTAAAGTTTTAAGTTTTATATATATTTTAATTATTAAAATAATTTTTTAACTTTATAAATCTCATGTATATAAATATTATCGTAATTATTTGTTTTGAATTGTTACTTTAAAATGTATATGTATATATAAATATTACATAAAAAATGTTTTTTAAACTTTTATTTTATATAAAAAGTGAAATTTATCTAATTATATAGACCTTTTTTTGTTTTTTAAACAAAATTTTCTATACTGTAACTGTTTTCCAGATTTTGTGAAATTTTTTACTATATAGCTTATTACTGGTGTGATGCACGGATGTTTTTTTAATATTTTTTTATTTTATTACCCACATTTTCATATATATATTTTTTAATTAGTAGGAAGATAAATTATAAAAGATAATACAATATTATAATACATGTTTGATAGTATTTTTAACGATAGTGTTCTAATTAATAATATGTTGTTAACCGGATTTGAATCTTAAATTAGTTGATAAAATAATATATATGTTATCGGTGGGATTCGAAATTGTAACCTAAGAGTATTTTAAATATTAGAAAAGAAATATTGTTTTAGCATTATATTTAATGGTTCTCATTTATTTTTCTTAAAATCTAATTGTTGTTATTGAGTGTAAAAAAAAAAGTATACCAAACCTATAACCAAATGAGAAAATGGATCCTGAGATTAATCTCGACAAAGTTTCGTGAGATATTTGCTTTTAAAACTTACTAGGCCCATGGTTAACTAATAATATTGTAAAATTTTAAAAGAATCTTGATTTTACAAAAATGTCCACCCCATTTTTGCATATAAAATTGTATATCTCAGGAAGTTACTAAAACATATCTTAGGCTCCCTATCTTTAACCAAATACACAGTATGACTCACTATATTAACCTGATTTTACTTATTTTAAAATAAAAATTTAGAAATAAATAAAAAAATTAAAACTAAATTAATAATGATAAAATAATATAATTTTACTTTGACAACCAAAATAAATTTTCCATGTTCATTAAGGTTTGTTAAATTTATTATTTTATTAATGTATTTTTTTTTTGCAATTGTTGTTATGTTGATGTATATAAATTATTTATATATTTTTTTAAGATTATAAGTTAAAGCAAAGACCAAGAAACACTAACACTAACTACTAGCAACCACTGTTCCAAAAATCACCGATTGAGCCCATCAATTCCCGACAAATCTTCTATAATAAACTCCATTAAGCTTTACAAGTACTTTTGGAATATTTATAATAAATCATTAGAATTAAAATAACATATTAATCAAATATGGAAAATTATATATTTTATGATATGATAGATACGTTTGATTATTAAATAACTAATAGAATGAAAAAAATACATTAATAATATTTAAAAACATCCAATTTTTGCTACAATTAATCTCTCCCATAAGTAAAAACATTAATATATGCTTTCATAATATGTAAATTTGGTAGAAAAAACAACCCATGTTAAGAAATGCAACTGACATGAATTTGTATTTCACTAAATAAATTTTAGATATGCATGAAACATGGGTGACTTACTAATGCTATTGAAATATCCCAAATATCATCATCTATTATTACAATACCAATAAATTTTGAAATTGGAAGAAAATACAAATAAATGTCCAACAAAAACAAAAAAGGTACTTGAAATTTAATAAGCCATGTAAAAGAGAAAACAAATTGCAGGTCGAGAAGCCCTATCTTCACTTTTTCATGGGCGGGGTCCAACTACTTGCAGGTTCTACTTAGCTTGCAACCTTCTTTTTTTGAGGTAGATTTTTCTTTGTCTCCGCTTCATTCCCTCCTAATTTGTGGTTGGCAAAGTTGTTTCCTTTCTTTTACCAGATGGAGAGACTAATGAGGTGACTATTGTTTCCAGATTCAGATTGTGATGGTAGTGCTATTTGGGTAGGAGAAGTGTGGCCTTCTGGCTATGTCATAGGGAATTTTTGGTTTTATTTTGGAGTATGCGGTTTTGCTATTTTCTTCATAGGTGGTAGTTTTGGTACTTTGTTTTATGGGTTTTATGTAGTACTTTTTACTAAGGTTTTCAATGGAAGTGGTGGATAAAGAAATTACATTTATTATAGTTCATACTCAGTGGTTGGTAGGTAATGGAATTCATATATGTAAAATATATATTTTAAAATTTTCATTATTTATTGTTACAATAACTATTGTTATTAATGTCGTAAATTAAAACTTTGTGTAGTGTTACATTATTGCCAATTCAACCGAAAAAGCATTGTTTCAATAACCAAATATGTTATTACATTAGGTAAATTGATGTTGTAACATTTGAAAAGTGGATCCTACATGCAGGACTAGTCATGTGGGTCCAACGCTTATGGACCCCACCTTGTGGGTCCTGCATGTGGATCCATTATTAGTTTGTCATGCAACACTTTACTTCTATTGCATTTATTTGATTCAGTATTGCTCTATGACCATAAGTTAATGTTCTTCCTTCTATTACTTTGAGAACCAAAGCATTGCATTGTAGTGTAGAGGCAACATTAGCGAAAGAAATGGTCAAAATACGTTACCTTTTGGTGTAATGTATCATTTTCCGTGCCTAAATAACATGCATCCGACCATCAAAGATCTAGTGGGAAAAGGGAGAAATCAGAAAATTAGTGGTGCATCAAGATTACGGTCAAATATATTAAAGTTGGAAGCTGTTGTTGATAATAGACTTCTGGTTGCACTATATTTAAAAGAAGCTATGAAGGATTTATACTACAGTCCAGAAATTTCTTTGTTTGACAATATTTGAGTCAAAAGTTTTTAACAGAAATTAGTATTACCAATTTAAGATATGGAGAATGCTAAAACATCATTTTGAAATAGTTTTCTAAAAATACTTTACATGACTTAGATAGTTGTATGAGAATTTAATTCAACTGTTTAGTTATTATATTTTACTAGCTTAAAATCGTGCGATGCACATGGATGTTCTTTAATGTAATGGAAACTTTTTTTTAATTTGAATTAAAAATTTAAGACATGAATTTTGATGTGCTAAAAATTAAGATTTAAAATCGCAAGCGCACGATCATCGTTTTAATATTTAAGATTCGATCCACAGGGAATAATTTTTTCGCAACCCTTAACTTTTAATTTAGGCGAATTAGAACAAGTGATTTTTAAAAAAATGGTTTTATTCTATTTAATTCATAAGGAAAATTTAACTTGTTATAAAAAAAATTTAATTTAATTTAATTTTTAAATTTAACCAATTAAAAGAACATAAAAATTAACCACCCTTATTCTAATTAAACGATCTAAGGCAATTTGGAAAAAAAAAATTAAATTATTATTCAAACTCTAAACTAATTAATAAAATGAGTAAAAAAATCAAATTAAAATTATTCTGAAATTCCTAATTTCGAAAGTAAACTAAATTTTATTTCTAAAACTTTGTTTTTTTTTTAAATTCCAAGTGAAATGGAAAATGGAATTAAACTATGAAAACAGAAAAGTACTACTACTCTGCAACACTAGAAACACTCCAACTCCAGTTAACTCGGACAGAACTCGAGAGAATGACTCAATAAGAGCATGACTTATAAGAATTCGAAATCGGAACCATCAACTCAACAAGCAGAAAACTCAATAAAACAAAGACACAAAACAATCACGCAGCATCACTACAGTTTAGAACTCCACTCAGAGAACCAACTCGAACTATCAACTACGAACTCAGCAAGAACCAGCATTCACACGACACAGAACAGCTAAAACAACAAGAAAACGCAGAGAATAAAATGCAAACTAAAACTCTGAAATAACTCGACAGTTAATTGACAATCTGCAGACTGGTTAACTCGACATTATCAGCAAACAATAAACTCGTAGGATAGCAACGAAAATGTATGTTGACAAACAAAAGAAGAACAGCCACATTAGCAAACAAGAGCAAGAAAAACGCAGCAAGACCAAAACCGGCTATTAATTCGATACAAAACCGGACAATCAAAATAGCTAAATAGACCATCTAATATTGCAATTCGAGGAATCTCGATTCAACACCAAAGTCAGCAATTACTAGCAATACAAAACCGAGTTAAAACTAAGAACTCAACCATTACTACTACTCGACAATAACTTCAAACGAAAACATACCATCAGTTGACAAAAACCTGCAGCAAAACTCAGAAACAAAACAACGAAGAAACAATCAATTCGACTCAGCAATATTAACAAAGGACGCAGCAAAAACCCAGATGATTACAAACTTGGAAAAAGAATGACTCTACAAAAACTAACAACACAAATTGACTCGGTTACTCAGGAATCGCGGAAGAATAGGGGAGTAATTGTGTTTGCAGAGGGGGAGGGAGAGAGAGATTAAAACAAGAAGGAGAGAGATGGGCTTGGTGATTGATCGAATAGAGAAAAACAAAGGAGATGAGGAAATGGCGAAAAGAAAACAAACGAGGAGGCTGGGGTTTTTGAGGTTGAAATCGAAGAACAAGAAGCCGAAAAATTGTTCTGTGGTATGGCGTTTGTGCGGAGAAGGGAAGTGAAAGAGACGGGTTTGTCTGTAAAATAGGGGAGAAGGAGAGTTGATTTTGTGGAGAGGAAGAAAGCAAAACAGTACTGGGTTTGGTAATTAAACGAACAAAGGGAAAGAAACAGGGGAACTCGACCAATGCTTCGAATTAATACAGAAAGAAAATGTGAACTGCAAATAAATAAAACTACTATTATTGTTATTGAATTTTTTTTTTATTACACTAACACAGAAATATTAAAATTTAGATCTGAAATTAATAGTAGTAAAGCCCACAATAAAATGGAGATTTAAAGGGGCGTAACTAATATTAAAACGGAAATTAAAACTACGAAACAAATTCTTAAATCGATACTTTCAATTTCGTGTGGTTAGCGTTGCTACTTTATCCACCCGAGAATTTACGAAAATAACGAAATAAAGAGCAAGGAGAGAAATGAAAGAGAAGTGCAAGAAATTAAATGAAACTAGAAATTGCATAAAAATAAAGAGTGTTTACAAGAAAAATAGAAAATTACAACTACCATTTTTGGAGATGAACTACTACAATCTAATTCCGGTATGTAAGGTAATGGTTGTTTAACAAGTGAAGATAAGGCCTATTTATAGGAAATAATTAGGGTTTTTGGTTGGTGTGAGTTGATCTTGGCCTTTCATTTAGTTTAGTGTTGGCTAAATCTTGGTCATCCATTTTGTTTGGTAAAAATATGCACCACCACCCCTTGCTTTTCCTTTTCTTCTTGGTTTGGTCCTTCTTTTTCTTCTTTTGTCATTTATTTCTTTATTTTGCCATTTCTTCAGTTTTCTCGAATTTTTCCTGAAATGCAACAAAATAATTTATTAAAATACGAATTCCAACAATAAATAGGAAATAAAAATATGCAAAAATATGCACTTATCAAATTTTATAGGTTTAAAATTTTAAATGATATGATCTGATAACAATTATATATATGTTGTCTATTATAAATTATGTTGTCCTTGATGATATTACAAATCACCTAAAACAAATTTTGTATAAGTAAGTTTGTAACTCATCAACGGATGGCATGCTTCTTAGCATCCGCTAAAGTGAAAACTTATTAACAGATAACACCTGTAACATGCACTATAATTCTCAACGGATAAGTCTCAACGGATAAGTTATGAGTTGATGACATAGTTGATAGTTTTCTAAGTCATGTTGACTATCAATGGATATACAGAATAGGTTAGCTAATTTTAAATAGTTTGTACTTTATAATTCGGCATAAGTGAAATGGTATTTCAACGGATAAAGAGACTACACCAACATATGTGACTCATCGATCAACGGATAGCAACCAACTCATCAATGGATGTCAGCTTCAATGGATAATCAATTCAATAAATAATGTCTTGATCTTAGCAGTTGATAGTGACTTGACATGGCTAACAGATCACATGGGTTGATGAACTTCAAAAGAGCATGGTAGCCTGTACTGGAAATGAAGAAGAAGAAAAAGAAACATTCCTTTTTAATACAAGCAAATTGGATAATAATCTCAAGAAAAATCTGTCAAAGACAATCAGATAAATTTGCATCACATGAAGACAAGGAATGATGTAACAAGCCTGCTAGACTTTGACTATTGTAATATTATGTTTCTAGTATGAGTTGTAAACTTGGGATATATATAACCCAAGTGTAGCATTGCTTTTGTTTAGAGAAAACACAAAAACACAAAGCATTTCACTTAGCATTCTTAGATTTTCTTGAAAACAAAAAGCACTGTAAACAAGCAGCTGTGAACGCTTTCACAGATTATTTCTTCGAAATACAATTCTCAGGTGGAACAGAATTTTTAAAGAGTGTTTTGTGTTTGCATTTACTTTCATTTACTTGTTTTATTTCTCTGTTCTCACAAACATAAACTGTTAAGCCTCAAACAATTCGAAAGAATTCAATCAAGATTGTATTCAACCCTCCTTCTATAATCTTGGGTTGTATTGTTGGGATTCATCAATTGGCATTAAAGCAAGCTTCTAATATATAAAAAGTTTGAAGATCCAAAAACAATTACAACCATGGGAAAGAAGGATGCAGGAGTGAAGATACCTATTTTTGACAAAGACAATTACTTTCACTTGAAAATAAAGATACATTTACATTTGTTTGCCACTGATGAAGGCTATGTGGACTACATAGAGAAAGGGCCACATGTACCAATGAAGCCTAATGCTGGTGTTAGAGCAGTAGCTGCTGGAAGGCCCATTCCCAAATTGCCAAGTGAATTTAAAGCTAAGGGCTTGCAAGTGACTCATAAAGATAAGAAAACTATGAACATTCTATTCAATGGCTTAGACCAAGATATGTTTGATAGTGTTATCAACTGCACAACTTCTAAAGTAGTGTGGGACACTATACAAACCCTCTATGAAGGCATTGAACAATTGAGGGAAAAGAAGATGCAACTTCTCATACAATAGTATGAACATTTTCACTTTAAGGCTGGTGAGAGCCTAACAGACATTTACAGTAGATTCTAAAACTACTGAATGGTCTAAAGTTGTATGGAAGAGTGTATCAAACAAAGAACTCCAATCTCAAATTCTTGAGGTCTTTACCTAGAGAATAGAAACCTATGAGTGTCTCCTTGAGAAATTCTCAAGAGTATAATAATTTTACACTTGAGAAGTTGTATGGGATTTTAAAGACTTATGAGCTAGAACTACAACAGGATGGGGAGATTTAGAAGATCCAGAAAAAGTGAGCAGTTATGGAATTGGAGGCCAGTGTTCAAGGTGTTCAAAGTGGTGAAAGGATGGAAAATGTGAAATCTACATCAAGTACAAGTACTTGTGAAGGTCGTGCTGAGACTAGCAAAGGTAAAGGAAAGTTAGTTGAAAAAGTAAAAACATCTAGTGGAGATGAATCAGATGAGTTAGATGATTATTTGGCATTCTTGCCAAAGAAACGTTCTAAGCTTAGATTCAAGAAGAACCCTGCAGCAGCCAGGCAATCCAGAAAAAGCTATCAACCAAACAAAGATGTGGTTGAAAGATTAAAAATCAAATGTTTTAGTTGTGGGATTGCTTGGCACTTTACCAATAAGCGCAGAAAATCAAAAGCTGAGAAGGAGAAGAAATAGTTTGAACTTGTCGACTACAAAAAGAAAAATTTTAACCTTCTCAGGCAAAAGGAAAGGGTATTCATGTCAAGGGACAATGATTGGGCTGCAGTTGGTGATACTGATGATGAAGAAGAGTTTGTCAACCTTGCACTTATGGCCAACTCAGATGACCAGGAAGCTAGTTCAGCTAGTAATCAGGTAATCACAACTAACCTTTCTAAGATTTCTAAAGATGAATGCAATAGCACTATAAATCAGATGTCACTTGAATTGTATAACATGCATGTCACCTTGAAATCATTTAATGAAGAGAACAAAAGAATTAAAGATTTGAATACTCTGCTAAGTGATAGAAACTCAGTGTTAGAAACTCAATTCATTGAGTTTGAAACAATGAAAAGAGATTGCCAGATTGCTAAAGATGAATTGACTGAGGCTTTAAAAAGAGAAGAGATTTTGAAGAAACAATTGGACAAGGAACACGAGTTAATAGCCAAGTGGAAAGGATCTACTGATGTTTCTAACAACATCATCAAGGTTCAAGGAATAGATTCATTCTATAACTTGAAAAAAGGGAAAGCAAAGTTAGAGGTTGCTTCTCATAGTGAGGCAACGAATACTAATTTTGATTATCCATTAAACAATGAGAGATCAACGGATACTGATCATCCGTTGAAGGATAATAAGTCAACGGATGAAAAGTATCCATTGAAGACTAAAACTGTTAGCAAAGAAACCTTAGACAAATTGCATGATCAGTATGGATCGGTCAATAAGAACTTTGTTAGTGGAGAGAGTAGCAAAACAGAGAAAGTTGAAAAAGGAAGCATATACCACTTGTCCAACAAGAAATTTAAGGACAAGTTAGAAAAGATTGAGGTAAAGGCTGAGGGTAGAAAGAAGAAAAACAGAAATGGTAAAGTAGGGATTAACAAGCACAATAACTACACACCTGATAAGTATGCACCTAGGATAGTGTGTGTTAAATGTGGTTGTGTTAATCATCTATCTGCTAATTGCAATGTGCAAAATTCTTCTATGCCTAATATATATATATATGCATGCTATGCCTATGTCTGCCATGACTACTTTGTCTAACTTGTTTGCACAGAATTCACATGCATCATCTTAGTTTGCTAACATGCCATTCATGCAAAATCTATATTTTATTGTTTTTAGTATTCCACAAATGTCATGGATGATGTTTGGAATGAGGAACATGTATATACAAGCTATGCTAAATCCTGCAACTAATTCATATGCATGTGAGCAATTGACAAACCCTGTTCTTCAAAGGCTCACACCAAGAGTTAAGGTTGACTTAACCCAATCATAACCCTTGGTTCAAAAGGGTATGAAGAACAAGAATAATGCTAACAAGGGAGGACCCAAGGAAAATTGGGTACCAAAATCAACTTGATTTAGTTATGATGTGTGTAGGGAAATAGAAGAAATCTTTGGTACCTGGATAGTGGATGCTCTAGGCATATGAATGGAGATTCTACCCAGCTCACTAAATTTGAGGAGGGAGCTGGCCCTAGCATTACCTTTAGAGACAACAACAAAGGATATACTAGGTGATATGGCTCGATTTCATAAGATGATGTTGTCATTGAGGAAGTAGCACTGGTAGATGGTCTTAAGCATAACTTGCTTAGCATCAGTCAATTATATAATAAAGGTCAAAATGTTTGGTTTACTTCAGAAGCCTGTGTTATTTTCAAGAAGAATGACAACAAGGTGGTGCTTACTAGAAACAGAAAGGGAAATGTGTATATTGTTGACTTCAATTCAACAAGTGCAAATTCAGCCACATATCATTTCAATAAGGCAAGTGTAGATGAAAGTAGGCTTTGGCACAAGAAACTGTTACACTTAAGTTTAAGGCAATGAATGAGTTGGTTAAGAGGGATTTGGTAAGAGGTACTCCAAAGTTGGATTTTTACAAGGATGGATTATTTGAAGCATGCCAGAAAGTGTAGCAAAAGAAGGCCTCTTTCAGATCCAAGTCAATGTCATCAGCTGATCAACCCTTACAGCTACTACACATGGACTTATTTGGACAAGTCAATGTCTTGTCAATTTCTAAGAAGAAATATTGTCTTATGATTATAGATGATTTTTCAAACTATACATGGACATACTTTCTACACTCCAAGGATGACGCAAGTGAAATCATCTTCAATCACATCAAGATAGTCAACAACAATCCAAGTTTTAAAGTGAGAAGGATTAAAAGTGACAATGGAACTAAGTTCAAGAACTTTGTGATGAGAGAGTTTTGTGCAGATGAATGAATTATTCAAGAATTCCCTGCACCAAGGACTTCTCAATAAAATGGTGTAGTTGAAAGGAAAAACAGAACTCTAGTTGAAGCTTCAAGGACCATTCTTGAAGAGTCAAAGCTGCCAAAATATTTATAGGCTGAAGCAGTTAATATAGCATGCTACACTCAGAATATTGTCTTGGTTAATCAAGCAAAATTCATGACACCTAACTATTCAAATGAAAGAAACCAACAATTAACTTTCTGCATGTCTTTGGATGCAAGTGTTTTGTACTGAGGAATCAAGGTGAAAGGAAATTTGATTTAAAGGTAGATGAAGCTATTTTTGTTGAATATTCAGCTGGGAAATCCTACAGAATCTACGATCTAAGACTTACCACTGTTATGAAATTTGTACATGTTATCTTTGATGATAAAAAGATCCAAAGTTTGTTAAATGAAGAATTCCATGAAACTCTCTCATTTGAAAATGAGATTGGAGGTGAAGATAGTGAAGATGATGAAGAGATAGTATCAATTGGTGTGAGAAGTCAACATGGACCATCCATTGATATCCAAATTGGTCCATCCGTTGAAGAACAAAAGACATCATCCATTGATGCTAAGAATAAACCATCCGTTGATGATCATTTTGGGGCATTCGTTGAGAACCAAAAGGAAGCATCCATTGATCAATCTATTAGAACTCCACTAATTTCTAAGACAAGGTTCACACACTCAGGGGGAGTTTCTCAGAATCAACACTCAATAACAAACCGATATGGTCAACATCAAGAAAATGAACTCACTTCATCAAGATCAAACTTGCCACCAGAGAAAATGGACTAGGGATCATCCTTCTAAATTAATAATTGGTTATTCTAATTCTAAAGTCCAAACTAGAAGGGAAACTCGAGAAGAATGCTTATATAGCAGTTTTCTATCTAAAGAGGAATCAAAGAAAGTTGAGAATGCTCTTTCAGATCCATACTAGGTGTTAGCCATGCAAGAAGAGCTAAACTAGTTTGAAAGAAATGAAGTATGGAAGATTATACCCAAACCAAAGAATAAATCAGTGATTGACACAAAATGGGTATTCAAGGTTAATATGGATGAAAATGGCATAGTGATAAGGAACAAAGCTAGATTGGTTGCTAAGGGCTATTAGCAAGAGAAAGGAAATGATTTTGAAGAAACCTTTACACCAGTTGCAAGATTGGAAGCAATCAGAATCTTTCTAGCCTATGCAGCCCATGCCAATTTCAAAGTCTATCAAATGGATGTCAAGAGTGCATTTTTGAATAGAATACTGGAAGAGGTGGTGTATGTTAGTCAACAACCTAATTTTAAATAGGTTATACTTTGTAATTAGTGAAATGGTATTTCAACGAATAAAGAGACTACACCAACAGATGTGACTCATCAACGGATAGCAACCAACTTATCAATGGATGTCAGCTTCAATGGATAATCACTTCAACAAATAATGTCTAGCTAGTGACTTGACATGGCTGATAGATCACATAGCCAGTACTGGAAATGAAAAAGAAGAAAAAGAAACATTCCTTTTTCGATTTTTAATAAAATTATATAATGTAAATTATGAATTATATTATGTAAATATTGTTGTAAAGGTGGAAAATATGTGAAGTTGTGTTTATGTGATTATTTGGTGATATGGGTAAGCTGTGAAGATTGGTGTATTTTAATTTTTATTTTGAGGATTTAAATATATTTAAATCATGCATTTTTGATTCCCTGTAAATTTTATAAAATTATCGGAGGAATTAAAAATCATGAAATCTTTTGTAATATTATCTTTATAATATTATTTAGTTTTTAAAATGGTTGGGTGTATTAATTTGGATGTTTCGGTATTTTAAAATGATTTTAAGGATTTTATTGTACTTAAAGGATCAAAACTTGAAAAATTCATATCTAATTCATTTTTTATCCTAAAAATATTTTAAAAATATGTGTGTGCTCGTAATTTTATATTCTTTATTTTAAAAAATGAAAAGTTTAATTTTCGTAATATTCCATTTTAATTCGATTTGTAAAAGTTGTGTATTCATTTTAAAAGTACGAATAAGTAGTGTATAGTGGGCTCGTTGTGAATAGTAGTGTTTAGATAATTGGCCAAGCCCATTTAAAATGAAACAAACGCAGCAGGCCAGCAGGGAGAAGCTTCGGTAAAAACCGGGAAGGAAAAAAAAATGCAGAGAAGAAAAGAGGGAAAGGTAGAATCGGGGAGAAGAAGAGAGATTGGGGGAGAATTGAAATCAATAACTATATATATATATATATATATATATATATATATATATATATATATATATATATATATATATATATATATATATATATATATACGCGTGTGTGTGTGAGTTATCGTGTGTGTGTGTGTGTTGGTGGATTGCAGCAGGAGCGGGAAGAGGGGCGGCGCCCCACCGCGCGACGGCGGCGGCCGGCGGTGGTGGTGGCCGGAGAACGTGGTGACCACCGGAGTGTGGTGGTGACTGGGCTGGGTTAATCAAGAAAAATTGGAAAGAGGATTGATTCTCGGAATTTTGGGGAAAATTGGAAATCGGAAGAGGTATAATTGTTTTATGTTATTTATTTACTTTATTTTATTTTCTGATGTAATTATTTAATTTGCATTTTAGATTAAATATGTGAATTGTGGTGATTAAATTAGATTTAAATCGTGATATTTAATTGTTGTAATTTAATTAGTTTAATTGTGAATTTTATGGTGTTAATTCTAGTAATTAGATGATATTGAGTTCCGAGAATATTGTTAGTGATTTAATTCGGAAAAGGATAATTGTTAAGTGCTAGTATAATTGTTGGTGGCTAAATATGATTTAGGTATTAATTGTGAGTTAAGTGTGTTAATTTTCGTAATTAGCCTAATGTTGTAAATTACGAATATTGTTTTACTTCCGAATTTAATTCGGAGAGTCTAGTTAAGTATAATTGTTGAGGTTAATTGGGGGCCCGATTATTGTGCGGGTTAGTAATTGTGAAATGTTTATTGTAAATTGCTAATTGTGACGGGCGAATAATATGTAAAGGTTATATGGTCTTTACTAGTCTTCCTTCCGTGCATGTTCTTAGAACAGAGCAGCATCAAAATTGTGGGATAAACTTTAATGCTGGGTAAAAATATTGGGATTGTCATTTTATAAATTTGAAATACTTGACTTGATATATTTTTTTTGATCGATTTGAATTTGTAGTTTAAGTTTGTATTTAGCATTGTATTTGAATTATGGAATTATTTTAAGTAGTTTGGATTTTAGATTGCTACCTAAATTTTACATATAAGAAGATTACTCATTTTCTAGATTGTAAAGTGTTACTCATTTTCTTTAAATGGTGAATGATGATATACACAAAATTAATTTTTATTTACCTTTTAAATATAAATGGAGTAATGGATACTCAAAATCCGATCACTTAATTCACTAAACTAAATAGATTGGATATATATCCACCTCTAAAAATATGTGTTCATAAAATTAAATGGATATGAAATTATGACAATCCGATCCATTGAGACCCACTTGCAGATATTAAAGTTGGGAATCAGGCTACTGATAAACAAAAATTAGATTATAATTGGAATGAGAAATTCTATAATAGAATAAGAATGCTGCCATTCTAACCTCCAAGTAGAAGTATTAGATTATATCAAATGTGTTGGATCTTTTGACTTTTTTTAGCAGTATATTTCAGTGTATGTTTCTTATTTCTCTGAGATCCACCATTTTGTCTTGGGCATTTATTTAGAAGTAGTCTCCATGCAACGTCATATAAGAAACTGAAGGGTGTCCTTACCTTCCCATATCATATTGTCCTCTTGTGTTCTTGAACCTCTATTTTTTGATTAATTATTTGGTGACATCAGAATGGACAAACACCAGAATATATGTTCTACCGAATCATGGTAACTTTTCATGGTATTACATTATAAGAAACACTATACAAAACTGATCCCTGCTGCTATAGCCAAAATTTGGTTCGGGTATTTTTGAGGTGGATTCGGGTCAACCGTGAGTACAATTTGGGGATTTATTGGATAAATTAGGGTTTTGGCAAGATGGAAAGGAATCAGGCCGCGCCCTCACCTTCCCTGCAGATAGGGCGCGACTTAAATAATGGAATCGTGATGAAGAATTCTAGTTTAGCTTATTTTCCAAGATTTATTAAAGAATTCCCTCCTGTTGTGTCTCAGGAGGGGGATGTCCGTCGTAGAAGGCCTCCGGGGGTTTTACTGGATTTAGGGACCTTTCTTATACAATAAGGGCGCCTCCTCTTTGGTGGAAAGATAGGTCTTTCTTTGGTGTGTGCTCTGGAGCTCTATTCCTGTACTCAATGGGCGCGGAACTTTGGAGTAATCCTGCACTTTGCACCCAAAAACTCTGGATCACCTGTCCTGCTATCTGGTGGGTGCTTCTCATTCGGGGGACAGGGATGCGTTCTGCACTTGGCGTAAATCATGGCTATACCTGCATCTTTGAAATCAAGAAATAGCTGGTAGTAGATGGGACTAGTCCTCGATGGGGGAAGTTTTCTTATCTGTGAAGTCTTGAGATCTTGGATGAGCCTTGGGCCTTTTGTGGTTAGGCCTCATAGTAGAACATTCCGGATGCTGGACCGATAATTCAAGCCCATTTGGGTTTCTTGCTCTCCAAGAACTACGTATGGCTTGATCCCTATAAATACCAGGGTACGTAGGCCGATTGAGGGGTTGGAAGTCGAGAGCTCTGAAATAGCCGCCACTAACCCTATCAATCTCAGCCACCAATCACAAACAGCCACCACATGCCATCACTCTTTTCGACAAAGAACCACCGCTGTAGATTTTGTTTCCGACGATGTACCTCGAATTTTATTGTTCCCAAATTCCTCCAACAACAAATTGGCGCTAGAAATAGGGGAACCAGTCAAGATCTGAATCATAAGAAAAAAAGATGTCTCACAATCAAGGTGGAGGTTCTCACAAAAGAGATGATTACGATTCTGAAGATAGCCCCGGGAGAAATCAGATTCATCACGAAGCTTATGTTCCAGAGAATATTACAGCTCCTCCGCAATATCATGGAACTCCAGCCGCCGCCAGCGGACAGCCACCCGTTCTTATCAGTAATTCGGCATTAATGAAGCAGCTCTATGCTATGCAAGATGCCATAAATAGTTTCGGGGCAAGATTGGGTTCTGTGGAGGAAGAGCAACAAAGTAGGAGAAAATCTTGGAGTATCCCGAGAAATCATCGTCGTACAGGGAAAGCCCTCCAAGCCGAGGAAGGTTCTCGAAGAGGCGAGAAAGTGCAAGAGAAGATATTTCAGTTGATTACTCCTCGAAGGTCAGAATACTCATATCCTATTATTGAACATCCTAGTGAAGATAATTATGATCGCAGGTTATCAGATCCACAAGCTAGGGTGCGCCCTCACCCTCACCGTTCAGGGCGCACCCCTAGTGAGATTCAACGGGATGAATAACAGATTGCTAGGGAGAAGAAGGATTTCGCAAATCTGAAGGAACGCCTTAATGATGATGATTTAAGGATGGTACTCCTCGAGCATCATAGGAAAGAAAAAGAAAAGGGGAAGTACTTGGAATCGAGGCCCCGTGATCCACAGCGTGCGCCCCCTAATCACAGGTCGAGGCCCCTTGGACATGAGCGAGCCTTTCCACGAGGTAATGGTTCACAGCGCATGCCCCCTGATTACAGGTCGAGGCCCCTTGGACCTGAGCAAGCTCCCCCTCATGGAAATACTGGAAGAAGAAACAGCCGAGATAACAGAGATAGGAGAATGGTAATATACAGAGGGGATAGGCGGCCATGTAGCAATGAGGGCGCGCCCTCAGGAAGAGGATCCCCTCGAATTTATCAAGTTTATTCAAGTACCTCCAGCGGGTCTAGATCAAGAAAGCGCCCTCATTCTGAGGAACAGCACCGAGATCCCCAGGGGAATCCACAACCTCAAAGGAATCCCCAGGGTCAACAGACTCATACTCAAGCCGAAGGAAATCCCCAGGACCAGCAAACTCAGGGGGGAACTGCGACACAAACTCATGCTAAATCTCCAGGAGGTGCTCAAACAACTGTTCCACTTCAACCATCGGGGGGTACGAAGACTGGCGCACAACCTAATATCCAGAATATCCCTGGTGTGGGAACTTTTAATGTTGATGACTTGAAAAGACTCCTTACTCACTTGGATGGAGGGAGAATATCTGCTACGGCACCAACATCTTCTCCGTTCTCAACTGAAGTGAGAGAGGCACAACCCCCGCTGGGTATAGATCTATGACCAATGATTTGCGTTTTCATGGAAATGCAGATCCTGTGGAATTCCTGGGACAGTTTGATATCGAGATGGATGTATATCAGGTGACTGAGTTAGCTAGGTATCGATTTTTGGCAGCAACATTCAGGGAGAGTGCACAACAGTGGTTTCAAAAACTTGGCCCAGGAGTAATTACATCTTGGCAGGTGATGAGGAATCTGTTTTTAACCAAATTCCAGGCAGTAGTGAAATATGCTCTTCCTGTCACCACCTTGGGCAACATTAAGCAAAGGGAAGGAGAAAGTTTACAATCTTACTTCAAGAGATTCAACTCAGAGTCTACTTTGGTGCGAGGAGCGACTGATGGTACACTCAAGAGTTTCTTGATAGCCGGATTGTCGGTAGGGACTGATTTTTGGAAGAATCTTCAAGGACGAGATCCACCTACTTTGGCTGATGTGTTTGCCCAAGCTGAGTCTTTTAAGATAGTAGAGCAATCCTTGGTGGATAATCGAAAGACAGATATGCAGGGAACTCATAGAGGAAGAGTTAATAAGAGAAAGGACAGGTCTGTAAGTCCTACACACCGTGCAGGGATTGGTGCTAACCGGGTGAATGTAACTAAAATGGGAAACAATTGGGGACCTCCAGATACGTACACTTATGATAGGAGGCCAAATAATTATACCCCTCTGACAGCCCCTATTGAGCATATCTTTGAGGTGAATAAAGACATGGGACTCTTCTGGAGGCCGGATCCTTTATCTTCTTGGCAAAGTAGAGATAAGAAGAAGTATTGTGTATATCATGAGTCTACAGGCCCCATACTCATGAATGTCGTCAATTGAAGGATTAAATTGAAGACCTGATCAAAGAAGGATACTTGACTGATTGGATTCTTAGAGAAGTAAAGAAGCACAAGGAGAATCCTGACAGAAGAGATGGAGGGCGCGCCCGTCGTGGTGAGGACAAGCCCGAAGAGAAAAAATTTGTTAAAGAAGGTAGTATCCACACGATTTTTGGAGGACGACACCTGGGGGTGATAGTAACCATGCTTTGGAAAGATACGCAAAAGAGGCAAGGTACAGACCTCTCACTAATGTGAACAGCTTGGAATTCAGGCCACCCAAGTTATTCAAGGGAGAGTGTGTGGATATTACTTTCACTGAGGAAGAAGCTAGATGGGTGCACCATCCTCATAATGATGCTTTGGTGGTGGCAATCCAGGGATTCTGAAAGCAACGGGATGGAGGGCGCGCCCTGAAAGAAGGAGGTTCAGAAGGGGATATTAGCCTTGTCCCAGGGGAAGTAAATGTCCATTACCTTGTTCAAGAACCAGAAGAATCACCCCATTATAGGGCTCGCCCTGAAGAGTTGTCGAGGGAAAGTTCTTTAGTACTTGATAATTTACAGGAAGGAATTATGGAAGAAATTGAGGAAGATTCAGAGGATGTAATCTCCATTAATCTTAGAAGTGAGTAGGTTGAAGGTAGACGAATGTTGCTTGAAGGTTTGGTACGTAACCTTGTTGAGGAAGATCCCCTCTTAAAGAGGACGCGCCCTCCAAGGATGAAGTGTCGGTTAAAGACCCTTGAAATTTTGATTTTGATCTTGATCCAAGGACACCTCGGCCGGTTGAAAAGACAGGTCATGCAGAAGATTCGATTTCAATTTTGGTAGATGAGAAAGATTCGAGCAAGGTTTTGAAAATTGGTTCTCAATTTAATTCCAAATTGAGAGGAATGCTCACCAACTTTCTCTTGAATAATTTTGATGTTTTCGCTTGGAGTCATGCAGATATGGTGGGGATTGATCCAAAGGTTATGTGTCATCGTCTGAAAATGGATCCTAGCAGGAAAGGTATACGTCAAAAGCATCAACCTGTAAGTGAAGAGAGAGCTATTTCATTGAAAGAAGAGGTTGATAGACTTTTGGATGTTGGGTTGATCAAGGAGTCATATTATCCAGATTGGTTAGCTAATCCGGTTCTTGTCAAGAAGCCTAATTGAAAATGGAGGACTTGTGTAGATTTCACTGATTTGAATAAGGCATGTCCAAAGGATAGCTTTCCACTTTCGAGGATTGATCAGTTGGTGGATGCTATGGCTGGCCATGCCCTATTGAGTTTCATGGATGCCTATTCGGGCAATAACCAAATTCCCATGTATAGACCTGATCAAGAACACACGTCTTTCATCACGGATAGAGGATTGTATCTACATTGGAATGCCATTTGGTTTGATCAATGCCAGAGCAAATTATCAAAAAATTGGTGAATATGACGTTCAAAGACCTATTTGGGAAGACCATGGAGGTGTATGTGGATGATATGCTTGTTAAATCTTTGAAGGCAGAGGATCATGTGAAGCACTTGGAAAAGATGTTTGAAATTTTGAGGAAGTTCAGAATGAGGTTGAATCCTGAAAAATGTGTGTTCGGGGTAGACTCTGGAAAGTTTTTAGGATTTATCGTCAATCACCAAGGAATCGAGGAAAATCTTGCAAAGATCAAGGCATTGTTAGATATGAAGTCACCCTCTAGTGTGAAGCAAGTTCAAAGCCTGGTTGGGAGAATTACAGCACTAAATCATTTTGTGTCAAAATCCTCTGATAGATGTAGAGAATTCTTCAAGGCAATCGAGGTTGCAGCCAAAGATTTTGTATGGACTCCTGAATGTAAAGAATCTTTTAAGAAAATTGATGTTTGATTCAGTATTGCTCTATGACCATAAGTTAATGTTCTTCCTTCTGTTACTTTGAGAACCAAAGCATTGCATTGTAGTGTAGAGGCAACATTAGTGGAAGAAATGGTCAAAATACGTTACCTTTTGGTGTAATGTATCATTTTCCGTGCCTAAAGAACATGCATCCGACCATCAAAGATCTAGTGGGAAAAGGGAGAAACCAGAAAATTATTGGTGCATCAAGATTATGGTCAAATATATTAAAGTTGGAAACTATTGTTGATAATAGACTTCTGGTTGCACTATATTTAAACGAAGCTATAAAGGATTTATACTACATTCCATAAATTTCTTTGTTTGACAATATTTGAGTCAAAAGGTTTTAACATAAATTGGTATTACCAATTTAAGATATGGAGAATGCTAAAACATCAATTTGAAATAGTTTTCTAAAAATACTTTACATGACTTAGATAGTTGTATGAGAATTTAATTCAACTGTTTAGTTATTATATTTTACTAGCTTAAAACCGTGCGATGCATAGATGTTCTTTAATATAATGGAAACTTTTTTTAATTTGAATTAAAAATTTAAGACATGAATTTTATAGGCTTAACATTTTAAATGATATGATCTGATAATAATTATATATATGTTGTCTATTATAAATTATGTTGTCATTGATGATATTACAAATCACCTAAAACATATTTTGTGTAATTAAGTTTGTAATTCATCAACGGATGGCATGCTTCTTAGCATCCACTGAAGTGAAAACTTATTAATACAAGCAAATTGGATAATAATCTCAAGAAAAATCTATCAAAGACAATCAGATAAATTTGCATCACATGAAGACAAGGAATGATGTAACAAGCCTGCTAGACTTTGACTATTGTAATATTATGTTTCTAGTAGGAGTTGTAAACTTGGGATATATATAACCCAAGTGTAGCATTGCTTTTGTTTAGAGAAAACAAAAAAACACAAAGCATTTCACTTAGCATTCTTAGATTTTCTTGTAAACAAAAAAGCACTGTAAACAAGCAGCTGTCAACCTTGCACTTATGGCCAACTCAGATGACCAGGAAGTTAGTTTAGCCAGTAATCAGGTAATCACAACTAACTTTCTAAGCTTTCTAAAGATGAATGCAATAGTACTATAAATGAGATGTCACTTGAATTGTATAACATGCATGTCACCTTGAAATCATTTAATAAAGAGAGCAAAAGAATTAAAGATTTGAATATTCTGGTAAGTGATAGAAACTCAGTGTTAGAAACTCAATTCATTGAGTTTGAAACAATGAAAAGAGATTGCAAGATTTCTAAAGATGAATTGACTGAGGCTTTAAAAAGAGAAGAGATTTTGAAGAAACAATTGGAAAAGGAACACGAGTTAATAGCCAAGTGGAAAGGATCTACTGATGTTTCTAACAACATCATCAAGGTTCAAGGAATAGATTCATTCTATAACTTGAACAGAGGGAAAGCAAAGTTCGAGGTTGCTTCTCATAGTGAGGCAACGGATACTAATTCTGATTATCCATTGAACAATGAGAGATCAACGGATATTGATCATCCGTTGAAGGCTAATAAGTCAACGGATGAGAAGTATCCATTGAAGACTAAAACAGTTAGCAAAGAAACCTTAGACAAATTGCATGATCGGTATGGATCGGTCAATAAGAACTTTATTAGTGGAGAGAGTAGCAAAACAAAGAAAGTTGAAAAAGAAAGCATAAACCACTTGTCCAACAAGAAATTGAAGGACAAGTTAAAAAAGATTGAGGTAAAGGCTGAGGGTAGAAAGAGGAAAAATAGAAATGGTAAAGTAGGGATTAACAAGCACAATAACTACACACCTGTTAAGTATGCACCTAGGATAGTGTGTGTTAAATGTGGTTGTGTTAACCATCTATCTACTAATTGCAATGTGCAAAATTCTTCAATGCCTTCTATATATATGCATGCTATGCCTATGTCTGCCATGACTACTTTGCCTAACATGTTTGCACAGAATTCACATGCTTCATCTTAGTTTTCTAACATGCCATTCATGCAAAATCCATATTTTATTATTTATAGTATTCCACAAATGTCATGGATGATATCTGGAATGAGTAACATGTATATACATGCTATGCTAAATCCTACAACTAATTATTATTCATGTGAGCAAGTGACAAACCCTGTTCTTCAAAGGCCCACACCAAGAGTTAAGGTTGATTTAACCCAATCAGAACCCTTGGTTCAAAAGGGTATGAAGAACAAGAATAATGCTAACAAGGGAGGACACAAGGAAACTTGGGTACCAAAACTAACTTGATTTAGTTATGATGTGTGTAGGGAAATAGAAGAAATCTTTGGTACCTGGATAGTGGATGCTCTAGGCATATGAATGGAGATTCTACCCTGCTCACTAAATTTTAGGAGGGAGCTGACCCTAGCATTACCTTTAGAGACAACAACAAAGGATATACTAGATGATATGGCTCAATTTCATAAGATGATGTTGTCATTGAGGAAGTAGCACTGGTTGATGGTCTTAAGCATAACTTGCTTAACATCAGTCAACTATATAATAAAGGTCAAAATGTTTGGTTTACTTCAGAAACCTGTGTTGTTTTCAAGAAGAATGACAAGAAGGTGGTATTGACTAAAAACAGAAAGGGAAATGTGTATATTGATGACTTCAATTCATCAAGGGAAAATTCAGCCACATATCTTTTCAATAAGGCAAGTGTAGATGAAAGTAAGCTTTGGTACAAGAAACTGTTACACTTAAGTTTAAGGCAATGAATGAGTTGGTTAAGAGGGATTTGGTAAGAGGTACTCCAAAGTTGGATTTTTACAAGGCTGGATTATGTTATGGATGCCAGAAAGGGTAGCAAAAGAAGGCCTCTTTCAGAACCAAGTCAATGTCATCAATTGATCAACCCTTACAGCTACTACACATGGACTTATTTGGACAAGTCAATGTGTTGTCAATTTCTAAGAAGAAATATTGTCTTACGATTATGGATGATTTTTCAAACTATACATGGACATACTTTCTGCACTCCAAGGATGACGCAAGTGAAATCATCATCAATCACATCAAGATAGTCAACAACAATCCAAGTTTTAAAGTGAGAAGAATTAGAAGTGACAATGGAACTAAGTTCAAGAACTTTGTGATGAGAGAGTTTTGTGAAGATGGAGGAATTATTCAAGAATTCCCTGCACCGAGGACTTCTCAATAAAATGGTGTAGTTGAAAGGAAAAATAGAACTCTAGTTGAAGCTTCAAGGACCATTCTTGAAGAGTCAAAGCTGCCAACATATTTATATGCAGAAGCAGTTAACATAGCATGCTACACTCAGAATATTTCCTTGGTTAATCAAGCAAAAGGTATGACACCCAACTATTCAACGGAAAGAAACCAACAATTAACTTTCTGCATGTCTTTGGATGCAATTGTTTTGTACTGAGGAATCAAGATGAAAACCTGGGGAAATTTGATTTAAAGGTAGATGAAGCTATTTTTGTTGAATATTCACCTGGGAAATCCTACAGAATCTACGATCTAAGACTTAACACTGCTATGGAATTTGTACATGTTATCTTTGGTGATAAGAAGATCCAAGGTTTGTTAGATGAAGAATTCCATGAATCTCTCTCATTTGAAAATGAGATTGGAGGTGAATATAGTGAAGATGATGAAGAGATAGTATCAATTGGTGTGAGAAGTCAACATGGACCATCCATTGATATCCAAATTGGTTCATCCGTTGAAGAACAGAAGACACCATCCATTGATGCTAAGAATAAACCATCCGTTGATGATCATTTTGGGGCATCCGTTGAGAACCAAAGGGAAGCATCCATTGATCAATTTGCTAGAACTCCACCAATTTCTAAGACAAGGTTCACACACTCAGGGGGAGTTTCTCAGAATCAACACTCAATAACAAACCAAAATGGTCAATATCAAGAAAATGAACTCACTTCATCAAGATCAAACTTGCCACCAGAGAAAATGGACTAGGGATCATCCTTCTGAATTAATAATTGGTGATTCAAATTCTAAAGTCCAAACTAGAAGGGCAACTCGAGAAGAATGCTTATATAGCAGTTTTCTATCTAAAGAGGAATCAAAGAAATTTGAGGATGCTCTTTCAGATCCATACTGGGTGTTAGCCATGCAAGAAGAGCTAAACTAGTTTAAAAGAAATGAAGTATCGAAGCTTATACCCAAACCAAAGAATAAATCAGTGATTGACATAAAATGGGTATTCAAGGATAATATGGATGAAAATGGCATAGTGACAAGGAACAAAGCTAGATTGGTTGCTAAGGGCTATTAGCAAGAGAAAGGAAATGATTTTGAAGAAACCTTTGCACCAGTTGCAAGATTGGAAGCAACCAGAATCTTTCTAGCCTATGCAGCCCATGCCAATTTCAAAGTCTATCAAATGGATGTCAAGAGTGCATTTTTGAATGGAATATTGGAAGAGGTGGTGTATGTTAGTCAACAACATAATTTTAAATAGGTTATACTTTGTAATTCTGCGTAAGTGAAATGGTATTTCAACGAATAAAGAGACTACACCAACGGATGTGACTCATCAACGGATAGCAACCAACTTATCAATGGATGTCAGCTTCAATGGATAATCACTTCAACAAATAATGTCTTGATAATGACTTGACATGGCTGACAGATCACATGGGTTGATGAACTTCAAAGGAGCATGGTAGCCAGTACTACAAATGAAAAAGAAGAAAAAGAAACATTCCTTTTTAATACAAGCAGACTGGATGATAATCCTAACGAAAATCTGTCAAGGACAATCAAACAAATTTACATCACATGAATACAATGAATGATGTAACAAGCCTACTATTTTCTAGCAGGAGTTAGTAAACTTGGGGTATATATAACCCAAGTGTAGCATTGCTTTTGTCTTGGGGTTGTATTGTTGGAATTCATCATTGTCTGTGATATTTTTAGAAATAGATGGATTTTGATTTGAAAACATAAAAAAGATGATATGTTTTAGCTAAAACACGTAATCGGTTAGTTATTAGTTATTATAATATTTTTATTTTATTTTACTTAAATAATGCTACCTGAATAGGTTATACTGGGAAAAAAAAGTAATGTATTTTAGCTGAAAAAGGTAATTGCTTAATTATTGGTAATTATAATTATAATTATCTTATTTTTTTAATTAAATAAAATTGCTCATAGTGTTTTTAGAAAAGGAAAAATTTTAGTTAAATAAAAATATAAAAGAAAATATATTTTACGTGAAAAGGAAATTGATTAGTTATTTAAAAATAGAAAAGGTAACATATTTTGCCTGAAAAAAATTTATTAATTATTAGTAATTATAAATAATTAAGTAAGGATAATTAAGTAAAAATGACATGTACCGTTAAGTAATAGTAGATAATAATATACCAACCAACCAAAATTTTGATGTTTCGGCTATTATATAATTATATACATATTTGTCGATTGTTACATTTCATTTTAGTTTTAGAAAATATCTAATAGAAGTTTGTTTCTTATTCATACAGTTTTCGTTAAACTAATTAATTTATCTAATGTTATGTAATTGACAAAATTACATGGAATGAAATTACTAATGAGATGGCTAACAATAGCAATGATTTTACGAATTTGGTAAATTTGTGTTGTTGGGTTTCTTAATCTAATAATTTGTGTAATCTAACTAATTATCTAAATTAACAATAAAAGAGAGCATGAAAAATAAAATGAAATAAGTTAATATGTCATAATAAAACATTTAATGATCTAATAATAGACTATCCATTATTTGGTGCCTAGATATAGTAAGACATTGCAAAAAAATAAAAAGAGAAAATAATTGCACATAATCCTTAAACAATGCAAAGATATGTGACCTAATATTCTAGCAACAATCATTCCCTTTCTAATGATTGCATTCCTCAAAATAATTATATTCTTATTTCCTACACAAACAATTAGGTCATTTCTAATGACTGCAATACTGTTGGGTTAATCTTAAATTTATTGCAATAATATTATGTTTATTATGATTGCTTTGGTTGTTAGCTTCAGAGAGAGTTTATAGGAGCGAATAAAGGAGAGGTTGAATAAGATCAGAAATCTGGAGATCTTGAAGATTTTCTTGTTTTTCTGTTTCCTAGTTTGTAGGTGATTGATTGCTATTTCATTTCTATAAGTATTCTTGTATTTCTTTCAGTACGTTTTAATGAGAAGAGTAGTAAAGAATTTGGTGTCATTGTGTTGTTTTTCTTTGTGAATGTGTGTGTACTAGCAATATATCTTATTGCATCTGGTTTATCAAACTACATTTGGTATCAGAGCATCAAGGTTCAGTGTTAGCAGCAATCGTACATGTCAAAAGCAATGGACGCTGGGAAAGGTAAAGGTGGATCGATGGGCTTAAGCTAGCCAATGCTAACCAAGACAAACTACGCAGTTTGGTCGATGAAGATGAAGGTTCTAATGCAAGCGCACGGAGTATGGGAGGCTGTGGAACAAACAGATCCTAAAGTAGTGGCTGTGGAAGAAAGGGTGGACAAGGTGGCTATGGCAATGATCTATCAGAGTATCCCCGAGGAGATGCTGTTGTCTCTCTCTGGAAAAAAACAGGCAAAGGAGGCCTGGGAGGCGTTGCGGACTATGTTTCAAGGTGCAGATAGGGCTAAAGCAGCGAAGATTCAAACTTTGAAGGCTGAATTTGAAGCTTTGACTATGAAGGATTCAGAGCTATTAGATGATTTCAGTTTGAATCTTGTTGGTTTGGTGACAAACATTTGAGTTCTTGGAGAAAAAATGAAAGAAGCCTATGTCGTGAAAAAATTGTTGCGCGCAGTGCCATCCAAGTTCTTGCAGATAGCATCAACTATAGAGCAGTTTGGTGATCTAGAGAAGATGACTGTGGAGGAGGTGATCAGTTCACAGAAAGCACACGAAGAGAGGATAAAGGGAAGTACATAAATCATGAGTGGACAGGTGTTGTTGACTGAAGAAGAGTGGCGTAAGAAAGAAAACAATGATAACAAGTTATTACTTACAAGAGAAGAATGGCAAAAGAGGTGGAATAGGAGTAACACTGATGGAAGTTCGAACATGGGAGGACGAAATGGAAGAGATAAAAGCAGAATAAGGTGCTATAACTGTCATAACTGTGGCCATTATGCTGCTGAGTGCAAAAAACCAAGATGTGAAAAAGAAACAAGGCAAGAAGCATTGATGGCACGGGCAGAGGAAGATGACCCAGCACTTTTATTGGCAAAACACGACAAACAGTGTGGGGAAGTAATGCTAAAAGAAGAAGGTCTGACACCAAAGGTGCTGACTGATGGAAAGGAAAAGAAAGCAAACTCAAATGTGTGGTACCTAGACAACGGGGCAAACAATCACATGACAGGTGATAAGGGAAAATTCATGGAACTGAACGAAGGAATCACAGGGTCAGTGAAGTTTAGTTATGGTTCAACCGTAAAGATTCAAGGAAAGGGGACAATCATTTTCAAGTGAAAAAATGGAGAAAAACTCACATTGAATGAGGTATTCTATATTCCTTCTTTGTGTAGTAATATTATAAGCTCGGGTCAACTTTCTGAGGAGGGAAATGAAGTTGTTTTAAAGGGTAACTATCTTTGGGTGTATGAGAAACAAGGTAGTTTACTTATGAAAGTGAAGCGTTCTGAAAATAAACTATATAAGTTGCTTGCTGAGACCGTTGTGTCAAAATGTCTATTGTTAAAGGCCGAAGAGATGTCGAATCTTTGGAATATTCTTTTGGGACATGTGAACTACTTAGTTTTGTCATTAATGCATAAAAACAATATGGTGTATGGTCTGCCTAACATAAGTTAGTCGAGGGAAGTATGCAAAGGTTGTTTGGTTTCAAAACAATCAAGAAAAGTGTTTCCTCAGAGATCGACCTATAGTGCAACAAAAGCTCTACAATTGGTGCATGGTGATTTGTGTGGTCCTATCGATCCAATTACACTTGGAGGGAACAGATATTTCTTCTTTTTAGTGGATGATTTTACTCGGGTAATGTGGGTTTATATGCTCAAAAGCAAGGATGAAGCATTTAGTGCTTTCAAAAAATTCCGAGCTCAGGTGGAAGATAGTGCAGAAAAGAAAATCAAAGTGTTTAGAACTGATCGAGGAGGTGAGTTTAATTCGAGAGAGTTTAAAGATTACTATGAAGACAATGGAATAGAAAGGCATTACATAGCTCCTTATACTCCTCAATAGAATGAAGTTGTAGAGAGGAGAAATAGAACGATTGTTGAAATGGCCATATGTTTTTTTAAGGAAAAAGGTTTGCCATCAACATTATGAGGAGAGGCTGTACGTCATTCAGTATATATTTTGAATCGATTGCCAACTCGTGCTTTGTCAGATCAAACTCCTTATAAGGCTTGGACTGGAAACAAGCCAAATCTGAGTCATATTCGTGTTTTTGGTTTTCTAACACACATGAGAGTTCCTGATGCTCGTATGAAGAAACTGGATGATAGAATTGTGCAGGTAATTAATCTTGGACGGGAACTCGGTACTAAAGCATATAAAGTGTATGATCATGTGAACAAGTTCATACATGTGAGCAGGGATGTCGTATTTGAAGAAACAAAGAGCTGGAATTTCTTAAAACTTGAAGAAAGTGAAAATCATAGTGAAGATACTTTCTCAGTTACAGATGTTTTCGAAGAGAATGATGGGATCAGTAAAGAAACTAAGCATTTGCATGATGATGACACCTGGGAAGATGATTATGAGACACCATCGAGATCAGCTGCGGGCAGCACAAGTGTAACAGAGAGCTTGAGTTCTTCATAGTCATCTGTAACGGGCATAAGTCCTCATAGGTATGATGATAGTGGTGAACCATTAAGATATAGGTCACTTCGGGATATATATGATAATACTGAGGAGGTAGAATTGGAGTAAGAGCTTTTGTTTGCAGGAACGGATGAACCTCAGAACTATGAATAGGCTGCAGGAGATAAGAACTGGAGACTAGTAATGGATGGTGAAATAGATTCCATCGAGAAGAATGGGACTTGGAAATTAACTAAGTTGCATGTTGGGAAGAAGGTTATTGACCTGAAATGGGTGTACAAGATAAAAAAGAATGCAGATGGGGAAGTCATAAAACATAGGGCCCGATTGGTCGCAAAGGGCTATGTACAAGAACATGGTATTGATTACGATAAAGTGTTTGCACCAGTTACACGATTACAGACTGTTCGACTATTGCTGGCTTTAGCAGCCAAAAACAATTGGCAAGTACATCATATGGACGTCAAAATAGCATTTCTTAATGGTGATATTAGTGAAGAAGTTTACGTTTCACAGCCAAAGGGTTTTGTCAAGAATGGACAAGAGAAAATGGTTTATAAATTATTCAAGGCATTGTATGGACTGAAACAAGCACCACGTGCTTGGTATGCAAAATTGAATAGTTTTCTTGAAAGGTTGGGTTTCAAACATTGCCCGTCAGAACAGGCTGTGTATACTAGGTATGACAAAGACGAAAAGTTGATAATTGGGGTATATGTCGATGATATCTTAGTGACAGGAAAAAAGTTGTCAAGTATTGTCAAGTTTAAAAAACAGATGAATCAAGCATTTGAAATGAGTGATTTGGGAAAGTTGACATACTACTTGGGAATAGAGGTTAAACAAGGTGATGGCTTTATTGAGTTGAAACAGAGTGGGTATGCAAAGAAACTGCTTAAGCAACCTGGACTGGAAGATTGCAATGCAACTAAATATCCCATGGATCCAAGTGAACAGCTGACAAAGCACTGGTGGGATGGCTTTTTACTTGAATGAAAGCTTGGTAACGTGGGTATCTCAGAAACAAAGATGTGTGGCGTTATCTTCTTGTGAAGCTGAATTTATTGCTGCCACTGCAGCTGCATGTCAAAGAATCTGGTTGCGTAATGTAATGCAGCAATTGACTAGGGAGAGCATTGGTCCAGTTTTGCTGTATATTGACAATAAATCGGCTATTGACCTCGTTAAAAATCCTATTTTTCATGGTCGTAGTAAACACATCGATGTCCGTTATCATTTCATCAGGGAATGCATTGAACGCGGTGACGTTATAGTGAAGCATGTATCAAGTGAATTCCAGCGAGCAGACATTTTGACTAAGGCTTTAACAACAGTCATGTTCGAGCGGATGAGGCAACTTCTGTGAGTTAAGGAAGTGACTGCATAAATTTAAGATTAAGGGGGAGATTGTTGGGTTAATCTTAAATTTATTGCAATAATATTATGTTTATTATGATTTATTTGGTTGTTAGCTTCAGAGAGAGTTTATAGGAGCGAATAAAGGGGAGGTTTAATAAGATCAGAAGTCTGGAGATCTTGAAGATTTTCTTGTTTTTCTGTTTCCTAGTTTGTAGGTGATTGATTGCTATTTCATTTCTATAAGTATTCTTGTATTTCTTTCAGTACGTTGTAAAGACTTTGGTCTCATTATGTTGCTTTTCTTTGTGAATTTGTGTGTACTAGCTATATATCTTGTTGCATCTGGTTTATCAAACTACAAATACTACCGATTTTCTCCTACTGCTCTCTATTTCACAATCTGAGGTACGTAGATATGATGTAGACCTTCACTATTTGTCCTCCCGTATCTTCGAGTTGTACTCGTAAAACCACATATGGAGGCAATCTCCACGTGGGCTTCAAGTAGTCAAAATTCAAAACCTCATCTAGTGTCTCCCAATCAGTGATAAAAATCGCATGTTCCAATGTTCGGATCGATTTACCCTTCTTTTGTTTAATGATTAGATTGTAAGTTTTAATGGTAGAGTTATGAAAATGACAAGTAATGTTTAACTTGTAGGCCAATCATCAAATTAAATTCATAACTCTACCAATTAAACCTTGCAATCTAATCATTGAACAAAAACAAATTTTCTCTTAGGTTGAGTTTGACTTTAATGAAAGTCGGTTATATTGTTTTGTCGGCCCAACTCACTTGCCATGTAAATAATTGATGTGTAAATTGAAGGGTTAAATTGCAAAAAGTTCATTACCATCGGTAATCAAACTCAAAAAACTTGTGAATGAATCATGAAATTTATTTATATTTTGCAGTTTAGTCATCAATCATATTTCATAGTCATTTTCTAAATTACAAATAAATCCTAGTTTAGATATAAAAATATTATCTTAATTATTTTATTATAACATTAAAAATATTATAATTACCAAGTCGATAACCTACAAATATAGTTCGAACCACAAATAATTTATGTTTTACTTGATATCATTAAAAATCATCAAATATTTGTATATGTTTTTAGTGAGATTTTAAGAATTCCACTACTGGGTAAATCAGTATTATTACAAATTTCTTTTTTAATTATTTATATCAAAGTATACCCTATTATATAATAAGAATAAAAGAAATTTTGTATATGTACTATCAGAGGTCAAGAATTTGATACCTATAAATAATATAATTTTTTATAATTAATTATTTACAAGAGTTTTGGAGGAATGGAGATCTTTTAAATAAACTATCAATTAAATATAGAGTTCTAACTTCTATACTTATTGATAAAATTTATTACAATTGGATATAGAATAAGATTGTTCCTAAACAATGGAAAATTTATTCAAATTTCCAATACCTACACATATTTGAAATTAAATTATTTGAATGACAACTTTAACATCCATCAAATATAATTAACTTTATGAAACCAACAAATTTCATTATACAAAAGTACAGGGAAAATATATGTTTTTTTGTTTATATTTATATAAATGCTACAAAAGAATAAAAAAATTTTTGCTAATTAGTGTACATTTAGTAGATTATGTTCTAAGGATCTAACATTTATCTGGTATACATTGAACATAATTCTATATATAAAATATATTCTTTTGTCAAAATGAATATATATTTTATATTTAATATTTTATATTGTAATGAGTTGTGTTACCTGAATATCCCAAGTCTAACACCAAATCTTATATTATATTACACACTTTACAGTCTTCCTTCCGTGCATGTTCTTAGAACAAAGCAGCATCAAAATTGTTGGATAAACTTTAATGCTGGGAAAAAATATTGGGATGGTCATTTTATGAATTTGAAATACTTGACTTGATATATTTTTTTTAGTCGATTTGAATTTGTATTTAGGTTTGTATTTGAATTATGGAATTATTTTAAGTAGTTTGGATTTTAGATTGCTACCTAAATTTTACATATAAGAATATTACTCATTTTCTAGATTGTAAAGTGTTACTCATTTTCTTTAAATGGTGAATGATAATATATACAAAATTAATTTTTATTTACTTTTTAAATATAAATGGAGTAATGGATACTCAAAATCCGATCAGTTTATTCACTAAACTAAATAGATTGGATATAGATCCACCTCTAAAAATATGTGTTCGATAAAATTAAATGGATATGAAATTATGACAATCCGATCCGAATCCGATCCATTGAGGCCTACTTGCAGATATTAAAGTTGCGGAATCAGGCCACTGATAAACAAAAATTAGATTATAATTGGAATGAGAAGTCCTGTAACAGAATAAGTCCTTACCTTCCCATCTCATATTGCCATCTTGTGTGCTTGAACCTCTATATTTTGATTAATCACTTGGTGACACCAGAATGGACAAACACCAGAATATATGTTCTCCCGAACCATGGTAACTTTTCATGGTATTACATTATAAGAAACACTATACAAAACTGATCCCTGCTGTTATAGCCAAAATTTGGTTCGTGTATTTTTTAGGTGGATTCGAGTCAGCCGTGAGTTCAATTTTGGGATTTATTGGATAAATTAGGGTTTTGGTAAGATGGCAAGGAATCAGGCCGCGCCCCCACCTTCCCTGCAGATAGGGCGCACCCTAAATAATGGAATCGTGATGAAGAATTCTACTTTAGCTTATTTTCCAATATTTATTGAAGAATTCCGTCCTGTCGTATCTCAGGAGGGGGATGTCCGTCGTAGAAGGCCTCCAGGGGTTTTCCTGGATTTAGGGACCTTTCTTATACATTGAGGGCGCGCCCTCTCTGGTGGATAGATAGGTCTCTCTTTGGTGTGTGCTCCGGAGCTCTGTTCCTGTACTCAATGGGCGCGCTCTCATTGGGGAACTTTGGAGTAATCCTGCACTTTGCACCCAAAAGCTCTGGATCACCTATCCTTCTATCTGGTGGGTACTTCTCATTCGGGGGACAGGGATGCGTTCTGCACTTGGTGTAACACCCCCAGATCCGGGGTCAGGGATCTGGTCGTTACCGTCTCAATTCCCATCCACAACTCAACATAAATATTAAATTACAACCTTGTGACCCAAAACAATAACATAAAACACGCCCGTAATAGTCCCAGAGATGAAATCAGAGTAACTACCAAATTTTATTAAGCACATTATGAGTTCTTACAATCCAAAAAGAATTACAATGTGAATACATACTCTTTGCCATCCATTATCATAAGTCATACCAGCCCATATAGTTGGTACTGAAAGAATGAATCTATTCTACCAATAGCTTTCTCTTCGGCTCTGGTAGTCTCATCGTCCCCGCCAGCGTCGAGTGCGCCTTGTGCGAGTCATCTGGTCTAGCTGTTGTTGTGATATAATAATAAGGCAAGGGCGAGCACTAGCCCACCAACAATAATGTTTAACTGAACGATAATATATAACAGTTCAAAAGTATCTTTCAAACCATATGTCATGCATTTACGGAAATGATGCTAGTATAATATGAACGATGAAGTTATAAGGTAACTTAAAGTATTTATTTTGTGGAAATATCTGCTAAGTCAAAATAAGCAAGATATTATCATTTATCATATAAAGAGGAACTTGCAAGGAAAATATTGCAATTCTAGTTATTAACATTTTTCGAAGTCCTACAACCTGAAAGAAGTCTCTTCGATACGTGTTGCGGAAGACACCGTTAACCTGAAAGAAGTCTCTTCGATACGTGTTGCAGGGAATTCCCAATTTGGGAGATGAACCAATACTGGAGTTATCATGCGCCAGCTGTCCCACTCCCTGATGATCAGTCGAGGATGGTACAGCCCAATATGGTTTACTACCGGTAGAAGGAAGAACCGACGGCTCCACTTGTCGATTGCCTTTAATAGTAACTCTCTGACCAATGGTTAGGCCTTGTGATGGACCGCGCGACTCGGCCTCTGACACACGACTCCTAGTTCGAATAAATCCACAGCATTGAAATGTAGAGTTTGTCCTCCCTTCCCCAAGTGAAATACTTGTTGATAAGACTCCATAAAGTAGTCGTATCTAGTTGGAAAGGAAAATTCACCAACATTTCCCAAGCTTTTGCTTGTTAATGGATATCAACTTGTTCCAACAATCTTACCCCTTGAATGATGAGAAGGTACACACAGACTTAATGAGTTCATAGCAACCAAGTTGCGAGTGAAAAGGATAAATTATGAGATTTATGACCAGGAAGTCTACAAGATAAATAACTTTGCTGAAGTAGGTTCCCCTATAACATGGAAGTTTGAGCGAGCATTTAAATCCTCTTAAGATAGATTTAAATGAAAAATAAAGAGTTGGGAACCTTTCCTTGATAAAATAGTCGTAAAAAGACTCCGAAATATTTTACATAATATCTGGAGCTGACAGATAATCTCCGACTAATATAAATCATTTTTAAAAAGAATTTAAACGATTTAAATAAATATTCCAAGAATATTTATTAACTCAATAATAATTACGGAATATTATTAAATTATAATATAGCTCGTAAGTAATCGTCGAATGAATATATGGAATTATTTACTAAATAAATCCCTCCTTAAATGAATATTTGAAAATAATATTCATTTAATAAATAATATTCTAAATGAATATCCAAATAATATTCATTTAGTAATCAAAACTTTAAAGGAATAATCGAAATAATATTCCTTAAGTAAATAGAACTTCCAATGAATATTTTAAAATTATATTCATCAAGTACATAAAACCTTAAATGAATATTCGAAAGTAATATTCATTTAATAAATAACATTTTAATGAATATCAAAATAATATTCATTGAATAATCAACTCTAAATGAATATTCGAAAGTAACATTCATTTAATATCTCTCGACTGAGAGAATACTCGAATAACATTCCTCGAAAGATTTCCAAGTAATTAATACTTTATGGAAATATAAATAACGTTTAATAATAACATTCCTGAGATAAATAATAATCTGTCATTGGAATCCCTCCGGGTTTCCACGACTATCTATATCTCAAAATACCGACTCCCGATCTATATTTAAGAATGAATATCATATGCCCTTCGCTAAGGGTCTTATCCAAACAATCCGGCTTATAACTGATAATTCGGATCTAGTCTATAAGCCAATATCAATTCAGGGAACAGGTATCATTATATAATTTGACAATAGGCATGCATGCTATGGCATATGTAAAATGGCAATCACATATATATAGTATCACATCAACAGGTTCAGAGTTTTGAACACTTGCCTGGTAATCAGGTGTGGGTGGAGATAGCGTGTCCTGGGTCTGCTCGATGATCTAAAAACAATCAGAACATTCGAGATTAACCACTTAACACGTTTTAAAATTCTAGGTATAACTTCACTAAAATCGAAACACGTTTTCGAATTATCTCGTTATACACCTTTTAGTGTAAATCTTTTTATTACAGATACGATCAGACATTTGTTCATTATTACAACATGTCATCATACCCACGCTCGGTATATACCTAGGTTGTATAAGTTCTAAAGTCGATCGATTATGAACCGGGATTATACCTCGAGTTTTATCGTTCGTTTTTTAAGTGTTTTACAAAAGTTATAACCAAGCGGGTTTTTAGGGTTTCGTTCGCGTTTAACTTTGATTCAAACATTTTTATAAAATCAGAAAACGATCCGTTTCACATGAGGTTTTCTCTTACACCTTCCTTTTTACCTCTAGTATTTAATTACCAAGATTCGCCACTGACTTACGTATTTTACGAGGGTTCAATTTCAGTTACGAATTCTCATTTACGGTTTCGAACTACTTTTCGTAATTTGACCATAACTCCTAAACCGTAAGTCGGAATGTTTCGATTCTTGTGCCAAAACGATCTATGGCTCGACATCTACAAGGGCATGTCATTTATTAATCAAGGACAGAAACTCATCCTAACTGTTATGCATAGTTTTACAGAGGTTAACAAAAATCGGCCATTACGACGGCTATAAATCGGACGTTTCCAAATTGTTACAACAATCACCAAGCCACACCGGGCATACATACATCTTATACACCTGATTCTCAACTCAACAAGTCCAGAAATATCATACCTCACCATCATATTCATTATATCTCTTAGATCAATAAAGCTAATTACATAATCATGCTTATAATACACCATGTCATAACTAATCTCAAACTCATCCAATAATCATCAAAACTTAAACTAAGAGCTAGGGTTTCTTGAGATGATTACCTTCCTTGGAGTATGTACTAGCCTTACTAAGCTTGTTCTAGTCCTTGTATAGCCTAAACGAAGCTTGGATCAACCAAAGAAAACAAGAAATCAAAGATTAGTTCTTGGAAGTTACTATTCACCCTAAACTTGTAAAAATCATAGAAAATTGAAAAATAAGAATTTAGCTCTCAAATTTTTACAACATGTTGGGCTCCTCATAAGATTTGTTTTGAGTCCTAGATCATCAGATATTAAGCTTCCTAGCTAGGGTTTTGAGTCCTCTTTTTCTGCTGGACAGAAACTGGGCAGATTTGTTTCCCCAACTTTGAGCATGGATTTGACTAGGCTATACTACTTTTTTGGCCATGAAATTTTGAGCGAATATTACCCATGGAGTGGAGAGTCTATGGTTAAAATTTGGTGATTTTATCATTGATAGAAATGGAGATATGAATTTTTCTTTCATAGTGGTTCTTGCTGGGCAGGTTTAAGAAAATGGAGAGAGTTTGTGTTTTCTGGATTTGTTTTGTGGTAATAATGCATAAAGTGATCCTTTGCTAGATAATATCTCATCTTGGTTGTGTTATTGGAGTGTGATGCACTAGATGATGCAATTGGGCAAGACATGTGTTGTGTTTTAAATGGTTGCTAGCTAACTTGGAGTTGGATTTAGCTAAGTACTTGTTCATTCCATAACCAAGCTAGTTACTTGAGCCCACTTGGTTGCTAGATATTTTCTAGTGGCTTATGCATGACTCTTGCTTCCTCTGCTTGTTTCTTTTGTCCGGTTATTGCTCGTTTCGATTGATCGTTCGTAGGAATATTTCACGGATTTCTAATTAGGGATTACCGGGAATCTTCTTAATATTAATACTATCATTCTCCATCTTTCTTACTAACTTTCGAATTTATATTCCTTAAATCCCTTCGTTAGAATCTTAAGTCTATCAGTGTCCAGGGAACTCTCGGAGAAAATAAAAGTGCGGTTTTTCATAATCCGACAGCTTTTACATACACTTATTTTCCCCCTAGATCACTATTACGACCTCGAAAATCCGTTCTGAATACTTCTATATAGTGTCGTCTCATAATATTCTCTTTTCCACCAAAAACACTATTCATTCTTTATTCTTTACTTATTCTCTTAGGGTTGTACAATTGTCCCTGATCTCTTTCGATCGTTCCTTAACCTTTTTACGGACCCACTGGACCAATAACAGATATCGATTTGGATTACATAAGAATAATCTTCTCCTTTTGAATTATCAAATCTCAATTCCCTAGGAGATAGATAATTCTTATCTAAAGTGTCAACCAATAGTATTCTTCATGGCATATAAACATTTGAATCCAAATGTATTCCTTTCATTCATTATCTCAATCGTTACATCGTAGTCGTAATCACTATTCACCATTACCTTAGTACATAATAAAAAGTTTTAATTATATCCAAAATTTGGGGTTCTTACACTTGGGGTAAACCATGGCTATACCTGCATCCTTGAAATCAAGAAATAGCTGGTAGTAGAGGGGAAGTTTTCTTATCTGTGAAGTCTTGAGATCTTGGATGAGGCTTGGGCCTTTTATGGTTAGGCCTCATATTAGAACATTCCGGATGCTGGACCGAAAATTCAAGCCCATTTGGGTTTCTTGCTCTCCAAGAACTACGCATGGCTTGATCCCTATAAATACCGGGGTACGTAGGCCGATTGAGGGGTTGGAAGTCGAGAGCTCTGAAATAGCCGCCACTAACCCTATCAATCTCAGCCACCAATCACAAACAGCCACCATATGCCACCACTCTTTTCGGCAAAGAACCACAACTGTAGATCTTGTTTCCGGCGACGTACCTCGAATTTTGTTGTTCCCAAATTCCTCCGTCAACAAATTGGCGCTCGAAGGAGGGGAGCCAATCAAGATCTGAATCATAAGAGGAAAAGATATCTCACAATCAAGGTGGAGGTTCTCTCGAAAGAGATGATTACGATTCTGAAGATAGCTCGAGGAGAAATCGGATTCATTACGAAGCTTATGTTCCGGAGAATATTACTGCTCCTCCGCAATATCACGGAACTCCAGCCACCACCGGTGGACAGCCACCCGTTCTTATCAGTAATTCGGCATTAATGGAGTAGCTGTATGTTATGCAAGATGCCATAAATAGTTTCGGGGCGAGATTGGGTTCTGTGGAGGAAGAGCAACAAAGTAGGAGAAAATATCGGAGTATCCCGAGAAATCATCGTCGAACAGGGAAAGCCCTCGAAGCTGAGGAAGGTTCTCGAAGAGGCGAGAAAGTGCAAGAGAAGATATTTCAACTGATTACTCCTTGAAGGTTTGAATACTCAGATCCTATTATTGAACATCCTAGTGAAGATAATTGTGATCGTAGGTTGTCAGATCCACAAGCTAGGGCGCGCCCTCACCCTCACCATTCAGGGCGCACCCCAAGTGAGATTCAACGGGATGAAGAACAGATTGCCAGGGAGAAGAAGGATTTCGCAACTCTGAAGGAACGCCTTAATGATGATGATTTAAGGATGGTACTCCTCGAGCATCAGAGGAAAGAAAAAGAAAAGGGGAAGTACTTGGAATCGAGGCCCCGTGATCCACAACGTGCGCCCCATAATCACAGGTCGAGGCCCCTTGGACATGAGCGAGCCCTTCCACGAGGTAATGGTTCACAGTGCATGCCCCCTGATTACAGGTCGAGGCCCCTTCGACCTGAGCAAGCTCCCCCTCATGGAAATACTGGAAGAAGAAATAGCCGGGATAACAGAGATAGAAGAATGGAGATATACAGAGGGGATAGGCGGCCACGTAGCAATGAGGGCATGCCCTCAGGGAGAGAATCCCCTCGATTTTACCAAGTTCATTCAAGTACTTCCAGCGGGTCTAGATCAAGAACGCGCCCTCATTCTGAGGAACAGCACCGAGGTCCCCAGGGGAATCCACAACCTCAAGGGAATCTCCAGGGTCAACAGACTCAAACTCAAGCTCAAGGAAATCCCCAGGACCAGCAAACTCAGGGGGAACCGCGACACAAACTCATGTCGAAACTCCAAGAGGTGCTCAAACAACTGTTCCACTTCCACCACCGGTGTAAGAACCCAAATTTTCGGTAGAATTAAAACTTTTCTTATTAAGAATAAGTATATATGTGAATAGTGTTTGTCATGCGTGAATAGTAATTTATGGATGGATAGTGATTTTGAGGACCAAGAAAATTTTCACGCCACCCTATGTACAAGACATGGTACGGATATTTCGAAGTCATATTAGTGATTCACAGAGCAAATAAGTGTATGTAAAGACGATCGGAATTTAGAAATTCTAATTTGTATTCTGGTGTAATATTTGAGCGGGCAGTGAATTATATATTATTATATTCAAGAAATGAGATATTAATTTTGAGGAATTAAGGATTTAATATGTTAGGATTTTATTCAAGGATTTAGAACGAAAACCACTGAGACTTTACAACGAGATTAAGCGATTGAGCGAACGAAGCATGGATTAAGGATATGGTATATTAAGAGTCCAAGAAAGGATATATTATGAGAAAGAAAGAGGATTGAGAATAAACTTCTAGAATTGAGAAAGAGAGAATGCTTGAGAAATCGGGAGAACGTTTTCTGAGATAAAGTGAAATAAACAAGGGATGTTGGAATTAATATTCGTTCGAGGTATTGTGCCATATTAGAGCAATAATATGCAAATTATAAGTTGTAACGTATTAATTTTATTCACGAGACAACAAGGGAATCCAATTGGTGGGAAAGAAAACAAAGCCAAGGGACTTAAGTGCAAGAAACAAGAGATAAGGACTTAGGTGCAAAAGGAGGAAGGACTTGGTTGCATTTTAAGTGGATAAGAATCCAAGGGAGCCAATGGGAGTGTGACACCTAGCAAGGATAAGGGTGCATCCAAAATATCTAGATATATATTACATGTGTAAGCATTATTGGAGATAAAGAACAAAAAGCAAAAACCAAGAAACTCCATTTTCTCTCCATTCTGCCCAGCAGAACGTCCTCTCAGTAAAAGGGGCCTAGAGCCTTCATTACTCAATGAAATTTCGTGTTCTTTATATGGTTAGAAAGCTGTTAAGATGCTCTACAACTCTCCTTTAGAAGCCTCGATCAGAAAAACTCGGTAAGGGCCTCGTTTTCCATGATCTTTCAGTCGGGTTCTAATAACTCCGAATTACTAACTTTGTTTTCTTCATTTCTTTTGATCATCCAAGCTCACCCAAGGCTATACACGGATTATAAAAGGTTTAGAAAGTTATTACACACATCAAGGAAGGTATAAACTCTCTCTCAACCCTTAGAATGACTTGTTTATAGTTTATATTGTTAGATCTATAAGTTTTGGAAAGAATCTTTGTGATTTGCGTTGTAGATGATGAAATCTTGAAGTTATGTGCTTGTTATGATGGTTGTAAGGCTTGTACTTACAGTATGTAACCCCATGTATGCTATAGAGACAAGTCTTGGTGGTTTCGATGGTAGATGTGATGTATAAAGTGAGTTCTTGAATGTTTAAGAAAAGATGTGTGCTGTGTTAAATTATGGGAGCATGTACTGTCTTGTGAGAGGGTTTTGAACCCCCAAATCTTGTCACCCGAGGACCTAATTTATATGGGTGGAAAGATAATTGAATGTAGTTTCTAGAAATATAAGGTTAATACCCAGGAGATGTGTAGATGTTGAGTTATGGCCGGATTAGTGTAGTGTGGTTCTGGAATTCAGACTGCACTGTGTTGTCCACTTGTGAACTGAGTTAGGACCCCTTAAAATTATGCTAGTGTTATGAAAATTTGAGGGTAGTCAGATTATACAGTTGTGAAGGCTGTCCAAAAAGAATTGGAGTAAAATTTGTATTTTTTTCAATTTTATAAAAATGTTAAAGCGAAGTGCGCGCGAGTGAAAAATCACCTAGGAGGTTAGTTTAACGTAGTTTTAAGAGTACTCACTTGTGTTTCAAGTTTGAGGAATGGATTCGAGTCGAATGGGTAACGAATGTGATAAAGTAATGACATGGTCATATGGGGGGGTTAGTTGTCACAAATTGGAGTCGTTAAGTTGGTCTAACATCCTTTAAAACCTTACGATTAAGTAGTGTTGTTAAGGTACTAACGTACGAATGTTGATTATGTATAGATCTTCGTTCCACGTCGCAAGCTCAACCACCCCACCCTAACCAAGGCTACACCAACCTGGACAAGGAACGATTGCCCAGAGCTAGCTCCGCCCAACCGGCACGTCCGTTCAGAACCAACAAAGAGCTAGCACTCGGCACCCCAAGACCCTTTCAACCTTGCCGTTCGGCCACCATCACCCGAAGGCTACCAGGAGGCACTGGGCTCAGCATACTGAGGCCCCGAGTAGAAATTGAGTCATAATGCTAACCCCGCCAACCAGCCATGTTTGCTAAGAACGAAAAAAAAAGCTAGATCGGGGCAAAACGCTCCGGACACTCTTGGATTCACCGTCCAGCCACCCATGGCCCAAATCACACTCGATCTCTAGGGACAATTTTCTTCGGGTCTTTAAACATTGGGACACGTTTTGTAACCTTGAGGGTCAATCCGAGGGACATGTCTGGTGCTTTCATCGATTTCTGCTTTGGCGACTCCGAACGACGCCGAGCACCAGCAGGGGTCGCTGGCTTCGGCTGGCCCGCTCGTTGCTGGGGATAATCCGAATGATCCCCTCAACTCCCTTGAAACAACCTAAATCAGGCACGTAGAGTGGCTGAGAAGGCGCCCCGAGGCAGCCCCAAGCACGCGCCCAACAGCCGAGGCGCGCGCCCAGTAGGAGGGGGGAGTGACCCCTCCCTATATATGACATTTATGCTTTTAATATAAAGATTTTCACTGTTGTGTTTATAGCTTCCAAACGTATTATATGTTTATGTTTTACGAGATTATGTTGAAGTTTGAGATATATGCATATGTGTTTGTACACCCTTGAACTTAGAATGAAAGTGTTTTCTTCGGACAACGACTCTAGCAATAGAGGTTGTAGCGGTCTAAATATACTATTGACCGGGGAGCGGTATATTATTGTATCGTGATTAAATTGCGAAAACCCGAAGAGTCATTCGGGAAGTATCGTATACTTAAGTATTTATTATTTTTTTTTACGTTGTTAAAAATACTCAAAAATATCTATCTTGGATTAAAAGCTTATTTTAATTAAATAATTATTTTATTAATTATTTATATTAAATCTCAAAATATCATTTGTTAATTATTGTTCATTATTTTAAAGACAAAAATAATCCAAGATACCTTTAGCGTTTTCAAACTCTAAGGCACCCGACGGCACACCAAGGCACCAGTAGGCACCAGTAGGCACCCAGGGGCACCCGAGCACACCAAGGCACCCGCGGGCACCCGAGCACACCAAGGCACCAGTAGGCACCCGACGGCACCCGTGGGCACCCGAGCACACCAAGGCACCAGTAGGCACCAGTAGGCACCCGACGGCACCCGGGGGCACCCGAGCACACCAA